>JBAIAA010000327.1:0-600000 GCA_037893245.1 Crossaster papposus | reverse complement strand
TTGAATTTCGCGAAGAGTCGACTCGCCAAATTGAAGGGAGAAATGGGAGCGCTGTAAACCATGAACACCACCTTTTGCCTCAAGGGTCCCACCGGTACAGAACCCGTAAGTAATAAATTATACCTCTCAACATAGGTCAGACCAGGCCCATACTGTGGATTGCAAATCAAGCAACATACACTGTTATAAGTCATTGGATAATGTTTAAAGATGAATAAATGGCGGGTAAAAAAAATGGGAAACTGGATAAATCGCTAGATGTACCCAAATAATATCACTCTACAAATTACCGGGCAAAAAGGCCTCGAAATCCAGGTTCTATTTTGGGGTAAAAAATGACACTATTGTGGGTCTGTTTGACTCGGAATAGGCTATGGGGAATAGGTGTCATTGTGTGGGATCAGAATGGTGCAAATGTCATATGTTTAGAAGACGAGGAACCAGATGACTTCGAGTTCATTTGGTTGTCTGTTAAGCTGAAGCACGGGCAAGATGCTTCTTTGTGCTCTTTATCGTACTGGATCTTTACCCAGTTCGGATGCTAGCTTGATCGAATATCTTAAGTACCGTCTTCCTGCCCTGCAAAGAAAAATTCTGGCCCATCATACTATCTTGCTTGGTGACTTCAATGTACCCGGTTGTGACTTGATTGTTTCCTTGTCACCTACTGAAACTGATGGTCTACGAAAGCAGGCATTTGCAGAAAGTCACGGTCTACACAAAATTGTAGATCAGATTGTAGAAAACTAATTGTAGAAACGTTCGACGCCAGGGGCCTGTTTTCTTGACCGTTACCACAAACATGTTTCGGCTTTGGTCATTGGTTGAGCGTTTTCGTGAGTGTAGTGACGTACCTGTTCCGACCAAAACATGTTTCTTGTTGTCCCAAACATGTTTCTAGTCACGTCAGTAAAAACAGGTCCCCGTACAAACGAGAAAAAAAACCCACGAACCTGTTCTGTGACAGTTTTGTTAGGTGTGGATGTCCAAAACGGCACCACCTCGGAGTACGTCGTGCTGAGGTATTTCTTTGTCGGATGAGCCTTAAAGTTGACATTGATAAAACGCTTCTCGAAGATTTGCCTGGAAGGGTTATTAAAGAAGGTTTTTGAACGGTAACAAGTCTGTACCGTATTCACAGGCTTTTAACAGAGAAAAAGTGCATGACGCAACTACGGTCTGACCTTTACAAAATACAAATAAGTTAAGAGGGCCTAATATTTCGATCTTATCAAGATCTTCTTCAGAGACAAAATGGCTGTGTACAAGAAACAAACATATATAGGGCAACATGATGCACATCATGGTTGGTGGAAGAAACACAACAGAAAAAGCACAGAATCCAGTGAACAATCAACAAAAGGAGGATTAGGCTGAGGGATTAAAGGGTGATATCAGTGTGGGTAGTGAACAAAAACAGAAGGGATAAAACCACAAGAAAGGGGGTCCAGGGTGAAGATCAAAGGGAAGAAGTAACAAAGTATGATAAGGAGTAATGTGGAGGGGGTGGGGTTATGAAAATAGAAAGGGGAAACCAGAGGAGTGAGAACAAACAAAAACAAAATCCTGGCAAGGAATAAGTCTGAAACAGATGACAAATACTGATAGGAGAAAAAAATAGAAGTTAATCATTTCCTAGTTGGATGTTGAGCCCATGTGGTTGAATAGTCCGAAGACGAATCATCAAAACTTTCTCCCGGCTGAGGCGGACTGAGTCTTTACAAAATACGGTAGAAGAGTGGTACCTCGATTGGTGTCAATGCACAATTTTTGACCGTACATTTTTACGGTAATTGTTTTTTACAGTACACCAGTGCATAGTAAAACCTAGTGTGACAAAATGTTGCTGCGTCGAAACATATTTTTCAAATAACCATTGTTTTTTAATAACAATAACCTTATAAACATAGATATGGTTCCAAGTTGTGTGTAGCCATATAGAATGTTTGTTCAATAAATCTTACAACGCGACAACGAGAGACGTAATGGCATCCCTGTTACATCGGAGTCCTAAATTGTTCATGAAATGTCAAATTTCTCAGGAAAGTAATGTTCGAATGGTGAATTGCCCAATTCTGTCCAACATCCAACGGACAAATACTTCAGTCAATAGATGGCATAGAAATGTAGCAAAATGTCACACTTTGTGTCCCAACTTCATGGAATGAACCATGCCAAGAAGAGCATTGTACATTATAAATATTGTTACATTTGCCCCAGAGACCACGTGACATTTGTTTACGACGCCAACATTTCAGCAAACGATTATTTTCTGCACGGACATTTTTAATTTGTGAATTATTTAAAAGTGTTTGTATACTGCTAATTATAGGCCAAATATGAACATACAAGAGCTGCTTGAATATGTGGGTTGCCGAGTGGTTGCCTTAGGAAATAACGTGCAAAGGTGTCAACAGCATAGGCGAAAAGGTTATAGGCGAAAAACGAAGAATTGTTACAAGCACGTTAAACACCAAGTCAATGCTGATACACGCCGTGCTTAACTTTACACTACACTTACGGTCCGTGAACGTGATCTAGGTGCGACACATCACCGCCGTTTTCAACAATGTCCTACGAAGAAACAAACAGTTTGGTTATTCGAAAATGCACCTGACCGAAATATTGAATATGCGAACTCGCCAATCAAGTCTTACACACGCCAGCTACGGCTACCTTCCTCACTGGTCAACAGTTACGTACAATGCGCGCCTGTTAAAACATGCATGCGGTGATGGATATTCATTAAGGACCGCTGGAGTATTTTTGAAGTAAGTACTACGTAACTGTCAAGAGATTATGCGATTAACTAAAAGAATGGAATCAATAAATAGGCATCAACAAACATGTTTTTCGACCCAAAAAGTGGCATCTGACGACAAACAAACATTTTACTTTACAACATCACAATCGTGTGCGCATGTACATCGTTTTTTTCTTGTTGAATCTTCAAACTGACAAAGAGCTATTCGAATATTCAGTTGATGATTGAAATATTCGGGACAGCCCTATTCTGATGTTACTAAACAAAGGAAGCGGCTGTATGAGTAGGGGAACAGACTGCAAATCCAGTCTTGGCCCTAGACTCCCCTCACCTGGATGTGGCAGTCGAAGTAGGTTTCCCAGCAACCAGTATACACAAAGTCGCCAGTCTTGAGTTTCTCGATCTCGGGCGGGTACGTACCAGGAGGGCTCCTCCCCTTCCGCGTGGTACCATATCAGTATCAAATCGTTGATTTCAAGGCATCGATAAGTTGCTACTTTTACAAAGTCTGGCACTGAGGCAAGATACGATTCAAAGAAATGTTAGTAATACTCGTCAAATTTCACAAAATGCAACCATTAGACCGAATAAAAAGTAATTCGTATGACAGCTGATAGTGTAACTTCTTAAGTTACATAACTGTCTGTTTTATAAATACAAACGTATAATATATGAAAACAGAACTTTGACAACAAAACAGGACTTCAAACTGTGTACATGTGTGTGGTTTGGTCTTGGTGCCCTCGAACTCTTTTGAGTATAGCCCCCAACTAGTCATATGAGCATATGTGTTTTTTAGTACACGAATTTCCTTATAAATGATATTGTCATTGCCAAACACCATTGCACAAACGTATGAAAACAGAATGGTATATATTAAGCTCTAAGCGATCATTTTTAATTAAAGGACTTCAAACTTGTATGTGGCTTGGTCTTGGTGTCTAGAACTTCTTTGAGTATATAGCCCCAAACTATTCAAATTTTCTGTGCATTTGTGTTTGTCAGTACACGAATTCTCTTAATGATATTATCATTGCCAAACATCGTACCTTTGTCTGCGTAGGCGATGTGAACGCACTTGCCGTCCTCTCCCCGATAACGCCACCCATGGAAGGGACACTCTATGCACTCGCCCTTCACTTTCCCGCCAATTGCCAAATTAGCACCAAGGTGAGGGCAGTACGCATCCACGATATACACCTGTCCGCTCTCCCCACGAAATACGGCCACATTCAAGCCTGCGGGACGGACAGACAGACTCGTCCTTAAATATGTGTTTTTCGAAGTGTGGCTTGAGCTTGTTTTAAGTAACACTTGTTTTAAATTAGATTTTGGCACTTCTTTGACCCTCTGACTCAATTTTAGTAATTTACCATTAATTTTCAAAGTTTAGCCACTCTCTTTAAATTCGTCATAAATTCGTCATTCTGTGGCCGAATGACAGCATTCATATCGAATTCATTTGATAACAATCAATACTAGTTTAGTCTGGTACGTGTATCTGAGCAGGTTCCATGTGTTCACAAGCACAATTTGGCACATTCGCTCTTTTAATTTTATCTTAATTACTTAAGTACTTAATTTTAACAGTAACGCATCCAACTTTCTGTGCTGGGTTAGGTGTGATATTTTTGATATCAGGACATTTTGATGTAAGGAAAATTATACCAAGAACTGCCGATTAGTTTTTATTCCAGCGCCAAGTTTGTGAACCAAAGTCGAGGGCTCTAATTAGGATTATCGCACACAGTAAACATTCAATTCAGACTAAATTACCCCTGACCTTGGTTTACTAAAACAGTGCTGGAATCAAGACTACTAAACCAAATTGGGAGTTCTTCGTATCATTTTCCTTCCAGCACGATTTCCTAGCCATATCAATGGTTTAGGTCCCTGAATATTTATTTATATATTTATTCCATTTATTTACCCAGGGTGTGCCCAAACAGTTTAAAACTGGTTTTCATTGGGGCCCTGCATACATCATTAAATAAAACAACAGTACATATAAATAAAACAACATTTACAGAAAGTTACAAACATAATATTTACAGACGTACAAGAATATTTACAGAATCCAAAACATTGATACTAATTCTGATTTACGAGGTAGGCGAAAACCCGCAAATAAAAAATAAAAAAATTTGGGGGAAAAAAGAGAAGGGGAAATTCCCATCCGGCTCCACATTATAGTGGCAACCAATTAAGTTATAACTCCGTAGATCAGCGCAATTGGCATAATATCTAACGGGTGACATGTCGGAGCTCCGATTTAAATCGGCAATGTTCGCAATTGTTCGGGCAGATTATTCCAAATATTTGCACCACCCACAGCGAAACTTGTGACATTAAAGGGATCGTATACGTTTGGTAATTGGAACCCACTGTTTTTTTCAATCCTATATAGTTATACATATTATATACCATAAAACTAACATGTACAAAATTCATTTCAAAAGGTGGTAGCGATTTTGAGATATTGCCGAAATTCTGGAGCGGTTTTGTCCACGCAGGAAGAATAATCTGCATTGGAATACACACTCTGAAAAACGTCACTGCAGTAACGCTTCTCAGATTCAATTTTTTGGGGATAAAAAGTGATAAAAAGTTTCCATAATCGCAGTAGCCTACTTCGATGTGAAAAGTTTATAAAAATGCATTATACTATCGAAAGCTGCTCTACTTCTTACCAAGTAAGTTTCTATTGCCATTAATTTTTGGAGTATTACCAAACGTATACGATCCTTTTAATATTGGACATTACGATGATGTTGTTTTTCTTCTTCGACCACCCAGTATACTACCAACATTATCTTCACAATCAGAAGAATTATTATATTTAAAACACCCTCTAAAGTCCAAGGTTCTATTCTATTCTAAAAATATATGAACTATTTCGAGAAAAATATGGGTTGAAACGTTGCTGTCAGTGTCGCGAATTTACGGTTTTCTATATAAAACCAAATTCACAATTCTGTGACAAGTTTGGTTTATATTAAATTAACTTATCTTAGTAATTGTTATTCACTTGATGATCCGAAACAGTAAGGGTCACTCAAAATTCACGAGTATTTCTAATGTTTTTAATGAAAGTTGTGAACGGACGTTATTGCAGGTGGGGTGGGTGGGGGGGGGGGGGGGGGGGGGGGGGGGGGGTGCATTCCTCATTGGTCAACCCCTAAATTATTTAATGATAATTGCACCATGCACGACTATGATTAAAACCAGTCTTAATTCATTTTAAAATTAAACGAATGAAATGAAGTTTAATTAGAATTGTACCGATTAAATCACCGACACTGAAGGACTTGCAATGAAATGACACTTTCCACGAGATCTTGAAAAGAATCGCGTGGTGGCGTTGTGGATCTTTGTAAGTCCGAAGTGGAGGTGATTATGAGGGAGAATCGAAATGAGTATAATTGTGTAGGCGATGGGACAAACTTTACTAACCTCGCCTTGCTTTGTTTAATTTGTAGACAAATAGTAAATTGGTCAGTTAAACAAACGCGGCATGACGCTTTTGTATATACGTACCCAGGACGTGTGCATATTTCGTCTCTCTTTTCTTCACCTGCGCGGACCTGAAGACAATAAACCAACCGTTGGGATAGACGGGCGGTATGTCGCCGATCTTCCGCGATCGCTTTATATCTGCCATGGCTTGTTCCTTGGATAGCCCGGCCGGGGCCTTGTCGATCAAGTATGAATCTTTCGCCTCGTCGCCGACGAACTCGAGAGGGTTGTAGACGAAAGAATACGCGGCTGCCGTCAGGTACGTCAAGACGGCCAGTAGGCCATACGCCGCGAAGAATGCTGGCCAAGAGATGCTGCCATCCTCGGAAGAAGAGGTCCCGGGAATAAAGCCACTTCTGCAAATAGCGATTAAAACGACAGCAGGGGCGACTGCGTACAGCAAGAGAGAGTGAACAACCGCCGTTTTGCCCATGATGAGAATGGAATATGTAGGCCTACTCCAACAACAGACTCCAGGTTTCTGAAACTGGGAAACGCAAAGGTGATCCCGAACTACCGAGACCTTACACACAAACAATGGAACTATAGGCCTATATATATCGGGGTCCTGTGTTGATAATAGTCACGTGATGTCATTGGTCATCAATCTCATTGGTCGCATGTTCTGGGGCTAAATAAATAGGCCCAAATGCCCTGTTCGAATTACTTGGCTGCGGCTTGAAATTGCGCACGTGTCTATGTTAGCGACTGCAGCCACTTCTCATAGACTCGTACGTATTCTCAAGCCGCAACCAAGGTTTGTTTTTGTTTTGTTAGTTTTTGTTTTGTTCGTTTTGTCTGTCCTGTTCCTTTTTGTCGTTCCCGCCTGTGCGAACAATCGGTTCTGTTTGTCCAGTGTGTTTTATTTGTATGGCATTTCTATAATATAATACTTAAAAAAAAAAAAAAAATTATGCCTCCACAATTGTCTCTTTTTTCCCCTTGTGTCTTATATAACAATGATTACTCATGTATTCCATTAACATAATATTTTTTACAATGACCTTTTTTATAATTATCTGAATGTACATTTTGCAACATGGAAACAACTGTTGAGATTAATTAAATCAAATTTTTGTTTGTTTGTCACTACTTTGTCTGGCGTCCCCGGTCCAGGGGGCACGGTCCTCCGACAGGGGCACCACCCTCCGTGGTCCCATAGTAACGCCACTGCTGGGCCCAGAAAAAAACAAACTCACAAAGGGGCCCACACCTAAATTCTGCACAAAGGTTATTCACACGTAAGTTTGACCTACTAAGCATCACTGGTATCAATTTTTGTAATCACTTCCAGGTATATAATTATATTAAAATACCGCATGCAGATGACCTCCTATAGTAATGCCCGTTGAGTCTTTTCGTACATGACGTATGCACAAATCCACAGGGTCCGTGTGCTTGTGAGGATGAGTGTCACAAGGCCCACCATAATTGGGACGACTGCGAAGGTGATACAGTTATACGAAACAAGGGAAATGAACTTCACCAAGAAAAGTAATGCAAAACACTAAACCAAATTATAGAATTAAAGAATTTAATTAGGACAATTCAGACTCGAATCCAAAATAGCTTACTATATTTCGTCGGGTGCCCGGCAGAAGGGCATATGAGCGTTCTGACGTGAAAATCACTTTCATAAAAATTGCAACGAAAGGCGCCAATGTTCCCCCATACGTATTATGAATCCGATGTTCTCTCACACTTATCAGAAATCGTACAAACTTCACATTTATCGCAAGTCTGAATCACAATTTTTGGAAGCAATCTGTGTTAACTTCTGACGGAAATGTTTAAATTTCATTAAATTATATGCAGCTTTATTGCATATGCCCTTTTGCTGGGAACGTTTTGGAGATAACGCGTTTGCGCATAAGGGCATACGCATATGCCCTTATGCCAGGCACACAACAATTTACAATTGACATTTTGAATGTAATTAATACAATATAAATCGCCACCACCAACATAATTACGGTACCGGGACGACGGATGGATAGGAACGGCGGACAGGAACGGCGGACAGGAACGGCGGACAGGAACGGCGGACAGGAACGGCGGACAGGAACGGCGGACAGGAACGGCGGACAGGAACGGCGGACAGGAACGGCGGACAGGAACGGCGGACAGGAACGGCGGACAGGAACGGCGGACAGGAACGGCGGACAGGAACGGCGGACAGGAACGGCGGACAGGAACGGCGGACAGGAACGGCGGACAGGAACGGCGGACAGGAACGGCGGACAGGAACGGCGGACAGGAACGGCGGACAGGAACGGCGGACAGGAACGGCGGACAGGAACGGCGGACAGGAACGGCGGACAGGAACGGCGGACAGGAACGGCGGACAGGAACGGCGGACAGGAACGGCGGACAGGAACGGCGGACAGGAACGGCGGACAGGAACGGCGGACAGGAACGGCGGACAGGAACGGCGGACAGGAACGGCGGACAGGAACGGCGGACAGGAACGGCGGACAGGAACGGCGGACAGGAACGGCGGACAGGAACGGCGGACAGGAACGGCGGACAGGAACGGCGGACAGGAACGGCGGACAGGAACGGCGGACAGGAACGGCGGACAGGAACGGCGGACAGGAACGGCGGACAGGAACGGCGGACAGGAACGGCGGACAGGAACAGCGGACATCATGGTCTGGTTGTCGACGGCCTCCAGTGGGTGACGTCAGGTCCAAGCATAACGCTCCCGGTGGCATATTTAGGTGGACAACTATGTCAAACGCGTGTCCCCGTTCCAACCCCAAAAAGCCCTGTAATTTAATTTACATTACCAATACATAAATAATTCCACTATCCTCAATGGGTCTTGAACTCAAGAAATAAACAATCTCGAGATCACTAATTATTTCAAATACAAAACAAAATATCAAAATCCAAACAAATTTCCAAATTCAAGTAAAGTAATATACCTGATTAAATCATAATCATTACTTACAGAAGAACTCTGGCTTTTGAGGTTCCGTGACTTAGTAGCCCCCCGAACTCGGCAAACCCATTGCCAAACGGTATTCAAAAATCATCGGCAGATCAGGCCGGCAAACCACCATTGGCCTTCTCCAAACTGGAGAGCAAAATACAGGACCTCAGTGCCCCGATGTCATCGAGCCGGTGACCAAGCTACTAAGGCATAACAAAAAAAAATGTTATGTTATATTTTTTTTTTTATTTTTTTTTCTCCCAGCAATGAAAATGATATGTTTTCTAATTGTTTAAGCCGGTAGTGATACACGATAGCGTGTCCAGGTTCAATATTTTCACAATCCACACACACAACAATGAGAAACGGTCAGAAATGGTTTCAAACGTATTTATAACTTGATTTATATAGATTTTAATCATTAAATTTTGTCCCTTGAAAAAGAAATATCCAGGGTCGGCCGTATTTTTAGGGTCGGTCGGGTTACGCCAACATAACATTTTTTTGTTATGCCTAAGTGGTGAACCACTCCCTAATTTTACATTTTATACTGACCCAAACATATTTCCTGGAATTAACCCCAATCCAGGTTGAACAAACCAAAAGGTTTAAGGTTCCCAAAAGGTTCCCAAGCACCTTCCAATTCAACATTCCTTAAAATACAACAAGCGATCTTATACAATCACATTCTTTGAATATACATGTACCAACCAATCTTATACAATTACAACGAATACACTCCTTAAAGCGGTGGTCACATCTTACGGTCATGAACGTAGTTGAACGTAGTTGAACGTAGTTCATTTGACCGTAGTAGACTGTAGTTGACCGTACTTCAACCGTAGTGCCGTGGTTACTACGGTCAACTACGGTCAACTACGGTCCACATTACGGTCAAGTAGGTTCAACTACGGTCCACACTACGGTTAAGTAGGGTCAACTAGGGCCAACTAGGGTCAACTAGGGTTAACTACGTATATACTAGGCTCACAGTACGGTTTAGGCATTCAAGGTGACCGTAGAAATATTTTCAACATGTTAAAAACTTTTTGGCTAACTACGGCCAAATCATGGCTTTCCTCAAGGTCTAAGTACGTTCAGAACTACGGTCCACTACGTTTAACTACGTTTAACTACGACTACTAGGGTCTACTACGGTCAACTACGGTCACACCATACTACGTTCAACTACGTTCATGACCGTAAGATGTGACCACCGCTTAAAGACAACGATTACATTCCTTGAATACACCAACTAATCTTATACATTTACAACAAAATAAATCCAGCAGGGTTTATTCGAGCTCGTTTGTGACAATGAGCTTTGTATACATCACCCTAATAATATAGGGCCTACGTCTTCTTCTACATTTCCTTTCATTATACCGTAAAAAAAACGTTCCGGGACAGGAAAATGTCCCCACTACAACTCGGTCAGCTTTGTATTCAAACAAAAGACACTGTCCCCATAACCAGGTGTACATGTACATGGTGTATGGACCCCACGTCTGATCAAGGTCCGTGTCCCCCTGGTCAGTGCCCCCTGGTGCCCCCATTTGAAATTTGGAAATATACACAAGTACAAGCAACTGATCTGTTGTCTTCGTTGTCCCATTTAACAGAATAATAAATTGGTGCACCCCTGCAGCTGATTTCACGAAACTGTACTGCCCCTAACTGCAGGAACTCGGGTGCATTCTGCATTATCAATTTCACTAATACGGATGAGCACTTTATTTACCTAAAATCTTCACGTTATATTGTTATAGTGCTACGCAGCTAGCTCCCTATTTTCCTTTGCCCTGCGTCAGCTCACTCAAGGTTGCCTGATGTTCTTGAATCACTCGCGGAATGGTCCACTAGAAACAAAATGCGTCTTAATTTAAAAAAGTGCGCTACAATGGACATTTCCTTTGTGATAAATGTTATTGTTCCATGTGCTCTAGAATTAGACGATGTCATCATTCAACAATCCAACACTGTTAAGTTGCTTGGGATCTTCATACAAGCGGATTTAAAATGGAATACGCATATTTCGTCCATGATTAAACGAGCCAACAGCCGTCTGTTTGTCTTACGGTGTCTAAAACATTATAAACTTCCTACGAGTGACCTTGTCACTATCTACACGACGTTCGTCAGGCCGATCGTGGAGTATGCTGCCGCTGTCTGGTCCGGAGGTCTAACACCGGAGCAGTGTAGGAGCCTAGAGCGTATACAGAAACGAGCGTGCATAATTATACTTGGTAGCAACTATGGACACTACTCGCAGGTTCTCATAGACTGTCAGCTTAAGACTTTGGAGAGTAGGCGTCATCAATTGTGCTATTCATTTGCCAAATCTTTGCAAGATCCATCCTCCAAACTCCATTATTTGCTTCCTCCTGAGAGACCTAAGGTATATCAAACTCGAAGTTTAGCAAAACGAACTGAATTCTGTTGTAGGACTGATCGATTTAGAAATAGTTCTCTCCCTATTTAGTGCGAATCCTTAATTCTGCCTAATTGCATCGTCTGCCAGCAATTTACAAAATTAAGTCAGATTATTATTGTGTTGTATGCACATAAACATAATAATATAATAATTTATATATAAAACGGCGTGTTTTTCTTATTATTAATTTTAAATTTGTGTGTACTTAAATTTCCAATGATTATTCAATCATCTGGTTATTCACTTTATTGCAAAACAGCTAGCAACTTATAATTGTGGTGCCCCCAGATCATGATCAAGATTTTACTTTTACCTTTTCTCAAACTTACCCAGTCATTTTATCTACATTTAACCTCCCGGTTTTCCTAAATTAATTAATTATGTCCTGTTTTGATTTTTGTTTGTTGGGTGTTTAGTTTTGTTTGGTTCTTTTTCTATTTATGTGAATTTTAATGTTAATTGTAATTTTAATATTTGTACAAATCATGCAATTCAGCCTGGCGGCTGCGAGATTGATTTTGTTTAATAAACCATTTTCAATTCAATTCAATTCAACTCTATGGTTTACCTTAGAGGGCGCCCGCATCGGCGGTCTACGCGCGCTGCATACCGCGATTAGGACGTCTGGCAACTAAGACTAGTCTACCATACGCGTGGCTTGGGTTATTGCAGGGGGGGGGGGGGGGGGGGGGGGGGCCCAAGAAAGTGCGCCACCAACGTTGAAATGTATCTCATTCGTTCTTCCACGCTCATGAGCCACACATCTCACACAGTAAATACGTACAGATCGCTACCGCGAAGCGCACCATTGAAACACGTACAAATTTGCTCCGTGTATCGCTCTCCGCATTTAGTGATTCATACAACGTCCGCAAAGCCAGGTACGCAGGCACGATCTACACGGATTTTGTTTGGGGCGATGTCATTTTCTGCTATTTTCGTTCGAAAACAACACGATAAAACGCAAGGGGGTCACAGGCAGATTTTTTTAAAAATTCAGTATATCACTGCTACATCCTTTTTTAACGTATCCATGGAAAAAAATGAGTGGGGTCAAAGCACGATTTTTCACAATTTATCGATTATTATTTCCCTTTTTAGGGGAGGTATTTGTTAACGTCGTTTGAGTATTTGTGCACAATCTCCACGCGCATCAACGGTACGTCAACGCTTAATTTTTTCGACTGCTTTTTTCATTTTCAATACAATTTTTGTCATTGGATGATAAACATTAAGGTAAATAACAACCTTGTACAACTACAAAAGACAAGATGTTAAGATTGGATGCCAAAAACTCTTTATTTTTCGAGTGAGAAAATTGTTCCCCCCTATTTTGAGAATGGACGGTACCACAGCGTTTCGCAATCACAGCCTCGAAGGGCCCCCCCTCCGCCCCCCCCCCCCCTGGGTTATTGAGGGCAGTGTGTACCAGGCCGGCCCTTCATATACGCGTCACTCGTGATCGTCTATCACTCAGTGACCTCTACACCTACTTAGGCGGATTATTGCCCATTCTGCCGTGCTAACGCTTGAAGTCGGCGCGAACGAGAAGTGCAACATGGCGGACCCACGACGTCACTTCTGTGAGCCAACATATTACGTAATCCGCTGTAAAAAGAATGATGTACGAGACCACTAAACATCGGCTAAGCAGGAACTTGCACACGGATAAAACAGCCGATTATTTTCTTACTGAATTGCGATGATCTCAGGAGTTTATCCACACGCGCACTTCTGTTTTAGCCACTGTACAATAGTTGTACCATATGGTTGTACGCGACTGAAATAATCCGGTGATCATCACCGTTTAGGAATTTTGGCCCATGGTGTCCACCCTCTCTCGCATCACCCCAGTCCGCTTTTCGAAATTAATCAGTTGCCCCCCCCCCCCCCGTTCCCTCGTACTGACAAGAAATTGTTGCTGAAGAACAAGCTAGGGCTCTTGTTTAGGTAAGAGGCCGTTGTTGATTAATTTACAACAGTGAACCGATCACACACGATGATAACAAGACAACATTACCCACAATCACCAATCGTCATGACACACCAAGGTCAAACATCGGTGCAACAGGTTTAAAGTTCTAGGTGTAAATACTTAACAGGCTCGGTAAGTGTTTTTTAGACGCACACTGACCTGGTATTTATAAACAAGTCCTTGTCAAGACTGTACATGGTGAAATGGTGGAATGCAAGTTTACATTAGCCGCGGATGATTTACACTATAGAGACAGGTAATGCCGTGATAATTTGAGTATAGGCCTACCCATAGAGACCCTCAATACCATTCAGTGACGAAGTGATCTCTAGTTGGAAGCTTAGAGGAGACTTTCAGATAATATAGGAACTTTCTTCTGAAGCAGAGGTTGGAGTTCACCATGGCGTGGACGCGGCATCTGAGAATCAGGAACCAGTGGGTCAGGGAATTCTTGGCCGAGTTCCTGGGGACTTTTGTTTTAATGGTAAGTGTCAACATCAGAAATCGTTGCATACGTGCATGCCAGCGCTGCTACAGCGCCTAGCCCCGCTTCAACGTTGAACGTCGGCCGTATCGAATTCAAAATAATGACTCCCAAAAATACGATTTGGACACGGCAAAACTTGGCTTAAAGTCGCGACGTTTAAAGCGGGCCAAATTACCTCATCTGAATATAGGTTTTTAGTGCGTCCACTGGCTCATACTATAATTATTAGTAGGTGTCACGTTTTTATGAATTGTAATTGGAAAGCGTGTTATCGTTTCATTTAATTTTTTTCGAGTCTAAGTTTTAGAAAGATTCTGCCGATCGCCAACAATAACGAACACCGTAAAGTTTAAACGATTTTTTTTTGTCAGTCCAGTGGATGGGCACTGTTTTCCCCAGTTGTACCAGTTTTCAATTTGTCTTTTTGTTGATTCATCTTATGAATATGGTGTTAAAAAAGGTTGCACATGTTTAATTTCTTCAGATGAGCTTATTTATTCAAGGATACAAGTATGTGCTGAGGATTTTTGCACATAAAACTTTGAAGGCTTAAATTAAGTATATCATAAAATCCGATCAATTTAGCTATAAGTAAAAACAGAAACCTGTTATATCCCAGATTATAGAACTGTCTGTGATAACCCAATGGACTACTTTTAGTATGTGAGACCGACAGTGCTGGTTATAGCACATAAACACATTTGCTGTGATTATACCTGCAGAAACGATTATTTCATTTTTTTCAGCAATTGCTGCCTGTGCTACCAAAACTACTACTATTATTACGCATAAACGGAACAGATTTAGGACCATTGGTATTTAAAGGTAGGATATACACCATTTGAAGATATCGAATTTTTTTTACTACCAAATTATTAAGAAATATCTTACTTATTTGAAAGTAAATAATGCGTGTAGGCATCCAGCGAAATGATTGCGCTAGATATCCTATAATTCTTCCGAAAAATTTAATTTTATAAAAGAAAACAAGATCAACTTAAGAACCGCTGCCCGACGTTAAAAGAGAAAGCCGTTTTTCTTGCTTTCCTCGGCATCCAATAATAAATAATAAATAATAAAAAACTGCTCGACGCCGGTTGAAAAAACCCGCTGTTTTTCGTGCTTTTCTCGGCATCCATGATTCTAAAACTTCGAACAGGTCAGTCAAACGATATTTACTATAAAATACAACCCCAAATCTACTCATTCATGATAATTCAAGCAATGACCAATGGTGTATCCTATACCTTTAAGGACCAACGCGGCTCGATAAGAAGTTGATGATTACATCACCATATGTTGCACTGTTATTTCATCGAGCATGCTATGGACAATGTGCATTTCACATCAAAATGTTAAAATTGATATGTGAAAACGATGACAAAACGAGCCATTAAGTTTTTCCCCGGGGCTGCATACGTATACGACCTCGTGCCCTAACTATTTTCTAATGTCAACCATCAACACAATATTATCACAATACAGTCAACAAAATAATCAGTATTAGCAAACTATATAACCCCAAACATTTATCTCTCGTCCAAATACCACAGATATCAAAGGCAAGTATAGCTTTTGACCTTTGGCATTTTTTTTTAATTTTTTTTTTGGGGGGGGGGGGGGGGGGGGGGTGTAGGGGAAATGTCGGGGGGGGGGGGGGGGGTGGGCGTTGATTTAACAACCGTTGGACTTCGTAAATATCAAAGATCGTGTTTAATTAGTAAAACTAGGGCTGGCAGTAGTTTGGCAGTCCACTGTGAAGGTTAACAATCTTATACGAACATCACATGGATCAGTAAAAACTGCAGCAGCTATATAACGAATGTTTGAAATTAAAACAACAAATGTGTATTGAGCACACAGGTATGTTTTTGCGGTAACTTACGAGATGCAGGATTCGACCGTACGGTCGGACCGTATCTGTATTTACTACGGTAAATAGTAGATACATGTACAACTAAAATCCACCATAACAAATACGTTCGAATTCTGGCATCTCGCTGCACGACCTTCAACAGTAAATTTACTTTTACCAATTTGTTTTTAGATTGTATACCTTTGCTTTAGTAAATACAAAGATAGCATATTATTGTCTACATTCTATTCTCACTAATCGTTTTCGTCTGTCTAAATTATAGTTTTGGCAGATTATCTAGTGTTTTAGCTCGTCACAAATTGGTGAACCAAAATGCTTGAAATTGTTTTAAAGCAACCCCTACCAGTTTAACATTCGAGCTGATGCACGTATATTGATGTAATTCAGTCTTCAGTAATTTTGACAGTAAGATTGAGTACGTTTTATTAATTTAATTTGGTTCACATAATGACCCACCAGGCCAAAACCAGGCGGAAGTCGGCAAATGCCATTTCGAGATATGGCATTGTACAAAAAAAAATGTGTTGCCGGTCGATTGTTTTTTTCTTCATAAGTCGTTAGTTAAAACTCTAATTTATAGGCTGTTCATGTTTAAACCTTTAACAAAATCCCCGAAAGTGATAATATCGGCCTTCTCCTGATTTTTGTTGTCGTTGCCATTACTCAAATTGAGCAAACTTGTTGCCGCGAACGGCAACAAAATGTCACTTTTTGAAGCGTCGTTACTTTTCATTCCATAGCGGTACTGGTGCATGTGATGTATCATTTCCAATGGTATAAACATCTCTCATATGAAAATTTTTGACTTTATCCTGGTTTTGGGGTGGTGGGTCACATTTTTGGTACTTGATATTAGGGAATTTATTATCGAGAATTAAGCCATCCGTTGCATAGTATACTTGAATTTAGGGTTGACTGCTTTATTTTATCATACCTGTTTTATGGACCAAGCAATATTATTGTAATTTTTTTTTTATTAATTCTTTCTGGTAATGAAACCAATAATCCCTCAAAAGCGCTCGTAAGCCTAAAATAAAACCTGTAGAGAGAAGACAATGAGTATAAGGCACAGTTGTAGAGGTGGGAAGAAAACCCCAGGAGAATATCCTGGGGAAAACGCACTGAATCAAGCAGGGACTGAAAACCTAATCCACATATTGGCCCAGGCGGGGTTCGAACCCGGGTCATATCGGTGGACTGAGACGCTGAAAGAACCGCGACGCCAACCCGACTTCCCTATATCTCCTGCTCCGAAGTGTCGCCCGATCAAACGCGTTGGACAAACGCACGGGACGGGCTGACTTGTATGGTGTTCTAAAACGCACAGGCAACGTCGTGGTTCAACTTTCAAAACGTCGTGGTTCAAATTTCAAAACGTGTCGGTTCAAATTTGTAACCGAAGTACTTCAATTCTTTCTAAACTAAGGTTGCCCTGAAGGGACATCGCATCGCAGATTTCTGCAATGTCGCACATTTTATCGCACATTTCTGAACAGATTTCTGCGATATTGCAAATTCTATTGCACATTTCTGCGCAGGTTTCTGCGAAATTGAAGATTTTACCGCACATTCTGTACATATTTTGTTCACCAACATTCGAGTGTGTTCAGCATTTGAATGTCGAATAATGATTTGGTTACTTATTTAATATTGAACACCGAGCGAAGAACGAGAAACCAACTTATAGTACAGTAAGTTCACAATTTGACCAGTTCCTATCTCCCACCACACAAAATCCCTTCGTTTCAAATTAATATGGAAAACAATATTTAACTAAAATGAACCAACAGATGGTGTTAATGTAATGGTTTTGGCAGAAATCAACAGTACCATAGGTCTAATATTTTTTTTCGAGTTTGGTCTTGAGAATTGATATTTTTCACGGTTATAGCAAGGACGCTGCCGTTTTGACTTCGAAAATGCGATGTGAACCACTTTGTGAAAGATTTTTTTCTGGAAATACAACCTCTTAAGGAGCAAAATTTAGTTAAAAACTACGAGGGTTCACAGCTTGGTTAACCAGCGGGTTTTTTTTAAGCAAAATTAATTATTGGTCCAGCACGACAAATGTCGGCAATTTTGGTTTGTATCCAATTTTTAAGGGTTTTCGTTTTTCATTAAAACTAGAAGTAAACATAATATTAAAGACATATATATAAACGTGTTTCTAAAGTTTTTTTTTTTACAGTTAGTGGTTGGTTGTTGGCAGTATCGTATACGTTTGGTAATTGGAACCCACTGTTTGTTTCAATCCTATATAGTTATAGATATATACCATAAACTAACCTGTAAAAATTTCATTTTAAAAGGTGGTAGCAATTTTGAGATATTGCTGAAAATCTGGAGCGGTTATGTCCACGCAGGAAGAATATTCTGCATTGAAATACACAATCTGAGAAACATCACTGCAGTAGCGCTTCTCAGATTCAAATTTTTGAGGATAAAAAGTGATATCTTTTTCCATAACCCCAGAAAAGTTTCTAAAAATGCATTATACTATCCAAAGCTGCTGTACTTCCAAGTAAGTTTTTATTGCCATTAATTTTTAGAGTAATTACCAAACGTATACGATCCCTTTAACAGAAGGTTATAGGGAGACACACCATGATATGGATGCATATTAATTGTACATCAACCATGCAACGGTTGCCCGAAGGCGGCAGAACAGTTTTGAAAGAATCCAAACTTCTAAGTGAAATAACTTTTCAATGAAAGCATATTTGTAATTTCTAATCACAAGCTTACATTAATTTGTATATACACTTTAGTATATTATTTGTCAGCATTTTAAATTGTGGGCTGTACTGTGTGGTACACCATTCATCGTCATTTAACGTTTTAAGTTTGGCACATTATGAGGCAACGTCTTCTCGTTTGGCTCTAGTAAGAGCATTGAGAATATTGATCCAGATCCAGAAATGACTTTGAAACACAATTTTAGTTGAATATTTTCCCATAGTTAGGGAGTCCACATTTGAAATGAAGGGATTTTGTTTGGTCGCAGAGTGGCAGACAGGAAAGGTCAAATGAACGTTACTGTATGGAGCTTGTTCCTCGTTCCTCGTTCGATGTTCAATATTCAATCAGTAACCAGGGGCCAATTTCACGGAGCTGCTAAGCACACAAATTTGCTTAGCACAAAAACGTCTTGCTCATTAAAAACAAGTTATCAGCCAAAATTCGACGTGTTTTTCATGCTAATAAAAATACCAGCTGATTATCAATCAAAAACAATAAAGATCACGTGAAAATTTGGTCTGTAACCTTGTTTTTGCCAAGGACACATTTTCATGCTAAGCAATATTTTTTGCTTAGCAGCTCCGTGAAATTGGCCCCAGATCATTATTCAACATTCGAACACTAAACACATTTTTTGGTAGTTGCAGTTTTTACCCCAAATTGGGTAAATGTAACCCTGTAATTTGTCAGTGCAGGTACGTCCATAGAGCCCTGTACATGCCCAAACAATATATGCTGGCCATTCATTATAAACAGCCGTCTTCATTTTCGTGTGTGTGATTTCGTCGGCAGCTATTTGGAGATGGCAACGTAGCACAGAGCGTCCTGAGCAGAGAGGCGTACGGGCAGTTTGTCTCGATCAACCTGGGTTGGTGGGTGGCTGTTACCATGGGGGTCTACGCGTCGGCTGGGATATCTGGTAAGCTGGGTTTATAGGGACCGAGGGATGCGATAATAACCCATTAGATATGATCGCAAAAACAAATGTTCCAAATCGTGGTGCCACTGACCTCTACACCTGGACGGACCATTGTCCACATTCTGCTGTGCTAACGCTTGAAGTCGGCGCGAACTAGAAGTGCAACATGGCGGACCCAAGACGTCACTTCTGTGAGCCAATGAAATGTCCAGGTGTAGAGGTCAGTGGATTTACTCTTTACATTTTTTATTTGTAAACATTACGTCATACGTACCGTACCCATTTAACTATACACCTGGACATTTCATTGGCTCACAGAGTGACGTCGTGGGTCCGCCATGTTGCACTTCCAGTTCGCGCCGACTTCAAGCTTGAAGGGGCAATGATCTGTCCATGTGTAGAGGTCAGTGCGTGGTGCCTATTTTTGCACCACACACAATGTTGACCAAAATTCGGTAAAAATATATAAAATCGCCAATAAACGATGTTGCTTGTCAAAAGTCCGCAGCATATTTGTTTTTATTTACAAATAGAATGACAACAGTTTCGCTATCGAAACTGTTGAAAAATAGGACAAACGTCGTCTTTCGGCCCGGATGCGTTAATTTTTTTCCTAGGAATTTAGAAGTAATTATCATAAATGGGCGGCCTTAGATCCCTTCGGATCATGATTATTCAGTAGTTTTAACAATGACGCTAATTGTTATTGCTCATTCTACTAGTTACACGTAGCCCAGAGGTATATTAAATGACACCGGCATGGTATCCGCCCACTGTTTTTCATTATTATATTTATTTATAAATGTGGAGTTTAGCAACTCATTCGTATTTGAATAGGAAGGGGAGGGAAGGCTGCCGGGGAAGGGTGGTGCCTTACAGAAACATTATTTTTTTTGGGGGGGAGGAGATTCTTGAGTTTGACCCTCTCCTCATGCCCATTGCAGGGGGTCACATCAACCCGGCCGTCTCCTTAGCCCTGGCTGTGGTGGGCAAGTTTAGCTGGAAGAAACTACCCGTGTACGTGCTAGCCCAGTGCATCGGCGCGTTTGCTGCGTCGGCTTGTCTTTACGGAGTCTACTTGGGTGAGTGACTGTCCGTCCATTCCAAACTTTCTGGTTTTCAGTCAATTAGTTTCCTCTGCATTACCAATTTTACCTCTGATTGGGTCGCAACCAAACTAAACTTGGCAATGACGTAGCCTCACAAGACTCATCTTGTGGTGAGTCCACACGCGACGATATTTTATATATCTGTAAATTAATTAGAGATATCTTTAATTATTTATAGAAATCTCTAATTCATTTAGATATATCTAAATAACTAGCATATCGTCGCGTATAGTAATACAATGTTAAATGTGCTCGCCACAGACTAATCTTGTGAGCCTACGTCATTCCTAAGTTTCTGTGCATTACTAGGTTCGTTGCAACAATTTCACTAATTCTAGCGGTCATATGCAAAATCGTCACTCGCCATGTTTGGGCTCAGTGTGAACATTGAATACCCCCTCGACGGCAAGAAAGAGAGAGTTGGGGAGTCACTATTGACGCCATCTTGCCTAACTGCAATTGGTTTTGGCAAAGAGACTGATTCCCGCCTCTATGATTAAAAAGCAAAACGTTAATTTGTTAAAGGTAGGATACATCATTTGCAGATATCGAAAATATTTACTACCGAATTATTAAGAAATATCTTACTCAATTGAAAGTAAATAATGATTCTAGGCATCCAGCAAAATGATTGCGCTAGATATCCTGTAATTATTCCGAAAAATTAAAGTTTATAAAGAAAAATTCGCGATCGCCGGACGGCGATCGCGAATTTTTCTTTATAACAAAGATAACATAAGAATAACTGCTCGACGCCGGTTGAAAACAAACGCTGTTTTTCGTGTTTTTCTCAACATCCATGATTGTAAAACTTCGGAAAGGTCCGTTAAACGATATTTACTATGAAATACAACCCCCCAAATCTACCCATTCATGATAGTTCAAGCAATTACCAATGGTGTATCCTACCTTTAAGAGATTTTTCGAGCAAAATATCCAATCTCCATTGTATCCGCACTATTAAAACAAAATTGAATCCTGGCTTAATTTTTGTATCAAGGATTTATTGCATGTGCAAATCAATCAATTATTTTTCATATTTTAATTCCCAATTCCTGCAGATGCTCTGAACGCATTCGATGGTGGTAACCGGATGGTGTTGGGCAATAATGCCAGCGCCATGATCTGGGCAACATACCCCCAGGAATATCTCACTTTGCAAGGCGGCTTGGGAGACCAGGTTATACTTTGTCTTTTATTCTTAAACAGACTAATTGTGTGGCAATCTTTGCAAATGCATCTTTGTGTCTCATTTAACTTGGATTTCAATGTATTTTCATTTTGCCATATTCAAGGGTATCTTGGTGACTCCTTTGTCTTTCCTGGTAACGCGAAATTCCGTAATCATGAGCAAAACATGTGTTTTCATTCCGGGCAGAAACCTCAATAATAAAGCTATTTCAGCACAAAAAAAGTTTCTATAGAAGTTTGGATATTTAGCTGTCGTAATGTGTTCATTGAGCAAAACCCCCCAAAACCGACCGGAGTGTTTTCCTGAAATGACGTCACAGCAACAGCGCCCTCAGTTGTCCGGAAAAATATGGACATTTGTAAAAGTTTAAAGGCTAGGAGTGCACTTTTTAATAAAATTTACCAAAAAGATAATGCCAAATAGTTTTCGTAAATTTAGGAGTAGAAAGTTCCACGAAATGTTCATTAATTAAAAAACATTTCACGAACCATTTATTATAAGGACATTTAAAATTTGCCCTTCGTGGTCAATTAAACTATTCGGCATTGATGAGCAATAATATCTTTGTAAAATGCGTAAAAACAAACACCATTTAGCTGGTAAACATTCCCAACCAGTTTTAAACACTTTTCCGGTGTCACATGCTGACTTTATTATAGTATAATTATTAAGTCTGGTCCATTTGACCCTTCATTGGTTGAAACCCCACATGGCATGCGCATGTATGATCAGTACAGTGTTGTTATTATTATTTTTACCTTAGATTCTTGGTACAGGACTACTTATGCTTTGCGTGCTGGCCGTCACGGATAAACGAAACAACGGAGCACCAGCGGGCACGGAGGCTTTACTAGTGGGGCTAAGCGTGCTTGGTATCGGCCTGGCCTTCGGGTCCAACTGCGGCTACGCCATCAATCCTGCACGCGATTTCCCACCGAGGCTTTTCACCTACTGTGCCGGTTGGGGCGCTGAAGTTTGGACGTAAGTTCCCGAGCTGCGCGAGCCTTCCATATCGCCTTTAGAAACTCAAAGTGAAACGCAAACAGGGCCCAAACTGCAACGCAGATATTATGTAAAAATGGGGGTATGCGGATTGCAGACGATCGGCAACATTTTGCCGACGGTTTCATACTGTCTGTTCTCTATACGTAGTCTGCGTATGCTCAACATCGATATGGAAACCTGGGCCCAATTCCATAAAAGCATTCTAACTTAGTATATTACTAGGTTTTAGCAAGATTCCAAATTCCTAGTTGGTTGCTTGCTAGCAATCAAC
This sequence comes from Crossaster papposus, assembly GCA_037893245.1. Classification (NCBI taxonomy): domain Eukaryota; kingdom Metazoa; phylum Echinodermata; class Asteroidea; order Velatida; family Solasteridae; genus Crossaster; species Crossaster papposus. The sequence goes on along the minus strand of JBAIAA010000327.1, from coordinate 576,778 downwards.
TAAATCGCATTCCATAACACCATTCTATGAAATATTCTTACTAGTTGCTTGCTTGCAGCTTGCTAGAATGGTGTGGGGTTTGCATAATCGCCAAAGTACATGGTCAGTTTGAGTTAACAATAGGGAAAGAGTTCAAATCAGGTCATGCTGTGGGTTGTATTGTCAATGCATTCCTCTGTACCCTATTTAGGGTATGTACATTTGTATCGGCCTAAGCACATGTTTCAGAAATGGCTAATTCAGAGGGTGTTTCAACTCCAAAAGGGGGAAAGAAGCCTAATTACTCGACTCAGGAAAATCTGTTCCTTGCAGAACGCTATGAGGAGTTTAAGGTTATCCTTGACTCTGCGCATAAGGATGTCAATACAAATTCCCAAAAGATAAAAGATTGAAAGTGACTTAGAATGGTGCTAGGGATTTAGACATACCCCAAACCTATTCTAATTTTAGCAAGCAACTAGGAACCTTGCTAAGCGTATAATGGTTTTATGGAATAGATTTAGCAAGGAACTAGAGATAGAAAGGAAGTTAGCAACCAACTAGGCTTAGAATGCTTTTATGGAATTGGTTCCAGGCTTCCGATCGCGTTGATCCCGGAAGCTTAACGGGCCGGTCTTTTGCGTGGAGCTCGGACATTTTGTCAAGAATGAAATTATATATCTCAGAACTTTCTTCGGAAGAAATACAACCTATAAGAAAAAAGATGGGTAACAAGGTTTCTTCAGAACAGATGATCGTACAATGATGCATAGACCATTCATCGGTTAATATTTATTTATTAATGGCATGCGCATAATATTTACACTGATATTGTGACAAACAGTTGTCCGGGCTGCGGTGAAGTCGATATTGTTATGGTTGTGCGGTTGCGCAGTAGCCCAACATGACAAGGCCGCCACACCCAAACTAAGGGATCGACAAAACAAGAAAATACACAGCTTGCGAACATAGATATTGGCAACCACAGAAATTACATAATTTACATTTTAACACTCAACAAGTTGACAACACAAATCTACACAAGCTTATGGCTGCGAGCAACCCAAAGGCCCAGTACTTTTATACATAAATATTTATACAGTTAAGTAAATTGGCGTTACGCACAGAGTTTGTGGCGAATTAACAAAAGGAAAAGGGTAAGCTGTTAAAGTAGGCTAACATATACTTTCCATTGTCGACATAACAATATCTTCTTAGACTTTATGTAAGACTTAGTTACTGCATGATTTCAAACAAGTGATGGAGAAATCTCTTTTTCTGTCATATGAAGCACGATATGTGGCAGAGAAACCCCCCCCCCCCTCTTTTGTGTTGACCATTGTGTTCCCGGAATCTCAGGAATTCCTTTTAGGTTTCAAGGGGGGGGATGGGGTAGGTTACAACAGTGTTAAGTGCGTATAAAGTATAGGGATAATAGGGGGGTACCCCATTGCCACATATCGTGCTGGGTATATTTTCTGTCCTACCTTCGCCTGTTCTCTATGTGGAATACTAATGATTGAGCTCCGTTACCACGTTGGGTTTCTCTGCAGACCCCGCGGCATACACTGGTGGTTTGTTCCTATCCTTGGGCCGTGCATCGGAGCGATTGGGGGAGCCCTGTTGTACGTTCTGTGCGTGGAGGCCCATCACACACCGGAACATGAAATGCCGATAACGGACCAGGAGGAAAATGGTAAATACGAGGGAGATATTATAAATAATAAAATGAAACCTTAATTAATCCCTCCGAGGCTATTTGGTCTACCCGTAACAAAATCAAGTGTTCTCTTTAAATGTACAAGAGTGATGCTCACTCTCAAAAAGAGTGCGTCTCTTAAATAGAATCACTCCAAAAGAAGTTTTCAGAGCAAAAACTACCCCCAAAAGAGTGAAAATCTGTGATGACTGCTTGACCTTGCTGGACTCTGCACACAAGTCAATGTGACAAATTATGCAATCTGTTGCGTCTGGCAGGGTTTTTAGCCAAAATACACTGGAGGGTTAGGATTGTAGCCATATGAAGGATAATTGTAAATAAAGATGGCTTCTCCAAAAAGAAAACATATCTTTTGGAATGGTTTTCACCCATTTTTAGTGTAGTTTTTACTCTGGAAAAAACAAAATTTTACTTTTTTTGGAGTGGTTTTATAAGAAACTCAATCTTTTTTTGAGAGTGAGTTTTTTGAGAGAGGGTTCAGAGTACCAAGTTGTGAACGATGTTATTTATTCATACTTTCAGTTTCTCCAGATATTGTTATGAAGCGTCGAGATGAGGACAACAACTCCCTCTAGAGGCGACTTATGGGCCAGTTTTATCTTTCAAGATTTTACACAAATAAACCACAAGGGAAACTGACTAGGTAATTTTGCATAAATTGCATTGGCGGTCTCCCAAATTGTCAGTATCTTTGTTTGTTCAGAACAAAAGTCATAAACACCAGAATTCCGTGTGGCCGGTGATCACGCCCATTGTACGATACAACCTGGGAAGCGACATTGTGGGGATCACTCATTGGGGATACGACTTTTTATCTTATAATACACAAATAAAACACAAGGGAAACTGACTAAGTAAAATTTATGACTTCCGACTAGCGCCCTCGAGAAAAGATACTGACAATTTGGGAGACCGTCAACATAGGGCAAAATAGCTCAGTTGGTAGAGCGCCGGTTTGTTAATCCAGAGTTTGTAGGTTCGAGTCCCGCCTTGCCAATTTCTTTGTTTACATTGAAATGACCAAGAATATTATTAGGGTTTTCTAAACTTTGGCTTTGACTTTAAATTTGCCTCCGACTTCTGAATCACTCATTAGAAGAAAACAGAAGTAGAAGCAAATGGAAATCTTCGAACTTTTGTGTTCATACCAATCGATTGAATGTTTTTGAAGCACAACAGGCCACAGGTGTGGCTGGAGTTTTCGCAGTTAGGAGTCTCAAAATCGCCTTAAGTCTATTACGAAACGAAGCCAGTGATTCGAAAATGCCCTGTGATTGCGGTACACAGGAAGTTTGCTTTGTATTGTTATCATCTCGCGAACCATAAAACGAAACCCCCCAAAGAAAACCCCCCAACAATAACAAAAAATAATAAAAAGTATACAAAAATCCATAGTAGAATAACATAATTAGCTTGAATAAATGGACTCCCCTAGATTTTGAAATATTTGACTGTAAACATAGATGTACACTGTATGTGTAGTTTTGATATTAGTACTAGTTTGAAACGATTAATAGCTGGCCATGTGCGAGGTTTAACAGGCGTCTGTTTTTGCAGAGTGAGTACACATTAACTTTTAACCTGTTCGCGCCGGATGACGTATAAACGCAAAGTTTTCCCCAGACTCTAAACGGATGACGCATAAACACGCCACGAGCAAGGCCGGAAATGTCTGTCAGCAGCAAACAAGGCCAAAAATGCGTGGGTGTGCTTCCCGGCACTATCGGCCTGAACCCACTTCGGATCGAGTTTCGTTAAAAATAATCCCGCCCCTCGGCTCGGTGATGTTAAAATAATCCCCGCGCGAACTGGTTAATAGAACATTATATTAGACCTTGGGTCAGAAATCACAGCTTTCAAACTCATACGTGATTTTTATTGGCAACTTGTTTTCCTTCAAAGCAACACTTTATGCGCCGCCGATTAGTATTGCCTTTGTTGCCAGAAAAAAAATGCGAAAAACAAAGTATTTTGTTTTGAAAAACTCCCGTCGCTTTAGCGCCTTTTTTTGAACAGCCGATAGAGGGCAGTAGTTGCAACCTCGAATCGGGCTTCGAAGACGGCTTAGGAATTGACGTTGCCAACATAAATCACGAACGGACGTCATTGTCCAGGCGAGATAGGATTTCTGGCATACGGTCTATGTCGGATTTCTGGCTAGAAACTATCCAATAAGATAATCGTAAGTTTCCTTAATGCAAAGTTTTGTGTAAGCTGTGTTGATTGTTAAAGATGGACTACAACGGAATAATGATAAAGGCTGTGTTGCTGTTTTTGTTCGAGAAATGTATAATGATTACTAATATATCATTAGTATTCAATAAAACTTGTTCCTTCATGCAAAAAAAACCCAAAATTGATCGGCGTTCTACGACCCAGAAAAACTCAGTTTCAGCAAAAGCCCTTAACTCATGAATAATTCATATTTTGTGTGTGACGTACTACCCATGACGATTTACTCGGGTCGATCGTGTGCGTGCATTTTTACCGTACAATGTAATGCGGAATAACAGCGGACAAGCTAGGCTATATTTTGGTACAACCCTGGTACAACTATTTTCGACCGAAAAACAGCGAAAAATGTCCGATAGCAGCGAGTATTGGGAAGACCACAGTATAGATGAGGAAGAGGCATTTCGTGGAGGTACTTCTGGGGACAGTGATGGCAGCTCTAGCGATGAGGGAGCTCACCAGACGAGGGGAGCTCACCTGCTGATGACTCTGCGGCCACGGCAGACCCGGCGGTTGCCGATGACTCGGCCGACGTAGAAGCAGTAGGACTGGTGGTAGTACTAGTACGAATTCTCTCGATGTTTGGCGCTTTCAATGTGGGGATCGATCCAGGCTTCAAACGAAACTTTGTTGTCAATCCCAGTGATTTTTTCAAAGCACTTGAAGGTCCAACACAGTCCTCTAAAAAATGTGCTGAACAAATCAAAGGCCTACTTCTTTCCGAGAAGGTGAAATCCTTTCGTGTGATATATTTACGAACTTCACCCATTCCTTTGATAACGCAGGATCCCGCGGAAATTGCACAAAATGAATCTCTGGATTCTTCGAACAATTTCTCGTGCATCCACCAACAACACATGAAGTTGGCATTATTGTAGCTGATTGATAGTGATACACTATAAAAAAAGATTCGTAAAAACTTCATGCCTCTGCATGAAAACGCATACATAATACACACGGAATAACATGGCGTCTTTTGTTTACTCTCGGTTGCTCATGGGTAGTACGTCATCACTTTTCGCTGGTTTACAAGTCCGCTGGTACTATATCGTGGATTTCATTGTGGTTTTCAGTGGATCTTTGCCGGGAACCAGTACAGGGCGGGAAATTTCACAATCGAAGAATCGAGGTCTAATTTTGTCGGTCAAATTGCAACAAAATTATTTAGAGAAAAACATGACCGTAACAATAAAGTGTTACCTGAACACAACATAAACAAGGTCCGATAATAAATTTAATGTGTGAGTTTTCGTTGTAGTCCATCTTTAACTTTTATAATGATGTCATCATAATATTTAATCATAATTACTATTTTGTAATGAAATAAATACATGTGCATGTTTTTATTGTATGGCGTAGATTTGCAAATATCTTATTTTTAGCAGTTTAGACTGTATGTGCCCCTCAGTCGTGAACCACGTAACGACCGAGGACCCCCTATTGCGTTTTCCTTCAGTCCTATCCTGTACCGTAACCCTAACCCTATTATACCTAGCGCTTACCCGAACGACCGAGGACAGAATTCGGACAAAGAAAACGTCCTTCGAGGATTGTTTGTTAGCTTTGTTCTCTCTTGTGTTTCGAATTTCGGTCGTAATACGATACAAAAGCAAAAACACCCCCCCCCAAAACCCCCCCCCCCCCCAAAAAAAAAACCAAACCAAAAACCAAAAAAACAAACAAAACAACCAAACCGAACAAAACAAAACAACCCCCGCCCCCCCTAAAAAAAAAAACCCCCAAAAACCTAACAAGTTTAATTTAACATGCACGCCGGTGTATGAAATGAGGCGAGGTTGTTCATATTCTGACATTAAATGCTTTTCAATGACTCCGAAGATAGAAATGGGTTGGAACCAAATCCGTAGCGGAAGTACATGTAGCCTTGTGCAATACGTTAGCTACGTTACATGCATACCACAACCCGAGGGCGGAGATTCAGCGTCGTTTGTCGTCCGAAGATCTGTCGTGTTGTGAACTCTGCAGCGGATACATTATTTCTTGAAGATTTTTAACCGAAGCATCGGATCGGAAGGCCTATTAGTATTATTAGAATCATTTCTTCGTGATTACGATGTTTATCGTACATTTGCCGACAGGTTGTGGGTAATTCATAATTTTTCAGGTAGTCGGCCCCATTCTGCTCGAAAGCTAACTGGCACATTATATAATCGGCTAGGCACAAGAATCAAGAAAAAAATCACGGAGACGGATCCTACGATTGTATTCCGTGAGATCTTGGCTGAGCTGTACCTGGTTCACAGTACGGGGAGTGGGACAGAAGTTGAGCCCCCTGGATAAAAGTTTGTGTTCAGCATCTGATATGGATGAGGAGGAAAGGTTAACTACAGTATTCGCAGGGGGTAATGTCGATTGGGGCTTGGGACGTCTAAAACGTCTTTTTCTGCGTTGATGCTGATTGGCAAGCAAGTCACCGATCTTCGTGTTTCTCCAGTTGATAAGAACAAAGTCAAGGTTAGATAGTATAGGCCCCTTTCAATCTCATCATGGAAATCCCTGTACCTGGTGTCCGTACAGCTGGATCTGAGTTCTGGTGGAGGTCCTAAAGTATAAATTGACACTGTTGAGAGGGGATATTAATTCAGATGCACCATGCAGAACTTGATTTCACCTCCTTTGCAGGTGTGGTGAGAGGGTTCCTAAGCACGGAGAGGAAGATAGTTGCAAACCTTTAGGGATAAATCGAGAAAGGGAGAAGAAATTGTAGTTATCCTCATGGTAGGAGTAGCGAAGGGCCTTCTCCATATTCTTTTTGAGCTGTTGGAAAATACAAATGGTGTTACTCATATCTGTAAGAGAGGGAGATAAATTAAGGTTAATATACTGACAAAACAACAAAACAAAACAATACTTACAAGCCAAGAAGGAGGATCACCACGAAGGGATACTGCAACAGAGAAGTGGAAACATGAATAAGATTAAAACTGCTGCAAACTGCTTACTGGCTGGAAGGAACCTGAAATATACAAATAAAATAAGTGAAGAGGGCCTAATATTTCGATCTGAACAAGATCTTCTTCAGAGACATAATGACTGTGTACAAGAAACAAACATATATAGGGCAACATACACCCCAATGCACATCGGGGTTGGCGGGAGAAACACAAAAGAAAAAGCATGTACAGAGTCCAGTGGAACAACAAAAGGAGGATTAGGCTGAGGGATTAAAGGTCAGTGTGGGTAGGATCAAAGAAAGAACTAACAAAGAAGTATTAATAGGGGGGGGGGGGGGGGATAGGACAATATACAGGGAAAACCAGAGGAGTGAGAACAAACGAGAACAAACTGCTGGCAAGGAATAAATCTGAAACAGATGACAAATAGGAGAAAAAAATAAAAATATAAGTTAATAATTTCCTAGTTGGATGTTGAGCCCATGTGGTTGAATAGTCCGAAGACGATTCATCCAAACTTTCTTCCGGCTGAAGCGGACTGAGTCTTTCCGATGGCCAAGTGATTCTATTATATCAGAAATGCAATGGTTAGGCTGATTGAAGTGATGACTGTTAGACTGTCGTCAACGCAAATAAATAAATACAGAGAATTTCTTTTAGTGACACTATTACTTACAAACTTTAATGATAACGAACTTTTGATCAAACATTACACATTACAAAAATAGATTTACTTCCGTTTACAAAGATTACACCTAATTTCGTTTGGAATAAATACCCATTACACGAATAGAAAAATACTTTCATTTAAGAAAATTACACTTCATATATGTGGTCCGCTTGAACCAGTGCACTATGTGCACTACACACTTCATTTATGTGGTCCGCTTGAACCAGTACACTATGTGCACTACACTCTTACTTTATGTGGTCCGCTTGAACCAGTACACTATGTGCACTACACACTTACTTTATGTGGTCCGCTTGAACCAGTACACTATGTGCACTACACTCTTACTTTATGTGGTCCGATTGAACCAGTACACTATGGGCACTACACACTTACTTTACACTATAGTTTTTCCTCTTTTTTTTAAAAACACACTTTTACACTACTTGGCAAATTGCAAGCTTATACTTTTTGGTATTTTACAAAACCAAACACCTTTACACAATAAATTACTTAAGACAAATAATCAACACTTAAACGCGCCATCTTTGGACCAGACGATGAATTTACTTGAAGGCTATACACCGTATAGTTCACTAGTAGATAATGTTAATGATAGTACAGTTCTCGTGTTCCACAAGGCCGTCAAGACTAGTCGACCGACTCTACTTGAACTTCGTCTAACTGGCTTGGAGTAATACTAGGGTCGCAGATGATACTGCTTGTAAAGCTACGTTCGGATGACCCAGCACAATATGAAGTAACTGCCCCAGGTGGAACTATGGACAACAGGGCGACATGGAAGAACTTCCTAAGCTGCGGCTGAAAACCCAGGAATGCTATCTGTAAAATTAAATTCAAAATCGACAATCCCAATAATCCCAACTCTTTAAAATAACACAATAAGAAAGATCGATAAGAATACACAAGCACTCTTATGTTTGTACAATGTATATACAAAAGTCCTTTCAACGAATATAAATATCACCCAATAAAACTAAAGGAAAACTATTAATCTAACTCACGGTTTTGCAGCGAGGTTCCTCCGCCTATCTGGTACGAAACTCACCAGCCAAATATTGGAGCCTGAACGTCCCAACAATTTAGCACGATGCTGAAATACAGGGGCACTAAAGTTGTCTTGGTTATTGCAGCACAAATGTGTCGCCAGAGTCTGAATACCCTGAACCAAGTACAACAGCAGCAGCAAGATGGCCTGATGTGCATAGTGAGCTCTCACAAGATGGAGTGGGCTGCATTAACACTGTCCATACACTTATGTACTGACACACACACACCCATACCCAACTAACCAAACACAAAAGAACTACACCCAACTAAAGAATGTCTAGTGAAAACAAGTCTGGCCCAAGAATGCACTACTAAACTACTGAATATTCATAATATAAATACCTTCTCATATTAAAGAACTTACTACTCTAAGGAGGAAAGAAAAGGACATGTCAAAAATAATTAAATAAATAAATGAAATTGAAACGGTCTGTTACAATGACCGACGGGGGTATCCAGTTGCTTGGTGTTGACAGTCGATCGATGACCGTAGAAACGTTTTTTTTTACGGCATTTTTGGTCTCCCCGACATACTGAACTCCACAAAACCTGCAAGAGATGAGATATATGACATTAGATGTACTACAAGTGATGTTACCAATAAGTCTATGGGTGGTACCAGAAGAGTGGCCAGAACAGGAGTCAGACTCCTGGATGTGGATCTGGCAAACCACACATCTGGAACTTGGCTCCCAGATTATTAGCTTAGTCACCAATTCACCCATATGAAGCAAGATGAAACGGATATTTGTGGTGGCCAATGAGCTTTGTGGTGGAATGTTGTGGTTTCACAGGAATTCTTTTTAGATTTTGAGGGGGGTGCATTAGGTTAAAATAGTCTAGAGAGTGTATAGGTTTGGGGGACTAAGGGGGGAATCCCATGGTTTCATATTGTGCTGGGTATAAATTCACCAGTTGGGACTGTCCGCGAAGTTCAGGTTAGCATCTGCGTAGAGGTACGAGGTTTTTTTGCTGGCTACGCAGCAAAGCTTAGGGTGCCACCTATTTTCCTCCCTTTATGTTACATGAACTGGACAAGAAAAGAGGTGTGTTGGGCCGGGAGACCCTGGAACCCATGAGAGTCCTATATGGGAGTCGGTAACACCATTTCGCAATCAATCAAAATACAATAAAAACAGTAAATAAAACACAATAAAATTAATTACAGTTATTACACATGTATGCATAGGAAATATCACTTGAAATTGAGAAGATAATTATACAAAATACGCCGAATGCATTGGAAATAGGCCTACGCCGAATGCATTCGGTGTATTTCTTATAGGTCGTACATTTTGATACAAAATTGAAACATTGAAAGTTAAAAGGTAGGATACACCAATTGCAGATATCGAAAAATGTTAATACCAAATTATTAAAAAATATCTTACTTATTTGAAAGTAAATAATGATTTTAGGCATCCAGCAAAATGATTGCGCTAGATATCCTGTAATTGTTCCGAAAAATGGTTCCGAATAATTTTATGATATACTGTAATTGTTTCGAAACAAATGTTCCAAAGAATGTTATGAAAAAATTATTCGCGATCGCCAGCCAGCTCCTGGAATATGTCGTTTCGTTTCACCTCTGAAGGGGAAAAGGTTTGGCACTTTTATATACAATATAATAGGAATATGGAAATAATATAATGTGCCCATTATTTCCGGCTATTCTGTATAGATCATTCAAATGTCTTTAATGTGGAGCTAAACATTACTATTGTGTTAGCACCTGTTTATTTGCACCATTCCAAATCCCGTTGTGATAGCCGAGAGAAAGTCAACGTGTGGATTGGTCTGATGGAAAACAACACCATCATTGAACCATTGTTTTTCAATAAAATTTAAATGGTGTGTAATTTGTTTTACCTATACTTTGTTCCTACAAAAATAGACATTTAGGGGATGTGAGTAGCAAGTCGGGGGTACCTTGGGAGATTGGTGAATTACAGTACCTTGCGGCCACCTTGGATGCTTACACCTGGTATTGTAATACTCCAGATACACCCCCTTTCAATACAAAATGCCAAACCTTGCCCCTTTAGGGGTGAAACGAAATAAATAAGCTTCTTTTCGAAATTGGCTCCCAGACTATAGCTTAGTCACCAATTCACCCATATAAAGCAAATATGAGACGGATATTTGTGGTGGTCAATGAGCTTTGTGGTGGAATGTTGTGGTTTCACAGGAATTCCTATTAGGTTTTGAAGGGGGTGCGTTAGGTAACAATAGTCTGGAGAGTGTATAGGTATGGGGGACTAAGGGGAGAGTCCCATGGTGTTACGGTCCGGAAAGTGCCAGACTATAAACAATACACAAATAAAGATGGAAACTCCCCAAAACGCAACAAGGAGTCAAACAAGACCACACTGATGTAAAGAACAATGACTATTATTTATGGTATCATCTCAAAATCAAAACAGATGCACTAATTAAGTTGGGCTAATAAAAATATTATCACAGTGAGCTCTTACAGATGAAATCTTATACAAAAGATACACAACAGCTCATTCGAGAATTATGACGAGGACTTGAACTTGAAGCTTGAGACTGAGAGTCATGGAGGAATAAGTGTCTGTCCCGGGTAAATCCACCTATGAGCACTCCTCAAAAATAGAGCTGGAAGTTGCCAAGACAAACACAGTTTAAACATGGAGGTAGGTTTCTTTCTCTCAAGAAACAACGGCCAACTGCACACGGTGTACGGGTAGCGTGTAGATTCCCGGCACATGTCATGGTGATTATTCTCCGTCAAACACTCGACTCAGTCCCAGTACTTCCCATGATCCAACGTCGGCATCACAAGTCCCGTCCAATACGTGAGGCAGACCCTCCTTTGTGCCTGATGACTGCACCTTGATCACGTCAGGACACCAGATCCCAGTTAAACATTTATTGCATCTTCAACATTTGGTGAAACGTGCGATGACGCCGCCATTTTTCCCTCTCTTTTCCAGTCAGGGCGCCCCCTGCCAGCCATGCCAGGATTAAACCGGCCAGTCATGAATATTTAGATTATATTAGCTTCTAGGCAGGTTTCCTTAGACAAATATAGTAACACATTATAGATCAATCTCCCTAATTATTGTTTGTACATAACAATGGTTTCATATCGTGCAGGATATCAATTCACCAGTTGGGACTGTTCGCGAAGTTTAGGTTAGCATCTGCGGCGCGTAGAGGTACGTGAGATTCTTTTGCTGGCTAGGCAGCAAGGCTTAGGGGACCACCTAGTTTCCTCCCTTTATGTTACATGAACTGGACAAGGAAGGAGGTGTGGTGGGCCGGGAAACCCTGGAACCCCGGAGAGTCATATGCGGGAGTCGGTAACACCATTTCGCAATCAATCAAAATACAATAAAAACAGTAAATAAAACACATTAAAATTAACTGCAGTTATTACATATGTACGCATAGAAAATATCACTTGAAATTTAGATTAAAATAGAAGATAATTATACAAACTACGCCGAATGTATTCGGTGTATTTCTTAGTAGTCGTACATTTTTATAGAAAATTAAAAGCAAAGTTTCAAGGTAGGATACACCATTTGCAGATATCGAAAATCTTTACTACCGAATTATTAAGAAATATCTGACTTATTTGAAAGTAAATAATGATTTTAGGCATCCAGCAAAATGATTGCGCTAGATATCCTGTAATTGTTCCGAAAAATTGTTCCGAAATTTGTTATGATATAGGCCTACTGTAATTGTTCCGAAATTTTTTTATTTGCTCCGTTTCACCCAAAGGGCTTTAGGATGACGAGCGCCATCTACAACCTACAACCACTTTCGCCAGCCGCGCGTCATTTGGTTACTGCGGACCAAAATTAGGCTAAACTGGATCATAAATGCTGCATGCATGGCATGGACTGAACTTCTGACTTGAACAAATCAAAGTAATGGTGTATATACTCGTACTTGAGAGCATGCAGGTGCATTCTGCTATTTATGTTGATTATTAACATCAAGAACACCCTCGATATAGAGACGCCCTCAAGAGTCGTGAACTGTGAACTGTTTGTTTTTCAATAGCTTGATTGTGCCTTGTACATGTACTGTACATGGACAGCGCATAATGCACTGTACGTGTGTGCTATCAGCGCTCTGCGCGCCGGGTCAAAGTTTTGTGTTTATGCTAAATAGCAAGTCAACATTATCCATTTACGTTAGTGCATGTTGAACTTGAAGATTAATAATATAAATTACTGTACACTTTGCGGACACAGGCAGTCAAAACGGGATCACAGTTATAACACAGGTAAGAATGTTGCAATTCAATGGCCGTTACTGTCCTTGTATGTTAGTTTTCCTGTGCTAGATGCATGGGCGGCGGAACAGGTCGGGGGGGGGGGGGGTGGAGGGGGAGGCATGGAACCCCCTCCTGACTATTTCCACTTGGGCGATATGCACATTTCCCCCTCACAATTTCGGTGCTTCTACACAATAACAGAAACATAGAAAATGCGCCACTTTGCCCCTCCCCCCTTTCAATGCCTCTATTGAGTTGTGGTATATTGATAATCATAGGCCTACTAATATTTGAAGCAATTATACGTAGCATCTGCACTTTTATTCACTGCGATCATGACGAGCTATTTTTGTATTTCTATTCTACGCGGATTGCTCAGGCTGGAATGGTGCCTTATATTTGCCTCCATGCACAATTACCGGCCTCGGTTTATTTTTAAACAGGAATCCAGTGCCGAACACCTTTCCTAATGTATTGATCTATGCAGTCCGTAATAATATGCCGCATGTACTCCCGTCGCAGCTTTATTCACCTGCCGTGAATAGCCGGTCTACGGGCCGGGGATAGACCGTATACAGACCCCGAGGCTATCGTACTGAACTCACACGCGAGGTAGTAGCAAGTCATGCGGAGTCAACATTATTCTAAACCAAGTTTATCGGGCCTTTGCACGGGGCAGCGCTAGTAGTACAGCGCACGATTTAACGACTGACCTATCCCTTTAATGTCGTTTCCATGCTCAGCATATTCTCCAATTGCATACTCGTGCACACAATTACTGCCAGATGCAGTATAAGGTGTAGTTGCTGTATTTTGTATAAATTAATTTGTGCAGATCTCTTTTTCCGTTTGATTTTTTTAATACATTATAGAAGTAATAAGGCCTATATTAACATTTGCTGACTGATGATAGACAAAAAAAAAAAATATAGGGTGGTTAAAAACACGTTAACCCAAGTTTTAAGTAATTTTGTTTAACCATCTCTACAATTTCAGAATTTGTGTTTAGAGTGTTGATGAATAGGCCTAGGGTGTATTAATCCTGAAAAAAAACACCCACTTTTCTAGCTAAATTGAATCTTAAGATAAAACTCATTACAGGTCGTGAACAAACTAGCTCACTTGAGTTTCCTACATTTTAATGTCTTCAACATGCTTATTTACAATGTAAAACATTTTTAGTTGTTCAATTATATATTTTAGATTTACTGTTTGAACACGCATCAATGAAAAAACAAAATTTGAAAACAAAAACAAAAACATCTGCTCAGTTAGTTAGGTCTGTCTTGATCTATCCATGATCTATCCGTGGTTTTGGATCTATAGCGCGATGCTGATTGATATTGGCTTGCATTGTTTCACATAATGTTCTGTACGTTGTCCCTTAGGTGTATGTTATATTGTCAGACAAAAATCACTACCTACCTTTTAATCCACTGGAGTGGAGTGTAATCCACGCGAAAACAAAATTGGCGGGGAATATAGCTTCGGGGAATAACTCTATATTTTAGTCGGGTATAACAACTACAGTTTACTTGCTAGCGTTTCATGGCATCCCCCTTTATTAACTCATTCTATACAATTAAGTTAATACTGATAATTGAATTGAATTGAATATGCCACCCATTGCAGTTTCATTTCGAATTTATGCAGACAGTATGTGTAATCCCACGAGTACATTGCATAATCCGGATCTACAATTTGAATAATGTTATAACAGACATGAAACAGTGGGTTGCATAACGGTTTTAACCTGCATACTATGCAAAATATGAAAAGCATATTATTTTATCTTAACTGTTGTATGCATCTACGCTTTATGGTTAAGCTTCGTTATTAGAAAGATCAATTAACTGGGTGGCCGGGATGCTTTAAAACGGTTTACATTGAGTTTTTAAACATGATTTATTTTCAAAAGAGAACTCTGTCAATTTGCTCCTTTAATTGTTTGGTGGTTCGGATGATCGTCTAAGATTTGTTAGTTATCAAACAAACGACCCTGTAAACAGTGCCTTATTGTGTCATTTGTACAATATAAGTTTCTTTGGAAGGAATGTTGCACCCTGGCGCCACTTTCTTCATCAAATATTATCTCGATGATGGTCAGTCATTGCACAAACATTGAAAAAAAAAATGAATCTGGCCGTCAGAAACATTTTCAATTTTGTAAAAAAAAACTCTATACTCTCCATAGACTTTGTACACGACGAAAGAAGTGGCGGCAGGATACTACTGCCATTCTCTTCCTTTCTTTATATCGAAACACAAATTGGTTTATTCATCTAAATACATGTACTGTTATTGCGGTGCCAGTACATTTTTTTTCATATCATTTAATTTTTGACCAGAGATGTCCGGTATAAAAAATACTAATAAAAGAGGGGCATTTTTGTGACATTTCAAGAGGATATTTTCTGTCTTCAATGTGACATTTCTTGTTGAG
The DNA here is from genome assembly GCA_037893245.1 of Crossaster papposus. Classification (NCBI taxonomy): domain Eukaryota; kingdom Metazoa; phylum Echinodermata; class Asteroidea; order Velatida; family Solasteridae; genus Crossaster; species Crossaster papposus. The sequence goes on along the minus strand of JBAIAA010000327.1, from coordinate 561,493 downwards.
TGTTGAGCCTGCTGGCCCCCCGCAGACACTTTCTGCCCGTCATGGCGGTCTGCACCTCGATACGCCGGCACCTGGCCGTCAGGAGCGACATAGCACGAGGCATGCTGGCTGAAATGGCGGGAACCTTTATACTAGTTGTAAGTAGAGATCCAAATCTTATTATAGGTTTTCCCAGCTATTTTAAAACATTTTATTTTTTAATACAAATTCCCCAACGTACTCTCACATTCAATTTTGTCCGAGGAAACAAATCACAGGCTTTTACCAAACCAGTTTAGTCATTTACGTTTCAATTTAAACAAACGTTTAGTCACCTTTTTTAAACACCATGTCGAAAATATTCGTCATAACAGCAGACCGAATTCGTCTAAAGCCTTTTTCGCACTGGATAAACATTTTGGGTAATTTGACCATGACGCCGGGTAACATTCCGATGGGTTGATCTTCCCACCGGATTTAATTGACGCGGGTAGAATTGCCGAGACGATGGGTAAACTAACCGGGCTGGCTCCAAAACAATAAAGAGGGCGCCCTGCGTGACCTATGACCGCGACTTGACGACCGGATCGTCTGTTCCCGACGCTAGCTCTCAACATTATTTTCTTACATAATGGGTGATGGAAGATTTAACCGAGACGTCGCGTCCGCATTGGATTTTCTGGCTCGGTTAAATCTTCCTGGTCAATCTTCCTGGGCACGCGGCGTGGGTAAGTTACCTGTGAGGAAAGTTACCCAGGCTGTCCGCACTGGACTTGAAATGGGCAAGTTACCCATTGGCTCGGTTAGTTTGCCCAAATTAAGTCCAGTGCGGACAGGGCTTTAGCAACATACCATACCACTACCAGTAAAACGTCTTCAGTTAGCATTTTGATTTGAAGGTTTGCACGGTGAAAAGGCAATTGTTTGTGGTAGGCCCTATAGCACCATGTGGATGGTGTGGTAATTTCCTTTTGTGAGTTTTTGTGTAGAACCGGTGGGAACTCAATTTTTCGCGCAGTCTCCTGACGACGGGCAGAGCATACTGTCTGAAACTTTAAGTTAATATATGTTTCTAAATATGTACCCTACGTGTAGACCGCTGTGGATGAGCGTTTATCACAAAACTGATCTGCTAATAAATAAATGGCGAACAACGCAATCACACCGTTGCATAACATGCTTGCTCCCTAAACTGCGGTTATGGAAACAAGATATCACTTTTTATCCCCAAAAATTTGAATCTGAAAAGCGTTACTGCAGTGACGTTTCTCAGATTGTGTATTCCAGTGCAGATTATTCTTCCTGCGTGGACATAACCGCTCCAGATTTTTGGCAATATCTCAAAATCGCTACCACCTTTTGAAATGAAATATTTACAGGTTAGTTGTATGGTATATATCTATAACTATATAGGATTGAAACAAACAGTGGGTTCCAATTACCAAACGTACACGATCCCTTTAAGACAGTGAAATATAATCTGCGTCAGTTACCGTGAATTTCTCTCATGAACATCACAGTTGTTTGTTGATGGCGGACTAGCGCAAGGTGTGGTCAGCGGCTGGACATCCGGGACACGCGTCTCCACCGCACTGACCTCGGGCATGGGCGTGGCATTTGGAATCTACACAGGTGTGGGGGTGTCAGGTGCGTATACGTGTCCTGTGTATGTGTAGCCTATTAGCTGCTAAGTGTGCTGCTGTTCTGGTCAAAATGGCAAAAACGGAGGACTACTCTTACTTACCTTGATGAATAACGTTCAATGTTGTCTTCATACTTCTGATGAAGTTCGGCATAAATACGATGTGCTGAAAGAGGTTATGGTCGATGGATAGTTAGGTCGAGTCCGAATCTCCTGTGGCTATTGTCTAGGTGTTTTTCCATTACAATTAGGCGTGAGCAGGCTGACAATAGACGTAGCCGTGACTCTGGAAGCCCGTTTAGGACGCGGCCTTTCACTTTGATTGTTTTATTATAGGATGTATAGTGAGTAGCGAGTAACAATAAGCCGTGCGCTGTTATATTTTTTCATTAAAACATCCTGTAAACGATACTGTGGGGTTTTACAAAACCTTTGCTTCGACTTTGGCTTCGGCTTCGCCTCCGCCTTCTGAATCACTTGAAGCAATGCAAATGGAAACATTCCAACCTTTGAGTCTAAAGCCAAGGATTAGAACAGGCCTTCGTGATGGCCTTGTTGGTACCAGTTTCTTAGTTTCCTCTCCCTAATAAACTCAAATTATTTCGGCACTATACTGGATAACGTAAACGAGTTTTCATTTTTATTATTCTGCAAACAATTACCGTAACATTTACGGTCGTAAGTCGTGCAGCGAGATGCAGGATTCGACCGTACGGGTATGGTCGGCGGTTCATATTCTACCGTATACAGTTGGACGGTAGTTGTATTTACGGATAACCCGTATTTTTACGGTGAAAAGTCGGTACATTTTGTGACTTTACAGACATTGCACATGCATACAAAAATACGGTTTATAGGTAAATACAATTGCGGTTTGACCGTAAAACAATGCTGTCGAATCTTGGCATCTCGCTGCACTTCTTTCGATTGCAAATGTTACGGAAATTGTTTACAGTGTAGATATTGATAAATGTTTATTGAATGATTGATTTTCAGGTGGTCACGTAAACCCGTCCATTACACTGGGCCTTGCTTCGGTCGGCAAGTTTGCTTGGCGAAGGGTGCCACTGTGGATAGTCGCTCAGTTTATAGGCGCATTTGCTGCGGTATCTGTTGTATTTGGAATATATTACCGTGAGTTTGAAGAGTTACCAACACGCTCGAAATTCCGTGAACATGAGTTGCGAAATAGTATACAATCGAGGATATAAAAGAACTGCAGGTTGATTCATAGTCTTGGAAGCAAGACGTCCTAATTGCGATATGCAGCGCGCGTAGGCCGCCGATGCTGGCGCCCTCTAACGTACACCGGAGACCCACGCCATGACCTTCGAATAGGTCGTCTTGGCTAACTCACATTACCGCTCGGGAAATTCCGAGCAGAATTGTGCGTGTGACGTTGCGTGAATAATCGCATGACGTAACATGCATATCCGCCGACTCATTGGTCAAGTTTCTGTTCCGTCATGTAATTATGCACGCAACGTCACACGCGCATGCAACACAATTCTGCTCGGAATTTTTCGAGCGATTATTTGAGTTAGTCAAGACGACCTATTCGAAGGTTCTGGGGCCCTCTCAGCTCAACGGCGTACGTTGGAAGGCGCCCGCATCGGCGGCCTACGCGAGCTGAATTGTTGATTCAATGATGGTGATTGTTTCTATACTCCGAGTCCAACACTTAAAGTTCAGTGAGTGCATACCCACACTTGTAAAATTGTAAGCGTTAAATCAAATTTAAATCAACATTTGTTAACTTTGAAAGTGTTGAATCGACATTTAAAATGTTGAGTTAACAGTTTAAGTGCTGATTTAACATTTAAAATACTAGATTCAACACTTTAAAGTGTGGTCACTCACCGAACACTTCAGTTCACATGACTATTTTTATACCAAAATTATACTGCTATTTTTCGAAAGCCAAGTATACGAAAATAAAAAGACGTATAAAATGCACGATGTAACGACAAAGTACGGACGTGCATGGAAGAACATTTTCAAAATCTTTAAAAGTTGGAATTCAAATTATAAAGACGAATTAGACTGCTACAACATTAAATTATATTGCACCTTAAATGAAATCCATTGGTAACTTTGTTTAATTGAAATTGAGAATTGAGCTCGACGACGTTCGGAGACGAAATTAAAATATCGTTATAAGGAATGTGTGTGATACAAGTGGTAAAACGACTTGGAAAACCTATAATTGACTAAAGTCATACAAGATGAGCTAAATCAGCAAATAATGGAACAATGTATTTGGCTCCTAATCTATAGACAGATCACCATTAAAAAAATCTGACACTTTTTTAACAGAGGATTTTTAAAAATTTGATTGTATAGCTGGGCTGGATAATTTGGACGGAGGCAACCGGACGGTTTTCGGCCCGACTGGGACGGGAGGGATTTTTTGTACTTATCCTCAGCCGTACTTCGGGCTCTGGGTCGGCCTCGCTGAACAGGTACGAAAAGCCTTGCTCGCGTTGTTTCGCTAGGGTTGGATCTTTTTCGAAGTCAAGGCGGGGGATGTTTTTTCTAATGTTATTTTATTAGCTGATGTAAAATGCAGAATGATTGGTCGTGCCTGTAGTAGGCCTATTGCACATTGACTAATTAGATCACGACCTGCGATGCAAGGGTTTAATTTCATGGAGCTGCCAAGAACGAACAATATAAGCATGAACATTCTTCCTTGGCAAAAACATACCAGCATTTCTAGAGTTTTTGTTTAAAGCACGTGAAGTTTTGGCTGGTAAGATGTCTTTACTGAGCTAAACCTTTTGTGTTAAGCAATTTTAGTTTGTGAAATGAATAATTCCTTAGAGCCAAATTCATAAACGGTGATTTTCATTTGATTACAATTAAGGCTAAACTGTGTATAAACAGGCTGGTGATGATCGAGTGTACAAATCTAGGCCCGAATTCATAAAGAGTGCTTAGATCAGCTGCTGTTTATCAAACGTACATGGTTAGTGACATGTGTCTAAGTAACAACAGAAATTGTAATCGTCTCAAGGGGCTTGTTTATCTCGTGTACAAGTCACAATATTTCTGTTGGCTTGCCCGTGGGCCGGACGTATATGGATCTGCTGCGTATCATTGAAATAGCACAGGAAGAACTGTTTTTCTACTTTGTACACACTCACACAGACCCATTTGGTGGTCATGAGTAAAATTATCAGCGCGTTTTTAGTGTCAACTGAGCTGATCAGCAGAGCACAGCGATATTCGTGTTTTCGAAGATAGATATGCCCTTTTATTCAACATATTACGTAATCCGCGGTGAATAGAATGACGTACGGCTAGACCACTAAACATCGGCTAAGCAGGAACTTGTACACGGCTGGATAAACAGCCGATTATTTTTTTACTGAATTGCGATGATCGCAGGAGTTTACCCACACGCGCACTTCTCTGTTATAGCCACTGTACAATAGTTGTACGTGACTAAAATAATCCGGTGATCATCACCGTTTATGAATTTGGCCCTTAAAGTTCATGTGAAAATGGCACTTGTATAGTGAGCTATAAAGAAGGTACTGTAAACCTAAACAGATAATCAACACGGGTCTCCTGTTGCACTGCACCCTGATGTTTTTCGACGAGAGAAATGGCAAACCGACCAAAGGGATGGAGCCGTTCTTTGTGGGTCTGTCCGTGGCCGTGATCATCCTGGCCTGGGGACACAACGCCGGTGCACCCATGAACCCAGCCAGGGACTTGGCCGGTCGGATCTTGACGTGGCTGGTCGGTTACGGAACTGACGTTTGGACGTAAGTTAATTTCACGGACTTTTCTCGGGTTTTCGACATTCCCGTTAGAGTAATGCGGGAGAGTGACTTTCAGAAGCGTTATATAGGGATAGGGAGTTTAACTTATGCCGCAACAAGGATGTGAACAGTGTGTATACCTTTCCGTGTGACTGCAGACTACTTGTCGAAAATCTGAAGCAAATTTGTACAACGTTAAACTTTCTCTTGGATCGCAGTTGTGAAACGGCAATTCACGAATGTTATATCTATGGAATCTAAAGCGACATATGGTGCATTTAACCCCATTTATTTGCTTTTCATTGCAATAACTGAACGGATATTAATCAGCAGATGTATCAAAATAATGTTCAAATATTCTTCAACGATTAGTCGAAAGTAAGCTTCAAATTCAATGTTCTGTAACAATGTGTGAAATAAAAAATAAAAAGGGTGTGAACTTTTTTCTTGGACGAATTTGAATGAAAAATGTTTTGAAATAGCCTGGAAAAACTATTTAGAGATAATTTGAATACAGAAACGCGGCGATTTCTAAAAACATTTTAAAGTGCCTTACAACTTTAATCTTGTTGTGTGTGTCAGACCTCGTGGAATACACTGGTGGTGGGTGCCAACGTTTGTACCTCTATTAGGCGGAGTTTGCGGGGCCAACTTTTACTTTCTTCTAGTGGAAATTCACCACCCGAAGGAGATGGGCGATAACTACGGCGCAGAGGCGTCGCCGGCTGTTGAACACATTGGTAAGCGGAGCTATCGCTTTGCAAGTTAAAGGGAAATTATTATAGATATAGGCCTACATGTATACCATTTATTGTTTGTGCATTTTGTTTTCGTTTGAAGCAGCAAAGCAGAAGCAGGGGTCCCGCCGACCCGCTACTTGACATGGTCGGAGGGCGGCCCCTCAGCCAGAAGGTGACGCGTCTGTCGTGACGGTTACTGACTGGCTGATGCTTGCGAAAGGCATGGCCCCCGATGAAGTTGGCAATGTAGAGCCACCACCGGAGGTGTGGTACCAACCAAGACGTGGTCGGCACCCAATAATTTATGTGGTGGCGACTGGGTTGGTAGAAAGAGAGTATGCAGTTGGATCGGGCGCATCCTTAACCTGCAAAACCCTACAACGTCCGCCAGGCTGGACATGGGGCCCAGAAGCCTGAGCCAAGCCTGTGCTGGGGCCATAGAGACACGCACTCTCGAAGGTTCGATATGCGTTCCTCTTTAGGACAAGCCAATCTAATTCCGGAGGTCGAGTGACGCTCCCAGAAAAGTTGAGAACTTGGAGGGGAGCAGTTGTGACCTCTCGGTGTTTACGATAGAACCGAGGTCCGACGTCAGGTCGGACGCCGCAGCTGTGGCCTCCCGAGATTGACCGACGATGATTCAGTCGTCGAGGTACATGAATATGATCATTCCCCGTCTCCGCAGCGCGGCCCCGATCACCTTCACTATCTGGGTGAAAACTCGGGGTGAAGCGGAGAGGCCGAATGGGAGCACTCCAGTGCTCCGGCCTCATGGGAACATGAAGGTTAGCGTTCTTCAGGTCTAGGCTGGCCTCCCATGCTGGCGTGTGGATTGGCTCGAGGACAATCCCGAGTGTATTCATACGGAAGCGTTTCGGACGAATACATTTGTTCAGGCCTCCTTCTTGGGTAGCAGAAAACAAGTTCGACACAAACCCCGACCGCGTCCCGCGTGGTAAGAACGCGTATAGCCCTTTTCTCGAGGAGGGAGCTGATCTCACCTTCGAAGGCGCATCGCTTTGTTAGGTCGGACGGTATTGGCGTCGGCCGAACAAGCATGTCGGACGTGGAGCGGGGGCTCGAGAATTCTCCCTCTAGTAACCGCGACTGATTAAACCGAGCACCCACCTGTCCGACGTAACTAGAGCCCATGACCCTGCAAAGACTCGAAGGCGGCCTCCCATGGGTCCGACGGCGGGATGTCGCCACAAGCAGACGAAGTCATTCCCGCCAGCCCCCTCAATAACAGGGGCGGAGGGCGCAGGAGACCGGAAACCTCGGTCGGATCGGCGCCGTTGTTGGGCGGCGAAAGACCGATCCTGCGCGGCATGTGCACTGGACGTATTGTCGGTGCGGCCGCGATGGAACCACGGTTAGCCCTTAGTGGGTTGCGGCGGGGAATAACAACAGATGCTTGTTTTCCCCTGCGCTGTCCTAGGTGTGGAGGTTGATGGCTTATCGAGATTGATCTTCTCGGTAGCCTTCCACCGTTTAGCCTCGGCCCGTATTCAATTTTAAAATTTTCCCGCAATATATCCTTTCCCAGCAAAGGGAGAGACTCGAATCTCTTGCGGGCGCCCTGCGACGGGAGAAAACGTGCATCAAGTACATTATATTACCCCGGCGGGACGAGGTTGCCAAGGTCGACACTCGTGTAAACTGATCAAGGACCGCCGGTGAAAAGGAAGTGAAAAGCGGCGGTTAACATGTCCACCAAAACTGACGCATCATCTCAACATCCACCAAATATGCGGTGAGTAGAAGTAAGAAGCAGGCCACACGCATACCCTGGCGGGAGGCCAAGTCCAAGTTTTCAAATTGTCCTCAAGCTTGCCGCGAGTCTCTGCGAAGGGGTGTTTGGATGCTCTGTTCCCCTCATCCGCCGCCAGCTTGCCTTTCGCTGCGTCGGAGAGTGAAGGTGTGGCGAAGAAATTATCGAAATCGGCCAAAGGAGAACGATAATAATAAACTTCTTGTTTTGCAAAGGGGTGCCGTTTATCAGCAGACATACTCTTGCTGATGCGATTTACGCACACCTGGTCCAGGGGGAGCATCGAGAACACTTTGTTACCTATCGTAATCGAACCCGTCCTGTGCTTGGAGGATTTATGTTCAGACTGAGGAGGTTCATTAGCTGAGGGTAGTTGTAATACCCGAATCAGGTCCCTTTGCACCAAACGGAGTTCTGTTTCGGCAATGGACAACCGCTGTAATCTGGCTTTTGTCTCGTCGTCATCTGATACATCACCGAATGCAAGGGACGAGTTGACCCTGGCGAGCGAGAGCCGCTAGCCGAAGACACATCTGGAGGGGCAAGCTGCACAGAGCCACGGCCCAGTGGCTCCTGAGCAACTACCTCGGAGACAATAGACGCAGACGGATGTACGCTCAGTGCAGGTGGGGATAAGCATGGCTAACTGTGTGCGGTATGTCCCTTTGTACCTGGGCCACCCAGCCGTGACCAATGACTGAGAACGGCGGAGCGTGGCTAACAGTGTCAAACGGGCCGCCAAAGGCGCCCGTATGGCGGGAGCCGGCCGACAATGAAGCCGAAATTGACTGGAAGGCTTGCATAAAGTCGGCTCGAGATAGCAAATCCTCACCCCTGGGGCGTTTTCCCCGGTGGGATAGGTCTGACGAGTTATATGACGAGTTGTCTGAAATTGTAGAACGGCGTGACCGACGGCCCGCCTTATTCTTCTAACTCTTATTTTTTTGAAGAGCGACCCCCGAGGGACATCCGAGGAAAACTCGGGTGACACCTGGGGCAATGGGAAAAAAAAAACCGGGACAAATAATCTGATGTCGAGGGCGGACCCTCAGAGCGAGATAGCATAGAGCCAGCCGGTCTGGGGTTCCACCGGGCGGCTCTTTCAGCAACAATCATGTCCTGACGGCTGATACCGGGCACTACTCGGTTCGGTAACCCGTGCAAAAGTCCTTCCCGACACACTGTGGTTTTCGCCATTGTGCTGGACGGATACGGGTGATTCAAGTCCACTAAACCGCGAAGGCCAGTCTGTATGTGAGACTGCCCCATTTTCGGGGATGGGGCGGAGGTGTAGCGAAACCTGACGGCCCTTGACGGCCCTTCTCAGGTTTGGCTCCGGCACAGGAGTGTAATTTTTGGTCATTAACCTTGCCAAAGCGAACCTTTTGTTTGGATGTTCCGCTTAAATTGGCCAGAGGTGAAGACCTTGTGGGGTACGTCCCCTACATGGCCAACGGAACTGCCAGCGCCCGTAGCCGATTTTATTCAAAATCGTCTCTTAATAAGCGATAACGGGTAGTACGAAACACCGGGAGCGTTTTTACAAACACGTCCTACCCGACCTGCCGCTTAGAGAAAGGAGGAAGTGCGGGGCTGCGTTCCACTTACGCGAACTGTTTGCGCGAACGTTTGCCAACGTTTTGAGTTGGCGTTAGTTGAAGTGGAACGATATTTTAAAAACTACGTTTTCAAAATGGTGGCACCCAGTGAAAGTGACATCGTTTGGTTCGCTGCTTTTTGTCCAACTCTTTATTTTTCTTTAAAAGATCCCTGTGAATGCTCAAAACAATCCACCGTTTATAACGAAAAGTATAAAACGTAAATAAAAACCGTAAAAAGAACACTGCCGTCTGCTAACCGCTTCGCCATCATTAAAATACGTCACCTGCCAACAGCGAACAGCTCGGAATGTCGTTCGTCGTTTTCGCTAACGTTGGCCAACATAATTGGCGCACATTGCGTTCCACTCACGCGAACAACGCTAACGTTGGCCAACGTTGGCAACGTTCGCTGGAGTGGAACGCACCCCAGGTGTGGCACTATGGGTATGAGGCCACATGGGGGCGCTATTGTGTAAACTCTTAGCGGTAAAACCTGCCGCGGGTCGCGAATATATTTTTCCAAAACCTAACTGGCAGATTTCATGAATTATTCAGTAGTTTGGATGAGAAGTTTATTTATCTAAATAAAACATGACGTCACAGCATCATGTTGTTATTTAGTTAACTTGTTACATTAAATCACTTTAAAGAACAGCTGTTGTCGAGCTGCTATATGTAGTGTAGTGGATAGTAGGATGGGCTATGGATCAAAGATCCCTGGTTCGAATCCTGATGTAGGTCACTTCGTTTTTCCTAGTCAAATTGATATCTTTAGAGTATTTTTAATATAGGCCTAAGAAAAAAAAGAGACCTAGAACCTAAGTGTTGTACAGTGATCAATGCAACTACTGAATAATTCATGAAAACTGCCAGATAGGTTTGGGAAAAATATATTCGCCCGCGGGTCTAAGGAAATATGCATAAGTATAGATGGCTCTACAGGTAAGTAGAATGACGTAGACTCTTTATTCTTGCTGTCCAACCCCGATGAAATCAATTTTCTCCATGTTGTTTTTTACAGAAATGCAATCGAAATACAGCCAACCAGAGCCGATTTACGTGGATCGCTCCTCACCGACACACGAATACCACAATCAAAGCTTGAGCGAGGACGGCGAATGAAAAAAACAAACAGACCAACCAACATATAAATTCCCAGTACCAGCAGCTTATAGGCCATCAGCCTCGGTCTAAAAATCGGGCCACATTAATGATCGAGAGTATCATAGCGTTTTTTGGCAAGGTATACATACCTAGAGTTATAAACTGTGTGATAACGTTGCAGCGCCGGCAGCTTTTTAGGTATCACTTTTTTTTCCTTTTTTTTCTCTCAAAATGGCCAATATGCTTGTTACTGGATTAGTTATAATATGTGGTAACAAGCATTTGGGCGGCCATTTGTTTTGTTAAAGGGTGATAACGCCTAAAAAGCTGCCACCGCTGAAATGCTATCACATATTTGCCAACTAAAGCGTACAGGGTGAATATACCTTGCCAAAAATCCACCATGTGCATTTCCCCCCTTCATTTGAATACCGACCAACTCCCCAGGCTGATGGCTTTATTATTAAATCCGACTGAAATTCTTCCAGAAATAGATAAGTAAAAAAGTAATTATGAGGCTTTGCCGATTTTGGTGATTATTTGTTTGTACATGTATGTATAATAGAATATGCTTAATACAGTTTATCTTCTTTTTTTAAACAATAGTATATCTTTGTTTTAACAATGGCTTAAAGTAATATAAAGACGCGCAATAAAGTAAATAATGTTTAATAATGACTGGATAGTATATTAGACATAATTATTAACCTTGTTTCCATTAAAGTTTTTTTTACATCTTTAAAGGGCTAAAACGACAACTATTTAACCACGGCCATTCGGTTTAGGTATCACCAGCCACGTCTCTCCCCATATGATTTTCAGCTACACTGAACAAAAATATAAACGCCCCCAAAATGGTTATTTGTCTTGATTTGTAAACAACATTTGTGTCCATCTCTGCCAGTGAGGAATTGCTCAGTGATGCAGTGATTCCACCTACAACACATATAATATATTTGTGTGCGCATTTATATTTTTGTGGGCGTTTATATTTTTGTTCAGTGTACATGAGCGTTTTGGGTATACGGTTAAATCGTGCAACAAACCCTTTTGAAACAAACGCTTTTGGAGAATTACACAATTAGATTTGAGAAATTTAACTCAGTTTTCAGCAGCTCTATAATGTGTAAAATTGAACGAACACTTGAAACAATTCGGGCGATTCACAATGCAGTGCGCCACCAAGCGTTTGACTCAAAAGAGCCACTTTTAAACTTTACGGTCGACTTCTTCCGTATATCATACCGTAGTGAAATATCTATTCTTCGTTGTTCACGCGAGGTACAACACAAACATAAATGTATCCGGAAGCGTCGTTGATTAAAACATTGTTATTTGCAGAAAATCTTTTGGAACTTTAATCGTGCGCGTCCAAAAAAACGTAAAAACTGATGAGTTCATGCAAAATGAATACCGTTTTTCAAACTGATGCCGACTTTTCCCCATGATGCACTGCGAGTATAGCAGGATTTGCGCCTCCAACGGCAGCTTCTAGGTATTGTGAATTGAACGGGTTGATATGATAATGACTTTCTAAAGTTTTGTCTAAAAAAAAGCTCTCTAGTCGAAAATTGTGTATGAAGAGGTCAGAATCAACGGAATCACACGGTCGTTTTACTACAACATAAAACAGTTTTATGCATAGAAAAATCAAGCTCTTCCAATGTTAAAGTTGGCACAGTCGAATATTTTATAACAATCCGGGGCTATTCTTCATGATTTCTAATGACTTGGTGGGGTAAAACATGCACTTTCTGTTTTGTGTGGTTTTTTTTGTGGGGGACGCATAATGTTAGGCCTACTGTTAGGCCGAACTATTGTAACTATCAAAACCAACTAGGTTGAAGAAAATGAAGATATTTTCAAATATCGTTGTTTTTTGTTAAAAGGGTCCTAGAAATGTGGTTTTTATTAGTTTAAATGAAAGATTATAACTAATTGAGTGATTTTCAGTTTATTAAAGTTTTTTTTTTGGGTAATTAATATCTGTAAATTGATTTTCTTTAAGACTTAGCTGCAGTAGGGATTGGAACGGTGCATTTTAAAATATATTGAACGTGACTCTACGTGTTTAGGGTTTTCATAGGCCAAGACTTTCGCTTTCGCGCAAAACGAGTGCAATAATTATAATTTGTAAAATCTAGTGATACGGCAGATAATAAAATGTATTTTTCAAATTGCATCGAGTGTGATTGCAGTGTTTTAGATTACAAAGCAAGAAATGTGGCAGCCCCCCTCTCCCTTTGTTTTAGTCACTGGGTATCAGTCCCAGCATCTCAGGAATTAGATATCTACAGGGGTGTGTTACGTAACAATAGTCTGGAGCGTGTATATATAGTACAAGGGATACCCCTCTGCCACAACCGTGCTTTGTGTATCTTTGACGCTGAGGAGTAAATACTAAATAATGGGGTTTAAAAGGGATCGTATACGTTTGGTAATTACTCCAAAATGTAATGGCAATAAAACCTTAATGGCAAGAAGTAAAGCAGCTTTGGATAGTATAATGCATTTTTAGAAACTTTTCACTTCGAAATACTGCGGTTATGGAAAAATATATCACTTTTTATCCCCAACAAATTTGTATCTGAGAAGCGTTACTGCAGTGACGTTTATCAGATTGTGTATTCCAATGCAGATTATCCTTCCTGCGTGGGCATAACCGCTCCAGATTTTCGGCAATATCTCAAAATCGCTACCACCTTTTGAAATGAAATGTTTACAGGTTAGTTTTATGGTATATATCTATAACTATATAAGATTGAAACAAACAGTGGGTTCCAATTACCAAACGTATACGATTCCTTTATTTAATACAATCTTTCAAAATAGGAAAACAACTCATCGATCTTGTAATTCGTCAATTGTGAAAATGGCAGGGTTTGGTTTATTAATCATATTTTCAAAGAGGATAATAAAGTATATGAAATGCTGTGTACATAATTACATTTGGCAGATATTAAAATGTAGCATATGATTAAATAAAATGTGTGAGCAATATACCGACCAGGTCCAAATTATTCTTTATTAGACACATCCTGAATCATTCCCCGTCGTCTGATTGGCTGATTGTGTTATTGGATTACAACAGGACCGCACCGCAAACAAGTTATATTCAACTTAACTTCCGTTGCACGGTTATTAGTCGCGCTCTGACCAATCAGATGACAAAGAATCAGTTGTGTAAAACCATACACCATTTGCAGATATCAAATCCTATATGTGACCCACTCCACAATAATGAGTATTATATCACAAAATGAAGTTGAGTTATATACATGGTTGGAAAGCCCAGAGCGTAAGTCCAGTGGGTATATAATAGAGCTCCATAGCCCCTCCCAATCTGGAGATATGACATGTTTGCTTTTGATTACTTCCTTGGAGTTCAAACTACACAACAGAGAAAACAGGCTTTGAAAAAGCCGGCTCTGTTGTAAAACAACAAAACGATGAAAACAAAATGGGCGTGTTTTCCACTTTAATCATCAAAATCAACATTTCTTTGAATAAAACCTGAAAATATTGGTGGTAAAGATGTCATTAATGGCAAAAAATGTAAATCACATTTTGATGAAATGCTTACCCTCTCAACGTTGAGTAGTCCATTACATGATAGTGCACAGCGCGACTTAATACCTTTTTTGTAGAGCCGGTCACATATATCAATACTATAGGGGCGCTGAGAAGTTATAGTGACAACCTGAGGGTCTGCAAAATTAAACAGCATTTTGGGTGGGGGAGGGAAAGAGGCCCACGCCCCTCTTCTACTCCATGAGTTTGCAAGTAACTGCCAGTCAGAGCACCTGTCTGCTTACCCTCCCCCCACTCAACCTTCCACACACACACAAAAATCGTCCTGGATCCACAAGGGATTCTTTTGCCCCTTCTCTGCAGGGATGTAGTCGAGTCCATCACAAGTCTCTGCAAGTCTCTGCAAGTCTCTGCAAGTCTCTGCAAGTCTCTGCAAGTCTCTGCAAGTCCCTGCAAGTCCCTGCAAGTCCCTGCAAGTCCCTGTAAGTCCCTGTAAGTCCCTGTAAGTCCCTGCAAGTCCATCACAAGTCCTTCAGTTCCAATTCAAATCACAAGCTATTCAAATCAGCTTTGACAAAGGCATTCCTTTGTACTTATTCATCCAGTTACTTGTGACTGTCTTTATGAAGGGACTTGTGACTGGCTTCACGAAAGGACTTGTGAACGGACTTGCAGGGACTTGACTCCAACCCTGCTTCTCTGCCAGTCTGCACATGCCTTTTGGCCCTTAAGCAGAATTCATCTGTTATCATAATTGAGCTGCTAGACTTCATCTTAGCTGTTAGCTCTGATAATCTTGAGGCCTAGATTGGTTTCAGGTCTTATCCCAAACACAGAGCGTGACTCCAACAACCACGAGTGCCATCCCAACGTAGGTTTCTGCAAAGAAAACAGTACTTGTCATTTGTTTATATGCATATGTGACCCACCATGGCAAAACCAGTCACATGTCCAAAATTTTACAATTGAAGTTTATAGTATGAGGCAAATCTGCACAAAATTCCTTTCAATATGATGCATATTTCATTGAATTCGGATACAAATTTACCGAGTTAGAGCAAATTGTAGATGCTAGATCGCAAATACGCAGTTTTGAGAAAATCACGATTAAAGTTTGTTGTTCATTTTCAGAGGTTTTCCACTTAAAACTGCATAGCAACCATGGTCTAATTAGTCTAGAAGGAAGGTAGGGTTCCCATGTACCGTGTGGATATTTTCTAACCTACTTTTTTGTGATCCTCAATGTGTCTAGTCAATGAATTTTTTTGTTCCCAATATTAAATAATGTCCCATGGGGTTCCTTTGGCGGCCATTTTGGCAGCCATTTTGGTGGCCATATTGATAAAATATGAAAATCGACCAGATAGAGGTTTCTAACACATTTTTGCATTGTACTGTGTAATAAAGTCATGCGACATGCGACTGGTTTTGCCGTGGTCGGTCACATATAGTGAATGAAGTGAAGCAGGGGTAATCGTCTATCTGCACGTGATTACCAATTAACTTTATAGAACTCATGTCATATTCCAATACATGGATCCAAAATTAAGAAAATACAATCAAACAAAACACACATCTCTATTTGTTCCAAATCTTTAAAATTTGTTTAAAAAAGTGTTTTAACCCTTGCTCAATCTTGTTTACACCCCAACGCACTTCAATATTCACCCCCCCCCCCCCAAACAAAAACATAAAATAACAAATAACAAATAAGAATGCCTGTATATAATCCTCCAATGCACACAGCTGGAGTTCATTGACATGTACCACTGCCATGCAATAAACGACTCTCGTAGAACAAGAGTAGGGGAATACTAAACTAATACAATACTGTACTTGGACTCGAGATTAAATTGTACCTTTTCCGCCAATATCTTCCCCCAGCACCCTCCCCATCAGTGTAGTAAAGATGAATGTGAGGGCATTGGTGATGGGTACTGCCAGTGACAGCTCTGCAAGTATACATGGAATTAAATTATTAAACTAGAGAGAATAATATGATGAAGATAATAATAATAACCAAAAATGGTACATTTGGGAGACATCTCCATAGAGACGTGCACAAAATTGGTCATTCTTTACTGTAACCTAACCCGTTTTTACCTAGAGCTTTTTCCACGAAATTTCAAATTTATGCATTTTGGACCCCACTCTATCAATCTAGACTGTAAAAAAAACACCAAAATATCATTTTTTCAAGGTAGCTGGGGACTTAGGGAGACACTGAAATGTATCCCTAAGTGTCAATGTCTTCCAACTACCTAAAAACTTACCTAATGTGTCTCCCGAAGGTGCTCATTGTGATTGTATTACAGCATGTCATTTACTCCTACATGTTTCAATCTGTCTACTGGCTTAAAAAAAATTGTTAACCCTAACCATCTCAAATCCTCCAAAATCCTCTTTGCAAAATGCAGGATTTTGCAGGATTGAGGACACTTAGAAGTTGATGCATCTGAGGAATTTGCAGGATTGAGGGCGTTTGGGATTTTGCCACTGGAGAATAATGCAGGATCCAGGTCCTAAGGCCTAAACAAATGCTGGATGATTTTGCAGGTTTTACGTTATTTGGGTATTTATTCAAATGAGAATTTTGGAGCATTGAGGTTATTTGTTACTTTTTACATTCACACTGCTCATGCTTTATGCACATTCTTCATATAGAGCTTCAGTCAAAATGTAAGTTATGTGTCAAAGATAGCAAACATTTGCATATGTGTGCAGACCCTTGTTGTAATAGGGCACATAGCAGCTGATTGTTCCCTGCGAAAAATCCCACGCCTGAATCCGACTGTACCACACACCTCAACATACATTTACGGCATAATTATACTTCATAATTTGTAAAAAAAAGTATGTCGGTGAAGAGAAAATGGCTTTAAGTTTACGGTAAATTAAGATGAAGCTTATTTAAAACGTTGTTCAATCCCAGCTTGGACTAACACGCCTACGAAAATCACACGCCAAATCAAATCCAGGTGTGCTTTTTTCCACACACCTCTGATTTTCAAATCAGAAGAACTGATAATGTATTTTATATGATCTGACAGAATAAAAATGAATGTTGATTGAATGGAATATCTGATTTGTGAGATGGATTTAGCTGTCAACAACAGTGACAAAAACAACCATAGTCTAAGACTATGAGAGCTAATCCCCATTGAACAATGACAGAGATGGATCCTGCTGTGTTCTGTGACCACAGACTCTGAAGCAGTTTGACCTTGAGAGATTTTTGACCTGATTGTTTCTTCTTGCACTCTGCAGCCAAGTCACTTTGACAAAGGATGCAATCTGATGCATTTGGCAAATTGGCAGGGTTTCTAGCCAAAATACCCTGGAGGGTTAGGGTTAAAGGCGAAAGATGACACAACCAAAAAATCCTGGCCCACCTGCTGAAGCTAGTGTCAAGTAGAAAAGAACGGACCCACTCTGATTCACAAGGAACGGCAGAATATACTGAAACAAAACACACATGGTACAAGTTTAGTTGTTAAAGAGATAATGTTTTCATTTTACTTTTATACACATTTACTTCAGTTTTATTTAAATTTACAGTGCCTAATAATAACAAAAGGTACTTATATACATAGTGCTTTTATACTTAATATCAAGTGTTCACAATATACTTCTGATCATTAGGACAATGGTAATACCATCTTAGCTCACTGGGCAGTATAAATGCAGCCATTTCGTCACAAGGCATGCAGCTTAACCCTAACCCTCCCGGCTCGTTTGGCTAAGACATAACCTCAATCCTCCTATATCCTTCTGTAGTAAAGAGTTAAAAGCTCAAGGAACCTGGATCCTTCTAAATCCTTCTCAATTCTGCTAGTATGGCTATTGCCCTGAATCCTTCTAGATCCTCCTGCCTGCTGGGGGATGTTTTTGGGGGTCTGTGTAAACTGATTACTTATCCAACAAATTACCCTCAAACAAATGGAAGTGCCCAGTACAATGACCTTTTCATACCAGGACAAGGGCCACAGAAATTCCATTGTATGCACATGTGTTTCCTATTGATGATACATAAACATACATTGTCCAGGGACCCTTTCAGCACTGACCCACTGACCTTGCAGTATACACTTACCTTCCAGTACACACATTTGCCATGCACACAAATGCAAGCCCTAAAAATAACCAAGTCAGAAGCATGCATTCCCCATGCCATTACAATGTACACAAATGCAAGCCCCCTCCCCCATAACCTAGATCCTTCTGGATCCTATTTTGGGCAAGCTGCATACAACCTCAATCCTTCTCTTTCCTCTTGTGTCAAATACAGCCCGATAACCTCAATCCTTCTCAATCCTTCTCAATCCCTCCCATAGCAAAACCCCATCTGCCCTCAATCCTTCTGGATCCTCCTCCACTGCAATGTCCTAATAAGTAATAACCTCAATCCTTCTAAATCCTTCATTTTGTACAAGAGGATTTAGAAGGATTTGGGAGGGTTAGGGTTAATTGATCACAATAACCAAATCCGCCCTACAGGTACCCATTTTACTCCTGGGTGAGGAGAAGCAATGAGTGACAAAGTGCCTTACCCATAAGGGCACACGCGCCACAACCCGGGATGGATTTGAACCTCCAACCTGCAGAATGACCGGCAGACCCCTTATTTAATGCTGCAGAACACGAATTCAATGCTCCAAACCACAAGGCCAAGCAATTCTATGCTTCTAACTTCTAATACTACGTATCATGACACTTTACTAGTAAGTAGTATTGATATCAGCATGTTTCAAAACCCATTTTGAATACTGTGGCCAAGTACATGGCAATTAAGATTGCAAGTGATGATAGGCTGGACAGGGAGTGCTAACAAACAATAAACTCAGGCTAACTTTACTCAAAAAAATTAACAAAAAAAAGAAGAATTTCCTCAGTAATTCACCAGCCAGGTTGAAAATCTCAAATTATTTTTTAAAGGTAGGATACACCATTGGGAATTTCCTGAATAACATGAATGGGTGGATTTGGGGTTTGTATTTTTTAGTAAATATTGTTTAACTAACCTGTCCGAAGTTTTACAATCATGAATGCAGAGAAAAGCACGAAAACAGCGTTTGTTTTTAACCGGCGTCGAGCAGTTATTCTTATTTAGTTATTCTTGGCAGTTATGTTATTTGTGTTTTTATATAAAATTTTATTTTTCAGAATAATTAAAGGATATCTATTGCAATCATTTTGCTGGATGCCTAGAATCATTATTTAATTTCAGATAATAATTCGGTAGTAATTTTTTTCAATATCTGCAAATGGTGTATCCTACCTTTAACCGGGCCTAACCCCCTATGCCGCTCTCACGCTAGAAAACATACCAAACCTAACAAACTTCAACAACTGCACACAGGTTCAGTAATTATTATTACTGAACCTAATTACACAGTATACTAAACCTGCAGAAAGTTTAATGGTCTTGGTACAGATGGGTCTATGCATTGTTCAGTGTTCAGGATCATATAGGCTGTGATGACTGGCCATTGGTTCTGTGTGTGTGTGTGTTTGCGTCGGGACACAGAAGGTGTACACATGACACAGTTTAGTTGTACTGTAACCAGCCTGAGCTTACCCACAAATAAATGTCTGTACATATTTCCCGAAGCTCCAACATTTTTTACAAGTCTCGATCATGTCTTTCTGGCCTGAACCTCACATAATTCAACAGGGTCTCTCTGGGCCTTTTGTACCGAGTCAAACAAAGTCCAACAACAAGTTGCTAAAGTAATGTTTGGTACCAAACTAGCCCAGGTTGGACTCCTTCGTTGTGTACAACGCGACGGAATGCAATGAAGAAAGTCGTCCAACCTGAGCTATAGTACCAAACCTGCCAAAACCTAGCAAAACCTGCAGAACAGTTTGATGGGTTTGTGGTTAGTAGTTTAGATAGGATAGGAGATGTTTGTTCAATTTTTGTTTCAAATGTAAACCTACCTTCCAATTGCACACCAAGAATTTGAGTTCAGCTCCAAACTGTGCGACCCTGTTGCCCCTGTGCACTCGTTGGATGCCCTCCCCACCTTTCTTCATCAGTGGATTGGTTGCACCCCAGAGGAATGCAACGGCAATTAGCGACACACTCTCCCAGGTTATGTTCATTATTAGCTTTAAAATACAAAACAAAAACGAAAAATTATTAATTAATTGTATTGTAAATAGGCCTAATTTGATTATACGTTATTTAAAAAAAAAATTAAGATATCATCTCAACGAAGGTCAATCAGTGAAAAATTGTTGAAAAGAACAAATCTGGGACCGAGAAATCTTTCCAATTTTGTTAGGAAATACTTTGTGTTAGGATACTACATTGTACATTCTTTTCAAATGCTTATGGACTTTATGCGCCTATTATATCCTGTATCCTATCAAGCCCCATCATATCACTCAGAGCAGAGGGGGACGTACATGGATATGGGCAAGTATCCATTGTCATTGAATGATATAGTGTGATACCGATGATTATGATAGGCGCATACTAGACCGAGTTACTGGCCTCTAGTTATCGCTTTTTTAACATTTGGGCATTATCTTGCGCTAAGATAATGCCCAAATGTTAAAAAAACGATAACTAGAGGCCAGTAACTCGGTCTAGGCGCATACATTATTTTGTACAAAAGTATGTACATATATGATATATCGTTTTCCACTACACTACAGTCTGCATCTGATGATCTGTGCACAATTTAAACGATCGGGCCGGGGTACAAAACTATAAAATAGGTGCACATAATCTCACAACCATTGGTCACAGCCCCACAATAAGTATATTTATTACAATTTATTGAAATATACAAAATTACAATGTTAATGTGTCTAGCGCGGCGGCGGCAGCGCAGAAACACGACGTACCTCGATCCCATTCTGATTACAGATTTATCTGCGCCAACATCGTTCCCACGGTGTCGAGCAGCGTACACGTTCCTCCTACCATTACAGTATACTATTGAAACAGATGTAGAAAATAAAGCAAGCCCCGTCGGGGACAAGGTTGCCAACACATTTCAAGATGGCAGCCTCCATGCTACGACGCGCCACAGCTTCGTTCGTGAAAAGTTCTAGAATTTTGTTGGCGAACTGCCCCGCGGTGCATGCCAGGTATAGTTCGGGCTTGCTCGTGAACAGTGGCAAGTACCCATTTTTGCAGGAACTTGGAATCGGAGAGGAAAATCATGGAGCGTTCACGGGAAAATGGGGCGGTAAAGGGGAGGTTAGTGTTACTATACCGGAGAAATAAGATTAAGAAGTGTTACACACTGTGTCGGGGGGGGGGGGGGGGGGGGGGGGGGGGGGGGGGCGTGGCATGGGAGCATAGGAGCATAGGGGGCGGGGGGGGGGGGGGGGGGGGGGGGGAGGAAAGCATGGGAGAATTTGGAAATCTGTTTTTAAAATAACGTTCTGCTAAATCATGTCCGCTTAATTATAATGCAAAATCACATCATGCCCTTTTCCTATAACAGTATAAGCCCACAGATATTCAACATAATAAAGGGGTTGCATTGACGTCACGCGCGCTACGCGTACGCGCTAATTGCACTAGCAACCGGGCCGAGCGGCCATTTTTGAGGTCAAACAAAGTGCAGACGGTATATGCCGTGATTACGCAACTAGACCTCATTGGGGGCGCTGTCGTGAAGTGCGACGTGCGTGTGACGTCTGCATGCATGAACTTTATTAACAGGGTAATTGGTATCTTATTGACTATTGTATTTTAAACCAAAAAGTATTTTACTATCATCGAGCCGAGGCGCAGGATTCTAAATCGATCCGAGGTGGGTTCAGGCCAATGGTACAGTGAAGCACACCCACGCATTTCCGGCCTTGCTCGCTGCTGACAGACATTTCCAGGCCTTGCTCGTGATGTGTTTAATTATTATGCGCCATCCGTTTTGAATCTGGGGAAAACTTGTGGTGTATACTATATATACGTCCTCTGGCGCTAACTGGTCAATTATGGTTATAATCAGCAGACATACTTTGAAAACTTTATGTAAGCCCATATAGATTATAATATTAAAGTACAGTGGCATGGAACTATCTCGATCTGGATTTGACGTCATCATAATCGTGATTTGGTGATTATTTAATCATGTTCAAATGTTATGATCTTTCTCCATAGCTCATCACATCTTACAGCCCCATAAACGGAGAGCCCATTGCAACTGTTAGACAGGTCAGTCAAACTTTTTAAGAACAAAGACTGTGCGAACAATTGACCTTGCGAACAATTGACCTAGCATATTGATATTCATAATCAACTGTAACTTTGAAATCAGTCGCCAATCAATCAAGATTAGGCAATAGGCATTTATAGTGGAGTCATCAGGTTGGCACAGCTGTTCTTTAATTTCCTCGCCTTCCACCGCTGTGACCGGGGTTCAAATCCCGCCTGAGCCAATACGTAAATTGGGTTTTTAGTATCTGTCTGATTCAGTGGGTATCTGCCCGATTCACTGGTTTTTCCCAGGATGTTCTTTTTGGGTTTTTCTCCCACACCTAAAACTGTAACTTCCTAAGTTGAGTGACTTTTCATTGTCTTCTCTCTGCAGGTTTTTTCCAGGCCTGTAATTAGCTACAGTGCCTAGGGAGCCTTTTTGATAGATCTTTGGTTTTTTTTACTAGAAAGAATTATTAAGGCCTAATAAGACCTTCTAACCCTAACCTTCGTCAATCCTCCAAAATCCTCATTGCAGTTTTAGAGGATTTTGGAAGATTGAGGATGAGTGGCAAAAAATGCCTGGTTGATTTTGGAGGATGCAGTGGGTCAAGGTCATAATCCGTACCCAGCATTCTTTATGTTCAGCCTTGCATAATGCAACCCAGCATTATGCTTGATATCATCCGCACTCCTTCTGAATGTCATTGGTACTGACTCATCAACCCATAGCAGTTATTGGCAGAAGATTTTGGAGAATTGAGGCAATGGTTACCCCTCTACTGAACAAATTAAAGAAATAAAAGAACATTTTTAAGGATTGAGGATGAATGCAATTTTTATGCATAAGGGAAACTCAAGGATTTTGCAGGATTGAGGATGGTTCCTATAGGCCGTATGGTGTAACTGAAAAGATGCCTAGAAAACGAGTTTCGTTTCGACCCCCATGGGTCTACTTTTTGAAGGCATATATAGTTTCTAGTAGCTATTTAAAATACTATGCTAAAAGTTCTCCAAAAAATATCCAGTCGAACTTGAGTTATTCACTTTAAAAATGTAATGGGGCGAAACTAGCATGGGGCGAGTTGGTTTTTCTCGCCTAGTTTTCATAACAATTTTGCCCCAAAGCCACTTCGCCCCATACTTTTTTTCCCCACTTAATGTATATTGACTCAAACTAACTTGCCCCGTATAACACATGTACATCACAAGACATCAACGTTTTTTGTGACAAATATAACTTTTTACCCCTGTCTACATGTAATTGTAAATCACTCCCTTTGGCTTAGATTAGGTGCCTAGATTGATCAATAAATAAAATGGCTTATTCAATCTGCATTATTTTGTATAATTTAAAAAGAAACAATTGTTATTATTATTAATATTTTTGGAGGGAGGGGGGATGGGTAATCATCTGTTTTGTTTAAAGGGGTCAATTTAATAGGTTTCATATGTAACTAGGCAAGCTTGTAATTAAATACATAATGAAAAAAATCAAAAATAAGATCCACACAAAATCTATTGTTTGTCATTACATGTATATTCTTGTCAGCACTACACAATCTTCTGTGCTAACTTATGAAACATAACATTGCAAAGTGACAATAAAATAAACAGAATCACATGACAATTAAGGATTAACAAATAAATGTTCACAATTTTGTGGCCATGTACCCACATGTTGGTTGCTGTGGTCCACGAGTGATAGTGCCTGACTCGCTCTACAGTTTTATAATACACTGATCTGTATTAACCTTACTGGGCATACTGTAATCAATGGCATACTGAATTGTCTCTGAACAATTATTGTGATTAAAGTCAATGTTGCAATAACATTTGAAATGACAGAAAGAGTGAATTGTATGCACAATTTGAATACATTTGTGTGAATGCCCATTTTTAGTACAATTAGTCAATATTTTCTCAAAAAGGGGGATATTCATACCCCATAATGGATGTTTGTGTGTAGTTCCAATAAGTTTAAACTGGGTTACACTTTTCAATTAGAAAGAGCGTTGAAAACAAATTCAGTTAAATGAAAATAATTAAAAGTGTCAACAAGAAATGCTCCTGACGTGTCTTAAATATCATCAACCAGTTCAATCATAACCAGTTCGAGCATAATTCTCTCAACTTTTCCGTTAGAACAAATACAAAAATCACTGAAGTTAGAACATTAATGTTACAATTTTAACAACCCATGCGATATTTGGCAGATGATGTACATGGCTGGTAGGACGTGCTTCGAACTTTGGGGCTTATAGATGGTAGGCTGGCACTGGATCTGAGTAAATGCTTCTTTGGAGATCTGCCATCATCACTGCTTGTTTCTTGATTAGCAACTGCATAAAAAAAGGTTGAATCTGGTGATAAACAAGAGGGGGAAATATACAATCAATAATGGATTTTTGAACGACCTGTTACGAGAGAAAAAATGTAAAAAAGGTCAATATAGCCCCACTTGGGTCATCATTTGTGCAGTTTGGTAATGGTGATGAAGCTGGACTGAAGCATATAAGCAGGGATGCTTTTTCGATTTCACTAAGGTATTTTTGCGACGGATTTCATTTGCGATGATTATTTATTAAAACAATAACCTTGGACGAGGCTGTCGCAGGATTATTTGACCTTTGACACTCCTATCATCAGGGCCCAATTTCTTGGCTCTGCTAACCACAGAATTCCTCGCTTACGGTCATCATTTTCCGTCGGATTTCGCGATTTGCAACGGATATGGGCTGTTTGCGATTGATTTAAAGCTTAGTGAAATCGGCCCAACCAATCCCCCAACCAACCCCACCCCCGTGCAACCCCCACCCCCTGTCTGGGCTGTCAAAATCGGGGTAGATCTGGTAATAACTTTGGAAGCAGATTTTCCGGGGCCAAGGTAAGAGAAATGGATTTTAGGTTTATTTTGTCTACATGTATTCAACATACATTTTTAAGGTAAAACAGCCTCTCAAAATTCGATATAGACACAATTTGGGAAGCTGGGGAAGCAGATTAATTCGTTAATTTTGACCTTACTATAGCCTATATGTGTACATGACCTACCTGCATCTTCACTGTTTTGGACTGTCCGAGATTATTGGGTAACTCAACCTCTTGCTTGGTTCCTTGTCAATAATACATCTACTGACACAAAGTACTAATCTAGGCGGCAATACAGTATACCGTGACGGGACCCAATGATGACAGCGAACCCGACAAGGCCGAGACTGAGTTTTGGAAGGCAAACATGCTTTCTCCGACAGTGTCTCTGCGCGCACGTTTACGCTTCTCCGCTGCATGTCAGGCATATTGCAAATTGTCAGACGTTCGAGATTATCCAGCGGTACTAACACGCAACATTTACTTTAGCGTAAACCAGATGCGTAGTGTGACGACTGTTTGGCTGGTTTTCACGACCAATTCTCGTACGACAGTTGTAGCAGTAGCACACAGGTCTAGGCTCAGCAACTTCTCTGCCAATTCGTTGTCATTTTCGCGGCTGTAACATTATTTTAAGTGAACAAAACAACTGGTTTTATCACGGAGTCTTCGGCACGCGACGATCGTGACATGGGCGACGCCATGATTGTTTTGATTCGCAATGATACAATGGCCTATGACCTGAGTTGTGATTGGAGAATTCGGATCACGTGGTACCAGAGCGCATGAATTTCAAACGAATGTGACACGCTAGCGTAATGCGACCATGAACAAATGCCCCGTCGCTGTTGATCATTTAGTGCCGATTTTGGTCGATAATTACTCAAATTCGACAGGCGTTTTTGTGGAGAACTGTTTTTAATCATAATCTCCAGACAAAACTATGTCCAAAACCAAAGAGTTCTCTTAGACCCACGGGGTCGAAACGGGATGAAAAGAAAAACGTGTACACCGTACGGCCTACTAGTAGTACTAGTTCCTAGCCAAAAAGGCCTCGGAATTTTTCGAACGATTGAAGCAGATAAACAAGACGGTCTTAGCGAAGATCATTGCGCGCGTGGTCTACGGCGTACGTTAGAGGGTGCCCGCATCGCGAAGATCGTCTTGCAAACAAGACTAATCCCCCATACGCTTCTGTGCGTTTATGCCCAAGTAAGAATCGTCTACATTTGTTTTGCATATGCAGTTGGCATACCGATATGACTTATTGCACCTTGACCATCTAGTCTCCTTCTCAGGCATCTTTTGTACAGTTGTTTGCTTTTATTTGTTTGTATTTATAATTTCTTCATTTAGGCTAACCTGGAGGAATATGATGAAAGCATCAAGAATGCCCAGGAGGCCTGGAAAGTGTGGGCAGATGTGAGTAAATTGACTTGAATTAATTTCATTGTGGGATTTATGTTTTCAATAGCTTTGTACTGTGTCCAGGGGCCAATTTCATAGAGCTGCTAAGCACACAAATTTCTTTAGCACAACAAAGCCTTGCTCATTAAAAGCAGGTTACCAGTCAAAATTCTACGTGTTTTTCATGCAAAGCAAATAACCAGTTGTTTATCAATCAAAAGCAATAAAGATCACGTGAAAATTTGGTCTGTAACCTTGTTTTTGCCAAGGACAAATTTTTATGCTAAGCAAATTTTGGTGCTTAGCAGCTCTATGAAATTGGCCCCAGTTATTGAGTGCTATATGTTTAGGATGTGCACCAAAGTCGGAGGACATGGGAAGTTTAACCCCAAAAGGCTCTCGCACTAGAAAGCATACCAAACCTGACAATCTTCAACAGCTCACACAGGTTCAGTAATTATTGGTATACTATACTGAACCTAACATTGCTAAACCTGCCAAACTCCAACAGTTGAAGTTTGATTGACTTGGTACAGATGGGTCAATTGAATTGCATTGACTTGGTACAGTTGGGTAAATGCATTGTTCAGTATCAGTGCAGTGATGACTGGCCATCCAGTGGTATTATTATGTGCTTGAGTGGGGACACACATACAGGGTGTACATGTATACAGACTAGGATCATGACCAGGGGCCAATTTCATAGAGCTGCATGCTAAGCACAAAAATTTGCTTAGCATGACAATTTGTCCTTGGCAAAAACAAGGTTACAGGCCAAAATTTCACGTGATCTTTATTGTTTTATATTGATAATCAGCTGTTTTTTGCTTAGTATAAAAAACACGTAGAATTTTGGCTGGTAACCTGTTTTTAATAAGCAAGACTTTTTTGTGCCAAGCAAATTTTTGTGCTTAGCAGCTCTAAGAAATTGGCCCCAGGAACTGTGCTGTGACCAGCCGTGGGTTACCCACGAATGAATGCCTGTACATTCCCCCAAACTCCAACATTTTTACAACTCTTATGCCCTTCTGCCATGAACCTCACAAAATTCAACAGGGTCTTCCTTGGTCTTTGGTACAAGTTGTTATGGTTTGGTACTAAACCTGCAAAACCTAGCAAAACCTGCAGTTGGAGTTTGATGGGTTTGTGGTTGTCAGGGTTAAAGAGTTTTATCACAAGATCACTTATCATTCAAAAACCTTAAGGTAATATGTGACCCGCTCCAAGAAAAGGTGACATAAGTCGCCAAAACTAAAAATAGAGTTATGTACATGTACATGATTGGAAAGTCCAGGATATAAGCTTTCATTTGGTACATAGTTTAACAAAGTTGGCGTCAGGATGCAAAATCTTTTTCCTGCTGTTTTTGTAGTCCAGTTCCCTGACCTTACTTCACACAGAAACAAGCAATTTATAGACATCAGGGATTTGTCAGGGCATGGAACCAGACTACATGCAGCTGGCTTGTACGAATTGTAGCCAATTGGATACAAAACGTGGACCAATTTGGGTAAATCGAAGGCAGTATTTGAACAAGTCAATTTTTTCCCAAAAGATTGTTGGAAACTCATGCAAAAATTCCACTTTTCTTAAAGGTGACAGCACACCAGGTGTCATAACTTTAACCCTAACCACCCTAATGCTACTTTTTACTACTAGTAGTAAAAAGTAGTATGCAGTACTCTCACTGACTTGTGTGCAATGCCTGTAGTAATTTGTAGTATTTGGTACTTCACCTCTTATTGCACTCATAGTACTTTTTAGCATTGGGTCCCTCTGCTTGCTGAGTGTGCATGGCCCATGTATGCTGTGTAAGGTGTTCTAAACTCTACAGCAAAAATTGTCACTTTAGTCAGGTTGCTTAGGTCCAAATTTTGACGAGATCGTGACCGACTGGCCCAAAGCACCAAACTTGGTAGATATATTCTTTTGGTCCTAGAGAAGATATTTAGAAGGGGTGACACCTGAAAATTATCTTGGAAGGGTACCTAATTTGCATAAATCTAATTTGGTGCCTAATTTGCATATAAAAACTTTTTAAAAATTATGTGGCGATTTTTTTTTCAGTTGAGTGCTGTATTCAGCCCTATAATAATTATTGATAGGGTTCGAGTTATGTATGTTTTACTTTAAAGTCAAAGTAGACTGATGCTTATAACTAATTATCACTAATTAAGACTAATTACAACATAATTATTAGTGATTTGATGAATAATTCATTTAGAAAGATTCAGTGTACAATTTTATATATTTGTTTTATTATTTGCACCTGGGTCTGTCCACAATAAACGTTACAACTGTGTGACATTTAGAAGAAAGTTTTAACTGTAAAATGTTTCCATTTTTTTTGGCTTGCACATATCTTCCCCCTATATCCTTGTTAGTTTAGAAAGGTAAAGATAACTATAGCAATATTTAAGAAGTTATTGATGGTTAATCTTTAAGATGTAACGTTTGTCACATGGACAGACACTTTTCTTTTCCTAACCATAACTCAAAGCAAGATGAACAAATTTTGTAATTTTTTGTTTTAGTATGATTAAGTGAACTCAGTGTTATTATTTAGAACATTTTTTAAGAAACTTTATTCTTTCTTAAGAAATTATGGGAAGAAGTATGCCATGAAAATAACGTACGTCACTGGGACAGACAAGACGGTATCAAATTATAATTATTTGGATTGATAAAGAACTTTTTAACAACTGAGAATAGTAATTGCCCTGAAAACCCCCCAAACAAATTCTTTAGACTGTTCAACCATTACATAACTGGAAATGAAGAAATACTGACATCTTATCTGAAATAGCGTTTGTTACATGGACAGACATCAATAATCACGTTTGTCACGAGGACAGACATTTTTTTTCTTAAATTAACAAATAAAAGTAAAAACCATGATTGATAACTAGCCTAACTTATTAAATATTCTTTCAAAGTTAACTTGTTATTTTTACTTGCAGAAAGAAGTTTTAATTTATATTTTAAACTTGTAATTTTATTTCACTGAATAATGTTTGTCACTGGACAGACATCACGTTTGTCACAGGACAGACACGTGCATTGTACAATGTAAGATCACGTATGTCACTTTCCCATGAGTTGGGGACAGACATACTCTTCATTCTTCGTTCAGCAAAATGCAAAAACCTTTCTAAGAAAATAATGGCAGTTGCATTGCACATATCTTTGTTATAAATGTATGTGCAATTATAATAATAATCCTTAAGGATTTTTACAGTTGGCAAGAGATTAACTGATGTGACATACGTTACAAAAAAATGGACAGAAATTTGCATTTCCTTCAAATGGATCTGTGTTTTGTTACCCAACGAATCCAAATGCACAAAAATGGTATTCAGAATAAAAGCCAGATGATTTCTCAGTAAGATAAATATATTTTTGTTGAAATTTATTGTTGATAAAATGTCAGTACCAGCCAGTATCACGTTTGTCACCAAATGGACAGAACCGTGACGTACGTGATGGCTGAATTAGCTGTTCCTAAATTCTCGATTATTAACACCTTCAATAAAGAAAGAGCTTGAAAAATGATCAGATTTCTCATATTTGATATCTTTGCCAACCATAATTTAACATGTGAATTGTTTTTCTGTGTAATAACACCTCTTATATAACCTGGAGAAAAACATGAGTTGCCATGGTTTATGCATGTCCCACCAGGACCCCCAAAACTTTGCTGGACATTTTTATAAAATTTCTAATTTTTTTATTAACCAACAACCAAATCCTTTATAATTGTGTACACTATCTCTCAACAATTGTACAACTACTATTACCATCATTAAAGTTTATTTTCTGAGTTTCAACACACTTTAAATGAGAGCTAATTGGGATGTTGTGCAGTTGTAACATTTAGTGTGGACAGACCCACCTACAATTTGGAGGTTGGCTTCAATTTGCCAATTCAAAAATTGTTTTTATCCTTCCTGTCGTATGTTTGGAAAAGGGGAGATTATCTTTCTTTACTCTCGACCCAATATGTTACCTTCTTTTCAGTTTCCCTTCCTTGACAAAAACAGTATTAATATTTGGTGTAGCCATATTCCCTAAACTCACAAGAAACGAATATAGCTATTCCTCACTCCACACATCTCGAAACACAATTTAACCTGAACTATAAAAACAAGGTTTTATTTTTCAACAGCTTTACTTAACACAATCATTTTTTTGTAAAAATAAAAAACAAAAAATATCTTAAAAAGAAGGCACCCTTGTTGCACACGTTTAATCAGGAATCCTAATAAGGCGCCCTTTTCAGCAGTACCTCCCCAATTAAATACAAAGCAAACAAAAAACTAAAGAAATACGGGGTTAATTGTGGTGCAACCGACACGTGCACAAACCCCCTTTTTATCCTTCTTCAAAGGATATCTCTTAATATCGGCCTGCACACACCGGTTTCTACCACTACTCTTAAAAACAAATTATTATATAATTTTTATTTTTTAGAGATTGCTTTATTATTTCATTCTTTTTGATTACGACACTATTCCAAAAAAAGAAAAAAGTTTGAGCTCGAAATCCGCGACACATGTTCTTGTAATTATATCTCTTACCTATTGACTATCACCTAACGAAGAAAACAATATGTGTCATAGGGCCTATGCCCCACTTAGGGATACCATAGGGTGTACACAACATACACTCATCAATTCGATAAAGGCCGCGGTGTGTGCGTCCTTAACAAACAAGACTACATACGTGAAGGGACACGACAATTAACAGGCCCCCACTATGAAGAAATTAACATGGACCTGACCGATGAAACCGCGGAATTAGTCTCTCAAGCCATACGCCAACTCTACGTGGACGGACTCATATCGAAAGACATATCTGAGTTTCTTAACCCCCGCAACCACGACATTAAAACACCTTGCCTTTACCTCCTACCGAAAGTTCACAAAAAGTACCAGAAGGAACACGGTTCGTGGGAGGCCAATCATTAGTGGTTGCGGAGGACCGACTCAATCCTTATCCAAATACATAGACTATTTCTTACTCCCAATTGTCAAACAGCAAAGCACATACACACGCGATTCCGGGCATGTGCTTGAAAAACTAAATAACCTGACATTGGAGCAAGATAACTTATTGATAACACTGGATATAGTATCCATGTACACTAACTGCCCACAAGATCAGGCAATTGAATCAGTTTGTGACGCACATTTTGCAATGGCCGACGACAGACTATACGCAATACCCAAGCCCACGACAGACCACGCGCGAAGTCTCCTTGAACTCATTATGCGTCGAAACACGTTTGAATTCAATGGCAAGTTTTTCAGACAACAAATTGGCGTGGCCATGGGCAGCGAATGCAGTCCGGAGATTTGTGACATAACCCTATTCAAATACGAACAAGACAAAATCCTCCCTCACATTCCCTCAATTGTGAGCTACATGAGATATAGAGACGATGTTCTTATAATCTTTAACGGAAATGAAAAGCAGGCTGCTGACCTAGTGCAATCACTTAATAAAATTCATCCCACGCTGAAGTTCACGTCCGAGATCTCGCACCGCCAAGTCACTTTTCTCGACCTTATTATCTACAAAGGCGAACGATTCATACATGAAGGGATATTGGATACTCGAGTCGCTACCAAAACAACTGATACATTTCAGTACCTAGCTCGAGATTCAGCACACCCTAAGTCGATATTTGGCAAATTAATCAAGGGCGAAGTGACCAGATACAAACGTATATGTACCCATTTAAAAGACTTTGAGGAGAGGGTTGAATTGTTCAAAGACAAACTTCAAAAGAGCGGATACACAAACGAAGACCTAGCCCTCCTTTCTAAAAGGGGCAAGACTCCCGCGGACCCTAAGCGTGAAAAAAACCAAAAGCAATATCCCACTGGTGTTCGTCCTACCATACTACCCACATGTCGCGCACCCAGCCCTCAAACGGGCTATCCTCAAACACTGGCCCTTGATTAGCGAAAACGAATATCTGAATAGGATAGTTGATACCCAACCCATCCTGGCATACAAACGGCACAAAAACATAAAAGATGAACTTGTTCGATCTAGGACTAAAGCATCTCCACAATCCAACCAAGAGGAACAAAATCTTGATGAGGAGAATCTGCAAATTCTATTGGAACTATTGAAAGAACAAAACATTGATCAAAGAAATGGATCTCCAGACTAAAACAAAATAAATAAGTCAAACCCCACCACCCCCCCCCCCCCCCTTGTCCTGGCCACGCGTCATATAAACCGACACACAAATAAAAACAAGGAAGGGAAAAGGATAAGAAGGTGACTGATGAAGTGCATGATATAGCACAGAAAATATGCCCTGCTCCCCTTCCAAAAAAAAAGAAAAAAAAAGAGGGGACAGCATATTATCACCGGTAATAATCAATCACTGTGTGAACGAAAAACAAAGGGACCACTGTTGCAATACACAAACCAGTCATCGCGTCGCCAAAACCCGAGACAGGGTTTGAAACTCCCGCTTTTAGGGAATGTCTAACCCAATTGGCCTGCAGACGTTTGATGTATTTGCCCGTCCACGAACTCCAACCACGGACTGTCATCTAGCAGAGATAATGTGGCTAGAACTGACCCCCAGATGCGTATCTTACACACAAAAAGAAGAAAAAAAAGTTAAGAACTACGCTCTGGAGAGACCAGTCAAACAACCACTTTCTAGCATACCCACTAGTTAACGTACAATTACAGATCTATCTCTGTATAGACCAGTCACAAATACAATCCATGTGATACTTGTCAGCAGAACCTTTTCCGCGTCTCAAAAAAATTACGAAAAGCACGGAGGGGGTTCTTTTAAAACTTGTACCAGAAACCCCCCCCCCCCCCCCCCCCCCCATTCCTACAGACTGCAATCTCGCGACAAAAATGTGGCCTGAACTGACCTCCCATGAAGCGTATATCACTAGCAAAAAAAATTTAAATTAAGAATTACGCTCTGGGCGGGATAGTTACGCAACCACACTGCTGGCATACCAGCACATCATAAATTATACAGATCTATCTCTGCAGACCAGCCACACACCTACAATCCAATGATACTTCACGCAGCAGAACTGCTTCAGCATCTCAAAAAAAAATAACGAAAACGATGAGAAAAAGTTCTGACTTGTGACAACTCCCATAAACACCCTTCCCTTCCCACACAGAATGAGTTCTGATTCACTGCAGCTAACTCTAGAATTGATCCAAAAAACACAATTTGTTTTAATGATCATTCCTTGAAGTATGCCTGCATACACCGGTTTCTCTGAGCTATACCTTCTTGCAAAAGCACTCCATTATAATTAAACCTAATAGCCTCACAGAAAAAGAAAGAAAATTCCACAAAACCCTGTATTACACGTCCTTCACGTTAATGTCCTTCCCAGGTGACCGAGAATCGTTCTAAAAAATTAAACAAACGGTGAGTGACATGTATGATTACGCTGCTTCCCAATAAACACGATACTTAATTTATTATTATCGTGGCCATCTTGGATTTCTGACTAAACATAATTACCTAGGCACATCATCAGCTAATTAATGTTGTTTAAGTGCAGAATATGTAAACAAAACCACAGAAGTAAATATTTCAAAATGACTTTTGCTTTCAAATGATAAAAATGTACCGAAATTAGTGCTTAAGTATAGGATTTTGCAGCCATTTTGAAATTATGCAAATTAGGTACCTTCCAAAAATATTTTTTGGTGTCACCCCTTCTAAAATTTATTTCTGGGGCCTACCCAAGGTACCTACCAAATTTGGTGCTTTGGGCCAGTCGGTCACGATTCCATCCCTAAGCTACCTGACTACTTGGGCTCAATGGGTCAAGGCTGGACTACTGCATTTTTTGCCAGGTAAGTACATGTATTACTGACCTGTATTGCCACTATTAGTATTTTGTAGTTGGCAGTATCTGTACTCTGTCAGTACACACACAATCATCAGTCACGGAGAGACCCAATGCTACAAAATACTAAGTAGTATTCTGTAGTACGCAGTTCTTTAGCCCAAAGTAAGGCCTAGGGGGTTAGGGTTAACCAGTTCGCGCCGGGATTATTTTAACATCGCCGAGCCGACGGGCGGGATTATTTTTAACGAAACTCGAACCGAAGCGTGTTCAGGCCTATAGTGCTTGGTAGCACACCCACGCATTTCCGGCCTTGCGCGCTGCTGACATACATTTCCGAACTTGAACTTGGCGTATATATTCGTCATCCGTTTTGAATTTGGGGAAATTTTTGCGTTTATATTCGTCATCCGGCGCGAACTGGTTAAAGGATACTTCAGATTATTAGTCATTTTATACAGTCAAAGATATTTCATCATTTGTAATTTGGTAGTTTAGTTTTTCGATATTTGTGATTGTTGTAACATGTTGCTGTTTCTTTACCAGGTGCCAGCGCCCCAACGTGGTGAAATTGTCCGCCAGATTGGGGACGCTTTGCGTGGGAAGAAAAATGCAATTGGACAATTGGTAAATTGAAAACTTACATTAAGAGACCTTTTGTTTTGATGTATACAAAATCGTTTGCATTATTGTCTTTGCAGGGCTATTGTTAGTCTTGGTTTCAAGACGTTCTTGCAGCGGTATGCAAGCCAAAGATGTGTGAACAAATGTCTAATTGACATTGAAGCCTATGACCTGTCACCACAATATTAGAATAAAGTCGGAAAAATTGAAAATTGAGATATTGGTATTTTCAAACTATTGAGAAAGACAGCTTTCCAATGGTATATAACACTTGGGGTTTTTGCAATAAATACATTTTACAGCGCTCCAGAAAGTCATGGGTTTCACAAAACTTGTTTGTGAGAAAATTTACTTAATAAACATCCTAAACAAAACACACAAAAGATTTCAAAACAGGACAAGTAAGGTTCGGTTGAGCATAGCAACGGCTATGTTTTAATCATTATTTATTTTTGAAACTTTCCACACATACAAACTATTGTAAAAACAACAAAATATTAAAATTTTCCAAACGTGGGACAGTTACGAAGACCTAATTTGCATATTTAATTACTGTGTTAATAAGACCACTGATGGACTTTAACCCAAACACTAACTATGCAAACACTAGCAAAATCGCATATTTAAGAGGTTTTCGATAATCTGATTGCACTTGAAAAATGAAAATATGTAGAGGAGGACTTAGTCTTTCCAAATTAGGCAATATCTCACAATTCACCACCCCATCATATTTTGACTTGGGATGGCCATATCTCCAAATCACATTGTGTGACTTTACTCTCATATTGTGGTGACAGGTCACATATAGGCTCTCAATGGTAAGCTATTGTTGGACACCAGGTCTAAGGCTGCGTCCCAATGTCTTGTCTATGTTTGCCTATTACAACTACATGTACCTCCTAAATCTGAATAAAGAAAAAAAACATTATGGTTGAACGGCACACAAAATAAGGATTTCTTGGGTTCATAACCTCAGAATTCTGAAGAGGTCATCAATTTGTGATCGCAGAATCTGAAAATATGGCCACTAATCAGCCCGGACCCAAATTATTAGCCTTTCAACTTCATCGGAATGAATTATATAGGCCTTCAAAGATACCACCAAAACGAACGAGCAATTTGTGGGTGCAAAACAAGGGTCGCGACACCCACACTTTGAGAGGCTATAACAGGAAAACTGTTAGAAGTATCAAGCTGAAACCTGATTTTTCTTTGTTTGGTCTACCGAGGTATTTTTATAATTTTTTCCAAATTTTCAGGCCAATCTGTGTCTGGTCATTAGGGAAGATACCCTGATTTTGTGTGATTTGGACACGTCACGGAATGTCCCATTAGGCTATGTAAGGTTCAGAATCTGCAGACTAAATGTTTGTTACAAGCTAGTTGGGAGACCAGCAGGCTGATCTATTGGTTAGGCATGAATAAACAACTGTATGCGGAGTGTGCAGACAGTTGGTCCTTAGAAACGGCAGAATTTGGCAGGAATTCTGCAGACAGTTTGCAGAGTTTTTATTGGAAAGAATCCTAAGTCTTCTTACAACCCTCAAACTAAAATTCACTTTTATTCATTTCAATGTACTTCTTTTCAGTTGTCGCTGGAGGTGGGTAAGATTGTAGCAGAAGGAGGGGGCGAGATCCAAGAGTTCATCGACATCTGCGACTTTGCGGTTGGACTGTCCAGGATGTTTGGAGGACGGGTCCTGCCTTCGGAACGTAAGTAGCAAGAATTGAGGAAGGAATACAAATGTAGCACCTGGTTTTTGAATGAAACATGGGCCAATTTTATTGAACTGCTTAGCACAAAACTTTGCTTAGCACAAAACTTTGCATAGCACAAAACCTTGCATAGCACAAAACCTTGCATAGCACAAAACCTTGCATAGCACAAAACCTTGCATAGCACAAAACCTTGCATAGCACAAAACTTTGCATAGCACAAAACTTTGCATAGCACAAAACCTTGCATAGCACAAAACTTTTCATAGCACAAAAAAGTCCTGCTCTGTAAAAACAGGTTACCAGCCAAAACTCGATATGCAAAAATCAGCTGAATACCAGTCACAAACATTATACATGTTCAACACCAGGGGCCAATTTCATAGAGCTGCTAAGCACAAAAATCTGCTTAGCACAAACAAATCTTGCTCATTAAAAACAAGTTACCAGCCAAAATTCTACGTGTTTTTCATGCTAAGCAAAAAAACAGCTGATTATCAATCAAAAACAAAAAGATCACGTGAAAATTTGGTCTTTAACCTTGTTTTTGCCAAGGACAAATTGTCATGCTAAGCAAATTGTTCTGCTTAGCAGCTCTATAAAATTGGCCCCTGAACATTTGGTCTGTAAAGTGTAACCCTGTTTTGGAAAGAATGTTGCAACCTGACACTGTTTTAGTCTCCAAAGGTCAATCAGTGCAAAAAGGTTGAAAAGACATGAATCTGGGACTGAGAAACTTTTCCAATTTCAGGATGTGAATTTAGAAGATGTGAGTTTGGATCATTTTGATGTGATTTTGGAAAATATTTTGTTGAAAACACATTGGGATGGAACTAAAAGAACTTGAGTCTCGTTTTTGTTGGTTCTACCTCTAGGACCCGGCCACGCCCTGATTGAGCAGTGGAATCCCCGTGGCCATACTGGCATCATCACAGCCTTCAACTTCCCCACTGCTGTGTTTGGCTGGAATGCTGGCATTGCCATGGTCTGTGGAAACACCTGTCTCTGGTAACATCCAGCTCGCTGTCTTTGGCCGTTTTCTAAACCCTAGCTTAGGCTTCATCACTATTGCATAACAAAGCCTAAGATGGAGATAAAGCTGGGGTTTGTAAAACAGCTTATGTCTCATGAAATCAGGATTTTGCAGTGCCTTTGTATTTACTGACTTAACCAGTTCGCGCCGGGATTATTTTAACATCACCGAGCCGAGGGGCGAGATTATTTTTAACGAAACTTGATCCGAAGCGGGTTCAGGCGGATAGTGCCTGGAAGCACACCCACGCATTTCCGGCCTTGCTCGCTGCTGACAGACATTTCCGAACTTGAACTTGGCGTGTTTATGCGTCATCCGTTTTGTATTTGAGGAAAACTTTGCATTTATATACGTCATCCGGCGCGAACTGGTTAATGCGCTGATAAAATAGAGTCGAGCCCAAGTCTCTATCTCTATAAGTCTCTATAAGTCTCTATAACCCTAACTGCCGAGGTTCTTTTTGCTGGAATCCATCTTCAATCCTTCAAAACCTCTAACTGCCACAATATAAAAATTGAATACAGCCTCAACCCTCAAAAATCGTACAATAGAAGCCACTGCCTTAAACCAGTTCGTGGCAGGATTATTTTGACATTGGCCGGGCCCAGGCACGGGATAGTTTTCACAAACTTCGATCAGAGACTGGTTCAGGCCGGCCCTGCTTTTGACGCATTTATCCGTCATCCGTTTTGAATTCCGATGTGAACTGGTTAAATCAATCACTAATGCATTGATGAGGTAGTGCTGATGATATCTAGAAGCAGTGCGGACGAAGTCCAATATGTATACATAAACAATGTGGGATACATAATGCATAGGACCTTGACACAACATATTCTTAAAACTTAACCAAAGGTTGGCTTAGCATATAGCTTCATCCTTAAAAACCCTGCATAACATGAGGATTGAAGAAGTAACTCTGGTAACTCTGCCAAAACAAGTTTCATTAACCCTAAAAATCCTCTAAAATCCTCTTTGCAAAATGCAAGATTTTGCAGGATTTAGGGCACTTGGAAGTTGATGCATCGGAGGATTTTGCAAGATTGAGGTCCTTAGGATAATGCAGGATCCAGGTCATAAGGCCTAAACTAATGCTTGATGATTTTGCAGGATTGAGGTTACTTGGGGATTTATCCAAATGAAGATTTTGGAGGATTGAGGTTATTTGTTACTTTGTACTTTTGTACACTGCTCCTGCTTTATGCACATTCTTCATATAGAGCTTCAGTCAAGGTGTAAGTTATGTGTCAAGGATAGGAAACATTTGCATACCAAAGGTCATGTGTGCAGACCCTTGTTGTAATAGGGCACTTAGCAGCTGTTTGTTCTATGTTATAGATCAATGGTAGTCCCACTGCAGGATTTTGCAGGATTCAGGTTACATAGAATTGTAACACTTTGGAATTGCAGGATTTTGCGGGATTCAGATTATAGTATAGGGAGTTAGAGTTAAAAAGTAGAAGATGCTTAATGTCATATGCTGATTTTTGTCCTACTCCCCAGGAAACCAGCACCATCAACTCCTCTGTGTGGCATTGCAGTAACAAAGTAAGCACTGAGAATATAATACTCTAAATCAAAATTTAAAAAAGAGATGGAAGCAAAATATGTCCAAGTGAGGTTTGAGATTTATCAGGGTGTTTTTCTGATTTTTGGATTTCTTTGTAAGAATTTGTTCTCGATTTCAGAATTTTTTTGGTCAGGATTTTACCTGATTTAAGGATTGTTTTAGGTCAGGATTATTTTCCTGACAATGTCATGTAAATTACTCAATGATGAAAGGCTTGGGCACAGGAGTACTGCCACTGTACTTCCCAGAGCATTGGAAGCACTAGTGTTGCTGAAGATATTGGACATGGGTGAGTTTCAACAAAAACTACTCCTGAAAGTTCACAAAAGTCCTACTTTTCATCCTGATTTTGTCCTCCAAAGCGTTCGCATTTGCAGCCTTACAGCATTTGCTAAGTCAAAATTTTGTTTAACTTTTTCAAAAATGTTGTTATTACTTTTCTTCTACTTTTTTCATCTGGGTCTGCTTAACCAGTTTGCGCAGGGACTATTTTAACATCACCAAGCCGAAGCGCGGGATTATGTTTAACGAAACTCGATCCAAGGCTGGTTCAGGCTAACTGGTTAAAAGCCTGCTTCTTATTGATTTTATATTCATCATTATTTCTCTAATCAGTTTCACTTCATGGCTATTATTAGGAGATAATTAAGGAAAGTTAAAAAGTAGTATACAACATTTGCGAAAATCAAACAACAAAACTACTAAATTATTACACAAATATAACATGCGGTTTGAGGATGGGTAGTTGATATTAGCTCTCCAAGGTATTTGAAGTTGACAAACTAGTTCCTGAGGCGAAGCAGAGGGAACTAGTTTGTCAACTTCAAATACTGAGGGAAGCTATCGACTCCCTACTCGAAATAAACCACGTTATATTTGTTTTACTATACCTCATACATATTAAGTTTAATTGTCAGGAGCTTGAGAAAATGCCGCTGAAAAAATAAAACTTTACCGTGTGCGGTCATCTTTTCGTGTAGCCCACAACTAGTCGATGTTCACTGGTGCGTACTACACCTATGTGCTATTTCTATGATTGCATAGTAAAGCGCATGTGTAGTAAACTAGCACGCAGGTTATCCGTGTGCTAGTCTACTACGCATGCGTATTTACCCCGTGCGTGAACACTCGCGTGCGCGTTTTTAAATAGCAAACAGCCAAAATGGACCAGTGAGATTGAGAATGTGGCTCTGGATCATGAATACGTATGAGGTATATACTAATATAAAAATACCCTATTAAGGCTACATACAAAAAATTGATTGTTTCTCATCAGCGGCCGGGCCAATTTTTCGTGCCGGGTGGATATTTTTTAATATTTTATAAACAAAATATAAATGTACCGGACGCCCGAAAATTTCGAGATTTTTTATTTTTTATTTTGTATATAAAAAACACGCTGTTGAAAGCAATAACAGTTAAAACTCACGCGGGCCAAGTGAATGTTTTTAGTGGCCATACATGTTCCAGCAGAAGCAAGCCGGAAAAATCTAAATCGACGGCGGACAGGAGATCGGAGAAGCCGAGTATAATAGTAGTGAGAACGGTGTCTGTGGGCCTCTTTCATTACAAAAAACCCGGGGTGCTCAAAATTATATGGGAAAATAAATCGACTTAACTATATTTTTGTGTTTCTACCAACATTATTTGAGCTTTTATTCTATATGAAATGTGTGCATTGATCAGTTTTGGAAAGTAAATCAACGAAAACAATTTGTAATTTAGATAAAGAATGCAATGTCCCAACGAAGTTTTTGTCAACTAGCGCTTTCACCCCCGCACGCGGTGGCGCCCATACTATAACTGGGCGCTGGAAAACACCTGTGTAGAAAACGCACGGCATTCTGGGTAGCGTACATGCTCTGCCGCGCAGCTGAGCCACGGAAGTAGTAACCTACGTTCGCAGGTCGCAACAAAAATTATCAAATCAGAGCTAAATGCACATCAGCGCTTATCACCAACGCCCGGTTCATCAACATGTATGCGGTAGGCACGAACGAAACCAGCGCGCCTGTAGTTGTTTAGTCAGATACCGGTTTAAAAGATTCGGCGACATTTTTATTCTATAAAATATAAAATATAAAATGCCCTGACGGACCATTTTTTCAAAAAGGTTCTGATGAGAAACAATTCATTTTTTTTATGTAGCCTAATAACTGTAAGTAAATAATAGTCTCAACTTGCATCCTGTGATTTTCATCCTGTGCTGTCATTTTCACAAAAAATTGATTGTTTTTATCAACCCCCCCCCCCAAAAAAAAAAAAAAAAAAATACTGGCCCCAATTCCAAAACTATAAACTGCTCCAAGAGTCAAGGGACCAGACATCTTAATTTTTAGTATCCATAAAACCACAACTTTAAACAGGTCAGTGTAAAGGCCGGTTCATACTCGGCGCGAAAGCAAACGCGAATTTGTGACGTCAGGTGAGTTTTCGCAATGCGAAATCGCACATTTCAACTTGGGCGAATGTTCGCAGCGAACGCTTTGTGACGTCAAATTTGTATCTCAATCGCTTTCGCGTCAAGTATGAACCGGCCTTAACGATATATGCTATAAAATACTTACCCCCAAGTCCGTTTGTTTCTGAAAAGAAAGAGCACACTTTATTATGTACACATTGATAGCGGTTAATTGGTCGGATTTCAATTTCAGAGTTGTCCAGTCTGTTCTGGCTGCCAATAAGATGCCACCGGCCATCATGACTCTGCTGTGCGGTGGATCTGATATCGGGTGAGGCATGATTTCTTTGTGTCGGCTTCATCAACAATTCTTGCTTCTGTCTTTCAAAGAGCTTCGATATTTAAGCCAGACATTTAGTTTATATTGATACGCAATATCTTAATCAGTGATGATTAACAAGGATTAATAAATACCTAGGATAGTTGCTGGCTTCTGATTGGTCGAGACTCAATCACGTTGAGTGGATTATTATGTAGTAATAACCCGGCTTTCAAGAAGAAGCGAATCAATGTTCCCTGATGAACCAGCATTAATCAAGCATCATGTAAGCCAATGATTGGCCAAATGCAACAGTTCTACGGTAACTTGTAACAAGGACGCGTCAAATCTTGATACTGCGCGCTATAAATGTACGCGTAGAACGTTTGTATCTATACGTGCGGCATTTTTCAAAATACGCGTGTCGTCTGTTAACGCTAGCGCGTTGCTATGCACGGTGGGCATCAGTAGTCAGCTAGTCTGGTCTCAAAGTATGGGTAATAACAACAACACATATTGAAGAGACAGGGTACCATGCATAAGCTAAAACGTAGCCCCTAAACATGAACACAAAACGCTGGAAATATCGCCGAAAGGAAAGTCACAAAATTTTGAGCATTTTCACCATTTAAAAAGGTATTTATTAAAGGTAATAACAGTGCGAGGACCCGGTTATTACTGCGTGATAATGACCGGGTTAGGAGATGACCGCTGGTAATGGACCTCGCCTTCGGCTCGATCCTTTACCAGCGGTCATCCCCCAACCCGTTCCTTATCACGCAGTAATAATAACTTATAATCCTCGAACTGTTATTACCTAAGTAGTGACTACCTCTTGTCGCATAGCAAAATGATTGTAGTCAATGAATTGAATCGTTCTAAATTCTCTACTATCATGAATCGTGTGGCACATACTTCCCTACACATATACCTCCTGCAAAATCTTCCAAATGTTCTTGACGGATTTTGGAGGGAGGTGGAGGGGTAGGGTTAACTGGCAAAATCCTCAACTTGGCACATTCTTTGTGATCTATTTGCAGGTGGTATATCGAGGTATTGTGAATGGCCAGTACCATTCCTGCAAAATTCAGAAAGAATGTAGTATCCTGACACTACTTCAGCGGTTGTGTACAAAGTCAGTTGAAAGTCAAGAAAATTTTCTAACAAAATTGGAAATGTTTCTCAGTCCAAGCAATATGTCTTTTCAAAATTGTTGCACTGATTGACCTTCATTAATATGATATATGAAGAAAATAAACAGCGTCAGGTTGCAACATTTTTTTCTCAAAATTTTGCTGAAACCTCCTAGTGGTTTTTGAAGGTTCAAGTTAAATAAGCAAAAATCACTCAATCTTTTGTATATTACTTGTTTATACACAGAGACGCCATTGCTCGTGATGACAGGGTGCCAATCGTGTCCTTTACTGGAAGTACACCGGTAAAGTTTACATCAGTTCCTTTCAAGTAACCATCTGAAGAACTTTTAGCCGTCTTCAAATTTACCTATCCTTTGTGAAATTGTTTTTTTCATTAA
Organism: Crossaster papposus; assembly: GCA_037893245.1. Lineage (NCBI taxonomy): Eukaryota > Metazoa > Echinodermata > Asteroidea > Velatida > Solasteridae > Crossaster > Crossaster papposus. The sequence continues at coordinate 517,863 of JBAIAA010000327.1, read as the reverse complement.
CCCTAACCTCACCTGAAGCTACAAAATACTACTGCAAGCGACTATAGTATGAAATATTCTTTCTACACTGACAATATTAGTAGTAGTATGTAGTACACAATGTAGTAGTAGTATTTGTTTAATATTTAGTACTACATCTAGCTAACTCCCTACTAACTTATAAGGTACATGTAGTAGAGGACCATTAGCATCAAAATCCATGACTTATCTTATAGCTGTTTGATTTCATAGTACATTTCCATGAGTACGAGTAAAAGTACTTGTCATGAGTACAAGTACTTTGTCATGATGATGAGTACTTTGTCATGAGGACGGGTACTTTGTCATGAGGACGAGTACTTTGGCATGAGGACGAGTACTTTGTCAAGAGGACGAGTACTTTGTCAAGAGGACGAGTACTTTGTCAAGAGGACGAGTACTTTGTCAAGAGGACAAATACTTTGTCAAGAGGACGGGTACTTTGTCATGAGGACGGGCACTTTGTCATGAGGATGGGCACTTTGTCATGAGGACGGGTACTTTGTCATGAGGACGAGTACTTTGTCATGAGGACGAGTACTTTTGAATAAGGACGAGTACTTTGGAATAAGGACGAGTACTTTGGAATTAGGACGAGTACTTTGGAATTAAGACGAGTACTTTGGAATTAAGACGAGTACTTTGGAATTAAGACGAGTACTTTGGAATTAAGACGAGTACTTTGGAATTAGGACGAATACTTTGTCATGAGGACGAATACTTTGTCATGAGGACGAATACTTTGTCATGAGAATGGGTACTTTGTCATAAGGACGAGTACTTTGTATAAAATAGTATGAAATATTCTTTCTACACTGACAATATTAGTAGTAGTATGTAGTAGTAGTAGTATTTGTTTAATATTTAGTACTATACATCTAGCTAACTCCCTACTAACTTATAAGGTACATGTAGTAGAGGACCATTAGCATCAAAATCCATGACTTATCTTATAGCTGTTTGATTTCATAGTACATTTCCATGAGTACGAGTAAAAGTACTTGTCATGAGTACAAGTACTTTGTCATGATGATGAGTACTTTGTCATGAGGACGGGTACTTTGTCATGAGGACGAGTACTTTGGCATGAGGACGAGTACTTTGTCAAGAGGACGAGTACTTTGTCAAGAGGACAAATACTTTGTCAAGAGGACAAATACTTTGTCATGAGGACGGGTACTTTGTCATGAGGACGGGCACTTTGTCATGAGGATGGGCACTTTGTCATGAGGACGAGTACTTTGTCATGAGGACGAGTACTTTGTCATGAGGACGAGTACTTTTGAATAAGGACGAGTACTTTGGAATAAGGACGAGTACTTTGGAATTAGGACGAGTACTTTGGAATTAAGACGAGTACTTTGGAATTAAGACGAGTACTTTGGAATTAAGACGAGTACTTTGGAATTAGGACGAATACTTTGTCATGAGGACGAATACTTTGTCATGAGGACGAATACTTTGTCATGAGAATGGGTACTTTGTCATAAGGACGAGTACTTTGTATAAAATAGTATGAAATATTCTTTCTACACTGACAATATTAGTAGTAGTATGTAGTAGTAGTAGTATTTGTTTAATATTTAGTACTACATCTAGCTAACTCCCTACTAACTTATAAGGTACATGTAGTAGAGGACCATTAGCATCAAAATCCATGACTTATCTTATAGCTGTTTGATTTCATAGTACATTTCCATGAGTACGAGTAAAAGTAATTGTCACGAGTACAAGTACTTTGTCTTGATGATGAGTACTTTTTTATGAAGACGAGTACTTTGTCATGAGGACGAGTACTTTGTCATGAGGACGGGTACTTTGTCATGAGGATGAGTACTTTGGCATGAGGACGAGTACTTTGTCAAGAGGACAAATACTTTGTCAAGAGGACAAATACTTTGTCATGAGGACGGGTACTTTGTCATGAGGACGGGTACTTTGTCATGAGGACGGGTACTTTGTCATGAGGACGGGCAATTTGTCATAAGGACGAGTACTTTGGAATTAGGACGAGTACTTTGGATTTAGGACGAGTACTTTGGAATTAGGACGAGTACTTTGGAATTAGGACGAGTACTTTATCAAGAGGACGAATACTTTGTCATGAGGACGAATACTTTGTCATGAGAACGGGTACTTTGTCATAAGGACGAGTACTTTGTCATGATGCTTGGTACTTTGTCTGGAGGACGGTTACATTTTGATGTGGACGGGTACTTTTTCATAAGGACGAGTACTTTGTCATGAGGACGAGTACTTTGTCATGAGGACGGGTACTTTTTCATGAAGACAAGTACTTTGTCATGAGGACGAGTACTTTGTCATGAGGACGGGTACTTTGTCATGAGGACGAGTACTTTGTCATGAGGACGAGTACTTTGTCATGAGGCTTGGTACTTTTTCATAAGGACGAGTACTTTGTCATGAGGACGGGTACTTTGTCATGAGGACGAGTACTTTGTCATGAGGACGGGTACTTTGTCAAGAGGACAAATACTTTGTCAAGAGGACGGGTACTTTGTCATGAGGACGGGTACTTTGTCATGAGGACGGGTACTTTGTCATGAGGACGGGTACTTTGTCATGAGGACGAGTACTTTGCCATTAGGAAGAGTACTTTGTCATGAATACGGGTACTTTGTCATGAGGACAGGTACTTTGTCCTGAGGACGAGTACTTTGTCATGAGGACGGGTACTTTGTCATGAGGACGAGTACTTTGTCATGAGGACGAGTACTTTGTCTTGAGGCTTGGTACTTTTTCATAAGGACGAGTACTTTGTCATGAGGACGGGTACTTTTTCATGAGGACGAGTACTTTGTCATGAGGACGGGTACTTTGTCATGAGGACGTGTACTTTGTCATGAGGACGGGTACTTTGTCATGAGGACGGGTACTTTGTTATGAGGACGAGTACTTTGTCATGAGGACGAGTACTTTGTCATGAGGACGAGTACTTTGTCATGAGGACGAGTACTTTGTCATGAGGACGAGTACTTTGGAATTAAGACGAGTACTTTGGAATTAAGACGAGTACTTTGGAATTAGGACGAGTACTTTATCAAGAGGACGAATACTTTGTCATGAGGACGAATACTTTGTCATGAGAATGGGTACTTTGTCATAAGGACGAGTACTTTGTATAAAATAGTATGAAATATTCTTTCTACACTGACAATATTAGTAGTAGTATGTAGTAGTAGTAGTATTTGTTTAATATTTAGTACTACATCTAGCTAACTCCCTACTAACTTATAAGGTACATGTAGTAGAGGACCATTAGCATCAAAATCCATGACTTATCTTATAGCTGTTTGAATTCATAGTACATTTCCATGAGTACGAGTAAAAGTAATTGTCATGAGTACAAGTACTTTGTCATGATGATGAGTACCTTTTTATGAAGACGAGTACTTTGTCATGAGGACGAGTACTTTGTCATGAGGACGGGTACTTTGTCATGAGGATGAGTACTTTGGCATGAGGACGAGTACTTTGTCAAGAGGACAAATACGTTGTCAAGAGGACAAATACTTTGTCATGAGGACGGGTACTTTGTCATGAGGACGGGTACTTTGTCATGAGGACGGGTACTTTGTCATGAGGACGGGTACTTTGTCATGAGGACGGGTACTTTGTCATGAGGACGGGTACTTTGTCATGAGGACGGGCACTTTGTCATGAGGACGAGCACTTTGTCATGAGGACGAGTACTTTGGAATTAGGACGAGTACTTTGGAATTAGGACGAGTACTTTGGAATTAGGACGAGTACTTTGGAATTAGGACGAGTACTTTGGAATTAGGACGAGTACTTTGGAATTAGGACGAGTACTTTGTCAAGAGGACGAATACTTTGTCATGAGGACGAATACTTTGTCATGAGAACGGGTACTTTGTCATAAGGACGAGTACTTTGTCATGATGCTTGGTACTTTGTCTGGAGGACGGTTACATTTTGATGTGGACGGGTACTTTTTCATGAGGACGAGTACTTTGTCATGAGGACGAGTACTTTGTCATGAGGACGGGTACTTTTTCCTGAAGACGAGTACTTTGTCATGAGGACGAGTACTTTGTCATGAGGACGGGTACTTTGTCATGAGGACGAGTACTTTGTCATGAGGACGAGTACTTTGTCATGAGGCTTGGTACTTTTTCATAAGGACGAGTACTTTGTCATGTGGACGGGTACTTTGTCATGAGGACGAGTACTTTGGCATTAGGACGAGTACTTTGGCATTAGGACGAGTACTTTGTCAAGAGGACAAATACTTTGTCAAGAGGACGGCTACTTTGTCATGAGGACGGGTACTTTGTCATGAGGACGGGTACTTTGTCATGAGGACGAGTACTTTGCCATTAGGACGAGTACTTTGTCATGAATACGGGTACTTTGTCATGAGGACAGGTACTTTGTCCTGAGGACGAGTACTTTGTCATGAGGATGGGTACTTTGTCATGAGGACAAGTACTTTGTCATGAGGACGAGTACTTTGTCATGAGGCCGAGTACTTTGTCATGAGGACGAGTACTTTGTCATGAGGACGGGTACTTTTTCATAAGGACGAGTACTTTGTCATGAGGACGGGTACTTTGTCATGAGGACGTGTACTTTGTCATGAGGACGGGTACTTTGTCATGAGGACGGGTACTTTGTCATGAGGACGGGTGTTTTGTTATGAGGACGAGTACTTTGTCATGAGGACGGGTACTTTTTCATAAGGACGAGTACTTTGTCATGAGGACGAGTACTTTGTCATGAGGACGAGTACTTTGTCATGAGGACGAGTACTTTGTCATGAGGACGAGTACTTTGTCATGAGGACGAGTACTTTGTCATGAGGACGAGTACTTTGTCATGAGGACGAGTACTTTGTCATGAGGACGAGTACTTTGTCATGAGGACGAGTACTTTGTCATGAGGACGAGTAGGACAATGAGTCATTGAGTAATTGAGTACATGTAATTTTGAGTACGAGTACATTTTCTTGAGTATTTAGTACCAAAAAAGGTACTTGAGTACGAGTACGAATATGAGTACTCCAACATGGCTGTTTATAGAGACTCTTTTTTTGTATTCATCAGGTTGGGCAAAAAGTTGGAACAATCGTACAAGAGAGATTTGGTCGCTGTATCCTGGAGCTTGGAGGTAACAACGCCATCATTGGTAAGTACATGAGAGATTTGGTTGCTGTATTCTTAAGCTTGTAGTTAACAATGCCATTATTGGTGAGTACAAGAGAGATTTGGTCACTGAAAACTGGAGTTTGGAGGTAACGACACCATCGTTAGTGAGTACAAGAGAGATTTGGTCGCTGTATCCTGGAGCTTTTAGGTAACAACGCCATTATTGGTGAGTACAAGAGATATTTGGTCGCTGTCTTCTTGAGCTTGGAGGCAACAATTAATGCCATCATTAGTGAGTACAAGAGAGATTTGGTCGCTGTATCCTGGAGCTTGGAGGTAATGTACAACGCCATCATTGGTGAGTACATAAGAGATTTGGTCGCTGTATTCTGGAGCTTGGAGGTAACAACACCATCGTTGGTGAGTACATGAGAGATTTGGTTGCTGTGTTCTTGAGCTTGGAGGTAACAATGCCATCATTGTTGAGTACATGAGAGATTTGGTCGCTGTGTTCTTGAGCTTGGAGGTAATTGCCATCGTTGGTGAGTACATGAGAGATTTGGTCGCTTTATTCTGGAGCTTGGAGGTAACAATGCCATCATTGTTGAGTACATGAGAGATTTGGTCGCTGTGTTCTTGAGCTTGGAGGTAATTGCCATCGTTGGTGAGTACATGAGAGATTTGGTCGCTTTATTCTGGAGCTTGGAGGTAACAACACCATCGTTGGTGAGTACATGAGAGATTTGGTTGCTGTGTTCTTGAGCTTGGAGGTAATTGCCATCGTTGGTGAGTACATGAGAGATTTGGTCGCTTTATTCTGGAGCTTGGAGGTAACAACGCCATCGTTGGTGAGTACATGAGAGATTTGGTCGCTGAAAACTGGAGCATGTAGGTAACAACGTCATCGTTGGTGAGTACAAGAGAGATTTGGTCGCTGTATCTTTACCCTCTCAGCTAAATGGAGAGTTATATGGAGAGGTAGTATATCGACGCTATCTTTTTAATACCTGACTCCGAGTGTCTGGTTCAGGCTATGATATTCTCAGTGATAAACAGTCTAGGTAAACAGTCCCTTATAAAATGCCACGCAGAGCCCACATACAACATTTGCTTCGATCAAAAAACAAAACTACTAAAGTATTATGAAATAATATTTGACTGTGTTAAATTGAATAATAGACGCAATTGGGTGGGGGTCCGGGGATACTTCCCATAATGCTCCCCGGAGCATCGCAGCTGGGCAGATGTTTCAACACTGCGATTTCATCAGGAAAATTAGATTCTAAGCGTGCCTGTAGAATAATAATTATAATTACATGTACACATATGTGACCCGCCCTGGGAAAAGGTGACATAAGTCTCGCTATGCATTTCTGAGTAATGGCCTCTTAAAGTTAATAGGAACAATATTTTTGTCAAAATTTGATTTTCATTTTTTGTTGTAAATGACATCTTTATTATCTAAAGTTTCAGATTTAATTAACAAAAAGATGGAATTTGATAAATAAAGTGAAATGAAACCTTTTAAGAGTGCAAGGTTCCAACGTATTGTCTTAGTTTTGTTGTGTTTCGAAGCCTGTTTTGTATTTTGAATTCCATGAAACTCATTATTATGCAAAAACGTCATATCACCGGAACGGGAGGGGCTATAGAGCTGTACTATGTACCAAATGAAAGCTTATATCCTGGAACTTTCAATTAACTCTATTTTGCAACTTATGTCACCTTTTCCTGGAGCGGGTCACATATACTTGACCGAATGAAATTGGCTGATTGTGGATGAAGGAATGACTCGACATTTGACTGACGTCAACAACTGAACTTGTGACCATTTTACGTAATTATATAACTGTTTTTTATACAGCCTAAAACACTTGTATGGACGTATGCTGCTCACTTTATATTTCTTAAGTTTTTATGAAATTTTCAGTCGTGTGACCTTTTTATCTGTGCAATGAGACTATTTAATTTTGTTTATACAACACCTGAATAAATTCCCGCCATCCGATTGGTGGATTGTCGATGACGTGCATTGAATTATTCGACCCATCACACGACGCGAACTCGCAATGCCCAAAACGTTCTATCACATGGTTCTATCAAACGGTGCGCGTGCATTGCTAGAACCAAATAAACTTCTCAAATTAGCTATTAGTGTTACTACATATTTCTTACATTGATGTAAGCACCAGTTTATAAGTTACCAATCAGATGACGAGAATTTATTCAGGCGTTGTATAAAACAAGTAATGAATGTTTCATCACATTCGTGCAATGGAAACAATAATTCCATTCGGTGACAGATGGCATGTTCTATTCCACTCGGCTTCGCCTCATAAAATAAAACATGCCAACTCATGTCAACTCATGAAATTATTCTTACCATCGCACTCACAAACATTCATTATTTGTATAATATATAACTGGGACCTATGGGAGATCAGTGCCATTAATATAGCACTGAATGAGATACCCAGTATAAAGAAGAAATAAATAAATAAATAAATATATAATTGGTTTGGATTGTCCCTCCTGACAGTGCTTGACGATGCTGATCTTAACCTGGTCATTCCAGCCACCCTCTTTGCCAGCGTGGGTACCCAGGGCCAACGCTGCACCAGCACTCGTCGACTGGTAAGATTTTAGCAAATTTCAGGCTGAACCTAAAAGCTGACCCTGCAGTCCTCTTGAGAAAATGAATAAGATGGTTGAATTTTGTTTTCAATTGTGATAACATATTTAATTGTTGCGCAAATTGACGATAGCAAACTTTATCAAGTTTTAAATGTGAACAATTATCTCAATAACTTTTATGTGCAATATTATGTTGAACTTGGTTAACACCTGGGATATTTTGTAGAAGAAAAGTAAAAAGAGAACAAGAAAAAAGGTTATAAATGTTATCTTTGTAAGAAGAAGTTGATTAGTTTCTTGTCTGTGTTGTCTATAAATCACTCAATATGAGCAAACTTGGATGGAAGTGTTCTTTAACTACTTTTACGTAATAGCTCATTTCTCTGTGATTACTAAACCGAATCAAACGCGGTTTTCTTTACATTATAGCCAACCAATTTGACTTTATTTTGTCGTTTGAATTGTTCGATTCCAACACTTATTTGGGAAGTTACGATCACCTAAAGGAGAGTTGTAATTGTTTTTGAGACACCCTGTATAATCTCAGTGAACATAAACTTTGTGTATATAAAACTGGGAGTCGTATACATGTGAATCCTCTCTGCTTCAAGACTTGGCTCCAAGATTAAAGAACAAAGAAGCTTGTGCCCTGCTTTGAATATCCTTCCATCCAAACCGATTTCCTGCTTTACAATTTAATACAGTGAGGATCTGAGACACTTCCTGCTTCCCACACGTTTAAGTTTGTAGATTTTTATTCTCCAACAAAACATGTTTGTTAAGGAAAACATGTTTGTTAAGGACGAGAGTCTTTCAAGAATTCCCAAAGTGCCGACCCCCCCCCATATTTTTCAAGTACATGTAGATTATTTTTCAGCCCACAATTTGTGGTTTTCGTGCTGCTAATAAAGAGAGAGTGTGAAGTATACAAATATTCACATCCTGATCCAATAGTTGGGTGATCGTCAGGGGACACTTACTGGTTCCCGTACTCTAAGCACACAATTGGATTAAGTCAGCTCATCTGTCCAGACAATCTTTTTTTTTAATGCCATGGATTAGGACTTTAATCAGTTCGCGCCGGGTTTAGTTTTAAGTTACCGAGACCACTGGTGGGATTATTTTTCATCAAAAACGAATTACTCTTTCATTCAGTAAAATATTCCTGTTTTGATAATGCACCTACTACAAGATGCCAACATTTAGTTTATTAGCACCGTTATTTACATATTTTTGCCACCATTCTTTCACCTAGGGCATTTTTTTCTATCTGCAGTCAGAACGTGAGATTACCTCAACCGCTACCTGCCATAAAATTTGACGCGTGTGTATACGTCCTCTGTGGAACTGTACACACAGAGCCGTCGACAATTGTACGCGGCAGTATTATAAACATATGGACTGGCAATGCGGTCACTAGAGCACGTCTATTCCCCCGAGGGACTGTGAGTGACCAAATGGGGGCCGCGGGAAATAGGTCCCCCTTTTGGTCACTCACAGGCCCGAGGGGGAATAGACGTGCTCTAGTGACCAAATCATGCCATTCTATTCCTCGGTTCAAAATATGAAATAATCGTGATTCGATCGAGACGCCGCCATTTTTCATATTAAGATGAGCCTAGCAAACTGCTTGAGGGCGCTGTAACCAGTCACAAATTTTAAGTCTATTGCCCGCTTCAGGGACTATTTCCCGCAAATTCACGGTGGCGCAAATCTCATGCACTAGCCTTTATTAGTTAACCCCACGTGACCGTGTTACAGCCAACCAGAATACTGAACTAGCAAGAGGTGTGTTATAAATACAAATATTTGCAAGCCCGGCTGAAAAACACCCTTTTCAAGAATTTCAAAGGAGACTAAGGAACAATAGTTTTGAAATTTGAATGTCAAGAAATTATTACTGGACTTGGCTGATAATCCTCGGTTGTATGAATTCAATGGAAACAATGGAACTAGGGTGTTAAATAGGCCTAATCACTGAGCGCGATACCACGATATAGCGTATATTTGACCTGTCACCACAAAATGAGAGTAAAGTCGGAAATATTGGAAATTGAGATATTGGTATTTTCAAATTCTTGAGAAAGAGAGCTTTCCAATGGTACTTGGGGGTTTTGCGATAAATACTTTCTACAGCGCTCTATAAAGTCATGGGTTTCACAAAATGTGTTTGTGAGAAAACTTACTTTAAACATCTTAAACAAAACACGCAAAATATTACAAAACAGGACAAGTAAGGTTCGGTTGAGCATAGCAACGGCTTTGTTCTAATCATTATTTCTTCCACACATACAAACAATTTTTGAAAGAGGACCTGATTTGCATATTTAATTACCGTGTTAATTAGACCACTAATGGACTTTAATTCAAACACTAACTACGCAAACACTACGTAAAATCATGTAATTTAGGAGGTTTTCGATCATCTGATCTCACCCCAAAAACGGGAATATGTAGAGGAGGACTTGGGCTTTCCAAATCTCAAAATCTCAAAATTGACCACCCCTATATATTTTGACTTTGGATGACCATATCTCCGAATCACATCGTGCGTCTTTACTCTCATTTTGTGGTGACAGGTCACATACATGTATATGCACATCCACCGCTGTGTATGCCATACATGTCAGTCGTGTATACCCGTCCTCCGCAGCGCTAGCAGGTAACTTTTAGTGTAAATACACATCAACCGCAACAACCAAGGAAACTTTTGCAGCATATATACGCACCATCTGCGGAATTAAACTGCTGTGCCTGACAAATTTACGCGTCATCCATCGATAGTAAACTGTTTTTTCGGGTCTTGCTCGAGACGTGTTTATTCTTCATCCGTTTTGAATCTCGGAAACATTTTGCGTGTATGGTTAAGGAGAAAAAGAGCTTTAGATTAGAATTGCTGCTTAAGATTTAATGAGTATTAAACGTCTATAAACTTTAATTACTTTGCTGGGTTTCAGGTGAGATGTACATGAACACAGTGTGCAACCTATGGAAATTCTTAAAGGGAAACTCCACCCATAGTTTATAATTGCATAATGTTAAAGAGTGTAATTTGCCATTGTGACTTGATATTTATTTCATTTTTATCGGTTTGGTAATGATATAAAACAGAGATTTTCTCGCACTGCGCTTACCATCATTTTGTTCTGGTTTATCGGTACATCTGAGATATTGTGACGTAGTGTCTGCACCATCAGTACGCGAAGCCCGATCGATAGCGGCCCTGCACGCGCAAGGAATGCAAGTGAACCCTTTTGTGTATGACATAGTGTATACACAATGTGCATGTACATGTGAAAGTGGGCTCAAAATCATACAGAGGAGCTGATGCCATAATTACTAGCTCACAGATTTTCTATTCTTCTCAGAAAATACAAAAATAAACGATAGTTTGTGGTGCGCCAAGTCGATATTCTGCACAGAAATGCAATACGTGTACTCGCAATAGTCGGGCGCCGTACAACATACGTCTGCATAATGTAGTTGGCCGCATCAAGGTGGGATACCAGTGCAAACAGGCAATAAAGCAATGTGCATTGAGGTGCAGACACTACGTCATAATTTCCTAGGCAAGGCGGGAAATTTGAACAATATGGCCGCGCCCTTGTACTCCCGAATGGCAAGAAATCGTGAATATAATAAGCGCGTGTGTCGTTCTCGATAACAAATCAAAACAAATTCTCTGCGGAGTCGTTATGTTACCATATATTCTTTTAGACTAGGTAAAATATTATTGAGCCTGGAATTTCCCTTTAAAGGTAATCTTCTGTTTGTGTCAAGCATCTTCATGTGTATAAGTAGAGTAATTATAAGTTCTATATTTTCACCAAAACTGGCTCTAAAAGTTATCCCTTGGTGACAAATTTCAAAAAGCTAAATTGTAAGGTAAAGTATACCATTTGCAGCTTTCAATTTATTGTTGAAAAGATATTAATAACACCAAACTCCCTGTGAAATTATTCATTGTGGTATGCTATCATTTTGAAGAAAACAGTACGAGAAGGATGATTGTTTTCAGATAATTCTGCTTGATTGGTAGTTGGTTTGTAATTGGTGCGAATCCGTTAATGGGTGTGCGCAAGCGTTGACATGACATGTATGTTTCGGCACCACATAACGACCGAGGGGTGAGACACAAAGGAGAACAAAGGAAACAAAAGCCCCTCGGTCGGCGGTATGAATGAAAAAATTCGGTCCTCGATCGACGGTGCAAGCGCAAAGCAATGGGGATTGGGTATAACGTAGGAATAAAGGAAAACACAATATCGAGCCTCGATCGTTATGTGGTTCACGACTGAATGTGCGTGTTTGTGGGTCTAGTCAAGTTGACCTCTCTTGGGAAATTACTCAAAACTCTGTCAAACATTGTCAGATTTATTAGACTTGCACATTCTACTTAAGGCTCCAATTGCCTGTTTCAAGAATAAGCACAAAATGTTATTGAGCAAAGAAAACGAATGCCTTCTTTTTGGCTTGTGACAGATTCTCCTTTGTTTTTGATGGTATGCACTAAATACGGACTAAATAATCAATGGCTATTATGAATAATAATAATAGGCAGTTTTTATATAAGGCATGTATCTACCAAGACTGGTACTCAAAGTGCTTTTACATTATTACCTCGGTTATTGGGCTAATGAAACATGTCAAATACCATCTCAGCTTCTTGGGGAGTATAGACCCCGATTATGCCATTTTGCCGCAAAGCAGCTAAATCAACCACAATAACCATCTCTGCCCTCATAGGTACTTTGAACACATAAGTTTATAAAATTAAAGCAAATACAATTGGTGTATGCTACATTGTACCTTTATGGCAAGCTTCTCACAAACTGACTGAATTCTATCAAATATAAGTCTTACTGGTTAGTTCCTGTTAAACACCAGGCCCGAGGGAGTATTCAGACGAGCCTAATATGCTCGGCATTAAATGATTTTCCTTTTTTTCTAGGAACTTTTATATGTTGAAAAACAAGTTGTAATTTGATCTAACCCTAACCCTTAAAGTGCTCATCAATTCCAATAGGAATTTTCACTCAACTCAGGGGGTTAGGGTTTTTAACACAAAAACAAGAATAACTATTGCAAGCACTTAAAGTGCAGGATAAGTTGGGGATTTGTGTGACACAAAGCTGGTAATCCGTCCTCTGTAAGTGCATGCTTAATCCCCAGTGTTTTCGAGTGTGTTCTTGACAACAATGCTTGACAACTCCTGAAACTGACAAACAATTATATATTTATTTAAAAAAAAAAAGATAAACAAATACACAAAATAAAATTGTATACACTAATAACTGTCTTATTGTTTTCTAAAATTTCATCCAAAGATTTGTTGTTTCCCACCGAAAAACTTGATTGGCATCCGTTCACATGTTGTGACCTCTTTTTGACCGGAAAAAAAGTGTTTATTTCGAAGGATGTCTAAATGCTTATACTTGTGAAGTTACAAAGTTATTTTTGTTAAGTTGAGGAAAATATTTTTTTTGAAAAGTTGAAGATAAAGTAATTAAGGTCTGGTGCTGTATGTACACAGGTGGAATACAACCCTGGAGGGGACCAGGGTTAAAGAGAGGCTTGAACCCGGGTTTAAAAAAAACAAATCTGCTGTTGACCCTTGTTGCACTATATGATGCAACCTTGGTCTCACGGTGTCATGCAGTGCACTCCCATTTTCTGTGCCTCTTGTCACTAGGAATGGGCATGATGTGATTTTCCATTCAACGCGGACACAGGATTAGCAGGATGTAATTTTAGCAAAAGATTTCCAAAATCAAACCCAAATGCTCCAAATTCGCATCATCAGTCCAATTTCACATCCCACTGGATGGGAGTTTGCATTTTAACGACCTTATCCAGGATGTGAATTTGGAAGATGTGAATTTGACGAATTTTGATTTGATTTTGAAAATCTTTTGTTGAAATCACATTCTGCTACTGGCCGTGTCCGCTTTGAATGGAACATCGCATCATGCCTATTCCTAGTGTTCAAAATGTCGCTGAATTCAGCATTGGTCGTGAATCATCTACATCTGCTCTAGCATGTCTGGATTTACAAAAGATGTAGGTTAAAGAAAGGCATTTCATGCCAAATGATTTACTTATATATACTGCCTGGTGACATGTGCTGTCACGACTGACAGTGTTCAAATATTCTAGTTAATCTGCAGTGGCTGATGTGTCATTCCATTGGGAATATAGTGCAGGTTCACATCACTTCTTTTGACAAGTACTTGCATTAATACCCATAGGATTTTAGGATCTTTTCCCACATCTGACAAGTTCTACAGTCATTGTCCCGAGGGAGAATGCTTAGAAGCTCAGAAGCCATGTAGTGAGGAATTTCTCGTCAAAAGCCGGACAAGAAGTTATTGGTAATTGCTTTGAGTGGATTGCTTATGTGAACTCTTCTTTTACTGTAATTCAAATTTTTATTATTATCTAGATTGCCCTTGGGAAACAAAAATCAAGGGTCCAGTGAATTTTGCTCCTTGCAATAGTGTTATCAGTCATTACTTAACGAGTTCGCATCGGGATTGCTTTTCAGGAACCTTGATCTGAGACGAGTTCAGGCCAGCATTTGTGGGTAGCACACAATGATATTTCCGCCCTCGCTCGATGCGCGCCGGTCACGGACAGATATTATCCGGCCTTGCTCATGACGTGTTTATCTGTCATCTGTTTCGAAATCCGGAAGTGAATCAGGGAAGCGGACCGTCAAAACCAGACATTTTTGTTCGTGTTCCTAGCATCCACAAACCCAACATTTTATTTTTTAAAGGCAGTTTTACGACACCATTTGCTTTTCCTGTAATTAAAAAAAAATGGATAGTTTTATAATTAGGGGACTCATATTTTATAGTAAATATACTGTCGCTGATCCTGTTTTTAAAGTTTTGTGTTCATAGTCATAGATGCTAAAAAAAACAAGAAAAAAATGCTGTTCTTGTACTGTAGTCCCTTGCCTTTTTTTCAGACGAAACAGCGCAAATTATAGACGTTAGAGAATATCAGGTTATCCAGATTTACACTAGGAATGGGAATGATTTTGCATTCAAAGTGGACACAGCCAGTAACAGGATGTGATTTCAACAAAAGATTTCCAAAATCACATCCAAATGCCCCAAATTCACATCCTCTTCCAAGTTCACATCATGGGTTAAGTCGTTAAAGTTCAAATTCACATCCACTGGATGGGAATTTGGATTTTATTTGGAAGAGGATGTGAATTTGGAGCATTTCGATGTTATTTTGAAAATCTGTTGTTAACCAGTTCGCACCGGATGACAAATATAAATGCAAAGTTTTCCCCAGATTCAAAACGGATGGCGCATAAACACGCCACGAGCAAGGCTGGAAATGTCTGTCAGCAGCGAGCAAGGCCGGAAATGCGTGGGTGTGCTTCCCGGTACTGGCAGCCTGAACCTGCTTCGGATCGAGTTTCGTTAAAAAAATATCTCGCTCGTCGGCTCTGTGAAGTTAAAAAATTACCCCGGCGCTAACTGGTTAAAATTACATCCTGCTGATGAGGATCGTGTCCGCTTTGAATGGAAAATCACATCATGCCAATTCCTATTATTGGCTTGCACCCATCATGGATGTGTAACTGTATTGCAAATACAAATATGGACTAATAAATTGGGGCAGTGTTTAAAAATAGTCCAATGATTGGTGTTGGTGAACAGCCATCTCATATTGTTTTCCTGTTCCCGCTATCTTTTTTTGGAAACTCAATAGGGGTGTTTGAGCCCCTAAACCGTTTTTGTACATCTTTCGCTGAATAGTGACTGTTACATCCATCTTGAAGATTTGCCTCACAGATTGAGTAACGTACTGACTGAGTGCGAATATGCATTTGAAGGGTACTTGATATGCCAAGTAATGATTCACGATGATCTCGACCGAACTAGAAATGTGTTCATCTCCAGCTTATCTTTTCAGTCAAATTCACAAACAAGTAACCGAATCCCGCAATGTGGTGCAACTCGCAGGTCAGTGTGTTAATTGAAAAAGAAAACCGGAGAGCCCCCATCTGTTTTGGTGTAATGTTTCTGGAGTGCGCACTCGAGATGTAATGATATTTGAAACTTATAGAACATCGATCTGTCTAGTCGTTTAATCAAAGTACAAAGCCATTTTGCCTGAAAGGCTGAAAATGGCTAGAATTTTGATTACTACACCTACATGTAATAATTATTCATGAGAAAATCGGAGCGCGTCATTTGCCGATTCAGCCTCGCGTGTCATTGGCCGACTTCGCTGCGCGTCCGGGAAGTAAAAATTATATGCTGCCATGTGCGCACTTTTCCTAACAAACTTCACAGAGTTTGTGTGTTTCCTTTCCATGGAATCTACACCCACAATTTTTTTCCATTTTATTTTTTACCTAAGAAACACTTTTCTTGTTTTTTTTTCCTTGCCAGATCCTACACGAGAAGATTTATGATGAAGTGTTGGAGAAATTGAAGAAAGCCTACAGTCAGGTCAGGATTGGCGATCCGCTGGACGGTATGTTCTAGTTGTGAAGTGCCACACTTTCATTAGATAAACAGGCATGCAACTTGTCTTCAGATAAGCTGATTTTCTAGTCTGACATACCCGCACGGGACAACCTCTAATATATCTAGAATTGTATATTACCCTAGTTATATAAAGAACTGGGTATAAACTGGTTCTTGCAAAATCCCAATGTGATCTTTTTTTGTGTGTGCAATGTTCTTGGGGTCATGCTCCTGCCGTTTGTGAGAGAACAAATTTCACCGCCCGAACCCAGCATCGAGGTCAAGATGCAGTCTTTTTTTCATAATGAATAACCGATTCTGCTCACATATCGTGGACGCTTGTCCAACTAGCAGATATTCAATACATTACTGATTTTCTAGTTCCTGACAGAATTTTAAAAAGAAAGAAAAAAAGAAGAATATCACACTAATTAAAGTCTTGTAAAAGTTTAAAATTTACCTTGGTTTTTGGTGACTTCTAAGCTGCAGGCGTGTTATAAAAAGGAACAAATGGAAAACTTTTGTTTGCTAATGAGGCTATATAGCCGCAGCCAGCTAAAGCCGTCATTCGGATTCCGGAGACGAATTCCTATTTCTCTGGTAATATGTATCAAGCAGTGGCTATGGTGTTAAGGTTGACAGAATACAAGCGTTAATATTGGTGTCGTGCACAATAATGCTTTTACAGAAATATATCCCAGTGTTATGCTTATTGAACATACACATGTACATATACGTGCGCTGTACACTACATGGCCATAGCAACACAGTAATCACGAACACTATTACTTGCAACATCAGTGTAACTGCTTATTTCGTGTGCTATAAGTTAATATTCCCCAATGTGCATGACGATCGGATCATTGAAATTGTTTTTAATATTTACACAAAAATAAATAAGGTATTGTTGGTGAAAATACGTGACTCGAGTCACGAGTCCTCGAGGTCAAGTCCGAGTCATGGTAGTCGAGTCCGAGTCCGAGTCTGAGTCTGAGTCTTTTGCCGACGTGACTCGAGTCAAGTCCGAGTCACCAAAATTGTGACTCGAGACGGACTCGAGTCCGAGTCCTGGACTCGAGTCATACAACTCTGCCTAATTGTACTCTTGGGTGGAACCGGGCAATTGTAGTAAAGTGTCTTGCCCGAGGGCACAAACACCATGTCCCTGGCAGAGTTCGAACCCGCACACTATTGTACATGATTCAAACACAAGAGTGCAGTGGCCTCGTGGTCTGGAACATTGAATTTGCGGTCTTTTTTGGGTAAAGCTGCAGGTTGTAGGTTCAAGTCCAGCTTGGGGCTATGGTATGTGTTCCCTTGTCACTCATTGCTTTTCTTCTCTCAGGTGTAAATGGGTACCTGCGAGCGCCAAAATTGTTGTAATTAGCTACTTTTCACCAAAATGGCAGCATCAAGCTGTATAGTCCCCAGGGAGCTGTTATGGTATTTGCATTGTTTTGTGGGCCCAGTGACAAGGGTAATACTGATACAGTGCCTCGTATCCTCAGGCAAACTAGCGTTTTTTTAATCCAGTTATTATTATTTTTTTAATTAACACCCTAACCTGAGCCATTTGTTATTAAATCTGTTGGATGTTTCCCACTTTTGTCTCACCCCTTCCCAGAGAATACCCTGTATGGTCCCATGCACTCCCAGCAGGGTATAGACATCTACCAGAATGCCATCAAGAATGCCGTGGCCCAGGGAGGCAAAATTGAGGCCGGAGGCAAGGTGAGGGAAGCGTCAAGATCTAGAAGTTTTCATTGTTAACTGAAGCATCCTCTTGTAGACCTTAACTTACTTCTTGATTAACCCCAACTCTCTACCCTTTTTTTTCTTACACGTATTAACCTGAATCCCGCAAAATCCTGCAATATTTATTACTGGCCATCACTGCCTGAATCTTGCAAAATCCGGTAGTGGGTTTACCAATAACCAGTTCGTGCTGGTATTATTTAAACATCACTGAGCCGATAGGCGGGATTATTTTCAACGAAACTCGATCCGAAACGGGTTCAGGCCGATAGTGCCGGGAAGCACACCCATGCATTTTTTGGCCTTGCTCGCTGCCGACAAACATTTTTGGCCTTGCTCGTGGTGTGTTTATGCGTCATTCGTTTTGAATCTGGGGAAAAATTTGCGTTTATATACATTCTCCGGCGCGAACTGGTTAAGCTATAAGGCAGCCAAACATGGAACAAACAGCTGCTAAGTGCCCTATTACAACAAGGGTCTGCACACATGGCCCTTGGTTTGCAAACGTTTCGTATCTTTGACACATAACTTACACCTTGACTGAAGCTCTATGGAGAATGTGCATAAAGCATGAGCAGGGGGTACACAGTAACAAATAACCTCAATCTTCCAAAATCTTCATTTGCATAAATACCCAATTAACATGAATTCTGCAAAATCATCCAGCATTAGTTTAAGCCTTATAATTATGACCTGGATCCTGCATTATCCTCTAGTGGCAAGAACCCCAAACGCCCTTAATTTGTCAAATTTCGCTGATGCATCAACTTCCAAGTGACCTCATTCCTGCAAAATCCTGCAATTTGTAAAAAGGAATTTGGAGGATTTGGGACGGATTAAAGCAAAAGTACATACCTTTTGCAGCTATCCAAAAGGTAGCCAACCAAAATACTGTTCAAAAGCTTACTTTTTGTAAAGATATTACTTATGTTTGGTCGTGATTGGCGGATCTGCGCTATCACTCGATCGTGCAGAAATGCACTTGCGTGATAGGTCAATCCAACAGGAAATCCCTGACTTTACTTTCAGAGAATCTGATTGGCGAAATCGGTTGATCTTGGAGGTGTTTTGTAAAAGGAAAGTAAAAGTCGGTTCAACTCAGTGGCGTAACTTTGGTTCAGGGTGCCCGGGGGCAAGAATGGGTTGGGTGCCCCCTGATGATCAGATGACATATGCGCATGATGCAGCAGAGCGAATTAAGTTTTGAAAGCCACGTGCACTTACAAATGATACTTACCTTCTAATCAATTTTTCTTTATGTTTTAAATAACTAATCATGTTAAAGATGACAGGTCGTCATATTCAGTGGGAAAATGATGTTCGTATAGGCCTATAGTTCGAAAGTTGGGTGGCTAGTTGCTAAAATATACTGTGATTATAGTGATGAGTCTGTACCACAATTGCTAAATTACTTAAGAAAGCGAAATTTGATGTCAACCGATTACGGGCATTTGCTCATCAATTCCGATTTAAGATGACCCCTCACCTTTAAGAATGCTAAAATGGACAGAATAACTCCAACTCCAACTCCAAACTCTTAATTCACAGTGGTGATTTGATTTTGAATATTCCAACATTCTATATGCAAGTTAAACCTTGAATCTATTCAGTCTCGTTTTTTTTCTCAGCAAACTGGTCAATCATTGTTTCAATGTCAATACTCCTTGATTCCTCCTGCGCTCAACCTATGTACAATAATGAACATTCAGTCCAAGGCAGATATTTCGATACCAGTACTAATAGATATCAAAAGCTATGATCAGACAGCTTGATTTCTACTCAAGATTTTGATAGTCATGGTCAAAAGTGTAATCCTATGCCAGGTGGGGAAAGGTTCCACTTCCAAAAGTCCATTTCAAACAAAGTATCATCGTGGGTGCCTAGCCTGGGTGCACGTGGGTTTGCCCCCCAGAGTGCATATAGGAGTTACGCCACTGGTTCAACTTTGGTCGGAGCAGTCACGAGATCACGGCTTAACCAAGGTTTCTAAAATCCTAGTCCAATGACCAATGATCGAGAAAAAAAATTGGTTACGATAACGATTGCCAAAATGCGCCTGTCTCAATATCTTGCTTAACAAAATGTACATGTATAGAGTCAGAGATACGTATGACCTTCGTGCACCCACACTGTGCACCACACTACGTGACTGGTTGACAACCTTAATTGACGAAAAGCAAGTCGATTAGTGCCCGCATGAGGGCAATAACATTTTTGATACTGTCCTTATCCAGGGTACTTTCAATAACTG
This sequence comes from Crossaster papposus, assembly GCA_037893245.1. Lineage (NCBI taxonomy): Eukaryota > Metazoa > Echinodermata > Asteroidea > Velatida > Solasteridae > Crossaster > Crossaster papposus. The sequence continues at coordinate 497,578 of JBAIAA010000327.1, read as the reverse complement.
AACAATTATAAGCAGATTTCTTTTTTAGTGCACTGAAGTCTGATATAAATAATGACGACATATATTTTGAAATGCAGACTTCAATTCTGCTTGATTGAAGTGTGAAGATCAATTTGTGTTGACTTTACTTCTCTCAAAACTGTGGACTTCAAGGTAGAATACACCATTTGCAGACATCAACAATATTTACAACCAAATTATAAAGAAATATCTTACTAAATTGAAAGTAAATAATGATTCTAGGCATCTAGCAAAATTATTGCGCTTTATATCCTGTAAATATTCCAAAAAATATAATTTTATAAAGACAAATTTCCGATCGCCGGACGCCGATCGCGAAAAAGCATAAGAATATAAGAATAACATAAGAATAACTGCTCGACGCCGGTTGAAAACAAATGCTGTTTTTCGTACTTTTCTTGGCATCCATGGTTGTTAAACTTCGGACAAGTCAGTTGAACGATATTTACTATAAAATACAACCCCCCAAATGCACCCATTCCTTATAATTCAAGCAATTACCAAAGGTGTATCCAACTTTTAATCCAGAGTATTGAAACTCTGACCAACACAGCAACATGCAGCCTGTGTTCAGAGCAAGAATTCTGCTCAATGTACCGTAATACATATCTTCTGTACATATCTGCTGCTAGGTATTGGACAGACCAGGGCACTACGTTGAGCCGACAATCATCTCCGGCCTGTCCCATGATGCTCCGGTGGTACAGACGGAAGCCTTTGCCCCTGTGCTGTACGTCCTGAAGACCACTGTGAGTATGGCACTATCTCCGTCTACTTTGTCAAATCATTAACCCTAAACTCCTCGAGCACTCGCCAAAGAATTCTTCACCCCAACAAATTCTTCACGCCCACAAATTCTTCACCCCAAAAAATTCTTCACCCCAAAAAATTCTTTACCCCAAAAAATTCTTCACCCCCACAAATTCTTCACCTTACAAATTTGGTCACCCCAAACAATTCTTCTCCCCCAAATTCTTCACCCAAAAATCTCACAAATTTAGTATAGCCGCGTTCGCATTGGACTTTTTTTGGTAAAACCTACGGAGACTGTTGTCAACTTAACCAAATTAAATCCAATGCGGACAGGCGGTAACATTGTCAAATTGTTCATTTTATCCTCCGCAACAGTAGATCTACAGGCCCAAGCTTCTAGCGGAGGAGTTACTTTGTATGTTTTACGTCGCTGAAAAGTCTAGTGCAGACAGCCACGTAATGTAAAACCTACATTTTAGTCACGTGATTTCCGTCTAGAGGTCACACCAATGCATGACCTCTACGGTTTATCACTTGCAGTACTTGTATTTGTGTACACGATAATGCACACTGCACCATGTGACTTGACTGAATTTTGCACACTTTCGAGCAAATTCTGAGCCGAATTTCTGCCGTTTTCTGCGATTCGTGTAAATTTAGCGCGCGCCTTTTACAAAACCACATCCGGTGTCGGAGGTCAGGCAGGGGGGACCTCATTAGATTCTGAGAGGACATGTCACTCTGGCCTAGTACTTTCCGCAAGCCGTTTAATCCAAGTGCGGACGCTCGGAAGATCAACCACCGTGAACTTTGACAATCACGTACGGTAACTTTTGACAATATTAAGTCCAATGCGAACGCGGCTTATGAGTGTTAAATGTTTCCTATACACTTTGATAAATCATTAGCCATACTAAACTTAACATGGGACACAATTCCTCTCCTAAACCCTAAACAATTCAAACTGGAAGTGCTGTGAACACAGAGGCAAACATACTTGATGAAAATACAGAATAAAAGTTAAACAGTCATACCTCATCGAGTCATATGTTGGCGGGGCATACTGCCCCATACTGCCGTCTTAGTACTGGCGTGGTGACATGATACAATGACTTTTTTTTACAAATCTGTTTTTCTGTGTTTTTTTGTTGTTCAAGTATATGTACAGTTAATGTTAATGTCTTGCGCCTTTGATCATTTGTATGGAAAAGGCGCGTTAAATTGTTTTAATTATTATTATTATTATCTCCACATTGTCGCATCCCAGGTTGTTTCTTAAAAAGAGGGCGCTATCCCTGGCTGTAAGGCATTATGGGTTTATAACTTCTGACTAGCGCACACTAGCTCAGTTGTTAGAGTGCTGGTATGGTATTCCGGATGTCGCAGGTTTAAATCCCGCTCCTGCTACTATTTTTTGTTCACTTTTAAAAAATCAATTGATAAAAAAACAATATCAAGTATGGCATTTGCAGTCCACCAAGCCATTCCTAAAATTTCCTCACTAAGTTTACAGAGTTATCTTGTGTTTCCATCTCATGGGACTCCATCCACTTCTTTTGATTGAATTTTGTTTATATAGTTCCCTGCTTGGTCAACACATCACTTTAAATTGTCACGGGAAAGGCTATTCGCTTTTTATTGTGAATTCCTCAAGGAATGTGGTTCTTCTCATTTTGTCTGGGTTGTAATCATTTTTTGTTGACTTAAATTAAGATGAGATTTGAACTTTTTGCATGGTGAAAAAGCAACAAGATAAGTTTGTTCCGGTAACACCATGTGGTAAATCTATTTTGTGAGTTTGTGCGGTTCTGAAAAGAACCAGAGGGATCTCAAAGTTTCGGACAGTATCCACTGCCCATCATCGGGAGACTGAAGAGAATCCAACGGTGAAGCGGGGTTTGTGCCTGAAAGCAGTGAAAAATGCTCTGCTCATCTAGTCTGCCCACATCGAAGACCAACTGGAGCTAGGCCGAACTCAGACATCACCAGCATCAAACGCTGGTACACCCTCCGCATCAGAGAAGCCATCAAGCCATCAGAGAAGTCCCTGCCTTACTACCTGATTCCGATGATTTTCCCCAGAATATTTCTTCTTGGGTTTTCCTCTTACCTCTAAAACTGTAACTTGGGAGGTTTTCGAAACCTTTGCTTTGTCATTGGCTTCGCCTCCGACTTCCAAATCACTGAGAAGCAAATATAAATGTGACCTGTTCCAACAAAACCCGGACAAAGTCGCACAGTGTGATTTGTCTCAATGTACTCCTGAACTCATTTCGTGATGGATTTTACCATTTTGAGGTTTTAGGTTTTCCTAAGTCACTCACTATTAATCTACAATCTCCTCAAATTTGAACAAAATCCGTCTACCAGAAGTGTGTTTTGTTGTCAATTTTGTGAAACATTTGTGTATAGAAATAATACGCTTTTCTGAACTTCAAAGCTGTTTATCTCATAATTAGGTTGTCAGGGTTTTATTACTAAATCCAGACCCCAGGGAAGATAGGGTGGGGGTACATATGTAAATGATACATCATTTTAAAGCTGAGAACCTAGAGAATTTGAAAAAAGCAAAATCTGAAAAACTAAAAAGTCGACTTTGTCCGGGTTTCGTTGGAACAGGTCACAAATGGAAGCAAATGGCAATTTTCGAACTTTTAGGTTTGTATCAACCGATTGAATGTTTCTGAAGCACAACATGCACCAAAATGTGGCTGAAGTTCTCGCATTTGGGAGCCAAAAATAGCCTTAGAAAATATAAGCCCAAGACCAAGACGAAGCCAGGGATTCGAAAAGGCCTGTGTTGTCTTTGTCTTTGCTCAATGGGTTTTGTCAGGATCGCCAGCATACAGTGCCTCTCTTGGGAATTCCTTGGTTTCAGTACCTTTTTGCAGCTATCCAAAAAGTAACCAACCAAAATACTGTTGAAAGCTTACTAAAAGCTTACACATGCTTGTCCGCCAATGGTGTGTACACATTAAAGCGTTCGAACGATGTACATCTTAGTGGTACGATCCCTGGCTTTAGGCTTCTACATGTAAGCGTACACCATACATGTTTATACCTGTTTGCATTGGGTTCCACTCATGACTGGAGCATTGCCTAAAGTCTAGGCACTTCACAATCATTCAAAGTGCCTGCAGCAATGAAACCATTAGTAATCTTGCACATGTAGTTTTTAACATTAACGTTCTTTCAAAGAGGGGCACTTGACACTATTTACGTGTAAATGTACGGGCACAGGATAAAGTCATTCTTCCAGAGTACCACTTTACCTACATACATGTACACCAACTTGTATTCAGCTTGCCCTAAAATACAGACTCTATATCGGGCACCTGAATTGACTATTAACCTTTTGAAAATGTCACTCTAGCGGTTTCATTTTGATTTCACGCAGGTACTATATGTGTTATTCAAATCATAGAGTACATAGAATTCTACCAAGGCACTTGGAGCTTGTTGGCCCTGGCAAGTTGTGATCGCTTGACACACATTTGTTTTACCATGACACACATTTGTTTTACCATTGTGGCGTGAAATGCGCCGTGGGCTGCTGCTTGCAATGTTAATAGAGGTAGGTAGGTGGGTGTGTGAGTGGTCAGTTTACTCGGCCCATTCTATCCGCGACACCGAGCACACTTTGGACTACCAGTGCTATGTAGCTATTTGACTGACGGTTAAGAGGTACCCTGTACTCTCTTAAAGGTATTTGCAGATATCGAAAATATTTACTACCGAATTATTAAGAAATATCTTACTCAATTGAAAGTAAATAATGATTCTAGGCATTCAGCAAAAGGATTGCGCTAGATACCGTGTAATTATTTAAAATAATTGAATTTTATAAAGAAAAATTCGGACGGCGATCGCGAAAAAACAAAGATAACATTAGAATAACGGCTCGACCCCGGTTGAAAACAAACACTGTTTCTCGTGCTTTTCTCGGCATCCATGATTGTAAAACTTCGGAAAAGTAAGTTAAACGATATTTACTATGAAATACAACCCTCCAAATCTACCCATTCATGATAATTCAAGCAATTACCAATGGTGTATACTACCTTTAACTAAAGCTAAAATGCGCATCTGTACAGTACAGTCAACACAAGACTGATACATCTGTTTTTCTACGGGCTCTTACTTGGCACCACACAATGTAAACTTTAAACAAGTCGCAGGCCAACAGCTCCCTGTTTCAGACTACGCGATAGACCGGTGGCGGTATACGAGAGCACATGGGATTCGCAGGCATGGAGCATCTCCTATTATATATTGGTATATTTCTACCAATAAAACCAAAGATTCCTCAGAAGTGCTCAAAAACTGTGAGAAAACTGTAAGAAGCTAGAAAACAGCAAGAATAAATTACATTTTTGGATTTAGGAGGATACAGTTTCAGATGTTGGAGTAAACTGTTTTAGATGTAGGGACTGATTTACCATTTCCAGCTCTCAAAAAATATATATATATATTTATATTTTTTGAAAAGCTTAGCTTTTGTAATTTGAACTTGTTTTTATATGTCTGTTAGTATATTGTAATTGGTTTGTATCTGTGATAAATGCGTGCAAGCATTGTCAAGACCCTTACATGTACATGGTTCCTGCTATTTTATGGTCCTGGGTTCGAGGGCCTAACTTTGAGGTGGTGGATTAACTAAATACTAGACTTGATGATATCATTAAAGGTAGGATACACAATTTGCAGATATCGAAAAATATTACTACCGAATTAATAAGAAATATCTTACTTATTTGAAAGTAAATAATGATTATAGGCATTCAGCAAAATGATTGTGCTAAATACCCTGTAATTGTTTTGTATTGAATTGTATATATAAAAAAAAGTTTTATTATAAAATTAGATTTTTTTCAAAAACAAGAACAACTTAAGAGCAACTGCCCGACCCCGATTGAAAACGAACGCCGTTTTTCTTGCTTTTTTCAGCATCCATGTTTTTTTTCTTCGGACAGACCATTTAAACGATATTTACTATAAAATACAACCTCCCAAATCTACCCATTTCCGACAATTTAAGAAATTACCAATGGTATATCATACCTTTTAAGTAAATGGAATCGACATTTTTCATGCTTGCATATATAGCTAGCTATATAATTATGTGCATGCAGATTATTCAAAACAAGACCTTGTATCTTGACCTTCATCTGACCATGGGCACCTTCTACAGGCAAATACCTTTATAACAAGGTCCATGGGAGTAATGACAAATTACCTTGTTATAACAGGTATCTTGTATTACCAGTAATGGAAAAAAAAAATTAAAAAATACTCGGGACCTGATTTGTTATCCTTGTTACAAGCAGAATGTTGTATTAACAGTACTCGTATTATCAGGGGTCGACTATATTTGGGTCTTCATTATACATGTATTAACCTGTTGTTGTTTTAAAATAAAAAACATGGCAGCAAATTGACCAATCGACAGCTTCAATTTGACTTGTTTCGGTCAATCTACTGCGACTAATGACAACATTTAATCCAATGGGGATGCGCGGTAGACTAATGTCTCTGCCAACTTTCCGCGACGGTGATGTGTGTATAACTACCGGTACCGGGCCGAAAGTGGCCACAAAAGATTTCCATGCAGCCGCGGAAAGTTATTAACGCCAGCAATGTGAGACATTCTGCCAGCCTCGCAAAGCAATTATAGGGCCTATAACTATTCCGTAGCGGTAACAACAACAAAAGGCCCAGTGGGAACGCACGGTAGAATTACGCAACTTGTCGCCGTGAGTTTCCGCGAGGCCAATGATGAAAAAGTCCAATGGAGCGTGGCTTAAGGCAGAATTCTGCTTGATTTGACAGCACAATTTCTAAAGTCGAATCTGATTAGCTGCAGCGTAAAATGTGCATCTCAGATGGAGCTTGCGGGCTATCTGTTGAATGACGGATGGTATTCGGACTAATCAGTGAGCCACGTCTGTGCAAGAGTTACCTATTATTATTATTATTATCTCGAGTTTTTTTAATCATTATCACCAACAGCCAATATCTGCCCGCTGCAAGGCGAAGGCCTCCCCAAGCTGATGCCCCGTGGTCGTGTCCTGTGCCCGCTTTCATCATGTAATGCCCGCAAACTTAACAATTTCGTCTCTCCATCTTGTTTTCTCTCTTTCTCGGCTACGTGAACCCGTCTCCCTTGGTCTCCATTCTGTGTATAGCTTTGTCCATCTGTTGTCCTTTTTTCGGGTCATATACCCTTCCCACCTCCATTTTCTCTTCTCAATGTTCTATGATGTCTTGTACGTTTGTTTGCTCTCTTGTTATATTGACAAGTTTGGTTGTCCTTTTTAGTAATTTCCAACATACTTTCCATACCTCTCTGTGATGTTTTAAGCTTCTGTTCCATGTTGTTAGTCATTGCCCAGGTTTCTGCATATAAGTCATTGCTGGTATAGTACATGTACACTGATTGAATACTCGGCGTTTCTGGCATAGTGGCAACTTGCTCTTCATAATGTCATTTCCCGAAAGCACACCATTCAGCTTGGGTTTTCTCTTGTTATTCCTTCTAAGATATAGTCTTATTAACCAAATGTGCTCATTGAATTGCCACGTATCCAGTTGAGAATTTTCATTATGTCAAGTCTTTTTTTTCCCGGATAAAATATCGTGGCCGAAAAATAAATAAAATTAGTAAAAACAAGTTTACTATCGAGGGAGTTTGTCACAGCAGTAAGGGTTGACACAACTGGCATCGTGATGACATTTTAACAGCTCTATTGTATCTTTACCCTGTTGCATATTACCGGTATATTTCCGTTAGAGAATTGTGTTGATCTAGCTGCGGAACGGTGCAAGCACCAGTTATAAAATGAACCCTACAGAGTAGCCATCTACTGAGAACCTTCACACGATCTCTAGAGCCTTCGTGGGATCATTTTGTCAGATTTCTTTTGCGGCACTGTACGTAAACTTATTTTCCTTCAAACAAAATAAGAAGGGGAACTTCCTCGAGGGAAATCACGACACAGAGAATGGTTTCTCATATTACATATATCTTACATTTCCTGGTCATTGTTGTGGTCATTGTTGGTTACTTTTAATATAGAACCTTCCATCTTGGATATTAGTTGTATCCGATTACCTTGCCTGAACAAAAGCCGCCACTTTTTTCTTCTTCTTTTTTTTTTTTTTTTTTTGGGGGGGGGGGGGGGGGGGGTGGTGGGAATTCTTAGAAAAGCATGTGGTCTTCAATTTCTTTGCTCTGAAATGCCACAATGTTGTTGTTCACTTTAAAAGGAAATGCCACGAATAAGCCAAGTTCCCCAGTGTGTTTCCCTCAAGCACACTGCTGAGACTTTAATTCATAGATTTCAGCTATATAAATTACCCCCCCCCCCCCCCAGGCCGGTAAGGCTGGTATCAATATATTATGGATATTGGATTTTTGCTAGCTACTATTCCTTTGAGCTCCATGGTTTATGGTTTTTCCAGAGACAAAGTGGATTTGTAAATCAAGTGACAAATGTAATTAGATGTAATGCGTCATTTCATAAATCTTTGTGTATTATTATGTAAACATGTTGTATCCTCATTGAGTGATCCCCACAATGGCCGGGATCCCTGTCCACAATGAATTCTGGTGTTTATGACTTCTGACTAGCGCCCTCGAACAAACATAGGGCAAGATAGCTCAGTTGGTAGATCACCAGTCACTTAATTGATCACTTTGATATAATTCTGTCAAATTACGATAATGGGTACATTGTATTTACAATACGTCCAACCACACGATGTACATGTTGGTCTAGGTGGTGGTGGTGGTGGTTAACAGTAACTTACTTTGGTCTGTAATTGTTTTCTAATCATTATACATCACATTATTAGGCCAAATAAATAAAAACATGCCTCTTTTTAAAAAGGAAGGAGGTCCTTTTTTTTCGTTTCTTTTTTTCAAAATGGCCGCCTGACTTATTTTAATGCGAGTCATGTAGTGAACATGTCACACCCTATCTTCCTATTTAAAACTAAAACATGGCTCACCCCCGATTAAAAATCAAAATTCATGTGGGTCGATCATGTATGCACCATACACGTCACACCCTAGCCTTCCCATTAGAAAAAATATATTTCCACAGCATGTACACAGTGATGCTAAAGTCTAAAATACGATCTTGATATTTTATCTTAAAAAAAAAAAAATAAACAAAAGGAGGCGGCCTCCAAAAAGGAAGCGGGCAGTGACGCTAAACATTTTTAATTTTTTGATTTGGCCTTAATGAGGTATCACATTAACTTTTCCAACAGCAGCTCAATTATGGCAATACAACATTTTGCAAACACCAAAAAAAACCACTACAAAACCACTAAATTATTATGCAATACCTTAGGTGACCGTAAGTGATTAACAGTCTAAAGTATCCTAGGAAATCACCTGGGGCCAATTTCACGGAGCTGCTAAGCAAACAAATTTGCTTAGTATAAAACATTTTCCTTGGCAAAAACAGGGTTACAGACAGCATTTCACGTGATGTTTATTGTTCGTGATTTTTTGCTTAGCATGAAAAATACGTGGAATATTTGCTGGTAACCTGTTTTTACTGAGCAAGACTTTTTGTACTAAGCAAATGTTTGTGCTTAGCAGCTTCGTGAAATTTGCCCCGGGTGTGTTGTCATTTTCAAAAAAAGTAGAATTTTTGTATCAATTTCAAAATTGATACAAAATTCCACAAAAAAAAAAGCTACAGTGCATTTCATAATAATTACGTTTTTTTTTTGGTTTTGTATGTTTGCAAAAAGTGTGCATGTATACCACCTTTCAAATCACAATTTGTGTTGGTTTCCTACTTCTAGAGCTTAGAGGAAGCAATAACATGGAACAACGAAGTCAAGCAAGGCTTGTCTAGCAGTCTTTTCACCAAGAATCCTGGCAACCTCTTCCGTTGGATGGGGTAAGTATGCACATCCATCTAAAATACCCTTTAGTCAATTTTGTCTGGCTCTGAAACACTGAAAACCACAAACAAAAAATCGGGGGACAAAATGTGTTAGATTTAATCCAACGAGCCCATGTCGTTAAGCCGCTAATTGGAATGCATTGGTAAGCAGATTTATTCTGTCAGCACATATACCCCGGACCTAATGACATAATGGCTTTGGGAAAAGCATGGGCAAAGGAGCGCAATTTCGATGTTTATTTTTTTACGTAACTGCCGAAAGTGCACACTCTATATGCCCGTTATATTAAACGTAATACGGAATAATGTAGTCCGACAGTGCCCCTCTATGATTTTCCAGTCTTACGAGCGTGTGTGAGATCACAAATTGTATCTTAACCATTTCGCGGCGGAATATTATTAACATTGACTGGGCCCAGGCACGGGATAGTTTTTCACGAACCTCGCTCGGACTACTTTCAGAACTGTAAGGTTTTGCCGTTTCATAAACTTTACAGAAAGCATTGAAAAAACAGTTGTGTAAGAACGCTAGAAACGTACGTACATGTAGGCGTGACTAGACTGTACACGACTGTCCGGTTCATCGCGACGCGTCGGGACATGTTAAATATTGCGTAACACAACGACCATCTGCACGTATTTGCATAACCGTCCATCATTAACACGTGATATGAATACTGCATATAGTTACCACAGTCTGATCACGCCCCGAATTGTCCGAACAATCAAGGCGTTACTAAAGGTATAACATCTTATCGCGTTGTCGGCATGTAAAGTGCGCCCTCTGTTGAAATATATATTTTGTATGCATTGTAACTGCAAAAGTAACGTTTTAGAGCCAAGACTAGGTACAAGCCAGCTGGACTTATAGTATATATGATCTTACAATTCCCCAACATCTATGGATTGCTTCGTTTCAACTTAAGCAGGGTTTGTGAACCAAACTACAAGAACATGATTAGTTTCCCTTATGTTTCCGGCATCTAAAAACCCAAAACGTGAAACAATTCAGTGTAATATTGTTTTGCTATAACAAACTAACCTCCCCAATCCATTCATTTCCGAAAACTACAGCAAAAGCAAATGATGTTTGGCTGTGTGTCATGTGTGGTACAATGTATAATTGATTGTTCCTTTCACGGTCTTGATAGCACGTTTGCATCCTACGGTAGTACCGCATGTGTCTCAATTCGCACCTTCTACTCAAGTTGTCATTTTTATCCCATGTTGAAGTGCGAACAGTGTTTTTGTGGTCCCTGTATACGTAGTTGAGAAACTACCAAGACGCGAGGATATGCAAAGTAAACCATGTGGGGGCTTATGGGGAAAATACAGGAGAGATGTTATCGCGGCGCGAAGAGGTGCGACTGTACATGTACATCACCATCAGAAACCCATCGGCTGCAATAGTACCTCGGTCACGAGGCGTAGAGAAGGCCGTGGCATTAACCTTGTCACCTATCTACTCTATCAATTCATGATCTTGTGAAGTAGTATTCTGATGACATCCCAAGATAAGATATTAGGCCCAATTCAACATTTTCTGTTGATGATGGGTTCCCAGGTGGTCGATCACAAGAGGGAAATATACTTTGTTTTCTTCACGGATGTAATACTTGTACAAGTTCTTTTGAGTGTTATCTGTTGATAAAAGTAAACTTTTAGTTTAATATGGGGCAGTACTAATTGCATTAACCCTTCCGCTATGATACTTGTTTTGGTTGCAAGTCAGTGGTACATGCCAAATCACTCCAGCTGCAATGCGTTGAATGATTCTTTCCATGTACAATGAATTGCACTTCTGTATAGTTGGTGAATGGGCATGTGGCTTTGCTTGTCAGTGTGATATACACGGTAGATTCGGCATGAACTAGTTGACCTGCGGTTTCCTATGGCATTCCTTGGAGTGAATTTGAAGTGCCATGTAACAAATATAGGGCTTTTTTTTTTGGGGGGGGGGGGGGGGGGGGGGCACTGTCGAAGTCTTTTGGAGTAAACAGAAGCAAGGGTATGTCTCTTAAACGCTAACAACCCCACCCACCTTACCCCCACAAAAACGGAAACAAAATATATATATAAACAAAAGGGAGAGAAAGAAAGATAATAATTTGTCACATGGTTATATCGCAAACCATCTTTATTTTAACTAGTGCAGTTTTCTGTTCGAACGGGCGAATTGTGGCATTTGAGAAATAACATCGACCCACATATGTACACACCCAAATTAGCGCTATTTGTGTGGTCGATCTTTTGAGAACCGCTCATCCAAACAACTACAAACATGACACTGTCCTGGGTAATACACCCGCCTATTTTCAACTTCATACAGAACCCGGAAGTGGAGATAATCGAAATACAAACAGACACACACAAATATATGCTATTTACATTGTAAGCCATGCAAATCTTAAAATCTCAGCTGGCAATCTCCATATTTATGCATTCACATGATGAGGTGAAAATCTGAAAAGCAAGAGGTTTTGTTTATACATCCTGTAGTTAGCCATCTAAAGTGTTGTTGCTGTCCCCTTGATACAACTGATAACAGTAACCAATGGAAAATGTATCACCAACCGATAATGTCACACAAATTGACCGATACTGTATCACTAACCGATATGGCTCGGTCTATTACCGATTGGTCATCGCCCAACCCGGTCCATTATCACGCAGTAATGACCGGGTCCTCGCCCTGTTATTCCCTAATTAATAAATACCTTTTTATTTAAATCAAATAAGTTAAGAGGGCCTAATATTTCGATCTTAACAAGATCTTCTTCAGAGACTAAATGACTGTGTACAAGAAACAAACATATATAGGGCAACATACAGCATGATGCACATCATGGATGCTGAAAAAACACAAAAGAAAAAAGCACAGAGTTCAATAGAACAAACAACAAAAGGAGGATTAGGCTGAGGGATTAAAGGGTGAGGTCAGTGTGGGTAGGATCAAAGGCAGGGTAGGAACAAAAAAGAAAGGGTAAAGCCACAAGGAAAAGGGGTCCAGGGTGGAGATCAAAGGGAAGAACTAACAAAGAAGTATGAATAGGAGGGGGGGGGGGGGTTTGAGGAAAACCAGAGTAGTGAGAACAAGCAAAAACAGAATTCTGGCAAGGAATGAATCTGAAACAGATGACAAATGGAGAAAAAAATAGAAGTTAATCATTTCCTAGTTGGATGTTAAGCCCATGTGGTTGAATAGTCCGAAGACGATTCATCCAAACTTTCTCCCGGCTGAGGCGGACTGATTCTTTCCGATGGCCAAGTGATTCTATGCCCTGAAGAATCATATCAGAAATACAAGGGTTAGGCTGGTTAAAGTGATGTCCTACAGGGGTATCCAGTTTCTTGGTGTTGACAGTCGACCGATGACCGTAGAAACGCTTTTTTAGGGCATTTTTGGTCTCTCCGACATACTGAACTCCACAAAACCTGCAAGAGATGAGATATATGACATTAGATGTACTGCAAGTGATGTTACCAATAATTCTATGAGTAGTACCAGAAGAGTGGCCAAAAAAGGAGTCAGACTCCTGAATGTGGATCTGGCAGACCACACATCTAGAACTGCACTTGAAAGATCCGTACTGGATGGGGGGAGATGCATCCAAGCTGGGAACTTCGGCTCGAACAATGAGGTCTCGTAGATTTTGAGGGCGTCTATAGGCCAATACAGGGCTGTCGGGGATGGCCCGGACAAGGCGATCTGAAGTGTGGAGAATGTGATGGCTGTCGTTAGTGATTTTGCTTTGGCTCTGTCAATGGCACGTTAAACTTGGCGGGAACTGTGACCCCTGGCAACCAAGTTGTTTTTCAGTATCTGTGAATGGCGGGAGAAATCATAGTCGTTAGAACAAATCCTTTTGAGTCTGAGGGCCTGACTAAATGCTATACCAGTCTTGCAATGCCTAGGGTGACAGCTGGAGGAGTGGAGATACTGGTGTGTGTCTGTGGGTTTAGAATACAGATCAGTGGTTATTAAGTTGTCCTCCTTGCGGATGGTGACATCCAGGAAGTGGGACTGATGATGCGAGTACTCTGATGTGAACTTGATGGTCCTGTGGAAGGAATTCATGTGATTAGTGAAAGTCAGCAGACTGTCCTCATCACTGGTCCATATGAAAAATACATCATCAATGTATCTCCACCAGATCCAGGGACGGCACGGTGCTAAGGCAAGCATGCGTTCCTCGAGGTCACCCAAAAAGAGGCATGCAAAGGAGGGTGCCATGCGAGTACCCATTGCAGTGCCATGTACCTGTAGATAGTGCTTATCTAGGAAGGAAAACATATTCTTCGTTAGTACAAGTTTCATGAGGGCGCGTATGTCACTTATGGGAGGGGTCGTGTGTCCTGCCCTAGCTAGGGTTATGGAACAAGCACGAATACCTTCTTCGTGTGGTATGTTAGTGTACAGGGATGAGACGTCAAAGGTCCCAATGATGGCCGTTCTGGGAATCTGGTCCTTGATTCCTTCGAGCTTGCGCAGGAAGTCCGGGGTGTCATGGATGTATGATGGAATCCTATGGACAAGGGGTTTAAGAAAACTGTCAATAAACAGGGAGATGTGTTCCGTGGGTGAGCCATTACCCGAGACGATAGGCCTACCAGGGTTACCAGTCTTGTGAATCTTGGGGAGAAGATAAAACCTGGCAGTTCTACAGTCAGTGGGTGAAAGAAATTTGTGAGCTTTCTTTGACAGTTGGTCACGTGATCGCATGTCATCAAGCAACTGCTGTATCTCTCGAGAGAATGTACCTGTGGGATCAGAGTCAAGGCAGATATAGTTAGTACGGTTGTCCAACTGACGGTGGGCCTCGTCGATGTACTGCTGACGATCCATGATGACCACGGCTGAGCCTTTATCAGCTGGCTTGATGATGATGTCAGTACGAGAACGCAAAGCAGCAAGTGCAAGGCGCTCTTCCCTGGGGAGGTTATCATGGGTCCTGTGGGGAAAGTTACCAGGGTTAGTGACTTGGGTATTGACAACTTGAACGTATGTTTCGAGAGCTGGTACACGATTCTTAGGGGGTACCCATGCGCTCTTGACACGGAAGGGTTCTGGGTCACAGGGGTTAGAATTTAGTGATTTTTTTGTTGAGAATTTGCTTCAATTTTTGAAAGCCCGGTCAATTACTGCGTGATAATGCCCTCCACGTGATCGAGTCCCAACCAATCAGAAGCTATGAACTCTCCTAGGTATTTATTAATGACAGGTATCGTAGTAACTTGTATTACGCTATCAGTCAATTTCTGTTAGATAATCAGTTTGTGTACCTTTTTGCCACAACGGTGTTGGAATTTGCAAGGATGTATATGGTTACCAGTAAACTATACTGGGAAGTTAGGGTTGAGGTGATAAACAATTTCTGAAAGGAATTTATTCCTCAACACAAAGTGTTTTTGCGACGCGGGGGCACATGTACATGTAATCCCATGTGAAGGCAGCACTGACCGTTCCGTTTCCGTTCCCGATCCATCTCGGTGTTTTGATCGGATAGCGTCCTTTAAATATTCACTCGTTGTTTCTAACTTAATTGGTGCCATGCGTTATTAGTGTACACCGTCGGCGCTTATTTCATTAAACGGAAAGACTGTTTGCACAGGCTACCATCACTAGTTCCGAAATGCCTCCAATGTATTGAACAGATCGACTGAGCTTTAGTCTGAGAATGTTCGAGTACCGGAAGGCCAAAGTTGGAAGGAAACCAAAAGACTAACGGGCATTTATATGGCAAAGTACATTATTGCAAAGATAAATGGGACATTTTTGTTGTCTCTCTCCAAGAGTCTATGTATTTATTAGTATGGGGTAATAATCAGAATGGAATTTTTTTGTGTGTAAAATTATGATTGCGTTCACTTCAGAGGTGATGCATTGGATCATTTGGGAGATATTTTGCACATCAGAAAGTAAATATCTAGCATGAAAATAACCCCCACCCAAAAACAAACAACGAAATCCGTATTATATAAAATCCGTATTATACAAAATCCGTATTATACCAAACCCGTATTATACAAAATCCCTATTATACAAAATCCATATTATACAAAATCCCTATTATATACAACATCTGTATTACACACTCAGTCGGTATTAAAGGTAGTATACACCACTGGTCATTGCTTGAATTATCATAAATGGGTAGAATTGGGGGGGGGGGGGGGGGGGGGGGGTTGTAATTTATAGTAAATATCGTTTAACTGACCTGTCCGAAGTTTTACAATCATGGATGCCAAGAGAAGCACGAAAAACGGCGTTCGTTTTTAACCGGCGTCGGGCAGTTATTCTTATGTAATCTTTATTTTTCTTTATAAAATTATATTTTCGGAATAATTACAGTATATTTAGCGCAATAATTTTGCTGGATACCTAGAATCATTATTTACTTTCAAATGAGTAAGATATTTCTTAATAATTCGGTTGTAAATATTTTTGATATCTTTAAAGTTTTTGTGCCAGGGTGGGTTTATTTTTTGCTAGATACCCACTTCCTGTGCAAAATATCTCCCAAATCACCCAAATGGATCACCTCTTAAGTGGACGTAATCGTATTCAAAAATTTAGGTTTTTATCCCGATTATCACCCCTTGTCTTCAGGTATTTTTTCCTTTTTTCGTTCGGCAGTTTGAAACATAAATATCTATAGAATATACAAGATTAAGGTATCATGGGAAAGAAGAGATTTCAATCTTCTTAAATAAAGCAAACGTTAAGAAAAATAGGTGATTAGTTTTACAGAACTAATCAATTAATAGGATTGCCTCTCCGTGAAAACAAAAAAACGATACATTAGCAAATTCGCCCGTGGCTGTGAGAGTCAGAATGTATACATTACCCCATTGCGCCCCAAATTCGCCTCTTTGTGAAAACGCTAAAAGCCAGTATACGCGCTCAATTCGCCTCTTCGTGAAAACGCTAAAATCAATACGCGCACCAAAGTGCCCCTTTATAAACACGTTGAAGTCAACGCTATTTCGAATTCGCCTCTTCGTGAAAACGCAAAAGGGCACTTGAGGACCAATTCGCCCATTCGTTAATTAGGTTAATTATGATTTTAATGATTTTTTTGATGTATAACTTCACCAGGTTGTTGAAATTGCAATATTTAATCGTTTTCATCAACAAAAATAATTTCGATAATTAGACGATTAATAAATGAATAATATTAATAATAATACAAATGTGTATTTATAAAGTGCACATATCCGCCAATACTGACACGGTGCTACAATTGCTGCTCATTTGGCCAATGAAACATTATAAATACATGTACTATCTCATCTCCCTGCGAAGTACATGTATATAGCTCGATGCTGCCAATTCGGCACGAAGCAGCTAAATCAACCACAATGACCATCTCTGCCCTAACATGTATCCATTTACTCCTAGGTGGAGAGAAGCAATGAATCTAAATGTTTATTGCCAATGGCACAGGTACCATTCATCAGGCTATAGCTTCAGGCGACCAGCAAATTATTAGGTGTTAAAAACAGTTACTTTCGAGCAAAAAGTGGCACCTGGCAATAAACAAAATGAAACTTTAAAAGTCAAATCATGTTCACCACAAACCGGCATAAAGCCTTTTGAACATTTTGTATATTATTCGGGACAACCCTTTCAAAAAAGTGCAAGCAACACTTGTTTTCCACATTTCAAGAAAACTCATCTTGTCTTTGGCATGACTCGGTAGAATGTGTTTAATTTGTTTCCCTGGTGATTTGTTTCCCTGGTGATTTGTTCCCCTTTGCACTCTCTTGGAACGGCTTAATTGTTTGTTCTTCGTCCACATGATGCATTCCGTGCCAGCCAATCTAGACAATGAATGAGCCAAACGTTATCCCTTTCCGCCCCATCCAATTATTAACAAAAATCGTGATTTATCCCGTGATAAATTCACGAATTTGTCTTTGCCGTAGACCACTGTATTCGACAGCGCGCCCGCTAACGACACGATTCATAGTCCAGCTCTCTCGATTATACAGTCTTTGCAAATTGCTTAAATGGGGCGGGACCGTTTCATCCAAATTCGACCATTCGAATAGACACAACGTCTTCAAGCAGTCAACTACCCATTCAGCTGCTTCACAAATGAATTTTGTGCGTGCGCATAGTACTGTTATGGTTGTGAGCGGTAGCCTAACATGGCAAGACCGCCACACCCAAAGGGATCGACACGACAAGAAATACACAGCTTGCAAACATAGATTGTGGCAACCACAGATAATAGAGAATTTAATAATAAGTAACACGCTACAAGTTGACAACACAAATATACACAAGCTTATGGCCGCGAGCAACCCGGTGGCACGTTGAGGGACACAGACCCCGAGTACCCAAAGGCCCAGTACTTTTATACATAAATGTTATATAACCAAATATTTATACAGTTGAGTAAACCGGTGTTACGCACAGAGTTTGTGACGAATTAACAAAAGGAAAAACGTAAGCTGTTAAAGTAGATTAACAGATACTTTCCATTGTCGACATAACAGTACGTGTTGATAATCGCAGTTCGACGATCGCTGATATGCTTCCTATATATAGGAAAGCCTGCGGAGAAATAAGAAAAAAAGATAAACCGCTGGATGCAGTCCACTGTGCGATCGAAGGAGCTGGACCTTAAATTGTGTCGTTACCGGGCGCACTGTCGAATACAGACAACCCTGGAAGTTGCTCAATCTTGCCGACACTTTTTTTGAAGAGTACAATCCTTCTTCTTTCCGCGCAAAAATATTCCCCTGGGTGGGAATTCCAAAGGGGCATTTGTCACACCACAGTGGCGCTGGATCATTAAACCAGGGGACTATATCTATCTAGCCAGCTGCGTTGATATGACAGACCAATTTTAGCCAGATTCGGAGTTCATCAACGCTTTTTAATCAAGCGTATGTTGTTATCTTCAATGGCCCCTTGGTCTAATTGAGGGATCACCTAACAGATTAAGGTGTCCAGTCCCCGCTCCCCTGTAGTCCTGACGGATGTCCGAACCGTGCGGACCTTCCGGGTGTTCGGTGCTGTGTCCGGTATTACCGACACTTCTGGCGTACGTACGTGGGTCAGATAATAACACTGGCTATATTTGGACACCTTCCCGTAGTCTGTTTATAATATATTGGCCGATCAGGTAGGCCTAATACATGCATGCCACCTGCGTTCATCCCATGAAGCAAGTGCCCGTGGTATTACAAACCGTTCTACTCTGTCCGACAAAAAATGGAGCCGGCTTGTTGGTCATTGACATTTATATAGGAATGGCGATGTGCGTTATCGGTCACCGGGGACCATTGCTATAACAACAAGGTACAAGCCTGGCGTTTTAGGGACGTTGCAAACAGTTTGGGTAACAGAGGAGGATAGCTGTTAGAGAATAACACAAACTGTTTAACGTTACAACAAAAAACACCCCAAAACCGACTGCTTGACGCCGGTTAAAAACGAACGCCGTTTTTCTTGCTTTTTTCTCTTGCCATCCATGATTGTAAAAATTTCGGACATACCAGTTAAACGATATGTACTTTAACCCTAACCCTCATTGTTTGTCAAAGTGAATTTGCTGCACGGGGGTGCAGCAAGATACATCAGGTCAGAAATCTGAAATCTCAAGGTCAAACTGCTTCAGAGTCTGTGGTCACAGAACGCAGCAGGATCCATCTCTGTCACTGTTCAATAGGATTAACTCTCATAGTCTTAGACTGTGGTTGTAAATACAGTTGTTGACAGCTAAATCCATCAAAGTGCACCAGACTTTTTTACCTGATGCACTGCGCTGTGTCTGGCAGAGTTTGGAATAAATTAAAACATCTCCCAAATCAACCCATTCCTGATTCTTCAAGCAATCACCAATGGTATCAATATAATGTTTATTTATTATGTCAACCATATTTTTGGTCAATTAAAGTATATTTTATTCTTTGTTACCAGTTCAAATTATGCATGGCAATCCAACAAATCTCTTAAAATGAATAACAATAATACACTTAAGAGAGGAATCGACACTTTAGGAGGAAAACACTTGGCATAATCGTGACAGTATATCCAAACCGTACCGTGTGAGCACAACAATCTTGGCGCCGGTTTCAAATTATCAGTTTTGACACGTCTGCGAGACTGCCCCAGAGCCTGTAGTCTCTGCATGTACTCTGCCTAGGACCCTTTGGAGAATTGATACAGCTTTCCTACCCCAGAGACACGTGCAGTTGTGCGCGTTTTATACCAATTTGTACAGAACCATATTTGTATTCATTCTCTCTTTGCTGTAGACCCAAGGGCTCGGACTGTGGTATTGTGAATGTCAACATTCCCACCAGTGGCGCGGAAATCGGAGGTGCCTTTGGTAAGGAAATCTTTAAGTGGTTTTTCTGAAATGTGTGTATCCACCATGCATTCATCTTATGTTTCTTTTGCCTGTACGCAATTGATATAATCTCAGGCAAGGCTCAAGGGCGGGCCTGTCTGTATTTTCTTAAGTTTTGAGTTGAGTGTAGTCCGGGTAACTTGGACCCCAAAGTATCGTGTGATAGCAATATCCAAACCGATTTGGCAGGAACATCTCTAATTTATTCAAGAACCCCACCGTTGCTAACAACAAACACAAGATTTCAGCCTCAAAACGGCAACAAAATGCCCGCAAAATTACTAGACATGCCATCTCAGATACAGGTAGCCATCAAATATTAAGATCGAGATACCAAGGTTTACTTCCGATCTAGATGAAAAGTAAAATGTTCAGCTAAATTCCGATGGTTCTGTCGAGTGTGAGCACAAGTTACAAGTTTCGATTCAGTAGAATAACGCGAGTGACGTCTGAACCTTGCGTGTGGCGAGTCAACGAAAACGTGATTTGATTTTACGTCAAAATCTGCTTCCGAAATCGCCGGAAACAAAAATGATTTGTCACGTGACAATACCGTTGTACATAATACACTGGCTCACTTCATGATCATTATTTACAGGCATAATGGCGAAACCGTCTCACTATACCCTAGTTCCCGACTCCACACTGTTGTTCGAAATGCACTTGTGTTTACAAACGGGAACACGTGTATAACACCAGTGCTTTGCACGTGCGCGGTGATGAATCACGCTCGATCTCAAACAACAATCTACCTAAAACCAGTTAGCGCCGGATGACGTGTATACACGCAAAATGTTTCCGAAATTCAAAACAGATGACGAATAAACACGTCGCGGACAAGGCCGGACGTGTACACACGCTAACGTAACGTAGCCAAACATGCGTGCCAAACACGTTATATCATGGTAACACGCTTCAGTGATTAATTAGGTCTATTCAACACCCTAGTTCCATTGTCTCCATTAAATGTATACAGCCGGGGATTATCAGCTGCCTTCAGTAATTTCTTGACATTCATATTTCCCCACTGTTGTTTCTTAGTCTTCTATGGTGTGTAGCAGATGACGTGATAATTATCACGCCCTGACTACAGAGCGAAAAACATTACCCTAGGCGACAACATGTCGGCAAAAACATGTAAATAACGGTGCTAATAAACTAAGTGTTGGCATCTTGTAGTAGTTATCATTATCAAAACAGGAATAGTTTACTGATTTTTTTTTCCATGAAAATAATCTTGCCGTGGTTCCGGTAACTTGAAAATAAACACAGCGAACTGTAGTGGTAGCATCATTTAGACAATTCGAGCGATTCGCAATACCTAGAAGCTGCCGCTGGAGGCGCAAATCCTGCTATACCCGCAATGCACCATGGGGAAAAGTCGACATCGGTTTGAAAAACGGTATTCATTTTGCATAAACTCATCAGTTTTTACGTCTTTTTGGACAAGCACGATTAAAGTTCAGATTTGTTTCTGCAAATAACAATGTTTTAATCAACGACGCTTCCGGATACATTTATGTTTGTGTTGTACCTCGCGTGAACAATGAAGGATAGATATTTCACTACAGTATGATTTGCGCAAAAAGTCGACCGTGAAATTTAAATGTGGCTCTTTTGAGTCAAACGCTTGGTGGCGTACTGCATTGTGAATCGCCCGAATTCGGATGCATGCCAGCACTAAACATGAAGTGATTACAGCTAAATTGTATGTTATCGTGTGCGGGAATGCAATTGAAGCTCTCTGAATTTAGCTGCACCAAAACCATATCGCCGGACACTCCTATTACCAGATCATGTTCAAATGATAACAATACGATGTTTTGGGTCCAAAATAATGTTCGAAAGGCAATATTCATAAGGCCAGTTCATACTTTACGCAAAAGCGAATGCGCATAACTTTCGCTTTGACAATTTTCAAGAGTTTAAACGTTGCGAGTTCACAGTGCGAAAAGTTGCCCTAGCTGAAGTCACAGATTAGAGTAATATTTTTTTTGTCAGGGCCAGTGCAACTAAAAATTCCCACCATGCTCGTGAATTTGCGTTGCAGTCAGTGCGCAGTCAGTGCGCAGCCTTCAGAAAAGGGCTTTCGTTTATTTGCAGCGTATGCATGGATCGCTCGGTTTTGCATATATAATGAGATCGGAGGTCACATTTTCGAAATTAATTTTCGTGTAAACCCGTCTTTAAAAATGTTATTTTAGTCGGGTATACAATAGCCAACATTTCAATGCTTGATTTAATTGCTTTTAATAGATTTTTAAAGATTATTTTTGTAGAATATAAGGGCGAACAGATTGACGTCAGTGTACAGAATTGACGGTCGAAGTAAAACGGTTGTTTTTTCATGAAAATAAATCGTGCAGACAAATCATTCATACATGTGATAAGTTTTGTTATTCATCTTTACATACCCCTTGACCGTATTTCTGGAGATGATTCGAAACAGTCGGGAGCACCTAACAAATATTGAACTTTGCGAGCTCGAAATTCACATAATACTACGTCGTGAAAATGTGCGAATTTCACAAGAGCGCGTACGTGATTGGTCGAGACGCCAAACCCTCACACGCGTTCACCAATCACGCAAAGCAAGATGGATACTGCAACGTAGCGTGGCGGGAACTGACAGCCCGACGTTGTATGAGATTTCATGTATAACTAAATAGGGTTAGGAGACTCCCGACCAATAGACTGTTTTTTGATAGCACCGTTCGTACTACAAATTTATACAAACCAGAGTTATTGCACTTGTGACGTCGTCATATTGCGAGTCTTACGGCCAAATGTGTGATTTTTGAAAAAGTTTGACATCAAAATTTTCGCTCATGGAAATACTTGCATAAGTTATTTCGGTATCGTGAAATGCGATACGTTTTGCGACACTGACAAACACCACAGTTTTCCCCTAATTATCTCAGGGGCACCCAAAATGTAGAGCCACTCCTTTTTGACCCAACACTGTCCACTGACGCGTTTCCTGCACGTTTTTGAAAGGGTACTACTGAAACCCCGCGCAAACTCGCAAAATCTCTAATGGTCCGAGATCGTCAAATCGCTGCAAATAAACTTTAGCGATATGCCTCATTAAAGGTAGGATACACCATTTGCAGATATCGAAAATATTTACTACCGAATTATTAAGAAATGTCTTACTCATTTAAAAGTAAATAATGATTCTAGGCATCCAGCAAAATGATTGCGCTAGATATCCTGTAATTATTCCGAAAAATATAATTTTATAAAGACAAATTCGCGATCGCCGGCCGGCGATCGCGAAAAAACTAAAATAACATAAGAATAACTGCTTGACGCCGGTTAAAAACGAACGCCGTTTTTCGTGCTTTTCTCGGCATCCATGATTGTAAAACTTCGGACAGGTCAGTTAAATTATATTTACTATAAAAATACAACCCTACAAATCTACTCATTCATGATAATTCAAGCAATTACCAATGGTGTATCCTACCTTTAACGAGTACCCTGCGCATTGACTGGTTGGCATTGCCTGTGGTAGGTGAATTCTGCGTCTTTTTCGTTCATGTATCGTGTAAATGTATGTATGCATGCATGCGCCACGAGGACTTTAAAGGACTTGACCGTAACTACAAGAACCCTTGAATTTCGGCCTGTGTATATTAACGACGTTTCCTAAGGCTGTTTTACAAATTGCCAATTAATTTGCATTCATTCAAGGGTTATGTATTTCCTGATACTGCATACAGTTTGCACCGCGGGGCCTCTGGAGGACTATTGAGTTGAAGTATACAAGGAAACATAACTCTCCCAAATCCTCCAAAATCAATATGATTTTGCACACACCCTAGGGAGTTGGTGTTAATTAAGATGTAAATGCAGGGCTCAGATTGTAGTTGTGTGGATTTAAAACGAGACCGACCATAGCACAGCCATAGACCTCAACACTATAAGCTCAAGTGAGCTGTTATTGTTTGCCCCGGACTAAAGAGGTGTATGCATTGTAAAGCTTGGAATGTTTTTTTTAGCCCTTGGTCTTCGGATCGGGTTATTTAGGAAATAACAGGGTGAGGACCCGGTCATTAATAGACCTCGCCTTTGGCTGGTCTATTACCATTGGTCATCGCCCAACCCGGTCAATTATCACGCAGTAATGACCGGGTCCTCACCCTGTTATTTCCTTTAATAAATATCTTTTTATTTAGGGAAAAAAACAGTGAATTTGCTTCAATTTTTGAAAGCCCGGTCAATTACTGCGTGATAATGCCCTCCACGTGATCGAGTCTCGACCAATCAGAATCTTTTAACTCTCCTAGGTATTTATTAAAGTGAAGTAGGGATGTTCATTTTCTGATCTAGATTATTTGAAAATGTGCTTGTCCTAATAGAATATTCGAAACTCGCCGATCAAGGCTATACGAAATATTACAAAAGCATTCCTTTGTCATTGTTCATCCAGTCACTTATGACTGGTTTTATACAAGAACATGTGACTGACTTGCAGGGATTCAAATACCACTCTGGTTTAGCGATAACTTTGACTCAACTTCTGATGACTCAACTCGATGTTACTCGCCTTGACCAGTTCGCGCCGGGATTATTTTAACATCACCGAGCCGAGGGGCGGGATTATTTTTAACAAAACTCGATCAGAAGCGGGTTCAGGCCGATAGTGCCGGGAAGCACACCCACACATTTCCGGCCTTGCTCGCTGCTGATAGACATTTCCGAACTTGAACTTGGCGTGTTTATGCGTCATCCGTTTTAAATTTTGGGAAAACCTTGCGTTTATATATGTCATCCGGCGCGAACTGGTTAAATGCAAACTCACATCATGCCCTTCTCTAGTGTTACCAGTCTCGGTTGGATTACATTGGCAGCAACTATGTTTCTAAATTCGGTAGACTGTGTGTACTAAGCTTCCAAGTGTGACTCTGCGAGTGTAATAACGCCATAACCATTGGACCGTTTTCATCTGCTACAGGCGGTGAGAAGCACACGGGTGGAGGCCGCGAGTCGGGCAGCGATGCGTGGAAACAGTACATGAGGCGATCCACTTGGTGAGTCTGTGTTATAGTCGTCCCCAGAAATTACATGCCCTTGTCACTTGTAAATTCTCTTATACCAATATAATAGGCCAGTGATATTTGACATTGACATACAATCACAATGAGCACCATCGGGAGACAAAATAGCGTAAGTTTTTAGGTAGTTGGGAGACATTGACACTTAGGGAGACAATTCAGTGTCTTCCTAAGTCTCCAGCTACCTTAAAAAACAGTCTAGATTGATAGAGTGGGGTCCAAAATGGGAAAAGCTCTAGGTAAAAATGGGTTAGGTTACAGTAAAGAATGCAATTTTTTGTGCACGCCTCTATGGAGATGTCTCCCAAAGGTACCATTTTCGATTAAAAGTGCCTGGAATCATTATTCACTTTAACATTTGTAAGATATTTCCTAATAATTCGGTAGTAAACACTTTCCATATAATGCAAACGGTGTATCCCACCTTTAATACATGAAAACCGGGGTTTTAATGTAAAATGTTGTGAACGTTTATTATTTCATCTGTCCGACTACTTTCGTTTGGTAAGGAACACGTTTAAGAGCTCAAGAGGCGCATTCGGGACGAAGGTGTCGCTTAACTTTTGAAAGATATAAACGCTGGCTGGCTGGGGGGGGGGGGGGGGGGGGAGGAAATACTTAATGGTCAATCATCACCCACTCTACCTTGCAGAACCACAATGTATCAAAGCGACAACCTTTTCGAGATACTTTGTACATTTCGAGTGAAATAGTGCAGTGTACAGAGCTGCATCTCACACTGTTTTTTTGCACTTACAGAAAGTATTTTACAGAAAGGCATTTACAGAAAGTGTTTCTTTTCAGCGGAAACTTGATGAGTTTTGAGTGCGCTTCAAGCTCTTAAAAGATCTTGTTTGCCGTTTTCCGACTGACTATAGGGGGGGAGAAAAGGGTAAAAGGACATGTGCCCCCGTCAAAACAAGAGGGAGATAGTTCCTCTAATCGCCTATGTCTGCAGCTGTTTGCTGGTCTACGGATCGGTTTCCGAAACAAGATGTATTCCCCGGAAGCTGCCGGGCAACATTATATTGGCAGGTAACATCTCGTCAGTCCCCGGTCGCCTTCGGGACTCAGTACGGACAGATTGTGGGGCATCTCTTAAGTCGCCCAGACCAGGTTGTCGACAGCCTTCTTGATCTCGTGCTGGACATTTTTTTCCTGTCTCATCAACGCGAAGGGAACAACTTAAAGGCCTATTACGTCTTAACATATTTACGAAGATTTCATGTTTTGGATTGTTGAAAAGAAAGCAGCCTAATGTCTTACCGTTCCTGTGAAAAGGAAAGAAACTGGTTGTTTAGATAGGACATGACGTATAGTACGTATACGTTTTCCTGTCGTTTCCAATCGCTGTACGATGCACGCTGTGTGGGTTACATAAATTACACAATGCACAAATGTGAGGCGAACACTTTACGGATGGAATCACGACTACACCCAAACCGCTCGAGTTTTTGGGGGTCGGGCGTCGATTAATAATTGCAAATCGTTTTACCGACTTGAGGATTCAAAAGTGTCCCTGAATCAATCAGGAATGCAATTGAGAGGACATTTGATGCCACCGAGCATAATTCGTAGTGATATTTCCAGCCGCATCACAGACGGTGGCTCGCGTTGTTGTTGTTGTTGTTGTTGTTGTTGTTGTGCCAAATTTGACGGGAACTTCTCGGTATAAGACGTTCAAGACGTTCTAATCGCAATATGCATCGCGCGTATGCCGCCAATGTGGGCGCCCTCTAACGCACGCCGTAGACCACGCCATGACCTTCGAAAAGCTGTTTATAGGGAAAATGATTACCTGTAAGAAATAATATCAGATATGCTGTGATCGAAGGTTAAAAATAAAATTGACTTGGTTGAAACGAGAACTTGCCACCTGAAACCTGGCACGGTTCTTTCCCGATCTACAATGAAGCTGTTATGAATCTTGTATTAATTTTGCAGCTACCCCATTGGCGGCAGTATAGGTTACCGGCATGCATGCAAGAGAGGTAGAGCAAAGTAATACGGAACTATACATGTCCTGTGCGCGCGATGGATAGAGGCGGGAAAAGTGATTGAGTATCGGCGATCGAGAATTACATGCAGCTTGAGCATTGGTTTGATGCCACCACAATCATGATTGCACATATTTTGCTCGGTGGGCTTAGGGCGGTGACAGGAGTGCGCCATGCAGATAAAACTGTAAAGTCCCAGCCGCAATGCACGCCGACAAACGCGAGCTTACCAAGCAAGCGCGCGCGGGTGTACCGGTCCGGTAGGTGGCGCGGGTACCGGTAACTTATCGCCGATATAGTAGAGGGCCGACTTCCGCCCACATGGCTCCGGGGCAGGTTACGGAGAGGAGCGGATGCGCACGATGACGGCCGGTCCGATCAAATCCTGGACTTGAAGGAGCGATGTGAGACAATGGAAAGGCTTGAAGAAAGGCGCATATTCCCCATCGGTCTTTATACTAACTTTCTGATATGGATATTCTAAACTCTCTTCTACAAGTCTTAGGGTCCTGGCTACTTTGTTTTACACCGTCCTAAGGGAGTAAAACGTTCTTGGTGTTGTACCTTGCGTTTTGACCGGTGTTTTGACCAATTCTCCCCGTCAGGCCTCTCCTCCTCCTCCGATTTCTCGAGTCTTTTCCCCGTAGCGTTTCCTGATTGCAAATCTCTAGAGCTGCTTGCGCGCAAACATTTTTCTTGATGCTGGGTGTTATTTCTCGTTTTGTCTGAATGCTAATTTCCGATCTCTGATCTCTAGCTCAGTCTCGCTATAAAGGTTGAACTCCCGACACTCGCGGTCCTATTAGGTTTTATTTCTAGGGCAAGGATGCCGTGGAACACCCAAACGACTCCAGGAAAACAAAAACAAAAAACCCCGAACAAATGACGGTATTTTGTGTGTGACAAATTCTCGGTGATTGTACATCTAAAGCAAACTCGCCTATATTTCACCTCTCACATACACTTATTAATAATAATACATCGCAGATATCTACCAAGACTGATACTCAAGGCTTTGTCACATTATTACCCCGCTCATTGGGCCTATGAAACATTCAAAATGCCATATCAGCACCCTGGGGAGTATACAGCTCAATGCTGCCATTTTGGCGCAAAGCAGCTAAATCAATAACAATAACCATCTCTGACCTCACAGGTACCCGTTTACTACTGGGTGGAGAGAAGCAATGAATGACAAAAGGCTTTGCCCAATGTCACAAGCACCGTAGTCCCAGGCAGGATTCGAACCAACAACCTGTAGCTTGACCTACATATTACAAATTCAATGCTCGAGACCATGTACCGAATTTAGAAACACAATTATCCACATACTTCACACACTTACGTCCAATCTGTGCATTTAAAGGAAACATGTAGTCTAACATCTTCATTACGCATTTTTTGTTTTAAATCAATAGATTTATGTGTATCAAATGTGAATAAAAAGCAAAACTGGTTCTAGTGTACGTTTAGTGTGGTAATTTGCCGTCCAGAAATTGACCCCCCCTTTTTAAATTTCGCGGCCACTCAAAATGAGTGACGTAAATCGAGTCAGGCCCGGACAAATTATCGATAGTCGGTACGCGACGTCTAGGTACGAGACGGGTTCGCGTGGCCACGTACGCACACATTGTTGTGTGTACGAGAGTGAACGAATCCCGTACGCCTTGTGCACACATGTATACATGTACATGTAAACGCGATCACCCACACGCACGCTGTCCAAAGCAAAGGATACCGTACAAAGTACATGTACATGTACAGTAATCGGCGCGGACTAAACATGGACGATCGTGAAAGTTCTTCGTCGGTTTTTAGTGAATCTGACGAAAACAGTACAGATTCGTCCGATTGGAATATCGTTAGGACAGCATCTGACTTCAGCATGTTTTTTAAGGGCATGCCAAAGTTGCTGTACAGACCAGTGTCGAAGCACGACCGCTCAAAATGGTCGCTGCAGATCGGGCCGAAAAATCACTAGGCCCAGCGGGACCACTTCGCTCTGGTAAGCTTTACTTTGGCTGTCCAAATCCTCCGATATTTAGGATCAGCCGGAAACAAATGAAGGCTTACTCTATCCTTGGTAGTTTTGCTACACCCAGCAGCTACACATCTAGTCGGCATGACTGAAAACAGTTGTATTTTTACCCTGATTTAGAATAAAAAACCGGCATGGTAAACTCGTAGACAAAGACTTGTTGCATGCAATGCGCGCATAATGCAAGCCAGGCCCGGGTAGCGCACCCCCGCAGCGAGGCAATTCTCTGCCTCGATTTTTGTCATACCCCACGCGAAGTTTTATGTTAATGAGGCTTCCCTTTGAGGGGCGGAGTGGTATGACTAAATATTTTCAAAAATTATTTTCTCCCATTTATCACAGAAAATAAACACAACCTCACACATAATGTTGTTGTCAATATGATACTTTATTGATTTAAGCAAAAAAAAACCTTATTACATGTTTCCTTTAACGCTTTTGTAGTGTTTACTCTCCGTTTTTAAAATAAGTTTAATACAAATATTGTTGGAAAGTTACAGTATGTTTTCTCACCACATGTAGGAGATGATCCAATTAACCTTTTTAGAGGTATGGCTTACACAATCATACACCAGTTTCCTAATAAATTCAAATTCATGCACACATGCGCATAAATAGGCCGGGCAGCAAGAAGCGAAATCAATCCTCGCCCCGAGTCCGGAGGAGTTCATTTCACCACTGTGGGTCAGAAGACGGTGTCCGGTTGGATGATTGATAGTGTTTTCCCTATAATCCCTGTCCTCTTTTCCGTTTTTTAAATCTCTTCACAGCACCATCAACTACGGAGATGATCTACCGCTTGCCCAGGGACTCAAGTTTGAATAAAAAGAAAAACACCAATAAGTGTCCAATAGCTGGCGTCTCTCATCAAGACATTACGATGTCCCGGGGGCGTAATTAAACGAAATACCACCCTACGTTATTGGGTTAAGAACCCCAAGGATATACGGCGAGGTATTTTGTCATCGGTCGTTTCAAGAGGGCCGAGTTTAGGGGTTGTGGCTTCAGCTTTCAATTATTCTCATAAACGACAGCTTCGCAGACCGGGACTTTTGCTCCGTGTGCTGCATGTGTTTAAACCAATCCTGTCGGACAGGAATATTCAATTTCTTCCAAAATATCGATACAGTCGTCTTGTTTTTAAACTGATGCCGTTTCAATATTATTTTTTTTGAAAGTTTGCTAATTGGACAATTGTGCTTGCAAAGCGAAAAGACGTATTCAGTAATATTAATTGACTTTTAATGCCGCCGTGTCGGACTAAATATATTTATCCAAGAAAATGTTACTTATTATATCATTGCTATAATCTTTATCAAATTATGCTTTCCATATTTTGTCTTTATTATTAATTGTATACCCGAGCTTAGCTATATCATTCAGTGCATTTTCTGCCAGTGCTGACGAATTATGGAAGAACATTATTTCGAATGAACAGCCACCCGGATTTAACGAGGCATATTAGTTGTTATATTTTAGAAATATTGTGGTCGTTGGTATTGTTGTGGAAGCTCGAACGATACCTCAAATTGTCAATGCAATTGTGACACGATCAAGCGGAATGAGTCGGATGTCGGGGAATCACAAAATGTTTTAATCAGAACTGTGTTCTTCGTTGGTATTTAAACACATTTACATAACTCGACAACAAAACATCGTATCCACATGGGGTTTTCAGTTTTTAAAACGTACAGATGTTCTCTTCAAAACTACATGAAAACTCATGTTTTGACCGGGGCCAACATCTGACTCATTCCGCTTGATTGAAAAAAGAAAATCGTGTGTATTCATTTTCGGGTTTTTTCTTAGATACTTGAATTGAATTGTGTTACATTTGAATGAGTTCATGTGTTTCAGCAAAAACAAAATCGGTAAGTTTACACTTTAATTAAGGCCCAAATACCGAACGAGCAGCTGTGATCTTAAAGGAGATCTAAGAAAAGTCTATTTCAAAAAGGGAGATATATTTTTAGATGTAGTATCCACATAAGCATATTTTCTGTCTAAAAATGTTTTAGCTTACAGCCTGTATTGAAATTTAATTGCATATTCTTTTAAAATACTAATTTCTGCTCATTTGAACCCGACATTTTGTTTTTGCCAAAAGCTTACAAATACAGAAGATACAAATTTGGCGAGCTAATTTTGAAACATTATGTAGAGTTTATTTCTCTTGTTTGTTATACTTCCATTAGATTTTGTCTGAGTATAAAGGCCGGTTCATAACAAATATAATTTTAAACAAGATGGATCTCAGCGTTGTGATGAAAACCTGTTCTTTGTTGATCTATTCAGCTTTTGAGCGTTAATAGCTATACCGCTGTAATCTCCAGAATGTAAATTGCTGGATCACTGCCGTTTTTTTATTATTGTAGTAAACTTGCAGTAAAATGTCCAATTTGACTGAGTTGGAATTACCCGAGTGGGAATGATACATTTAATGATCTCCATTTGCATTTAGATAACCTACTTTACCATTATGCAGATGATACTTTTGTCTTTAAGCAGATAAGGTATATCAGTGACATTGCCAAGCTTCAGGACAATCTTAATCCAACCAGTGATGGTCCCAAATGAAATCTCCAACTCTCAACATTCGAAAATGCAAAGTTATGACTCGAAGCTAGGCAGCAAACTGTACACCCTCTGTATACCTTTCGGATGGTACTATTACCATTCAAGAGGTAAAAACTCTGAAATTATTAGGTATTCATATTCAGCACAATCTCTGCTGGGATGAGCATGTCACTGCTAAGGCTTTATGCGTCATTGTAGGTGATTGTAATGCAAAAACATTAGTTGCGAGACATTGATACCCTGGACGTCAGTCGTAATGCAATGAAGAACGTCGTCCAACCTGGGCTAAGCTATAGCTAGCTCTGCGCGCGCACGTCGCAAGTGTTTCCACACGTTTACAGAACACCACTATCGTTGACGAAATCTTATCGGAGAAAGTTAAGTGATTTTTACGAAGGCTTGTAGGAATTACACATGGAGATTTGAACTGTTTGGTTTGATTGGTGACGGTCGCAGTTTTTTTCTCTCGTTTTGCTGGGTATTTGCTTGAATGTTGACAATGTTATGGTCAAAACTAGTTGTGTTTAGCTGCTTAGTTTTGAGTTTTCAACCGCGGCGACCGGAGAAGGCCGCGACGTGTCAAACTCGGCCCTACATTATATCGCACGTATCTAATCAAGCTGACAAACGTGCCCCGGTAAAACGCGGAACTCTGATAATTAAATGCCTTGCTGGCTGAATTTTGCCAAGAAAATAATTAGAGGAGTTATTGAGGATATAAGACACTTGTCCCTGTTAAAGTAGCCGTAAACATGCCCCAACAGCCTTAGGAGTAAGGCTCGTATTGCCGTACGTTATCGTTTATATAACGCACACGGCAGTATCTGCGCGCTTGATTTGTAAATGATATCCCTTTACAGCATGTGTTGTGCACGTAATATAGATTGTGACGACCAGCCGCAGCGTTCTGCAACACATATTTAATTCGAGCGAAAATACATGAAGATTTGGCAGTTACTAGTGAAGTTTGAACGCTTTTCTGTCTTTGAAGTCGATATTGTGGCTTTATTCTGTGGTCGTGCGTGCATGCGAGCTCCGAGCAAAATGGGGCTGTCTGAAAAAATGACGGATTTCCCATAACCTGTCGGCAAATTCACAAAAACATCGTAACCACGAAGAAAGGATTCTAAGGCATTTCGCTGCTCGGGTCTAAAATCTTCGAGTGATAATGTATCCGCTGAAGAATTCAAACAACACGACAGATCTTCGGACGACGGACGACGCTGAATATCCGCCATTTTGTCTTAAATGTCATGCAGCAGAACCGTGAGTATCTATAATTATTTTGACGACGTCGGGATTAACCGCGTTGTGATTGGACACTCCACATCTTAGCCCCGCCTATACTTATCTATATCTGTATTCGCATACGAGGTCATGCGCTAGAAATGTGGCGCAAAATATAGGAAAAACATAAGATTTTTAAAAATGATTGATCCAAGGCCCAAAAGTAGCTTCAGTTGATTTGCATAAATAGTGGCCGTGTGAGGTCGCTGTTCGCGCTGTATCTTTTCACCGCGCGCTATGAAAGCGCAAGCTAGCATGCATAATTATGCAGGGCGCGCGTGGCGTTTATTTCTGGACAGATAACGACAGACGGATAACAACGAACGCGCCTTGACCAAGTCTGTCACTTTGAATGCTCGTACTGACGCATTTAAATGCTCTGTACCGTGCCGGTTTCTCAGGACATGGAGTTTTTACCCTGATAATTTAGTTGATATGTTAACTTGTCCCCCTTCTCTGCATTCTTGCGAGAACTAGGAAACTATTCAAATTTGTAATCTGCGTTTTTCAGAACAAACATTATAGAGGATTACCACATTGTGTTACCGCAAACTACTTATCGCATTGCCAAGCAAACCTTCAAATTTCACCAAACATTTCTGTTTTTAGCAGCTATTGTTTT
Source organism: Crossaster papposus (assembly GCA_037893245.1). Lineage (NCBI taxonomy): Eukaryota > Metazoa > Echinodermata > Asteroidea > Velatida > Solasteridae > Crossaster > Crossaster papposus. Next base: position 463,932 of record JBAIAA010000327.1, on the reverse strand, counting down.
CTGAAGCAATTTTCTTGGTTGGCCTTTTAATTATTTTCTTTTGGTCTTATATTCATTGGTCGAAGTTCCTACTCCCTCTTCCCGGTATTCGTAACTGTTTAACCTTAACCTTTTTTAGCTCATACTTTTCATCTTTTTCTTAAATTAATATTAATTTAATTTTACCATACTCATGTCAGTTTGTCTGGACATGGAGCTTTTACCCGACTCCTTTTAACATAATTCTCTTTGAGATTTGAAGGTTAGCATGGCAAAAAGACAATAAGATAAGTAGTTTGCGGTAACACCCATGGTATTACTCTTTAGTGAGATGTGTGGTTCTAAAAAAAAAAAAAACCGGAGGAAACTCAACATTATGTACTGTCCGTCTTCAGGAGACACGGGGCCTTTTCGTACTCCTGGCTTCGGCTTCGTCTTCGTCTTTGGCTTAAGGCTTCAGAAACATTTAATCGATTGAGGTGAACCCAAAAGTTGAACTATTTTCACCTGTCTCTATTTCTATTTACTTCTCATTGATTTGGAATTCGGAGGCGAAGCCGAAGACGAAACAAAGGTTTCAAAAAGGCCCTATAATTTTCCTTGTCTTTTTATTGAACTTGTCCGTCCATCTGCATTTTGTGTTCTGTGTTGTGAAGGGTTACTGGAGTAACGGCATTATCTGATATGGCGTGCATATTTGACAATTAATCCAAAATAGAGATATCTCTATTTCTAATAGAGATACCTCTTTTATAAATAGAGGTATCTCTATTACAGGAAATAAATAGTAACTTTGTACGTCCAAAATAGAGATATCTCTATATTGCTAATATAGATATCTCTATTTTTAATAGAGATATCTCTATTTCGGAGTAAATGTCAACTATGCACGCCATAATCTGACTTAAGCTTCACCGTGACGTCAGCCTGTTGTTGTACCGCTCCATTATTTTGCACGAATGAAGGGTATTATGTTCTGTATAGAGAAGCGCAGCAAATCGCGTTACGTAACTTGGCAAAGCAGGCGACTTGTGTAGGGATTAAATAAATCAGTCCAGTGAATTCGACTATTTAGTTTGTAGCCACAAAGAAAGCTTTGTGCTAGGGGTATACGTATAATAGGTTTGAACAAAAAATTCGGTTCATTTCATCTAAAACGGTGGCTTGGAGCAATCAACTGGGGGAAATGGGACAAATCCTAAAGAAATTGAGAGAAAATGACGTGTGCACGTCCGCAATCAGTAACCTATTCGCGTTGACAAGCGGAGTCAAATCGTACAATAGTACATGTAGCAGCGAAACTAGTAATCGACGAACTCGGTAATGAAGTAATTTAGAGATATTTCTAATTATTTAGAGATATATCTTTAATTCTTTAGATATATTTTTAATTATTTAGAGATATCTATTTTAGAGATAATTAGAGATAATTCATTTCGAGATATCTCTAAATAACACTAACAATATTCTCACGTATAAGTAATAAATGTTAAATCGGCTCGCCATAGACAAATCTTGTGAGCTGATGCCATACCGAGTTTCGGTGCATTACTAGTTTAGTTGCCGCAACAGTCATAATAATAATATACAACACAGAGGTAAAAAAAAAAAAAAAAAAATGGTACTTGTAGAATTCTACAGCATCTATTCTCATAACAGTTGATATCAAAATCTGATTAGATCGAAGACGACAAAGCGGAATTATAATTGAATTTTTACGGAAAAGCCTCAGAGTAGCTGCTCCCCTGTGTTTTTGGCAACTAGGGAATTAGGGATTGTGTCGTTCGTCTGGAAAAAAGCCTTGGCGGTCTAAACTTTGCAGATTCCGAATTCGGAAACAATTAACAAACAATTCCCAGTGTTGCATCTGTGAGTGTCGCATGCAGCACGAAGTAGGAAACTGTATTTGGGTGCTCATTTTTTATTTCTGTTTTTTATGTTTGTTTCTAAAGTAGGATCGGTTGGTCGGCGAAAACATAAAATCTCAAGAAAATTTCAATGTACAGGTACTTTATAGTTGATATTGATTTTAGCGACTACAAATTACAAATAGGTAATTCACAAGTTCATAGTAAGTAATTAATTTGAATTATACCGAGAAAATGTAAACGCTGAATCAACGCCAGTTAATCACAATTTGCATTGATAAATTGCTACTTTCACTACTGTTTTTGGTAAGCCGAGACGTCATTAATCAAATCGCCGACATTGCGGTGTCTTTTTTTTTGGCATTTTTTCCTACGGCGCAAATGAAGCCGTTTATAATATGGCTCATAATTATGCTCGCATTAACAATGTACATGTACATGTAAATCCAGTATGTACAATGCAGCCCACATTGATCACATGTTAATACCGCGTTGCAAATACAGCACAACTAATGCCTAAACTAAATAAAAATTCGTTGTTTTTAAAAGGTGAGTGGCCTGAATATCATTTCTCACTGGGGTGAAACTCGAACCCACGACCTTCTGTTCAGTAGTACAGACCACCAATCTCATCGAGTGTGGGCTGGGTGGGTTGAATCCGATAGCAGAGGTCCCGAAATAAAAGAAATAAAAGATCGTGTTTTTTTGGTTCGGTGCTTTTGAAAAACAACAGCTTGGGTTTCCTCACCTTATTTTGTTATTGAACACCCCCGATTGCTTTGGATTTTTGTATGGCCCACAATCTTAACAACTTCTGGGTCAGCATTGGCCCATAATCAAAATGTAGGCCTATTCAGTCTATTTCTTAATTTTTTGTGTGTTTTTTTTGTGTGTGTTTTTTTTTTTTTTTTGGGGGGGGGGGGGGCCTTAAAAAGAAAACTTTTCCGGGTCAAAATGATCTATAATCTTAATGTTTGCCTTGAAAATTTGATTCCATCAATCGGGAAAACGCAGTCGATAAAAAATAAAAATGTAGTCTTGAACGCCTGTAAACAAAATATAATGGGCAAACAAATTGAAACCTAAACAAACCTAAACAGCAAAAGCAAAATCCTGTACTCACCCAAACGAAATTGAATGTGAAGAATATTAATAGTGGAATAGCGAAACCGCAGTGTGAACTCTCCTGAATCAAAACATCTGCATAATGCGTGTTGATGAAAACGAACAGTAAAAAACAAATTATATACATTTTGTATTATATAAAATCATACAGTTTATGGACCTTTGTGACTTATAGAGTAATCGATGCCCCGTGAGCACCCAAGACGGTTGATAACGTCTTATAATGTAGTCTAATCGGCTGCACTGTTGAGAGATCACTACAACAAGTTGACAAAATCCATCTCGTGTTTCTTGCCTCCACCTGCCTCCCGTCGCTGAAGTGCCTATACCCTACAGGCTAGACATGCTCACGTACACAACATGGAGGACGACTAATTTCCTAAAAAGGTGAACAGAGAACATCCTCTCCGGAAGTATATTGATTTGTTGTTTGTCCGTAACCGGTGGGGTCCAAACGGATCGCATTACGAACCCCGTATTACTCGAATCTTTTATAGGAGTACGTTGACATTTCTGTGAATATACATATGTCGACTGATACTCATTTCGACTGAAACTCATGCAAACGAAAGAAACGTTTGTCCTTGTTTGGTTTTTACCCCTATAAATGCACATCTTGAAACAGAAAAACACGTCTGCACTAGAAAGCGGGAGGTCGTGGGTTCGAGTCTAGGATGAGTCATTGTATTTCTCATAATGTCTCGGGACAACACCTTGGTACTTGGTAGATAAATCCCTTTGCAGTTGTAGATACTGGGATGTGCAGTGAGTGACGTACGGAGCACAGCCAGAAACACCGGGGCAAACCCCTTCTCTTAGCGATAAGTGTTACTGGTTTTTTTTACGTGCATTATAATGATTATTATACAATATACGGGACCTACGGCTTTACGTCCCATCCGAAAGACGAAGCAATAGTGGTTTCAGTGCCTTGCTTAGGGACACAGGTGTCGAGACCGAGATTCGAGCCCACGCTCTGCGGAACAGAAAACCGGGTTCTTAACTGCTCGGCCACAACACACCAAGTACATGTATACAGTGTTTGCAAAATACCTCGATTAAAAGCGAAACCCAATATAGAATCTATTAATTAAGGTCTCGTGATAATTACTCAACCTCGCAGTTGGGTTAACTGTTTCGCTGATACCTGATTATTCTCAGAAAGTTGAGACGGCATAGTTGGCAGGTGTATGTTTTTAAGAAACCATTGTTTTGCTAACCGTTCCAAACTCTTACGTCTTCAGATGAGGTCAGCTCTACGATTGTTAGTTATACCCTAAGTGTATTAAACAAAAAAAATGTGCTTTCGATTAAACTTTGACGTAAGGAGGACAAATACCGTTATTGAAGAACAAATATCACGAGACCATAATTAATTGAGAGCGCTGCAAGCCCCAAATAAGAACTATGCGCACAAAATTACACAAATTCTAGACCTATTTTTAACAAAAATTGTGGTACAAATAAGACAAATTTATGTTTAACCTTAAGACAATTTTTCGTACCTTAAACAAGCTTAGTGCGTGAGCCATTATGCAAATAACTTTATTTGGTCTAAACGTCGCGTTGTACGATATTGTAAACAAGAAAAGACCACGATATTCATGTTTCTTTTTATAATTTCCATGATTGTACTAAATAGTCCAGGAAAAATAAGTTTTGACCTCAAACAAATTGCAACAAATTGTTTTTCACCACAGTGCACTTCTATAAGGTTCCTAGAATTACATACTAAAAATCTACAAAAATCCAAGTGGTGGAAATATGTCTAATTTGCATAAATCGTTAATCCCTGCCATGTAAATATGTTTATTCCCATATTTTGGGTATATATTTTTTGAAAAGTTTATTTTGGTGATTCTACTTACATATCCTTACTTGAATAACATTGGATAAAGCATATAAGTGACTGAATAATTATGAGAACACAGTAATTATCCAAAATGACAACTTTGTGACCCTATAAATGTGCGCACATTACACTGTCTCCAGATATCATCATGTAGTCAGTATTGGTGAGCTTCAAATTCACCAAGTTGCTTACTGGCACACTTATCATATTAAAACCTTATGAAAAATCATATGAACAATAATAACATTGTGATATTTAGCCCAGAAAACAAAAACTGGGGAAAAATGGTGTGTCTATAAATTGGGCTAAAAAGTAGTTAAAGGGTTGCCTAACATGGAAGACTTGAACAAGTTCAAGGAAATCCCCCAAATACATTTTAACGTAGATATGATTATTGTAAGCAACAAAAATCTTAAATTTGGGGGGTTTCCTTGAACTTGTTCAAGTCTCTCACCTTAGGCAACCCTTCACCTACTTGTTAGCCCAATTTAGGGACACATCATTTTTTCCAAGTTTTTGTTTGCTGGGCTAAATATCACAATGTTATCATGGTCCATATGATTTTCCATAAGGTTTTAATAGGATAACTGTGCCAGTAAGCAACTTGGTGAATTTGAAGCACTTCAATACTTACTACTTGATGATATCTGGAGACAAGGTAAATGCGTGCAAATGATAGGGTATAATTGTAGTAATTTTGGACCATTACTATATTTTCATAATTATTTAGTCACTTACATGCTTTAGAAAATGTTATTGAAGTAAGGATGTTTAAGTATAATCGCCAAAATAAACTTTTCAAAAAATAAAAATAAAATATATACCCAAATATGGGAATATAAACATATTACACGGCAGGGATTAACGATTTATGCAAATTAGACATATTTCCACCACTTGGATTTTTGTAGATTTTTAGTATGTAATTCTAGGGACCTTATAGAAGTGCACTGTGGCGAAGAACAATTTGTTGCAATTTGTTTGAAGTCAACAAAACAAAATTATGTATTTTGCCTGGACTAAAAAGTAACATTCACAAGGCATACAGGGTGGTCCAAAAAAAACTATACCCAACTTTGGAGGCCATTTTCTCCTATGATAAAATATTTTAGTAATTTGGTTTGCATATTATTAAAGCATATATCGTTGAGCATTATTGGTGAAAATAGGGAAGATATTACATTAATATTTTTGGAGATATTCCAATTTTTAGCGAGTATGTGTAAAACTGGCTTTTCCACGGGAGCTGTCAATGCATCAACATGTTTGAATATGATATAACACAATAATGTAATGACGCGATAGTTCTTTGACAAATGTTTTTGCGAGAGCTTCTTTTATTTACACTAAAATGGATAAATAATACTTTTTAATAGATAGGCTTCTGGTTTTGTTCATTTCAGTTAGTTCAACAAATGATATAATTTCATGTATCTGGAACATCAATAGACAATTGTCATGATTTTTTGCACATAATATCGTCATTGCATAAGTTAAAGTCTGTTCCTGCGCAAATTCTTTGGCAGTCTAACCAAGTAAGAAAAATGTTTGTGAGATTGAAATCATGAATAAATATACCTTATATACAAACAATGTGAATTTAAAATATAAATAAATGCTTATGTACACAGCAATGAAAGCATGCTCCAAGAGTGAATTTGAAACGCCCGCTCTGAGCATCTTGACAATAAAGACCTCTACTACATGTACTTAAGCCATTTTTACACATACTCGCTAGAAATAGGAATATCTCCAAAAATATTAATGCAATATCTTCCCTATTTTTACCAATATTGCTCAACGGTATATGCTTTAACCAGTTCGCGCCGGGATTATTTTAACATCGCCGAGCCGACGGACGGGATTATTTTTAACGAAACTCGATCCGAAGCGTGTTCAGGCTGATAGTGCCGGGAAGCACACCCACGCATTTCCGGCCTTGCGCGCTGCTGATATACATTTCCGAACTTGAACTTGGCGTGTTTATGCGTCATCCGTTTTGAATTTGGGGGAATTTTTGCGTTTATATACGTCATCCGGCGCGAACTGGTTAATTATATCCAAACCAAATGACTAAAATATTTTATTATCCAGGAGAAAATGGCCTCCAAAGTTGGGTATAGTTTTTTTTGGACCACCCTGTAGTTCTAGTGGGCGTCGTCTAGTTGTGTTGAGTTAGTCTTGCATACGCACTGTGGACCTCCGAACAATATAGGTCCACACGATGCGGAAAGAGGTTATGGTTTGTGGACTTGCCCAGGTCCACAATCCGTTTTTCAGTTTCGAAAAAGAGCGCTAGAGGAAAAACGGGTTAGGGTTATATATATAAAAGATAGAAGGAACAGCTGAGAGGCCCATAATCCAAATTTGAGGGTAAATTTGTTTTGGGGAAGCGAGAAAAATGAGTATTTAGTCTACGTTTTTTAACTACACGAAGACAAAGGAATGTCCACAGTACGTATGTAAGGTAAAGCTGTTTGTTTTGGAGCAATACCGACCATGGAGCTAGCTTCTTCTTCTCATTTTACCTTTTAAATAACTAAATTGCGGGGAGGAACATTTCTCACAAGACGTAAAGCCTATCATGAGTTTGTGTTGTTGAGAACAAGGTATTATATATGCGTGTATTGGACCAATCAGAAGATGGGAAACCAGAGCCGATTGGGGGGAACAAAATCGCGGGATTCGTACACGAATCTCGCAAATGCCGCAGTTTCTTGCGAGTGGTGTATAAAACCCGTCAGCTGTACATGTGTGGGTGTTTTGCAGATGTTTAAACCATTGCTATGACGTCACTCTATTGTTAAAAGTGTGAATTCGTATCTACGAATCGACGCTCTGGGCAAAAAGTTTGGATTCGTATCTACGAATCTTTTAGTAAAGTGTAGTCGAGTTTAGTAAAGATTTGGAACTACGAATCCACGCTTTTCAAACTACCCTGTAAACAACTTACTGCAAAATAACTACATGTCTGATCACAGGAAATGTAACACAATTATTTTAACCTTTTAACACTGACATTGAAACACAATTTAAGAAATGTATACTATAATTTGAGTCAGACACATCTGTGAACTATCCATGTTTATGCTAAGGTGTGTCTCGCACGGATGTACCAGGCTGTTGGTTCACAAAGTTGTTGATTCGAACTATAGTATATATTTCTGAAATTGTGTTCTCAATGTAAGTGTTAATATGTTAAAACAATTTTGCTACATTTCCTGTGATCAAACATGCACTTATTTTGCAGTAAGTTGTTTACAGGGCAGTAAGTGTGGAGTCGTAGTTCCAAAGCCACACTTTACTAAAGATTCGTAGATACGAATCCACATTTTTTCCTAAGCGTTGATTCGAAGATACGAATCCACACTTTTAACAATAGAGTGACGTCACAACAATGGTTTAAGTAACACCTGAGTCACAATTGCTCTACGGCTAGGATACGGCGGCCGTAACCCCCAGAAATCGAGAGATACCTGCGGCGGCCGCAGAGGATCTGCGATGGCCTCAGGGTCGCCCTAGGGCGTATCCCTATCTTTTACAGGCCGTAGGGGTCGCCGTGAGATTATAGCGCGGAGTTAAAACTGTTTTCATTTCTAGGTTCGCCGTAGCAATTAGACACGCCGTAGCCATGCCGTAGAGCGGTTCCACGGCGACCATAGGTCGGGCGTACGGTGGCCCTGCGTTTGCCGTACGGCTGCCCTGTGGTCTTATAAATTACAATTGACTTTTGCAGACCCCCAAAAAAATTGCGGCGGCCGCAGGAATTCCACGGGTGCCCCAGGGCGGCCTTAAGGTAGCCTTTTGTCAAGGCCTTCGCGGCTGCAATCCCAAGCGACTGGAACGGAAGACCACGCGCGCGAATCGAGTGGCGAAGCCACGAGGGCCTTTTCCAACTTGTTTGCGTTTGTTTTGATGAATAGACCGATTGCGCCCTGTAAGTCACGTGACCTATAGTGGGTATCAAACATCAACAAACATAGCAAACTCCATAGCAAAGTGCTGCTGTTGCAAAGTACATGATGATTGTTGCATTTGTTTCTTCGATCGAGGCTTTTCTTTCTTGAAATCTCTGAAGAATATTCTGGAGTTTATACCCGAGACCTTACCGGAATGGCTGAATAGAGCCAGTAAGGACAGTTCCAGCAAAAATTATACAAGGAACGTTATGTTCATGATGTGGTACTGGCACGGAACGCTGGGACCGGCACTAGCACTAGCGATTTAGAGATAGAAAAGCTTTGATCTAAGAAAAAAATGCAACAATCATCATGTACTTCGCAACAGCAACACTTTGCTATGGAGGACGCCATGTTTGTTGATGTTTAATACCCACTATAGGTCACGTGACTTAGGGGGCAAAATCGGTCTATTATTCATAGAGTATGAAACGTGCATTATTCATAACTTGTATGCAAACAAGTAAAGTGATGAACAATTAACCAATCATAATTTGTTAATGTATGCTGACCCGCTGACCCCCGTCGCTTCTGATTGGTTTGGACTACCGTTTGGGTAGACAAAAATCGAGATTATAAAGAAACACATAAGAAACCGCAAACAAGTTGGCAAAGGCCGCTCGTTGCTTCGCCACTCGCGTGCGTGGTCTCCCATTCCAGTCGCCTGGAAGAGCGGCTCTACGAAGCTGTCCAAGCCACAAAGGCCTTGACAAAAGGCTAGCCTTAAGGCGGCCATACGGTGCCCGTACGGTGGCCTTGCGGTATGTGGCACATCCTGCGGGCAACGCAGGGCCCACGCATGGCTCCCGTGCGCCCGCCGTACGGCCGCCGCAGGTTTTCTGTCTCTACAAATTTAAAATACGCCGTGCGGCTAACCTATAACATGTGACTGCTACGTACTGCCGCGGCAAATGTGACTTTATATAAGCTTAAGAGAATACACTCGCAAATATGGATTGGTAATTACAAATGTACTCCGCGCTTTGCGCCTTTTGAATTCGTATTTAAGAATCAACACTTTCTTGTGTATTCTTCTCAAATGAACTTTGTGTGACATTCTGGCGTATTATGTGTGGAGTTATGCACGGGATTACAGGGTGTGGGCGAGCGGACGCAAATATAATGGGTCCTAAAACAAAAACCACAACTTTAATTTCTGTAGACGAAAAAACGATGTAAAATAGTTTGCTCTATGAAACTTGTACCCCTGTATATTTGTTTTGTTATGCACGGGATTACAGGGTGTGGGCGAGCGGACGCGAACAGATGGGTCCTAAAACAAAAACCACAATGTTAATTTCTGAAGACAAAAAAACGATGTAAAATAGTTTGCTCTATGAAACTTGCATCCCATTTGTTCCCTTCTGGTAGGTTGTTTTGGAAGTAAATAGTACTCGCGTGACTCCCGGAGATTGCTGCTTTACAACCCCGCTGGGATTATGACGTCTTTATTATAAAGTATTTCGATTATTAGTTGGGGATTTGTTGGTGGGGGAGTATTTTCCCCGTTGTTTTCCAAATATTAAGATCTCTCTTCTGAGCAACCACCCCGTGGGAGCTGTCAACGACTTAGATCGATTGCGCCAATGAGATTGCCGACTTTCTTTTTTTTTCTCGGATGCCCGTCTTTCACATCGTCCTCTGAGAGATATTTGATTTCAGGCGTTGTGGTGATAGTGCTGTTATTTTTCGAAGTGCTTTAATTCTCCGTTTAAAGCCAAAGGAAGCGATAAATGTATAGACTAGAGTATCAACGAGTTGCTGAATGGTCTCTTCAAAAGGGTAGATTTTGAGTAATTAAGTCCCGCATCCAGAGACTGTAACACAGTACGTGTTTTCGGTGGATCCGTATAAGCCCTCAGCCTGTGTAAATTAATAGCTGACGTGGCCAGGATGAAGATTTTGCTACATCAGAAAACAAACATGATCAATACATTTTTTCCTACCTCGTGAAAGAAAAGGTATTTTCCCCAAAAAACCAGCTGCCAATCTCACAAATTGTTTTTGATTACCGAGCTTCTAGCTAAAGCCCTGTTCGCACTGGACTTAATTTGGGCAAACTAACCGAGCCAATGGGTAACTTAGCCATTTCAAGTCCAGTGCGAACAGCCTGGGTAACTTTCCTCACAAGTAATTTACCCACGCCGCGTGGGTAGTTTAACCGAGCCAAAGGTGCCCAGGAAGATTGACCAGGACAGTTTAACCGAGCCAGAAAATCCAGTGCGGACGCGACGTCTCGGTTAAATCTTCCATCACCCGGTCGAATGACCACAGGTCACATCAGCCAGTGACCTTTCACGGTTAGTTTACCCAGGGTCTCGGCAATTCTACCCGCGTCAATTAAATCCAAGTGCGGACGGTGGGAAGATTAACCCATCGGAATGTTATCCGGCGTCATGGTAAAGTTACCCAAAATGTGTATCCAGTGCGAACACGGCTTAAGTCTACTGGCCCGGAACCCAAGAAGATACTACTTGCGTTTATACTTCACGCAAAAGCGAATGCGATACGAAGTTGACGTCACACATAATTCGCTGCAGAAATTCGCCAGTTCGGTATTCCAACTGCGCATGCACATAAGAGTGGATAATTGTTTTTCTTGGGATAAACGCGGCAGATCATGAAAATGCACACTTGGCTATGTGGGACGTGGTTAAACCGAATCTGTATTCTGTTATTATTTTTTTCGTGCAATCGAAAAGACGATGGAAACTTTCGTTTGAACAAAAGTTTGAACACGCATGGCACCTGAAAACACTTTGCTGCAGAGGCCAAACGTTTATGCTGCAGAGGTCAAACGTTTTTTTTTAAAGTTACTTCAGAATACGACGATCTCTGTAAATTTGCTAGTACCCGCTACGATTTGAACGCATAACGCATACAGTGAACTATTTTTACTCGAAGGAAAAATCTTGTTGTGAACACTCGCAGTTGTACGGAAGCCCGATCGTGCCAGTGAAAGGAACAGTGAAGGAATATTGTTGTTGCGAGATAACATAATACTTTATTGTGAAATAACGCAATGCAATAGTTTTGCGAAATAACGCAATTATTCCGCAATACTATTGCAAAATAACGCAATACTATTGCAAAATAACGCACAACTTATTGCAAAATAACGCAATACTATTTCGTTATTTCGCAATAGTATTGCGAAATAACGCACTATTTTTGCGAAATAACGCAATACTTTTGCGAAATAACGCAATACTTATTGTCAAATAAAAAAAATTGTTTATAACGAATAATTATAAATGAAGCAAAAAATAAGTGTCAAAGTTGGAGTTTGTACACCAAAGTATTGCGTTATTTCGCAATAAGTATTGCGTTAGTTCGCAATTGCCTAATTTTGGAAACTCTATTGCGTTATTTCGCAATAATAATATTTTTCAAACCTGGCACGATTGGGCTTTCGTACAGTTGGAATACCTAACTGGCTTTATAATTCGTAATACGGAAACTTCCCGTGAGGTTACAAATTCGCGTTCGCGTTGGCACCGAGAATGAACTAGAATGCATTGTGTTCTGTGTTTGGTGGCCACGAGTTGTCATTGAAATGAGCAAATGACCCCTGAGTATACTGGTAGCCTTCCCATCATCTAGTAAGTCCCCCCCCTCCCCTTTAGCAGCCACACCAAACGCAAACAACATCCGACGGAAACTTGGAGAAAATTGACTGATTGTGTCGTGACCCTGCCGTGAGGTCTTGTTCAACCACTCTTTCTCTCTGTTGCAGGGCGCGAACTCATCTTTATCCCCTGGATGTATCCAATCAGCAATCGTATAATTCCTGATTAAATGGGGACCGTGATCGGGAATAAATCACACACGGTGTCACGACACTCGTAGTATATTACTCGGGGCTGTCGTAACAACTCCCTGACGACACCTATTTGGAAGATTCAAGTTTGTTGAGGCCATAACAATGTGTTTCTGTATAATAAAGTAGCGGTGCACGATCGCTCAGTGAGTCTAATGCCCTCACTATGTTCCCCAAACAGAGGTGTTTGTTGGATGATTACTTAACGTCTCGTAGAATCACCTGTAGACTTTGTTTGTCTTGGTCAGTGTAACGTTATCTAAACAATGTATTACAATATAATAACTTTTATAACAATTTACTTAAAGTCCCTGTGTATATAGCTTTCATCAGCAAGGCCCGACAGTTCGTAGAAACCACTGCTTTGAGCGCCTGGCGTTTCGGCTTCTTACCATGGACGTCAACGTTGTGCAGAATATAAGCGCCCCGGGCAAAAAAGAAGTTAAGATCTGCTGATGTTTGTACTTAATAATAAGGCATATGTGACCCAGCACGAGTAAATGAGACACTTTGAGGCAAAAATAAAATTTGAGATTTTGATTTCATCATTTAAAGCTAAACAAGCTTTAAATGATGAAATTAAAATATCAATTTTCATTTTTGCCTCAAAGTGTCTCATTTACTCGTGCTGGGTCACATATTATTATATATTATTATATTATATATCTACACCACACATCAATTTGCATGCACTGTGTAATAATTATTATGTGCCCTTCTCTTAACCCATAGGCTAATCCTATACTGCACAATATACATGCAATTTATATCTTTTGGGTCTTCGTGCCGGCCGTTATGCGGCGGTGGTGTCACCGACATACGGATACCTGCAAACGTACATGCATTGGCGGGAGAGCCATAAGCAGTTACTCTCTTAATGTAAAAGAGTGAAAACATGCACTTTCCCAAATAGTGAATCCCTTTCAAACCATTCTTGAAAAGAATTTTCCTACTTCAGCGGTTGTGTCCAAAGTCTCTATGGAGAGTCGGGAGATTTGTCTAAGTATTTCCTAACAACATTTGACATTTTTGAATTTTTTTTTTTATAAGGATTTCACTATTTTGGAGTGTGATGGGTTCACTCTTTTATATTAAAGGTAGGATATACCATTGGTAATTGCTTGAATTATCATGAATGGATAGATTTTGGGGATTGTATTTTATAGTAAATATCGTTTAACTGACCTGTACGAATTATTTTACAATCATGGATGCCGAGAAAAGCACAACAACAGAGTTTGCTTTCAACGGGCGTTGAGAAGTTAGTCTTATGCTATCTTTTTTTTCGCAATCGCCGTCCGACGATCGCGAATTTTTCTTTATAAAATTATATTTTTCAGAATAATTACAGGATATCTAGCGCAATCATTTTGCTGGATGCCTAGAATCATTATTTACTTTCAAATGAGTAAGATATTTCTTAATGATTCGGTAGTAAATATTTTCGATATCTGCAAATGGTTGTATCCTACCTTTAAGAGAGTACAGGGTACCTCTTAACCGTCAGTCTTCGTTCTGCTTTTATTTTGGTCCACTGTTTTTCTAAACTGGACGGGCTCATGTTTCTGGTATCAGTGTCGACAATAAAAGAGTTTTGGCTATTTTGTCAAAACTTGTTTTTGAAAGAGACTTTTAATATTGCGATGCACCTGCATGACATAAGCAAGACTTGCTTCTTAGGTTGCTTCTTTGTACGACCAATTATTTATCAAACAAAATGAATGGAGAAGTGGATGACCTACTAAAAGAAATTAACTCGGAGATATCGGTTTCAACCCTTTTTCACGACCGTCATGAAAGCAGCTTTTAAGCTGGGGTTTGGGGTTTAACGGGGAAATTCGTTTGCATTCTTTCAAACACAAAGTGGTCCGTATCATAGATTCCGAGAGAGAAATATCCGATTCCCAGGGGGAAATGTATATCGCTTGATTGAAATAGAATACAGTGTCTATATTTCTTCTCGAAAAAAATAAATATTCCAAGCCGATTTCGGTCTTTGTATATCACGTTCCGCGGAATCCGCATATTCTTATCGATTTTCGGACTACAGCGTTAAATCAATACACGCATTGGTCATTGAGACTAGAAACACTTAGTGTTTTTCATCTTGATAAAACTGATTGCTCTCGGCTTACGAAACCTTCTAGAGAATCTTCAAGTCACATTCCCCACGAGGTCAGAAGCGCCAATTAATGTCCATCTAGCTCCTCCGGGCTACTCAAGTTTCTTTCCAACCAACTAGTCCCCAAAGCTACACAAGTTTATTTTAGTCCCACCTGAGTCAGTGATTGTTTTCGAAAGTATTCCTCGGGATAACGCTAAGTATACATTGTAAAATAATACACGTAGGTGAAGGGGGAAATCTAATATTAAATCAACTCGTCTCTACTCTTAAAGGTAACGTAAACCATTTGCAAACATCCCAAATCGAAATTGCTAAAATAAGTAATAAGCTGTTTGGTTGCAATAGGGACCATTAGATTTGATACGTAAACGGGATATATATTAATGCGGCTCAAAAACTTCGCCTATTAAATCACCATTTTGTGTGATAATTTCATCAGTTTTCCATTATGCATTTCATCAATACTAATGTGAGATGTAAATTGCCGATAGTGTACCAGAGAAACTTTACAACGCAAAATGGTGATTTTAGAGCAAATATAATAGAGGGAATTGTGTACTTAGTACTATAACGATCGAACTGAACCGGCCTTGTGAAAAAAACAACCGGTATTTCCCTTCAAATTATACATCCTTTAACGGAGGTGAGCAAGTTATCGACATCGGACGTGTAGGCTATCGCTAGGTATGATGTAAGCATAAATTTCAACGGTTAACAATGAACGATGTTTTTGTAATCATCAGCGGACACGAATCAGCGGACACAAAACATTACACAGGTCAGTACTATCATGTCTAATACGGAAACATGGTTACCCTGAAGATTACCTGAAAGATTACCCTGAAGTAATTTTCAACACCAAGTCAGCAGTATACATGTGCACACGTCAACTATGAGAGACTGGCTTTTGTAGAACACCAAATTACGGGATTTTGTTCGTGGTTGTCAGCGGACACAAAACATTACACAGATCAGTACTATCATGTCTAATACGGAAACATGGTTACCCTGAAGATTACCTTAAAGATTACCCTGAAGTCATTTTCAACACCAAGTCAGCAGTATACATGTGTGCACGTCAACGATGAGAGACTGGCTTTTGTAGAACACCAAATTACGGGATTTTGTTCGTGATTGTCAGCGGACACAAAACATTACACAGGTTAGTAATACCATGTCTAATACGGAAACATGATTACCCTGAAGATTACCTTGAAGATTACCCTGAAGTCATTTTCAACACCAAGTCAGCAGTATACATGTGTGCACGTCAACGATGAGAGACTGGCTTTTGTAGAACACCAAATTACGGGATTTTGTTCGTGATTGTCAGCGGACGCAAAACATTATACGGCAAATGCCTAGCAATAGCCTACACGTCCAAAAACGATAACTTGCTCACCGTTAAAGTAGTATAGTGTCTGATTTCAACCAACGATTACCAAAAATGGGTTAAGTTGTTAAAGTCTAAATCCACATCAACTGGACGTAAATTTTAATTTTAAATAGTTAGACTACGACTGCTTGGCTGATGTCGAGGCTGTCGCTGTAGTTTGTACAATACCCGAAGTACTGCCAAGAACAATTTTTATGTCCAGTTTGTGTGAACAGAGTTGTGTAAAAATAGTGTTTTTCAGCGTGGCACTTTATATTGGAATAGCTTAGACGAGTCCCTAAAATCATCAAACTCCCTCTCTATATTTGTTAAAAAGCTGAAATTCTATTTTCTTGATTCACATTCATATAATTAGTTATAATTTATGAACTTAATTGTTGTGGTTTTGTCTCTCACCAGCTTGTGTTTTCCAGTGTGTGTTTCGTTATATTGTTTGTTTACGTATAATGTCCTTTGTCCTGTGTGTTGACCGTCTAGATTGTCTGTCAATAGGTTAGGGTACAAAAGCAATTCGCTTCACCTTATACCTAAATGTTTTCATTAATTTGGTCATAATTTAATACTTCTGTATATAATTGTAATTAGATCATTTAATTGTTTATTCTTTGTTAAAGTGAATTATGTTTTCTTCCATTCTGTGTTAATGGCAGCGTTGAAATAAATGTACTACTACTACTACTACTACTACACGAACGAACGAACAAACGAACAAGCGAACGAACGAACGTTGATTCGTTTTGACTTTCCCTTCATAACTTAAGATATTAACAAAAACATTGAACCAATATTACTCTGAGACAACCAGGCAGCATTAACTAGACTATTGTGTAATTTGTATCAACGTACACTTTGTACAGGTAATTATCTGCTTTGTTTTTCACGCTAGTGGGTCCGACTTGGTATACTGGCATTATGAAGTTTTTTGTTGATCGAGTCCCAGGTAGAGTTCGCTGTTAAGCTCTTAAAAATACAGGAAGCGTCAATTATAGCGGCAATGAAGCCCTAAATATTGTACTTTTGTGCTGGTATTTTTC
The DNA here is from genome assembly GCA_037893245.1 of Crossaster papposus. Taxonomy (NCBI): domain Eukaryota; kingdom Metazoa; phylum Echinodermata; class Asteroidea; order Velatida; family Solasteridae; genus Crossaster; species Crossaster papposus. Next base: position 446,774 of record JBAIAA010000327.1, on the reverse strand, counting down.
CTGGCCTCTTTTTTGGTTGGGAACAAGCTAGATTTTGCATTGGATGGATGAATCAATATAGAGAGAGAAAAACAGGAGATTTATCCTCGAATATTCTCGCACGATTTGGACCAGTTTCCCGCAGCGCATGCACACAACGGTACCTTGGAAGTTTTCGGCTCATTCTGCTTCTCCAAGGCAAAATGTCGATTTTGAGACGGGTGAGTAAACACGAGCAAGTATTTTTTTTATAGGTCGGTCCACTTGTTTAACGGGAAGAGAACGCATCTACAGGACCGGGGGCCTTATTTCGACTAATTCGGCTTGTTTGTCGAGACAAGTAATTGAGTCTCGTCACCAGGCAAATAAACCGCGCATCTCGCATCTTGTATCTCGAAAGCCCACAGTCGTCGTGTTTATTTGATTAGCCTGCATTTTTCGCTTCAAGGGGGTTTATATATCTTTACTATTGTTTGCGTTGACCGACTTCAACTGGACTCGATCACTTGACGTTTGAATATTTAGCATTTGTGGTTAATATGTGTGTGCACATTAATTTTCCTTACGCTTTCTGCCAACAATATATCAGAGGGAGCTGTTGGTGTATAATATAAAATGCACGAATGAAGATGGGGATCAATGCTGATATAATAAAATACTCAAGCCGTAATGGACCTAAGACTAGGGGCCAATTTCATAAAATGTGCAAGCATAAAACATCGCTTAGCACAAAATCAAATCGTCTTTAGCAAAAACAGGGATACAAATAATAATAATAATAATAACTAGACATGTGTTTGTGGACAAACACAGAGCTGTTTCGGATGTCTAAGATAACTTTCATTATGTGTGTGCCAAGTCTGAAATCGATTGGATTTGTCAATTTTCCCAAGATATATAAGTTGAAAAATACGTGTACAAATCCTATGGGAAAAACTGCACCTTTAAAGTGACGTCACATGACACCCGATGATGTCATCATGATGTCATCTTAATTTTCGTTTATTACACATTCTGGAATACTTGCATACCAAGTTTGGCCCGAATCAGACATGTACTTCCAGAGATAGAGGGTCCTAAAATCTGCCCCTTTAATGTGACGTCATATGACCCACGATGACGTCATCCTGACGATTTCCCCCTTGGCCCTCCTGGGTATGGTGGTCGAGGTGTGTGCCAAGTCCGAAGTCGATCGGATTTACCAAATTGTCAAATTCAATAGTCTGAAGAAAAACGTGTACAAAACCTATGGAGAAAATTGAACCTTTAATGTGACGTCACATGACACCGGATGATGTCATAATTACGTCATCCTATTTTTTGTCTATAACACATCCTCGAATACTTGCAAACCAAGTTTGACCCCAACCGGACTTGTACTTTCAGAGTTAGACGGTCTTAAAAACTACACCTTTGATGTGACGTCACATGACCCCCGATGACGTCATCTTGATTATTTTGTTCTTGACCCTCCTAAGGATGGTGGTCGAGGTCTGTGCTAAGTCTCAAGTCGATCGAATTGACAGAAGTGTCAAATTCAATATTTTGAAGAAAAACGTGTACAAAACCTATGGAGAAAATTGAACCTTTAATGTGACGTCACATGACACTCGATGATGTCATAATTACGTCATCTTAATTTTCGTCTATAACACATCCTCGAATACTTGCAAACCAAATTTGACCCCAATCGGACGTGTACTTCCAGAGATAGAGGGTCTTAAAAACTGCACCTTTTGTGTAACGTCACATGACCCACGATGACGTCATCATGACGATTTTTCTCCTGGACCTCCTGGGGATGGTGGTCGAGGTGTGTGCTAAGTTTCAAGTCAATCGGATTCACCAAACTGTCAAATTAAATAGTCTGAAGAAAAACGTGTACAAAACCTATGGGGGAAAATTGCACCTTTAACGTGACGTCACGTGACCAAGAATTATGTAATCGCGACGAATTTGTTCTAGGACCGTCCTTGGGTGGTTGTCTAAATGTATGCCAAGTCTCAAGTCGATCGGATTTACCAAAGTGTCAAAGTGTATTGGCAGAACAAACGTGTGTAAATCCTATGGGTAAAAACACTGAAAGTGGAAAAAAAAAAAAGGAAAAAAAAAAAAAAAAAAAAAAAAAAGAAAAAAAAAAACTTTAACGAAAACAAAAGCTGTTTCGGTGAAAAACCGAAACAGCTAATAACAATGGAGCATTTATATAGCGCTTTTAACAATGATCAAAGCGCTGTACAACTATAGCATATAAATAACACAAATTATAAGTACACAAAATAAATGCGAAAATAAAGGGGCAGTAAACAGTACATGTATACGATGAGCTAAGATGATTTAGGGAACAGATGGGTCTTGAGCAGTTTCTTAAAAACATACAAAGAAGGTGAAAGACGGATGTGATGAGGAATTTCGTTCCAATCCCCGGTGTTAAAAGCAATAGGCGAGATGTGTCTGTTGAAGACCTAAGCCCCGCCCTACCTGACTGATACAAAGAGAGCAAGTCAGTCAGGTAAGGAGGAGCTAAGCCATGCTGTGATTTGTAAACACAAAGAAGTAATTTGAACAGAATACGAGGTTCCATCGGTAGCCAATGTAGTTGTTGAAAGAGGAGTAATACGTCAGCAGAGCGACAAGCACTGAAAATGAGCCTGGCTGCGCGGTTCTGGAGTTTTTGTAACCGATTTTTTTCGCCATGACTTATACCGTTTAAGAGAGAATTGCAGTAGTCTAGGCGAGATGTGATAAGACAGCGCACTGTATGGTCACAGGTGTTCTAGTCTATCAATTTACGAATGCGGTTTATATTGCGAAGGTGAAAGTTGACAGATCTGCATATTGATGTGACATGCTTTGACATAGACATAGTTGAGTCAAATACCACACCAATGTTTCTAATGAAAGGTGAGGGTTTGATTGTGGAGGAACCTACTTTAAGTGTCAGGTCAGATAAAGAATTAATGCTACGAGGAGAAGCGGCTATAACAAAATTCAGTTTTGTCGTCATTCAGCTGATACAAGCGGATAATTTGCAAGGAGCTATTTTGGAATCATCAGGAACCGAAGGGTTGAAACAAGTATAAATCTGTGTATCATCAGCGTATATGTGGTGGTTAAGATGATACTGATCAATGATGTCTGAGACCGGTTTGGTATAGAAGATAAAGAGTGTAGGCCCAACGACTGACCCATGGGGAACGCCGAAATCGACATCCAGATGATGTTTATTGTTTGTGACTAGTATTCAGCCGTTTGTTTTGCCTAGCATGAAAAGCACATTGAGCTTTGGCTATAAACTTGTTTCTACTGAGCAAAACTGTTTTTATGAAAATGGCCCCAGGGCCAATTTCATGGAGCTGCTAACAAAAAAGTCGTGCGCAGTAAATTCAGGGAGAATTTTTCTGCTAAGCAAATTGTTCGTGCTTAGAAGCTCTATGACATTGGCTCTTGCTTATGTCAAGTGCACCCACGCATCTTTACTTTAACGCAGTGTGGCAACGCAAAGTTTTGCTCTTATTGTTATGTTGTTATTTTTCGTCACTGGGTTCAAAACGGGCGTTACAAACGAAATTTTCCCATACATCTTAAGGCTGTACTCTATCTGCAACGTACATATTTACATCAGTGTATTTATCAATTTGGCTGCATTGTACATACTGTACATTTTACATGTGTACTGTACGGGGCTGACTGGCTACTCATGTGGATTCTAATCAGCTCCACAGCCTTGAAGAGTTAGTATATTTTGTTCCGGGTTTGGTTGTTATGTTAATTATTTGCGCTGCTTTCGAACCACAAGATCTGATTGGTCTTTGCATGCATCGTCACGTTGAATAGCATTTGCAAATTCTAAGAAGCTGATTGGACATTGTGAAACGCGATAAATCAGGAGTATGATGCAAACTAACAGTCGGTGATTTGTGATTAGCCATTGAGAAATACACATAACTTGATAGTGATAATTTGAATACGCACTCACCCCCCCCCCCCCCCCGACCCCTTGGATTCGCTAAGCAAAGTAAAGAAAAACATAAAACTCGACAGTACTAACGCGTCAAGGCTGTGGAGCTGATTAGACCCAACATGGATAGCCAGGCAGCCCCGTACAGTACAATATACAGTACATGTATGTATAGCAGCCCACTGATCACATGTAACTACTTTTTGCAGCTACAGCACAGCCTTGCATTCAAGGCTATACAAATGACAAAGAAACCTCTCAGAACGTACCAGTTCAGCATATATGTTCACGCGAATGTTATGATACAATAGGCATGTCAGTGGAATGTTACTGAGCTAATCGCCTTAAGGGTGCGATTACACGAGGTCCGTCTCGGGTAGAATGAAATTGGCAAGCTGATTAAAGTTTGGAATTGGAGCAAGGGCAACGCTGACGCGGCAAGGACTATGCATTAGATAAAGTTAGTCTAGTTCTTTGCTTCCGTTCGAGGAATATTAGACGGCTGTTGGGACAATTGGACGGGGCATTTTGTAGCTCAAAGATTGAAAAAAAACTAAAAAGTTGGAAGAGAATGGCGACACTGAGAGCGAGCTTGCAGCGGTCTTTGTCGACCGGCTGGGGACGCGCTGAGCCGCCCGCCCGCGCGCACGGGGAAATGAGCTGGGCAATTGAGGTCGCAACATTTTGGTTGATTAATGTCTGCGATTCCGTATCGCCCTTGGCCTCGCTTGTTGTGGCTTTTCTTTAGCTGTCCTCGCTTGTGTAAGCATCTTTTGTGAATATTAACCGAGGACAATGTGATGTGGGTCAAGACATGATGTAAAAGATTGATAACATCTCTTCCTTCTATCACGCGGCTTATACACAGCCCCTTAATAAAAGGCGGAATACGTGAAAGCAAGGGGACTACGAGCGAGAGATGAACACATTATTTGCAATGCCGCGTCATAACGAATCCGCCCGACGTTTTCCGCAATGTTGTTTACCTATTCTCGTTGCAAATGCATACACACGCGTTGTTTTATAATCCACTTGTACGTATTCATACACATTTGTCTGCCCCGGAAAAAAGCAGTGCCATTACACAAAACCGCAAAAGGGGTTTCCTTAATTTGTAACCACTTTGTCCAATCATGCAGTGGCCCGTATGAAACAGTGAAACCTGAATATTCACGAGGAAGTCATGCATTTTGGTCGTATTCCCTGAATGCATTTTATACATTGTGAACTGTTGTATGGGATGGTGCCAGACTATTTTTGCATTCCAGTCTTGCTTACATTTAAAAAATAAATAAATGTGGCTTAAAACATTAAGGTATGTTTAATCACAGTTTTTAAATTATTCATCAGAAAATACTGGTACATATCAATTTGTAATTAACTTTAGGTTATTGCTTTTATTTCTTTTCGCAAGTACCAAATATGAAGATTTTACCACTTTCAATTTATTATAGCCGACTTCTGAATAAAGCCCATTCGCCCTCGGATACAAAAACACAATTTCTTTTTTTAGTTCCTGACCGTGGTGGATGAAAATGTATGACTACATGTTCGGCAAGGCTTAGGGTTTACGGCCTTTTTGTTATTCATCGTATTATAGGCGTACAACCGACGTGTCCTTGCATATTCCTTGTCAGGGTCTCAAAGGAACATGTCCTCAAACCATGCCTGGAATTCAATAAGTAAAAGTTTTTGCAATCTTGCCAAATGAAAAATAAAAATCCAATCTACTCTGTCCAGCCAAACGAACATTCTTATTTTCGGCAAATACATTACACAAGCGTTATAATCGGACAGCGGCCCCGTGTAAGTCTTGGTAGTACTCTCCGATCCGCGTTATCATAGTCTGGACACGAGTTCCAATAGTAATAGTCCAATGGTCCAGGCAAAATCCACAATTTTGTTTTGTTGACCTCAAACAAATTGCAACAAATTGTTTTTCACCACAGTGCACTTCTATAAGGTCCCTAGAATTACATACTAAAAGTCTACAAAAATCCAAGTGGTGGAAACATGTCTAATTTGCATGAATCGTTAATTCCTGCCGTGTAATATGTTTATTCCCATATTTGGGTATATATTTTATTTTAGTTTTTTGAAAAGTTTATTTTGGCGATTATACTTACACATCCTTACTTCAATAACATTTTCTGAAGCATGTAAGTGACTAAATAATTATGAAAATATAGTTATGGTCCAAAACGACTACAATTATACCCTATGATTTGCACGCATTTACCGTGTCTCCAGATATCATCAAGTAGTCAGTATTGACGTGCTTCAAATTCACCAAGTTGCTTACTGGCACAGTTATCATATTAAAACCTTATGAAAAATCATATGAACAATGATAACATTGTGATATTTAGGCCAGCAAACAAAAACGGGGAAAAGATGGTGTGTCCCTAAATTGGGCTAACAAGCAGGTGAAGGGTTGCCTAAGGTGAGAGACTTGAACAAGTTCAAGGAAACCCACCAAATTAAAGATTGTTGTTCCTTACAATAATCCTATCTACGTTAAAATGTATTTTGGGGATTTCCTTGAACTTGTTCAAGTCTCCCATGTTAGGCAACCCTTTAACTACTTTTTAGCCCAATTTATGGTTACACCATTTTTCCCCAGTTTTTGTTTGCTGGGCTAAATATCACAATGTTATCATTATTCATATGATTTTTCCTAAGGTTTTAATATGATAACTGTGCCAGTAAGCAACTTGGTGAATTTGAAGCTCACCAATACTGACTACTTGATGATATCTGGAGACAGTGTAATGTGCGCACATTTATAGGGTCACGAAGTTGTCATTTTGGATAATTACTATGTTCTCATAATTATTCAGTCACTTATATGCTTTAGCAAATGTTATTGATAAGTAAGTAGAATCACCAAAATAAACTTTTCAAAAAATAAAAATAAAATATATACCCAAATATGGGAATAAACATATTACATGGCAGGGATTAACGATTTATGCAAATTAGACATATTTCCACTGTGGTGAAAAACAATTTGTTGCAATTTGTTTGAGGTCAACAAAACAAAATTATGTATTTTGCCTGGACTAAGTGTTTTTACAGTGTTCGAGACACAAACGCTGACCCTGATATAAGGCCTACATATGAGAAAGTACATTGATTCCACGCGTACATTTACGCATTGGTTTGACAAATTTTCGTGTGCGTACGTTCTTTATGGAGGACACGTTTAGTGATACAAATGTCTTTCTCGCTTATCTTTACTATTATATTATATAGTGTTCAAATATTCGTGACTCGAACTAGACTCGATTATGTATTTGACTCGACTCGGCCAATGACATAATGACTAGACTTGACTCGGGTCACTTCTTGAAAATGGCTTCACTCGATCGATCGAGTCACAGAAATCAGTGACTCGTTACAACTTTGGGCATGAGGTGAACCCTAGCATAAATAACAACAGATTACTACGGTTCGAACCTGAACAAGAACAGCCGTATTTAAATAACATCAACATGGGTAAATATCGGAGCAAATGTATGATGGTTTCTAACAATGGACACAATTGAACAAAATAATTACATAACAGTATTTTTCTATTTTTCAATGATACCATGCAAATTGTATCGAGCCTCCCCATGTCATAATTAAGTGTGTGTCAGTTTACGTGTATTTAGTATACGTTCATTGTGGTCGCCTAATTGTTATGCTTTTGACAATGGCGGATCCAGGGCAAAACAAAATGCCCCTATGTTTTATTAGTTTTTCTATAGTTTTTCCTGTAGTTTTTTTCGTCAGTTTTTTTCTATCGCTGGTTGTATTTACTGTTTATTTTATGTGTACATTTGCCTGAATAAAGTATAGTTAGTATTAATTAAGATTAGATTCAACACGCGAAATTAGAACACCCCCTTTCGCGGCTTTCCTTGCAGCAATGCATATGTCCAGGCTACTTCAATTCCCCGCTGACTAGACTCCAACGGTCCTAATACAAGGCATAGAAATTGAACAAAGATGACAGATTCCAAGGCTAGATGAGCATCTTTTCCCGTACCCTGTACATTTTGTTATAACAAACCGGAGACAAAAACTTTCTTTAATTTAAATAAATTAATTAATGCTGAATGTGTAACATTATCGTGCCAACATTAATAACAAAAGCCTGTCGTGACGACCGGTCGTCATCTGGCCAACGATTGGACGGGGCCCCGGTGGGAGGGCCGTATTGTTTTGCACGGCTTTTAATTGGATTGGAGACGTACACCGTCTACCATGTCGTATGAACCGGTCTAAAACGAAAGAACACTAGTAAGACGTATCGGTTCTGGCAAACAATGTCAATTACTTTGAGCGAATTCGTCTTACGTATACGATATAATACGATAAATGTCTTAGGATAGGCCTATATAACCGTCTTACACTCGGAATGGGCATTGTGCGATTTTGCATTCAAAGCGGACACAATTCTTGGCTGTGATTTCAACAAAAGGTTTTCAAAATCACACATAAATGCTCTTAATTCTCTTTCTCTTTCAAATTTAAATCCTCGATAAAGTTGTTAAAATGCAAATTCACCCCCACTGAATGTATAATGAAGTACACAAAACAAGTGGCGCCAGACTAATTCAATGGGGCGTTGGTATATTTATACCTAGCACGATATCCACATATCGGGGTACCCCCCTCTTATTCCTATACCCTATACACACTTTACACTATTGTTACCTAACATATCCCCCTTCAAAACAGAATTGCTGAGATTCCGGAAACACAATGGCCAACACAAAAGAGGGGCGTTTTCTATGCCACATTAATGCTTCATAATTATGTTGGTATTACAAGGCATTATGTAGATGAATATACAAGCCTTCGGGGCTGTTCCCAGACCAGTGTAAGTCACAAGTGACATTTAGTCATTATGAAGCACGACATGTGGCAGATGCCACCCCCTTACTTTGTGTTGGCATTGTGTTCCCCGCGGAATCTCAGGAATCCTTTTTAGGTTTTAAAAGGGGTTGTGGGGGGGGGGGGGGGGGGGGGGGGGGGGGAGTAAGCTGTCTGATTCCTATTGACAGTCAGTCAGTCAGTGAGATGTTATAGTACATACCGTGCTGGGTATACAGTCAGTATTAAAAAGTAAGCCGTCTGATTCCCTATTGACAGTCTGTCAGTGAGATGGGTACAAAGAAGGCTCCAGACTGGCACTTGAAACCAAACAGCATTGGCTCGAGGAAATGAACGCCGTTGACATAGAGACCGAGAAATGACCTACGTCACTATTTGGCGCCGGATAGACGAGGTCTGTTAATGTTGTTCAATAATCTGTACCAACTACATTACCAGACATACACCCCCCCCCCCTCTTCCTCCCCCTCCTAACGAAACAAACTATATATAAAAAATGTAACTCCTAGTCTTATTTTTCATAGTAGAATTAATGAAAGCAATCATTTTAGAGGGAAAATGGTAATATCAATCGATATTGGAAACCGCCACAGAGAAACCGCCACAGCTGCCTACTAGCGGCATATTCAGCTTTAATATTAAAGCGGAGTCGTTCGTTAACCCCAACCTGAGCAGGACAAAAAAATCTTATAAATTAACATGAAAATATGAAACAAAATACTATGAATATCACATTTCGTTATTAACTTGGTGGAACACTTCGTTGGAAATGTTTGTTACATGAGCGCCGACACAAACAATGCCCTCGTAGTAAATGGGATCGGGTTCGTTTAGCTCATACGTGAAGTGGGTATTAAAGGTAGGATACACCATTTGCCGACATCGACAAATTTTACTACCGAATTATTATGAAATAGTTCACTGATTTGAAAGTAAATATAATTACTCTATAGGCTATATAGGCATCCAGCTAAATGATTGCGCAAGATATCCTGTAAAAAAATGTTCCGGACGGCGATCGCAAAAAAACAAAGAAAACAAAGAACAACAAGAACAATTGCCCGACGCCGGTTGAAAACGAACGCCGTTTTTCTTGCTTTTTTTCTCGGCATCCATGATTGTAAAACTTCGAGCAGGTCAGTGAAACTATATTAACTATAAAATACACCCACCCCCCAAACAAAACCAAACAAACAAACAAAGCAATTTCCAATGGTGTATCCTACCTTTAAGTTTAAACAGACAATCATATGAATATAGAGGAAGTGGAAATAAACCCTTCTAAACATAGTAGTGCATAAATGGCGACTAGGTGCATCAGTGTGATTGAACGATGAAATGGTAACGAGTGGACAAAACGTACATCCATGGCACACAACTAAATATAATGCTAGTAGCATCAAGTTGAGTAAGGCAAACAAGTAATTCTTCATTGTAGGGCAATTACGCCCTGAAATCCCCTAAATGTTAATGTTTTGGATTGTTTACTTATCATATTTGGTTGAAAAGAAACTAGCCTATTGTCTCACGGTTCCCGAGAAAAGGCGAACGAAAAACAAACAACCTGGTTGTACGACGGAGTGTGCGTACGTTTTTCCTGTCGTTTTCATTCAATGTATACGATGTACATGCGTTGTGTGTGTCACATACAATAATTACACACAACACCAATCCACGAAATGTGGTTTCTATATACGTCCACAGAAGGTGAACATGTTACGGCTGGAATCACAACTAGCACTAAACAGTTCGATTTTTTAGAGTCACACAAGTGGACCCCGAAACTCGTTCTACACAACAATAACACAAAAACAGGGTGGTTCTACTGTGTGGATGTTTATATCCTACTTCGACGAATCGTAATTTTCTGAAATCACTCGACCAATTGACGTAATATCAAACCTGTACAAAAAAATGAGCATTTGTTCTGTAACCGTCCATAGCGTAGACAAATCTTTTTCAAGATTTTGTTTTTAAAGGAGGACGGGGAGCTCTCTTAAATCACAACAGAGAAACAGACACGGTGCAAAGATAACTAACCTAATCTTCCTAAGCCGATCCGTTCACATTCAGATTTCAGTTCAGATACGTTTTTCAAGATCGTATATCAAGTTAATGTTCTTAAATCTCATGCTTGTTAGATTTTCCGGCAGTGCGCACTCTGTGGCTCGGAAAATAAATGCGCCTTGTCTCTGTGACCCGCTCCATCGTAATCAGGAATAAGTCGCTGAGACCGTTTTACGCAATCGGCCATTGAAGTGAACGCATGGGTGAAAATCTTGACCTAGTCGATTTTCTGAACATTGTATTTTTAGGAAGTGTAGTTATCACAGATTATTGTCATTAATGTCTTGTATGTAAAAACAAGTGTGTGCGCTGTCCGTATGATTTTGGTCAATTTTGTTTATTTCAAAGCTGTTTTTCTAAATAAATATACACCTGTCATCTCCATCAGACCATAACTCGTTAACCTAAACAGATACACACTTGTGATGGGTATCATTTTGAGACTTATTCCTTATTTCGATGGAGCGGGTCACTTATTAGGTCAACGTTTTCTTTCTATGATCCTTGTTGGCAGACATACAGGGTGAGTAAAAAACAAGTCCCCTCGATTTTACAAAAATTGTTTCTGGAACTATTTTGGTTAAAACACCCTTTAGTAACAGGAAAGTGCATATAATTGTTGGTCTACTGTCGAGGATCGAAACACAAAAGAGAACAAAGGGAGCAAAGGATCCTCGATCGACGGTTTGATTGTCCGAATTCGGTCCTCGATCGTTGGGGCAAGCGCTAAGGTAATGGGGTTTGGGTACAACATAGGAATAAAGGAAAACACAATAGGGGATCCTCGATCGTTATGTGGTTCACGACTGCGTGTACTCGCATTCCCTAGAAGACACAACAGCGTCCATGGTCCTCTCTGGACAGCTTCACAAAATGGTAGCCTCACTTAATTGCATGTAACTTTGAAACCAAAATGAGTAAATTCCGAAATTAATCTGTATCAATCCAACAGCATTGTCACTCTATTTTTTTCTCTACCTATATATTTTCCTTAAATTTATTTTAAAATATTCTTTTAGCGGGAACTTCTTTTATACTCGTCTGTTAAGTGTCTTGCACAAATCGTTACCTGAGGCAACTGGCTGCATTACGCATTCCAAAAACAACACCTGTCGCGCAACATATACAGTCGTATTCCCCAGTATTATCAAATACTTGGCACCTATGCTTTTAAGCTATCAATTTGGGTCTTGAGGCAAGGCTATAGGGCGTTGCAATTTGCCAATTTGCTCCTAAATGGCTATCTCATAAATACACAAAATAGAAAAAGTATTGAATTAAGTATTGAATTGCCTTCTAACTGATTTTTATTCAATTGTGATGTGGTTTTAATATTGCAGCCACATCCGTGTGTCCGTGTATTTTCTGTGCCCTTATGTCGCCTGTTGGCGTTGTGACGCCTGTTTTCATCCTAAAAAGACAGTCTGGTATTTTAAGCGCTCTGTAGACCCTTGACTTTGCACCTAAGGCTCCGTTCAATTCAAGCCGGAGGACGATTAGGACGTCTGCGCTATTTTCTTTAGCAAGTTCATCGACTGATAACATGTTAGGGTCTTCTATCTTATCTTGCGCCATTTTTTGAAGTTATATATATATAAACAAGAAATAAGTTTCCCCTGGGAAATATGCATTTTTCTGGAAGACAGTTAGGCTCCTTAACCTGTTACACAAATGTAAAATGTAGTCTGAAATGTTACACATTTATTGTGCAAAAGAGTTTCACCCAACAGTTAACCTTCGCCGTGAAATGCTGGCATTTATTAAATGTGATGACCAATAAAACAATGACACTTTCTTGCATAGGGATTGGACAAATGGAGAAAATCATGTTTTTACGGAATTTTTTATTCTTTCCTCACTTCATAAACTTTTTCTAAAGTGTACAAATGTAAACATGCATTTAATGTTTTTGTTTTTGTTTTTAATTTTATTACTGAAACGAAGAGACAAAAAAAAATTCATTTCCACAAAACCTTTATGCCTTAAACAAATTGTTTTGCTTGGGTGACTCTAATTTATTGTACTTCGTAAACTTAGAAAATTAAAAACAAAAACAAAAAACATTAAATGCATGTTTACATTTGTACACTTTAGACAAATTAATTGAAGTTAGGAAAGAATATTAAACTTTCTGTAAAAACATGATTTTCTCCATTTGTCCAATCCCTATGCAAGAAAGTGTCATTTTGTATTGGTCATCACATTTAACAAATGGCAGCAATTCAAGGCGAAGTTTAACTGTTGGGTGAAACTTTATTGCACAATAAATGTGTAACATTTCAGACTACATTTATTTGTGTAACAGGTTAAGGAGCCTAACTGTCTTCGAGAAAAATGCACATTTCCCATGGCGGACTTATTTCTTTTGACCTGTTTATTTACTTTGTTAGTTGTACATTTTTATTGTTTGAAGCAGTAACGTTTTCTAAATCTAAAGAATGTAGCTTGGCAACTAACCTGACAAAGGTTCACTTCTGTAAATGCTGTATATTCCGAGAAAATAATATTCTACGGTTACGATTTTAAAACAACTACTAATGTAAATTTCCAAAAAAGGAATCTCCGAGACACTACTTCCTGACTTCTTTTAACATAATCCATTAGGTTTGATGCGCGTACGAATTTATATTTGATATACGCTACCTATTAAATTACCATTTGCTTTAATAATTTCTTCAGTTTTACATTTTGTTATTTTAACATTTTTATGTGAGATGTACATTGTAGTTAACGTTTACCATATCAAAAAAACAATGTCAAATAGTAATTTGATAGGCGACATACATGTATGTATTCCGTAAGCATATACAATCTAACTGTTCCTCCTATTTCCTAAAAATGACAGCATTACATGCCAGAAGGAATAATTTAACACGGAATTTAAAACCATTGATATCTTTACATCAAGTATGCTTTTGAACAATAAACAAGTGGTTGGTTACTTTTTGAATAATTGCAAAAAGTGTACTAGATCTCCCTTTAAGATCGTATCAGTGATGAGACATCGCGGATGGTATCGGGACTACGAGGCAATACAGGTTTGCCAAAATATAGAATGACATTAAATTACCTCGGTGGAAAAAAAAAATGAAGGAAAACGACGGGAGCATGACCTCTTTCGAGTCTCCTGATGCCTAGTCTAGTCTAGTCATGACGCCTTTAGTTGACGTACTGCTGAGTGAGGACTAAAGCGATCACAGGGGCTGTCGAAAGTGAAAATGACTCGAAGCGTAATGTGATCAATTCAATTTAAATAGAAAGGTTTAGCAGCACGTGTTGCGCAAACGTCAACGCGAATACACAAGATATTTTGGCGCGGCTGGCATGAATCAGTTAAAGGTAGTATACACCATTGGTAATTGCTTGAATTATCAGGAATGGATGGATTTAGGGGGTTATATTTCATAGTAAATGTCGTTTAACTGTCCTGTCCGAAGTTTTACAATCATGGTTGCTGAGAAAAGCAAGAAAAACGACCTTCGTTTTCCACCGGAATTGGGCAGTTTTTTTTATGTTGTTTTTGTTTTTTCGCGATCGCCGTCCGGCGATAATGAATTTTGGTTTATACAATTCAATTTTTCGGAACAATTACAGGATATCTAGGGCAATCGTTTTGCTGGATGCCTACAATCATTATTTACTTTCAAATAAGTAAGATATTTCTTAATAATTCGGAAGTAAATTTTTTCGATATCTGCAAATGGTGTATACTACCTTTAAACTGAAATTACGAGTTGGCGTTCACGGGAGTCGTATTGCTAAACGGTAATGCTGTTGCTAATTTAGGCCGTGTCCAAAACGAACTTCCAGGACTACGGCTATACGTCTATTGTCAGCCTGCTAGCGAGTAGTTGTAATGGAAAAAGACCTAGACAATAGCCCTGTGGACAAGAGATTCAGACACGGCCTTGTTATCCAAAATGGCAGAGGTCCTTGGCCTGTTACAGGAGAAGAATAATCAATCGGAAGCAAATTGTCCTCTTGGCTTTGCGGTACGGAAATGCAACTGGACTTCGCCATTATATAAGGAAGAAACGAGTATTTGAAAGAGTTATTCATACGTGTAAACCAATTGAGCAATGACAATATAACACGAGGGCGGTTGGGAAAAGATCACGGAGACTTTACAATTCGTGAGCAATTCCATGACAGTTGAAAATGAAATGAACAATGGAATATGTAGCATTTGTAAGTATTATCCAATCAAAATAAACTTAACATCTAAGGTACTGTTTTGTGTATGTCAAATTAAATATATTGTAGATACATTTGTAATAGTTATAACAAATCTATGTTAGTAAAAAAATCCGTCACAGCAGTTCTGTATGTTTCTTGGACTCCGTGGTACTTTCCTACGTACGCAAAGTTTCTGCTAAATGTCTTGTTTTAAAAATTCCATTAGCACGATCACCGAAGCATTAGTTATTCTGTTTTAATATTTACGGAGAAGAACCCATAGTCCCATATTGAAAGGGCTTAAATAAAAAGGTAAATAGAACCTTTGAAAAGGTAAATAGAGATTACAAAACGTAAAAACCAATCATTCTCTCTTCCTGTGCGAAAAATAACACTATCATGTCACTCGTCTTCGTTCAGCATGCCAATCTTCAAATCTTCATAATTAATGATTAATAATAATAATTTAAGAGGCCAATCATCATTACTCTTAGATGGGATGCTGAATTGCGAAGGACGCGGCTATGTGTGGCTGAGTCGATGACACTATGCGCATCTGGCAGCCGGCCATACGACCCATATCTGACCACGGAGCACAGCCAAAGATCGTGAATGTTGATTTTAGTGGAGGAAGGAAAAACCGTAGAGAACCTGAAGGAAAACAACCTCGTGGCACAGGAGAGTCTCAACAAACTACTTTACTTGCATAATGGTCCGAGTCGGGAATTGACCCCGGGCCACATTTATGAGAGGCGAGCGCTTCACACCATTATGCCACTTATTGATGACTAGTTGACCGCCGTTTAATTCCAGTACCTATTTCTTTTTCAAAACTTGATATGCACACCGGTTTGGCATAGCGACAAATTGCTTCTAGGCAAACTAAACAGATACCCCCCACACACAATCACACAATCTTGAACCGTTTCCCCTTGCTTCTGGCATAACGTATGCCATTACACGTACACAATTGGTACCCGCGGTAAGGAGCAACGCGAAAACGTGTCTGGCAACTTAAAATGGACTGGGCCATATGAATAAAAAAAGAGCAAATGCTTGGAAGTACAAGCAAAAGAAAAAGCATTTATTTTGGAGTAAAAGTATTTAGGAAAAAGCAAACGCCTGAATTCGTATCAACAAAAGTTAATTGTTCAGCATGAGCTAAAATGGTAGTAAATACTTGCGTAGGCACACTTTCCAAGAGGGCCCCCATCGAAAATCGTGAATTTTCTTCTCTTTTTTTAAGCTCTTTTTTCCACAAAAAACAAAAATCGACCAGAATACCCCATATACATAAAAAATGGTTTAGACGGCCGAATAAATATTTATAACGCCCTACTATGTTAATTAATTTAATGTACAGTCAGTGCCCATGCCACATTAATCTGCCATTGACTTTAACACACCAATTACATGAACACAAAAGAACCATAACATTTATCTGAGAGTTTGCACTCTAATCAATAATGTTCTATAAAACCTTACAAAAACTTAGAAAATGTTACATGAATTTTAAATTGAATGCACCGTGTTCCTACCCTAAACAGCGCCACCAATTAACAAAAGTATCCACACCACTCTTTCTCCCCGTCCTCCTCGTGTAAACAGTTAGGCTTTTGGGCTGTGAATGAATGACATTCAACGGAAATCAATATGCCTAGTTGCCTACACACAACTGTATTTAGGTACATTGCGTCCCGCGTGTTCCTATACCCTAAACAGCGCCACCAAGTGTTAATTTTATTCCCTGTCCAACTGCAGCGCCTCTTACAGATTTGACACTTTAACGTTAGCGGTTAGCTTGTTAAAGTCTACTAATGACAGATAACAGTACCTATTGGGCATGGGTAGATAACCTTCATCTATGCCACAAAGCTATGGATGGATGAAATTAAATAAGAACAAGAAACCCGATATACAAATGGATTATCAGCAGGATATTAACGTCAGCTGCCGACGTGTCAACTAAACCAAGACGGAATGC
The DNA here is from genome assembly GCA_037893245.1 of Crossaster papposus. Lineage (NCBI taxonomy): Eukaryota > Metazoa > Echinodermata > Asteroidea > Velatida > Solasteridae > Crossaster > Crossaster papposus. The sequence goes on along the minus strand of JBAIAA010000327.1, from coordinate 429,723 downwards.
TTGTAATCTCATGATTGTTTTCTTCAGTTTTGGTGATCATGTTTAGACCCTTAATCCTCGAGTTTGAGAAACGAAACTCTTAGTAAAATATGTCAGCATCACGATGAGTTATTGAAGAACGGCCCTAGTAATTTGAGTCGAAACATCTTCGGTTCGTAATAGCAATAAGCTGAACAGTCAATTTCCCCGTTGACGTATTATCAGTCGGACAAGCTAGTGAACATGTCATTAAACATGAATATCGTATTAGACAATTCCCCAGAGCTGTGATATTAATGACTGGTGAGTGGACTTGCATGTAGTTCAAGTTGAATTGTTATACCACGGCAATAGATTGTGAATTTTTATTGGTCGAGAAGCGTTCACGTGACATGCAACAAAAACGCATGTATCCGAGTGTGCCGATGTATCTTTGGAGTGATGTACGCCGAGTACGCGTGGTACATGAGTTCATGTACCCCACGGGGTACATGAACTTTCTTTTTCCAGGCCGCGGAATCTTTTTTTACACGCTAGCGCATAGCCTGGCCGGCCATTTCTGTGATAAATACCATGGAAGCGACTGATATTAGAGTCTAGCAACGCTGTGTTATATTAGCTGGTACTACGTAAATTGATGTATGTTCCTGTGCGATGTAAACAGGGAACAGTGAAGTTAGCACTTTCGGCAACGACTAACGACCGCCATTGTTGTTTACACCGGCTTTCGTTTATGCTGTTCGTCTGCTTTTTTTCTGTTCCAATTTTGCCTTATTTTCTCCGTAATGTCGGCAGACGACAGCATTAAGTCACCTCCAAAGAAGCGATTTCTGTCTCGTTCAAAAGAGGAGATCAGAAATTTGATTTTCGAGCAGGACAGCGCCAGTACGAAGAAAAACACGGAACATTCAGTGCGACTACTTCGGCAATTTTGCACCGCAACGGGAACGGACCCATAACAAACAATTCTTGCCTGCTGTAATCTATTACCGTGGTATAACAAAACAATTGTTGCCTGCTGTGATATGGTCCATGGCGTTTTGTACACCCTCGGGGGCAAATGGCACCCTCGGCTTCGCCTCGGGTGCCATTTTCCCCCTCGGGTGTACAAAACGCCATGGACCATGTCACAGCAGGCAACAATTGTTAAATGTCTGTGTTTTCGACCATAGCATTTATTGGTTTATTATATTTCTTTACCCAGGATGTGCCAACAGTTTAAAACTGGTTTCCAAATAAAGTTGAATAAAACAAACAATACAAATAATAATACATCAAAAGTCATCAACAAAACCGTATATTATAGATACATGAAGGATCATTAGATAGGCATTATTTTGTATGAATAAGTTATATATTGTTAAAGCGACAAAGCATAAAATATCCACTATAAATAAATTAAAAATTGCACCTTCCGTTCTTACTTTTCTTATAATAATAATAACATTTGTATAGCGCTTTTTACAAAGTTGATACGAAGCGCTTAAGCAGAGATACAAAACTACACATTAAACAAACAGTAACTTCGCAAAAGAGACCAACCAGAAAGTAAACACGTGTGAACATAATTCAAGATAAAATTAACGTAACTTAGGATACAGGTGGGTTTTAAGTTGAGATTTAAAAGTACTGAGGGTGTCAACTGATCGAACAAAGTTAGGGAGACGATTCAAGCATTTCGGTCCAGTGACTGCAAAAGCTTTAGAGCCAATATTTGTGCGAGATCGTGGGCTGATCAATACTACAGCAGAAGTGGATCTTAAGTTGTACATAGACTGACGGGTGTGGAGTAGATTACAAAGGTAGGATGGAGCTAGATTATTTAACGATTTATATGTAAGTACAGCATTCTTGTATTCAATTCTTTGAGGTACCGGTAGCCAATGTAGGGACTGGATGAGAGGTGATGTATGCGTGAATTTAGGTTTCCTATAGATTAGACGGGCAGCTTGATTCTGTAGGAGCTGTAGGGCGTGCAAGTTCTTAGTTGATGCTCCATAGAGAAGGCTATTACAATAGTCTAGCCTTGAAAGAACGAGTGCCCGAATTGCTGCGTGTGTAGAACTTTCATCGAGATACTTCCTAATCAGGGTCAGGTTTCGGAGATGAAATTTGACAGTTCTTGAAATGTTTGCCACCTGAGCATCATGAAGGAGACGATTATCAAAGATGACACCGAGAATCCGAAGGGACTGTGATGGTTCCAGAACAACATCACCAAGGGTCAACTTGACATCAGTGAGCTTTCGATGATGTGCTTGCGATGCAACTACTAGAAATTCGGTTTTGTCTTTGTTGAGCTTGAGTTTGTTGACAGTCATCCAGGTTTGAACGTCTTTGAAGACGTCTTTCAGCTTGGAGAGTGCACCTTGCATGGAATCCTGAGAGCCTGGATCACATGTTACATACAACTGTATGTCGTCATACATACCTGTTCTTGATGCGTTCAAAAATATAATGCACTTCTCTTCTTTACACCATTAATTAGCATGGAAAACACTCAACAAACTGTCACGCAATCCAACAGAATGATTACAGTATAATTTGGTATTGAGTAAAGACAAATGGAATGTGGACAGTACTGGTTTATGAGTTCCAGTAATAAATTATTATTTGCTTGAAAAAAAAAGAAGAAACTAATTTTGCACCTTCCGATTTTGCATCAACGTCTTTCAATTGTGATGTAAAAAAAAAGTAGTCGGCAACTCGTCACAGAATTACATAAATAAGTATCTTCTTCCCTAATATTCGCTGGATCAACACTGTGCATCTATACTGGGGAGCTGTGGGCAAGGACTTCTAAAGTAATTCATTCATGCCAGGATGATTTGAAGGGCGTCTTGAAAAGTAAGTGCCACATGAGACCAGGTATATTCATTTATATATACTTGTGTCAGTTTTGTTAAAGGTATAGGTCACGATTACATATACAACCGAGACAATACGCCTCGTCCCGTCAGAATCGGATCTTAATCAGAATTCAGCGAAATCCTTTTTTCAAAGTCCTTGAATTTACTTACTATAACTAATAATTCACGGCTAAAACAAAAACACAGTTAAAAAGATAGGCACTTTCTGATAATTAAAGGAAAAAAATACCGGGACTCCAATATCGTATAATTATGCCATACTTTTCATAAAAACATGTTTTGGTAAAGCAAGACCGAACTACTACTAAAGGCACGTTGATTGGAACTTGAGAGCAATATCCAATTCATCGATAAAGCGATACTGCTCGTCTCTTCCCCTTAAAACATCCTCCTTGTTTGTCTCGAAACCTGTTATTTTTAAGCAATTTGTTTTTTCTTGGAATCTTTTAAGAAAAACCTCCGTCTTAAATCCGTGGGTGGAACAGATGCAGTGTATAGCCACCAGTTCTGCGGGGGTTTGTATAATTATTCTTACAAAGATTTCATCAAGCCTGTCGTGGCTCATCCGTCACGCACACCCCACTGCACTGTTTGCTTTCAGAGTGTGTAACGAATTCGCCAAAAAAATAATAATCGGGGTTATTGCCACTAAAGGTGTATTGCCGCGCAAATAAAATCTGTTTTGTCAGCGCTTCGTATGTCGGGGATGGTAATTATTAAAAGATAACGCTGGATTTGGATGACGCGTGCCGCAATGGGAATTGTCATATAAGAATTTGCCAGTATATGTATTAACATCACTAAGAAATACAATTTGTTTTTAACCTAAACGTAAAGACCGTTAATCAATTGTAATATACAACACCTGAATGAATCCCTGTCGTCTGATTGGTGGGTCATTGATCACGTGCGTTGAATTATTCGTTTCATTGCCAGGCACGGCCGTGACGCCAACAAACTTCTATTCAATGGTTCCATTCAACGGCGAATAGAACTTCAATTATACGGTCGCGCTCTGACCAATCAGTTGGCGAGGATTTCAGGCATTGTCTAAAACAAATAATGAATGTTTCACGTTTGTGCGATGGAAAGAATAAATGCATACAGATGGTATACAAATAATGGATGTTTATAAGTGCACAGGTGAGAATAATCTCCTGAATTCATAGTTTGTTTTATATAACACCCAAGTTTAACTTTCTAATTTGATTGAAGAATACAACTTTAAGAATAAACAAAATTTACAGAATAGGGCGTTTTGTAATGCTGTATATAAACCGCATGCATGTTTGGTCTAGAGTACAATATAAAATAAAAGTGATGGGACGAAAATGCACGGTGAATGGAACAAAAAATGCACGGCCATGACGTAGGCCATGCAATAGTTTGACTAATGAATGCCGCGTGACCTATAATCCTCCAATCAACTGACAAGGATCTACTTATTAGTGTTATATAAAAAAATGTTTTATTCCTGCACGCGGCAAATCGCACTTACAAACATTTATTATTTAACTGAACACTCAACTAAAAAAGGTATATCTCATGTATTCTCAACATCAATTGAAAAGTAGACCATTAATGTAATTTTATAGAAATATAAGATGTCGATAAAAGGAGTAATCTTGGTCTCAGTGACGTCACAGTGCCCTGAAAAAGGCAAAATCGTTAGTAATCAGCCAGTTGACTTGTTTCTAATGGACGACTATCACATTTTGCGTGAGGCCCCGACTATAATTCTTAAAGGGTTTATAAGCTCTTGACAATGAAATTGACAATTTTAACAGCCTGGATTAATTAAGGATTAATTAAAGGGACATACGTACTTGAAGCGCCCAATTGGGCTACACAACGCGTTTTGAACGAAATGTTAATGGAAAAGAGCTTTTAAAAGTAGGACATACACATCCATACAACCATCCTTAAAAAACGGCGTTTTTGCGGTATTATTGTAAAGAACGTATTTCGAGGTTTACTTTTGCGACCCCCAAAAGTGTTTGCCTTCTGCGGACGTGTAAGAAACCACATTTGTGCATTGGTGCTGTGTGTAATTTATTTGACACACACAACGTGTATCGAACATTAAATGAAAACGACAGCAAGAACGTATGCGTACTCCGTCGTGTCTGATGTAAACAACAGTTTGTTTCCCGTCTTTTCTCGGGAAAAGTAATACATTAGGTTGGTTTCCTTTCAACCAGATGTTTCAAATACTATGATAAGTAAACAATAAGGAAAACAAAAGATTTTCGGGGATTTTAGGCCCCCGAAAATGTAATGCCCCTTAACCTTCCAAGTTGGATAGCATGGCAATTATGCGATTGGGATGTAATTTGTTGTTTCGTGAACTGGTGAATATACAGAAACAGTGCAGTCGCGTTTCAATCTGCGCTTTGTTTACACTGAATTTTGATTGATCGTGTGGGCAATTTGGAAGTTTGTTACTTAACATGAATACAGGTAAACACATACAAGCCATCTGGTATACACTCTAAACAGTCCCGGGTCAGACTCACCCGGAATACGGGTCCCGTGGGCTCTGACATTTTTTTTCACTTTCACTTATTTTTCAAGTTATTTTGATCCGGAAAAGTGCAATTCTGAACTGGAAAAAGTGCCAAAACCCACGGGATCCGGAGTCCGGGTAAGTCTGGCCCGGGACTTTTTTATAGAGTGTACAAGGTAGCCAGCTTACCACATCGACGGTATATGCTATAACTACCTGACACAAACAAGGAATCCCAACTGTGCAACGCAGAGAGCATTATTCGAGAACCTGATCCGAGTGACTCAATTCCCGCGGATTCTCCACGGCGTGCTTTCAATGAACATGCGCCGTAGCTAGATGCACGTCTAGCTGCGCGCGCACGACTAATGGTGACTGTGGCTGATTAGAAACTGCGCAAGTCGTCGACACGTTTCCAAACCAACGAACGCCGTATTACAGTGTACATATAAGTGCAGTTTGCTTCGAGTGACAGCCCTCAGTTACTTTCATGACGTCGGTGGTATAGCGGTACAGCCTCCCCGGCTTTTTAGATGACTACTACCTCAAATCGCTTAAAAGTAATCGTCGATTGCCTCAGATTTGATATAAACCTCTCCCCGTTTAACGAAAACAGTTGACCGTTAAGGCTGTTTAGGTTTCACTTGTCTTCATTATTTTGTTGTCCAACCTGACGGAATTTTGACGAGTTGTCTCACAGACCCTGCAGACTCTCCACACCATTCGGTTCGACAGCCCTTCTTAAATTAAAGAACTTCCAATCTTCAGACTACTGGAGAAACAAGGCTTCGGGCTTGGATAAAGAAAGAGTGATTCACTAGCTGGCGGTTATTGAGCAACGACAAGGGCGATCCTTTCAACCGGATATTGAGGCATCGTCACTGTTCAAACCCAAGCGATTGGCCGTGTCGGGTTCTGTTATTTTTGTTATTGGGGAACAGAACCACATTTGCCCTCCGTGGCCGTTACGTCTCACCAGCGCCTCATCAACGCACCGTCGAACTCATTAAAAGAAAAGAGCCACTTTGCGCAACAGGCGCTGGAATTCGGGGGTCACAGCAGTTCCCTTCTTCGCTCTTTTCTCTCTGGTAACAGTTCACAAGACTGTCAGGTGGAAAAAGAACTCGGACCCGTTAAATAATTCCATTTTGTAAACTGGGAGGCCAAAGCACCATTGGAATTAGAGCAGGTGAGTTCAAAAGTGAATGTAATTTTGCATTAATTTCAATATTATTAAGCCTGACGTTGAGGTAGATCAATAAAATGCGCATAAGATTGCATTGGAATTCGCGCACCAAAACGCCAGGCTTATCAACACAAATTACTTAAGTATACTTTATACTTCCCAATACGATGTTTAAGAACACCTCTTCGACAGATGGCCTATGATTTTAGACCAGCCGTGAATGATTTGTAAACTCTAATATTTGTGTTACTCGTACAAATTCAAAGATATACATCACTTAACAGGTAGTATACACCATATGCAAGCCTTACAAAAAACCATTAGAATTTTAAAATACTGTAAGTTAGAGTCTCAAGCATTCTGTTAAATCACGGAAGCTGGCGTGCTGTGGTTTTCAAGAAAAGTTAAATTGTGTATCAATTTATTGTAGTTGGTATGGCATTTTGTATCGAAACCTGACTATTTACATACACTGCCCCCAACTTATGAAAATCAGTTATTCCACATTATATTTGCTATACGGTTACATATCCGTGAATGGGTGCAAGCCAACTAGTCTGGTTTCCTAACCCAACCATTCCCTGAAATATGTGAATTGCTGTTTCGTCTTAAGGAAGTCAAGAAACCAGAGAACAGGTCCGCGTCCCGATATTTACTATAAAATATGAATCCTCCAAATCTATCCATTCTCGAAAATTACAGCAAAAGCAAATGGCGTATACTACTTTTAAAAGCAGTACATTGACAACGACGGTCGCCAAAAGGTGTTTATCAATTTTTATCGTCCACGCCCTGTCGTCCCGTCTCTTCTTCCTTGTTGCCCGCAGACTTGCGATTATTTCTCGTATACTGATCTCGAGATCCAATTGGGATTGTGTTCGAGCCTCAAGGGATCATGGCTATAACATTCCGCGCACGGACGGTACGGTTGTTGACGGGTTACCTTTCGTATGCGTAATATCCCGGTATTAGTTTGGTCCGAACAAAAGTTCACCAAGGGGAACATTGATATTCCTTGGCATGGTGGGAATTAATCAATAGTCTACGGGTGGCTGCAGGTTACAGATATTACCTGGGACCGCTGTGACCCGGGTTCGAATCCGACCTGGGCCAATATGTGGATTGGGTTTCCAGTCCCTGCCTGATTCCGTGGGTTTTCTACATGGATATTCTTCTGGGGTTTTCTTCCCACCTCTAAAATTGTATCTTCTTCTCTCTGTACATGTAGGTTTCTTCAGGCTTATACGAGCTACAGTGCCTTGGGCGCTTTTGAGAAATCCTTGGTTGCATTACCAGACAGAATTAATAATAACAATAATAACACAGAGGGTTCCGATGTGCAGAGTTCATTTTCACCGTGCCTGGCTGATGCACGAGTCTAATTTCAATTTGCTATTATTAATATTGTGCGCGCTAAGTGCTCATGCGTATCATACGTTGGTCAACGAAGCCATCTCCGAACCAACGTGTGATATGTGGACATGCTAATTTATTTGTGACGCCATTTAGAGCGTGCATTTGGACAAAGCTGCTGACTGGTCGATAGGTCAGCTAACCTTAGGCCGTTTTCCAAACCCCAGCTTAGGCTCCGTTTCGGCTGCTTCACCATTGCCAAACTGCATGAACGACTGAGCCAAAACGGAGACAAAGCTGGGGTGTGAAAAACGGCATCGTTTTATAAAAAAAATGCATCATGGCGGCCTCTATGCAACGAAGCTGCAACGTTAACGCAGTATACACATCGACTCTGAAATTTCTCAAAATGTTGAGGTATAAGACTCATCATTTAAATCATGGATAGTAACAACTGAGGAATCACATAATACATCAAATGTTGCAGACGGCGCACGGAAAATGTACAAGTAATCAACAAACTGCGCGCTGATATGGTGTGTGTCATTGGATATAGTACCGTGTGCAACTCTTGGGGAAGGCACGTCAGAACATCACGGTAATAAGTATGCGTCAGCTGATTTACCGAAGGTAAAACAAAAGGGCATGGTGATCAGTCAAAATCTAGAGGTCAAGAGGTGGTTGACTTGCATAACTACTCACTGTATGCATACATATCATAGACGCTCGTATACGGTGCGTGCTTGACCAAAGTTTACAACTTTGAGGTTGCACTGGTCAGAATGGCACTCTTGACTTGTTAAACTTCATCAAATTTTCCACACTCCGATAGAACGAATAAGCCATACTTTATCGACTGCCTCACAGCAAAAACAGGGTTTGACACGCGTCAACTATAAAGTGCACTGTTTTCAGGTTGTTCGCGTGTGAAGCGCGACGTGCTCCACCACACCTGTGAATTAAGAGGCGAATATTTAAAACGTGAACGCAGTGGGTAAATCGAAACCCAGAAGGCTACAGCCGCAACCACTTTTTACACCTTGTTCACGAGATCCCGTCGTGCTTTTGGCAGTTTTAAGAAGTTCATTGGCGTCCCTACCTGAGGCATCTCGAATAATGCAGCGAGATGTCTCGAATCGATTTCCGCTGGTTTCGATAAAAACCGAGAGAGGAAGTTGCTGCCATTAGGGCCGGGAACTATCCGATAATTCCTTTTTGAATTCTTTTTATATTTCAAATCGAAGGAAAGACCTTCATGCACGTTGACCAATCGAACGATTCAGCTTGCAGTTTTATTACGATGCTCGCCACGAATGTTCTTTGACTTGTGGGTGCCGGTTATTCCACAACCGTTGCTATGGGAATACCGAAATGTCGCCCCGCGTGGCTTTTTAAGAATGATTTCCTGGGGCGAAACTAATCAGATGATTAGATGACCGATGACGATGAAAACTGGGTAATACCAGAATGCATCCTTTGGTGTGTATTCCCATCTCGAATGTGACGGGAATGCTCTAAATATAGAAAAATCTCATTACTCCAACCAAAAATCTCTAAATAATTTCAAGAGATGTGCGGCGTTGAATTCAGTGTTTACAAATGCGTCTATGTCCGCCCAGAAAAATAATTTTAATCGTCAAACAGAATAACAAAAATTACAAAACCCTATCAAACAGCCGTGACATTAAAGTTGGCACGGGGACAATACAACAAGCCTGATGGTTTCACAGGGTGGTTGAGATTTACCACCCGATATAACAAAATGCTACTTAAGAATGCAAACAAATCAGATAAAATTAACTAAGAATGAAACTAATTAGTCAGTAATTAGCACTTTAATTAACTTTTCGAGCACAAACATGATTTGTATGACAAATAAAACTTATAAGTGACCTGGACCAGTATTTGTAACTTAAGAATAAAAAGGATGGATAAAGCTTCTTAAAAGTAGGATACACCATTGGTAATTGCTTGAATTATCATGAATGGGTAGATTTGTAGAGTTGAATTTTATAGTAAATATCATTTAACTGACCTGTCCGAAGTTTTACAATCATAAATGCCGAGAAAAGCACGAAAAGCGGCGTTCGTTTTTAACCGGCGTCGAGCAGTTATTCTTATGTTATTTATGTTATTTCGCGATTGCCGTCCGGCGATCGCGGATTTGTCCTTATAAAATTATATTTTCCCGAATAATTACAGGGTATCTAGCGCAATCATTTTGCTGGACGCCTAGAATCATTATTTACTTTCAGATGAGTAAGATATTTCTTAATAATTCGGTAGTAATATTTTCGATATCTGCAAATGGTGTATACTACCTTTAAGAACTATTTGTTTATTTTTATTTATTTTTATTATTTTTTTTTATATATTTTTTTTACATTACCTTTGTACGCCCAAATAGCAGAAGCTGGTTTCCATTGAGGCGCAGCAACCAGTTATGTTAAATAATTATGATAACGCCATAGAACTAAAATCATAACACAACTAAATAAACAAAAAACATATTATTCCATAAAAACACGTTAAGCAATTACATTACGTGAATTAATATAAATGACACTAATTAGCAAGTAATAACACCGTGCTTTATATAATAAAAAATTATGTATCAAAAAGTGAAGAAAATAAATTATGCATTCCCAACGATTTTGTCAACAATTTCGGACTATAAAAAAACCGACTAATTTGAATTATTACGCATGCCGTGTTAGGGTTCAGCGAATAAACGGGCAAAATGGACTATACTTTATAGTGTTCCTAATTCCATATGACACCGGAAAAAGTGTTTAAAACTGGTTTGTATTATCGGCCGTTTCAGGTATTTATGAATATTAATTTTAATATGAGCAAACAACAAATACATTTATTGAAACACTGTAACTATAGTGATGGACCGAGACCAAATCACCTATAGGTATCAGTAGCCTTAAAATGCTTAGTAATGCACACATTAATGTACATGTATGTCGACAGACCTGCAGTGTAAATCGACCGATTCCTTTTCCAGACCTATATGGGATCTTCATACATTATGCAGCATTATGAAATATGGACAGGTGCTGCTTCATAGACCAATTTGGAGCAGTTGTGAGCAGGGACTCGTTTTTTACATATTTTTTTACTGAGATTGTATGGTTCGGTAGAAGAAATGAACCTGCAGGAATGATCCCCAGGCTGGCATATAGATTGTGTAATTTACATAAATATCAAAACAAAACAAATCACCACATTTAGATCAAACTTTAAAAAAAGGCAATGCGCGAACGAATTTCCTTTTCTGTGCTCGTCCTGATTTAGAAACAACGAAGAATAAAAACAAATATAAGCCCTTTTTTGCGGGGCGGGGGGGGGGGGATTTCCACTATACAATAATACAAAGCCGAAATCCTTTGGGCAAGCTAAAACAATACACTGTCCTGCAATGCTGCTGTCAGCTGTAATAGTGTAATTCTAAACCAGCCTATGTATAAAGTACACACAAATCCTGTCGGTGTGTGTACACAATGATCGACGTTTTTGCCACAAAACGGGCACTTCGCCACACTAGATATGCTACTGGAGTGCCGTACACGAATCATTAATGATTTTATCACACATACGCTATTGGTAACGTAAACATTACGAGCCCATCAAAACGGTTGCGTCGCTAAGGTAACAGACGCGAGCGTGCAATTAAGACTAAACTCAATGGTATTCGGTTTCTTTTCTGTTTAATTGTTTACTGCTTGTATACAATGACTGCATTGTATTATTATACTCACGGGGAAACATAGTTATTAAACCATCGAATAGAACAACCTATTATCTCGTCTACGTTTTTATATCTTGTCTATACGTGCCATTATTTACTACGTTTAATTTCATGCGAAATGCCAATACATTTTTTACCATGCAATTTTACTCTTTTTGGAGGTTCTTTGCATAATGTCTGTGTCCCCATCAACATAAAACCGTTTTAAATAATCATATTATATAAGACGCGCGTTGTTTCAATTATTGTTCACAATGTTTTTGCCAAAGTGACATGTGGACATTTAATATCATCAGTAAACTCAGTTTTTTGTTTGGCCTTGCGGATTATTTTAATATCTGGTAATTAATTTACAGGGTTTTGAACCACTTACCCAACGCTAACGTATTGGTATATCTTCCCACCATGTGTACGCCATAATTTGACTGATCAGTGTTTGTGCATCATGGTCTGAAGTACTGTTTCCGGTTGATTGTACGGCGTAAGATAAATCAATAAAATGAAGGCAAAGTACTGTTTCAAAATGACATTTTCTCAGCATTGCGTCCTTGGTGGTTATCTTGTCAGGCGATCAGAATCCAAAGGATTTGTGGGTAGGCCTATACCTTACCCGTCAGCCTCATCAGCTTCCTAGATAAAAGAATTACGCAGTGTAATACCCAGGACAGAATGTCATTGATGTTGTTGTTGTTGTTTCATACCTATATGTGCCACTAGAGAAAGGGGCATGATGTGATTTTACATTTAAAGCGGACACGGTCCTTGGCAGGATGTGATTTCAACCAAAGATTCCCAAAAATTACATCAAAATGCTCCAAATTCACATCCTCAGTCCAAGTTAATGAATTATAGAATATCTGAGTTCAATTTGCCCAGTTAGTTTTCCCTTTACGCGACGCCTTTTTCATCGACTGATTCAACCTGCGATGCAAAACTGATTGACAATCACACGCAACAGCGGCGTGTATTCCCTTGAGCTGTCGATGTCAGGGAATTCTGGCTATTTTCCAGTTCACCAAATCCGTACGTTCGGTTTATTTACTCGCCAACGCCGTCAATGTGGGCTATATTAGCCTGACAGCGATGTCTTCTATTTACACCACTGAGATGGAACAGATAGGAGAAGCAGTATGGTTCACAGCGCAGAAAGACGATGTCAACATCCTCCCCTTACCTGCAATAGAAAAGGTTGCTTACAGGGCGTCCCTTTTTATATCTCTATGGTTCTCATATTTAGTTTTGCCTTTGAAGTTCCACCTGATTAGATGGCTAAATGGAATGATGAGAAGTGTTTATTTTCTCGGGTTTTGTTTATTGTAAGTTTATCATGTGTTGATGTCTCTCCCAGATATCACTGCATACAAAATAACAATTGTTAGCAAGATGCAGTTGTTGTAACCTATATTTTGCGTATTTCCAATAGCTTTCAAATATAACACAGAGCTCGATTTTGTGAATTTACTATTCATCACAGTGTCGGAAGCCCAAAATAGGGTCGGTCAGAAATTAGAACCAAAGAAATAAAAAGGGACGCCCTTAAATGCTCGTGGCTTTTACGAAACTAAAGGAAAATTAATATACAGGGTGGTAAATACAAAAGTTAACCCAAGTTTAAGGTGATTGCTCACCCATATCATACACTTCCAGAAAATGTATGTTTATATTGTTGATAAATATAGGGTGTTTAGAAACAATACTGAAAAGGTCTCTCACGATTTGGCCCATTACATTACAATACTGGCCTGTCCACAGGAGCTTCTTACGTTGCTTACATGCTTATTTACAATTAAGCTCCCGTAGACAATCCGGTTTTGTACATGTCATCAGTAATGGGCCACATCTTGAGATCCAAATAGACCTATTATTTATAAACACATACTCATCAACACTAGGTAAACACACAATCTGTCGAATTGAAGTAGGTGAGTGAACCATCACCCTAACCTTAGATTAACTTTTTTTTGTTAACCACCCTGTATCACATGGAGTGTGGTTATCTAATGAGGTTTGCAATAAATGTATTATAGAAAACTGGATGCGACGAATGCTATAGTAAGGTGGGTTTATAGGTACACGTTTTATGTCATCTTTCGACTAACCATGTTTTCTACCGGGGATACTGGGGTAAATCCAAGTCTAAAGGATGTAATCCAACGTTTCATTGATGTGTATTTCAACCTTTCTATATATGAATCATAGACCGGGACATTAGGCCTATGGTCATTCCCTATACATTGTTGTGCCATGTGCCAATCACGACCTTGCTGGCTTTTCCCTTCGTAGGGAAGGACTCTCCATAGAGCTCCATGCTATAATGAAATCGTCTGTTGCGTTACACAACAAGCTGATTGTGTTTGCTGATTCGTAATCATTTTCCGAACCTAATAATAAAATGCAAGCGTGCAGTACAATATATTAACTCCCAAAGGGTGTGTGAAAAGTCATGTTAAAATTGATGCATTTGGGAATGTTATAATAGGGTTGTCCTGTAAAACGTGATGTGTCAAACATTTAGACAATTTAGACAATTATAAATAATATATACCTTGTGATAACTACTCAAACGTATTGGTATAACACCTAAACGGTCACAACCCAAGCATTCGCTGCAGGAATAACTACAATTATAGGACACCTATAGTTATGAGCCTATACATTTGCATGTTTTTGACCGACAGTTTTGCAATTTTCACTAACTTGCAAGTATAGATATAGTACAGTTATCCTCACTAATTCATCCTCACCATTTCTAAACAGATTTCCCCTTGCTCACTGTGCATGTGCTGCACATATCACTTGAGGTTTCATGGCATAATTTGTGATGAACGACGTTGTAGAGCATTGTTCAGGTACATAAATCTCGAGATCTAAAGTCCAATTTTATGAAGATGCTAAGCACAGAAACTTGTTCAGCTTGAACAGTCTTCTTTGGCAAAAACAGGGTTGCAAACCATATTTGTAGGTGATGTATTTTGTTTGATACTGGTAATCAGCTTGTTTTTTGCTTAGCATCAAAAGCACATGGAGTTTTGGCTGGTAACCTGTTTTTACTACTCAAGACTTGTTTTGTGCTGGGCAAATGTGTGTGCTAAGCAGCGCTGCAAAATTGGACCCAGTAAACAGCGGAGCCCAATGACCACATGCTGAATCAGATGATGTAGATTGCTGACTTGGTTGTCGGTCTGCAAGGCAAACACATACGATCTTCATAAGAGCGTGTCGCATGCTAACTAGACTGAAGCCGTGGCACCAGCCACTATAATGTCATCTTTGATGTAACGTCGGACGCCCAGTCGAGCTGGGGCACGAAATTACTGTGACACCGTTACAATCACGCGCATGCCGTGCCTAATATCTGCCAAGGCAATTAGTGCGACATACAAATAAAGAAAACTGCATGTATCTTGGAGACAACAAAAATGATTGCGAACACGGGTGGCAAAACGGGAAAAATTGGGGAGGGGAAGGGGAGGGGAGGGGGGGGGGGGGGGGGGGGGAAGAAAAAAGTATTTTTGTATTTTTGTTATTGTTTATAATCCTTTTGGGAAATGGTGCACATCGTTCATAATGTAGACAAATTCAAATAAAAAAAAAAAATAAAAAAAATAACGCGATGAGGGCATCATGACGTAACGTTATTTAAACGCCAATGCCGATGCCCCAATAAATGGTATCAAAGTACGTATGATTGTACCCCAATGTCCCTACATGTTTACATTGCTTTTAACCCAATGGATTTTATAGCTGCAATATATTGCATGTTCCCATCCTTTGTACACAAATATGAAACAACGGGCGTAATTGGGCATGTATATTACATTCATTACGGTGCGTACATACATACATAGTTGTACTGTGATTTCTATGGTCTGATGATGTCTTTGTTTTTGACGTCCGTCGTGTATTCCCCACTACTCTTTATTCCCGTCTATTACCCACCGAGGGGAGTAAAACAAATCCTGTTCGCGAACGCCGCTCGCGTGTTGGGTCTAGTCATTTTCGAAACACGATCGAGAGCATGTACACCCAATTCAAAGTTATAGACACTTGGTGGCGCTGTTTAGGGTGGGAATTAGCATCTGGTTGTATTATGTCGTTTATTTCATACACATTCAAATCGTGACAGCGATTCCTTTCTTAACCCATTCACATTATCCGCCTTAGGGAGCGTCTCAAAAGTCGGGAACGTTCCCGTCAAAACGGAACGTTCCCATTTGAACGTTCCTTTTTCAGTGGATCGCGTCCGCATGCCCGTTGGGACACGGCGGCATGACGTTTCGACCATTCCCGTGGGAACGTTCCAACGGGAACGATCTGCCTGAACGTCCAATTGGAAACATTCGCACATTGTCTGATTTGTGCCCGATTGCGTGCCATGTTTGTGTTTGCGCTCCATTGCCGGAGGTACATTGACTTTAAAGAGTAAACAAAGAACAACAGACGGCAAGGTAGGTTCATAAATAGATGTTTTTAACCAGTCTGAAACAATTCGACTACTTTTAAATATGTTGTCAATTTTGTAAGAATAATAAAGTGTATAATGTTCCGTTACGTGACTCACAGCGTGAGTCACGCTCGCCGCTAAATCCTCACATCAAGACTACCTTTAATGAACGTTATTTCATAGTACAATGGAGGATAATTATATTTTACGTAATTTCCACATTTCATAGATGTAGTGTCATTTTAAACTGCAGTAAAGTGGTGACCAATGACTGAGATTTTTTTAAAATTTGTTCATAAGTCTGGATAATCGTCTGGGTAATCAACATTTTTAGTAGTTCCGGCAAATCGTTACCTTCCTACCGACGGTCGTACACGGCACCTGGGATACGTCGAAACACTTTTGTTAAAAACAATTTTATTCAAACTTTTAATTGAACACATTTTCATAGGTTGTCTTCAAAATCACCAGCGACGTCCTAGGGTATCGAGACGCCATTTTGTTAGAAATTACAAGTTCGCATACAGGCCGAGTTCCCAAATGGGTAAAACCGTGCAGCCGTCCAAATGGGAATGCGTAGATTTCTTGCCTGGGAACATGCGGGAACAGCGCCCGCGGTGGAACGTCCAAATGGGGATATGCCCGCGATCCAGCGGGGACACGGAGTATGCCCGGCGGGACGGTGATGTGTTCTCATTTGGACGTTCCAAGCGTTCCGACTTTTGAGACGCTCCCTTAGTTGCCAATGACACGACTTTGCAGATAAGAACGACAACGAGCCCAGGGTAATGTGGAAGGAGAACAAAAAAGGGGGAAGGGGGGGGGGGGGGGGGGGGGAGGGGGGGGGGGGGGGGGGGGGTTCACACCTCATTGATGGCATCATACAACTGAGACCCGGAGGACATTTTGCGGTGGGTGGCGTTTTTGCCGGTTTTGAGTCCGGTGCATTTTGTGTACACCAAACATCGTTCGGCAGTATAGCATAACACTGTCATAAACATATTTTACTGATCGGTGTTTGTACACGTAGGTAGGCCTGTGGTAATTTATTAGATGATTATTCTGACATGGATCTTGTTTAATATTAATTTATGTCCAGACTATTTCCGGTAGATTGCACGGCGCAGACAAATCAATCAAAATGAAGGCAAACGCACTTTCTCAGCATTGCGTCCTCGGTCGTTATCATCTTGTCAGACCATCCAAATCTGAAGCGTTTATGGGTTAAACAAACCATTCGTTTTAAATGTAAGGACTCATAAATCCCAGCTGTATTTATAATCACAATAACATGTCACGAGACCGTGTGCCTATAATTATCGTCTTCAAGCTAGCTATAGATATTTCGAAGTTGACCGAGTTGTCAGTCTATGACAGGATCCGGTTTCACCCCCCGTCATCTCATCTTTCTGGATGTCCAATCCGATCCGTAATCCACCGATAAACCCTTCCCGATCAAGGTGTGTGCTCGGTTCTGGGTCAGCTTTCGCGCGTGGGGACGCCTAATCCCTGAATCAATCTCATTGTAGTTTGTGTGAAATTGGCCCGAAGGCCTTTTATAGCTTTCGCGCGGTTTTGCTGTTTAAACAACGCGATGGTTGTCAAGTACCGAGTGTCCCAGAAAAAAAGGTAATTTTGACAATAAGGGTTATTTTAACAAATATATGTACTGTATAGCTAATAATCATTTTACCATAAAGTTGGAGCGAAATGCTTTCTAGGGATACCTTTCATTCCTCCTGTCATGCATTACTGAGCACTATTGTTTAGAAAATGGTGTGTAACAGCCCCTTCGGACAGTTCGTGGTCAGACATGAGCAGCACATGCAGATATGGCCCGAGGGAAATCTAACCGTTTAACCCTAACCCTCCCAAATCCTCCAAATTCCTCATTGCAAAATGCAGGATTTTGCAGGATTGAGGTCACTTGGAGTTTGATGCATTGCAGGATTTTGCAGGATTGAGGTTACTTGGGGTTTTACCCCTGCAGGAATATGGAGGATTCAGGTTATCAGGCTGAATGTGACACACAAGGATTTTGCAGGATTGAGGTCACTTGGAGTTTGATGCATCGCAGGATTTTGCAGGATTGAGGTTACTTGGGTTTTTACTGACAGCAGCCAGGGCAAGACTGCAGGATTTTGCAGGATACAGGCTGTATGGTCACCAGTGACCAATATTGGAGGATTTTGCAGGATTCAGGTTACTTGGAGTTTTAACAATTTAGGAATTGGAGGATTTTGCAGGATTCAGGTTATGTGTAAGTAAAAATGGGTAGGGAGTTAGGGTTAAGAGCAAGTGATACGTACAAGATGTTTTTTAATTGGTGATACACCATTTGCAAACATAAACAAATGTGAATTATTACAAAACATCCTACTTGACTGTAAGTGAATAACAGTCTCAAGCAAACTATGAAATTACGGCACCTGGTGTGATATGGTTTTCTGCGATGAAGCAACATTTCCAATACATGAACAGGTTAACATCCACGACATCATTGAATATGCACCAGTCAGACATCCCTAAGACTTTAACTTCGATACAAACACGAGTCGAGAGGAGATTAACGTCTGGATAGTGCCGTGTGGCAGGGTGGTAGCCGAGTCCCTGCAAGTCCGTTTACAAGTCCTTTAGTGAAACCAGTCACAAGTCCCTTCATAAAAGCAGTCACAAGTAACTGGATGAACAATGACAAAGGAATGCTTTTGTCAAAGCTGATTTGAACAGCTTGTTATTGAAATTGGAACTGTGGACTTGGGATGGACTTACAGGGACTTACAGGGACTTACAGGGACTTGGACTTGTGATGGACTCGACTACATCCCTGCTGTGTAGTAATCACCGCCGTTTCTTAAGCGACATACAGTTGTGCGCATGTGTTAAGGACACGTTTGGGAATACGCGGTTCTAGATTTCGAACCAGAGTGGGCAAATATCAGGCTGAATACTGTTTATAATTTTTAATTTGCCGCGTATTCGGCCCGTGATTTGCCAACTTGGATTCGAAATCTAAAACCGCGTATTCCCAAACGATATGCGTATTCCCATTTGGACAGGTATCATGCTAAACCGCAATGTCGCGTTGCGGAAAACTCCGTTAAAGATGGAAAAAACTAAATATTCAAACCTAGTTTTGTTTATCACTTGCTGGGTTTGCTCTTTCGAAAACACATGAATTAACGAGATCACAATCTGCTTTTTTATACAAACCATTTTTTGAGTTTGGAAAAACTCACCCTCACTGTCAAATTTGTCCCGAAAACCATTCTTTCCTTAATGACTTACGAAACGGAGCGTTTGTATTTAAGTTTAAATTTTGCGCTTGTCATTCCAATTTTGTTTGGTTTGGGGGGTTCTTTCCTTAATTTGCCGCGTATTCGGCCCGTGATTTGCCAACTTGGATTCGAAATCTAAAACCGCGTATTCCCAAACGATATGCGTATTCCCATTTGGACAGGTATCATGCTAAACCGCAATGTCGCGTTGCGGAAAACTCCGTTAAAGATGGAAAAAACTAAATATTCAAACCTAGTTTTGTTTATCACTTGCTGGGTTTGCTCTTTCGAAAACACATGAATTAACGAGATCACAATCTGCTTTTTTATACAAACCATTTTTTGAGTTTGGAAAAACTCACCCTCACTGTCAAATTTGTCCCGAAAACCATTCTTTCCTTAATGACTTACGAAACGGAGCGTTTGTATTTAAGTTTAAATTTTGCGCTTGTCATTCCAATTTTGTTTGGTTTGGGGGGTTTATTAAATCACGGATATTCTTATGAATGAACTCATCAAAATAAAAAAAGCCCCTAATGTCAGTATTCATCGGTAATTTCCGTTTTTTGATCGTCCCTCTGTCGCGGGTCACCGCTCATGAATAATGCATTTTATTTAATCTAGATTTGAAAATGGCACATGCGCACAACTGTATGTCGCTATACACAATGTCAGAAACAGCGGTGTAATGGTGTGATGATTGGACTATTTCTTTTTTAATGAAATACCAATGGCCAGGTCTACCTACTGACGATCAACCAAATGATTTTCATTTCGAACGGCAAGGGAATAGTTTCTTCCAACATCTGTGGGGGGCCCTGCCCACAGACTCATCGCTGTCAGGAATCGCCTACGTGAACCTTTCTGGGACAATATTTTAATCATGCTGTGTGTGGAATGGTCGGCCAGGTCACTGGATTTGACTCCTCGTGACTTTTCTTGTGGGGTATTTGAAGAACAAAGTGTTCACCAGTCCACCGTGTATCATTCAGGGTTTGCGAGCCCGCATTCAACACGAGGTCGAAATCTAGACTATCTATAATCTTTTGCACCTGAACAAAAATACTAATAAGTTTCCTATTTGTAATTCTATAAGGAATTTGTGTGATCGTTTTGCCCTGTTTTTCAGTGACAAAGTTGTTAATATTAGATGTGGCCTTGATATTAATTTACATGCAGTTCCCATGTCAGTTATTCCTGACAATGTGTCTAATGCTATCACCCACCCACTCAGTGAGTTTGATCATGTCGAAGAACAAGAGATCATCAAATTCATCACTGGTTCTCCTAACAAATCTTGTTCTCTTGATTCCATGCCTACTTGGTTGCTCAAAGCAAATGTCCATGTTATTGCACCATTCATTAAACACATGATAAACTCGTCCTTTTCTACTGGTACCTTTCCACATGACTTGGCTCAGGCAGTTGTCACCCCTGTACTCAAAAAACCTAATTTAGATATAGATGAGCTGAAGAATTATCGCCCTGTCTCCAATATTCCTTTCTTATCCAAGCTCATGGATAAAATTGCTTTAAATCGTGTCAAAGTTCATGTCAATGACAACTGCTTACACCAACCTTTCCAATCTGCATATAAGAGCAACCACAGTACTGAGACTGCTTTGCTGCGGGTGAAAAATGACATTTTGCGTGCCATCGACAACAAGATGGCTGTTTTACTTGCCATGTTAGATCTTTCGTCCGCATTTGATACCATTGACCACGATCTTCTGATAGCGAGACTTGAAACATCTTTCGGTCTTCATGGCCTAGCTTTGAATTGGTTCAACAGCTACCTTGGAGGACGCCGAAATCGTGTATGTGTTGCTGGTGTGTTTTCAGATGAACAGCCTGTCAATTTCGGCGTTCCCCAGGGGTCAGTCGTTGGGCCTACACTCTTTATTTTCTATACCAAACCGGTCTCAGACATCATTGATCAGCATCATCTTAACCACCACATATACGCTGATGATACACAGATTTATACTTGTTTCAACCCTTCGGTTCCTAGTGATTCCCAAATAGCTCTTGACAAATTATCCGCTTGTATATATCACTGACATCAAATCCTGGATGTGCGCTAACAAACTACAGTTGAATGACGACAAAACTGCATTTTTTATAGCCGCTTCTCCTCGTAGCATTAATTCTTTATCTGACCTGACACTTAAAGTAGGTCGCTCCACAATCAAACCCTCACCTTTCATCAGAAACCTTGGTGTGGTATTCGACTCCACTATGTCTATGTCAAAGCATGTCACATCAATATGCAGATCTGTCAACTTTCACCTTCGCAATATACACCGCATCCGTAAATTTATTGACCAGAACACTGTGACCATGCAGTGCGCTGTCTTATCACATCTCGCCTAGACTACTGCAATTCTCTCTTATACGGTATAAGTCAGGGCGAGAGAAACCGGTTACAAAAACTCCAGAACCGCGCAGCCAGGCTCATTTTTAGTGCTTGTCGCTCTGCTGACGCATTACTCCTCTTTCAACAACTACATTGGCTATCGATGGAACCCCGTATTCTGTTCAAATTACTTCTTTGTGTTTACAAATCACAGCATGGCATGGCTCCTCCATACCTGACTGACTTGCTCTCTTTGTACCAGTCAGGTAGGGCGGGGCTTAGGTCTTCAACAGACACATCTCGCCTATTGCTATAAACACAAAAACCACTGGTGACAAAGCCTTCTCTATGCGCCGTATTCCTGGTCGCATGAGGGCGCTGTAAGACGCCAATTTCCGGGTACCCAACACAGGTAAAATCACGTTTAATGAAGTAGTTTAGTAACATTACTTTTATCTAACAATGGAATATTGAAAAATGTAAATGTTTGGAGCTGTAAGAATATGTAAACTGACGTGAATCATCTTCTAATCACTTTTAATTATACCCCCAATACCGTTAGCACAGCGCCCTCAACGTTCAAAAATACGGCGCATTGCTGGCCCCAGGGAGTGGAACAAAATTCCTCATCTCATCCGTATTTCACCTTCTTTGTCTGTTTTCAAATCTGTTCCTTAAATCATCTTAGTCCCTCATATACCGTTCATTGCCCCTTGATTTCCGTATTTATATTATGTACTTATAATTTGTGTTATTTCTTTGCTATAGTTGTACAGCGCTTTGATCATTGTTAAAGGCGCTATATAAATGCTCTATTATTATTTATTTTTAATTTATAATAACACACGGCCAAATTGAAATCAGTTCTCAATTGTTAGCGAATCATACCGCGGTAAACACAATGTAGAGCTCATAATACAATTAAAAACAGTTGCACATTTGTATCGTTTGAAGCAGCAAAGTGCTCAAAAAATAAAGAAAGGTACCGGTAATTGAAAAATAATAATATGAAGTTTGAGCTCTGTGAATGCTGTATAAATGTTCCGAAAAGAAAATATGTTATTTTTTTATTTTAATTCAAAATTAATTTGCAGAGTCACAATTTAAATGGCGTCCACAATCAGCGCTCGGGATGCGTTCTCAGCCACACGGAGGATTGCAGCTACGCGCGCGCGTGTTACGCACTGAACAGACCAATAATAGCGCTCACCGTCGCGCATGTGCGTCATTCGAACGCTTGCGCGGACCATTCTCTGATACACATAAACTAACTACTGATGAACATTTCCAAAACTGCGTTTCTGAGACGCATCTTTGAAAATGACGTTTTTATATAAAGGGGTTGCATTGACGTCACGCGCGCTACGCGTACGCGCTAATCGCACGTACAACCGGGCGGAGCGGTGAGGTCAAACAAAGTGTGTTTGACCTCACCGCTCCGCCCGGTTGTACGTGCGATTAGCGCGTACGCGTGTGACATCATATGCATTAACTTTATTACTCTTTTTTAAAAGATGAATAACACTATAGAAAAGGGCATTATCTGATTTTGCATTCAAAGCGGACACGGTCCTGGATGTGGTTTCAACAAAAGATTTCCCAAATCACACCCAATTACTCAAAATTCACATCCTCAGTCCAAATTCACATCCTATGAAGCATAATACGGTAAATGCATAATCCAATAATGGTACTGAAGTAGCACAGATTGAGAATGAAGATCAACATAGGCAATCTTTTTTTAAATTTTAGCACTGCCTTCTCCTGTTACGAAGAGAGAAAAAATAAAAACCCACACATGATGTATTGTAGGTTTTCAGCGAGTTTTGTTAGCAAATTGGCGGTAAAAACGAACCACAATGTTTACAAGACTCTATGCCTATATCAAGAAAACATATCACTTTTGCAACCCAAATATGACAAGTTGAAGGAGAGGGTTTCGGGACAGCTGGGACATCGGAGCCAGTGATGACTGGATCATAGCGCGAGATCCTTTTAGCCTAAGCCCTCCTTGTTGATTTTATTGGTATAGCGGCCGAGATTTATAGGACGTTTTTTTTATCAATTTCCCTCGCAACGCCAAACTGCGCCCAAGTCACGAGGCGATTAATGGGGAGTACTTTTTCCTCCGCAGATGCACTTGCACCCCCGTCTCTTGGCCGGAACGCACCAAAAGTAATGACGGAGTAGCTATACTATTTCTGATATCGGTTGTTTAGCGCAAGGGATGCGGAAATAATGGCGCATCGCTGGTTTGTGCTTGTTCTGATCGATTTTCTGCCGCTAATTGACCTAATGGCCACCGCACTCTCATATCACGCCGCCGATGCAGTTCACAATTCGCGATTGTAGATTGCATTTCTCAATCTAATCTACCCTTTTGATAAACTGCCTTCCCTCCTATCGCCGTTTTATGGGCTCGGTCTCGTTTTTTCTTTCTTTTTTATAGCTGTATAATTTGTATTTTATATAGGTCAGGGTAGCATGGAAGTAAGGATAGAGGATATGCAAGTTTTTATCAAAGTTGTGAATTGGACCTGAAATAATATAAACGGGCGGCGCTATAGCAAACAGTTAAACATGATCAATCGTGCAAGCTGAGGTTTGTCTAATTCTACGACGTGTATTTGCAGGTACACCAAAAGGCTTCAATGTGCCCTCACCTTACACTAAAAACCATACACCACTTTATTGTACAAATACATGCACACTATCTGCAGGCGATATGTATGGATATGGCCTCGCGTGGCTGCTTTGAACGATAAACTGCTATCAATGTGAATATCGGGGGTAGCACTGCACTCAATCTAAGGGGAATCGTCTGTTTCTTTTGTGAGTAAGCATTGTATTTCTAATCCCTTTAACTTTCTTTTTCGCTCCATCGGAAATAGTTCCAATTCTATTTTAATAAAGATGACAAGAAAAGTCCGAAAGCCTTCATTACAATTAGCTGCCACTTTTTGTTATCGAGACTTAAACATTTTAAGGGTTTAAACTGATCGTCTCAAGTGGTATGTACTTCTCAATCTATAGAAACGAGAAAAGAGACTGATAACTCGTATTGTATTTTCTCTAGGTACTAAAACCTCTAAGTGGAAAGCAAAATGAAACAGTTAAACCTGGAAGATCAAGACGAGCAATTCTAAAAGTAAAATGGATGAGAAAAACGAAAACAAGATATGGTTTAATTAAGTTTAAAAACGTGCACTGCACACGCACCGAAGCATTCAATTTAGGCTGAATATTTGATATTTGAAGGCGATGCTTAAGAGGTTCGTGCAGGTGCTAAAAAGTGCACGTTTAGAAGCTCAACAAAGTTGAACCTCCCCCCCAGGCCAGAAAAAAACGTTGCTTGCTCAATGTCTGAACTGAATATTTTTTTAAGCGGGTCCGGTTCGTAAAATGTGGCGTCACTTCAACTCAAACCACGCTCACATTACACGAAGTGAAACGTAACGGTTGGAACCGGAAATTAACGCGCTGCTGATGCGCGTTTAGCCAATGGGAATCAGTGATGCGGTCACTACAAACCGGACAGACCGTGTCACAAACAGGGGCAAATTTCATGGAGCTGCTAATGCGCCGGGCAGCAAATATACGACGCACGGCCCGCGCACTGAAACATTACCAATTTTGGTTAGTGCGTTGTCGTTCGCTGGGTGTGCGTCAGCATTCGTTACTCATTCGTTGTCATTCGCTGTGTGCGTCGGGATTTTTGTGCATGCACAAAATTGTGCGCGGAGCTGGACGCATGAATGTACACCCCAGAATGACGCCAGGCACGCGCAGAGCACACTAGACCGACGTCAGACACACGCGGAGCACACGCTATAGGTATTCGTTGTATGTTCGTCGGCTGAGGTCTGGCGAACACCTAGCGCACACATAGCGAGCTTCTAACGGATGCCCAGCGAACATGCAGCGAATATGGGCGTACTCAACGAGTGCTCAACGAGTCTCTAGCGCGCCCAGCGTTCTTCTAGCGTGTTCCTAGCGTGTACCTGGCATGTACACAGCGTGTAGCCATAGGGTATATAAACGGGTCCCGCCCGCACCTGACCATCACTTCTCCTCCGACCCTCATAGGTGATGACAGAGGCTCCTGCTGATCGTGTCTAGAAGAACCACCACAGTCACGCGACGCACGGCCCGAATATAAATGGAAAATTTTGGCTGAGTGCATTGTTGTGCGCCCAACTTTTGTCAGGATTTGGGAGAAGTTAGCGAGTTGACAACAAATCCACAGCGTGTTGCTAGCGCGCTGCGCGTATACGGGGCGCATACAGAGCGCATATCATACAGAGCGTATACAGAGCGCACATGTTGAACAATCGAATTAAAAATGTGTTCTCTAGACTTCAGCCGGCGAACATACATGTACAACAAATACCCAGCGTGTGCTCCGCGTGTGTCTGGCGTTGGTCCAGCGCGCTCTGCGCGTGTCTGGCGTCCTTCTGGCGTGTACATTTATGCATCCAGCTCCGCGCACATTATTGTGTGCATGCACAACAAATCCCGACGCACATAGCAAATGACAACAAATGCATAGCGTTGGCCCAGCGTGCTCGACAAACGAGTAACGAATGCCGGCGCACACCCAGCGAACGACATAGCACTCAGCCAAAATTGCAACATTTTCAGTGCGCTGACCTTGCGTCGTGTACGTGTGACTGGCGCATCATCACTTCTCCCCCGACCCTCATTGGTGATGACCATAGAGCTATATTAAATTACTAGAGCGCTAACTCATCATTTTCACGTCTTGAATTCATCTTGAATTCATGTGCGTGCATGTAGAACATAATACCAAAAGATGGATTGAATTTCGAAAGTGTACTCTAAATGCAACGCGCGTGTATGTAAAACAGACGCAAACAACTTACGCGCGCCATGGCCTTGTTAATATTTATTGTGCACCAAGGCATGGGCCTCGCATCTCCGTAAAGTGACTCTCACACTCTGCCGTGTAGGCCTACCGTGTGCCACCGTGCGCGAAAATGTCTGCGGACGGTGGAGAACGGCGAGGGCACACGGTGGTTCGTTATCAAAGCGGGCAACACGTTAATAGGGCGTTGGCGCTTATTTACACACGGTGGGACCCGGCGAAAGTTTTGGGCATGTTCAAAACTTTGGCCGGCTGGCACCGGCCGCAAGTAAGCGGCAAGAGGACGGTGTTGAACGGTATGAGGACGGTATGAATACGTTATGAAAACGGTCACACTGTATGAACACGTTCACAACACGCTCATAACCCGTTACAGAACGGTGATGAACGGGCAAAAAAAAATCCACTGTCTGCAACGGGTTGTAAGCGGGTTGTGAACGTGTCATGAACGTGTGCAGTCCGGGGACTCGCTCACAGGACGCTCCGAGCGGTGAGGGGACGCTAAGTGACTGGTAGGTGGCTGCTACAAACCCGGTGCACACGTTCGAGACCCGGTATGGGCCCGGTATAGAAACGGCCAAAATTTTCAACAAAAGTCAATCTGGGCGGTGAAGACGGTAGAAGCACGTTCAACACCCGGTATGCGCCCGGTGAGAACGGTCAGAAGATGGCAACGAAACGGTGAAAAGATTAATTTTATGAATTTCTTTTTTGCGGCCGGGGACAAGTTCGCTCAAAACCCAACATTCTGGACTCTGTTGTTTTTTAATAGCCCGGCAGGTGGACGGTAGGCCTACACGGCAGAGTGTCAGAGCTCCATAACACATAAACACTATCTAGTGGGGTACACTTATTATTTTGTTTTTTTTAAGCCACTTTAGGCTGATAAAACCAAAAAATATTCCCAGATGGAGTTGTTATAGCTGGGGGCCTGAAATGAGAAACGGTTGGGCCAAACTCACGAGATATACTACGCCCTGTATCGACGTTCGCTAGCACTACAGTTAAACTATCATCTTAATACAAAACATACGGGTTGAGTTGAAACTATTTCACTTACAGTCAAGTAAGGTATCATAATAGTATCATGGTAGTTTTTTTCTGCTTGCTAATGTTGTACATTAAACATGTTTATACCTCATACCTCTGAGGTATTTTCCGCCCTTGTTCGCGTTCAAACCCCAGGGAACTACATGTACCATGAATCTTATTCGCACTCGACTTTTGGTTGCGCATTCGCGAAGATTCCTTATTCGGTGTTTTTTTATGGGGAATGGGTTATGTTTTTAGGCGTTGCCGTCGACGATATAAACTTACTTTGCTACACACATCTAGAATATAAACAACAGCTGTGCATTTGTGTTATTGAAATCGAGCCAACCAGAACCATACGATTGCTTCAATTAGGTGAAGGCCAACTGTACTGATGGATGTTTTTGCGTGGGCCCCAGACTCTAGTGCACGGTGAAATGACAACGAAACGTAAATAATTATTAGTCACCGGGGTCTTGAACCGTTTCCAATTGGGGAAAGTGTCCTTGGCTCTTTTGCGCTATCTGCTGTTTGCCATCAATAACCATAATAATATTTAGGGGTGTTTTTGTGGTGATTAAAACGAAAGACTACATCAATTCGAAAACGTGTTGGTGAACATACCAGGGGCGTGTTTGGTATAGTCAGCCTGATTGGTGCACAATATGATAGAATTGTTCATTTGATGATTAAAGCATGACATTCGACACACAGAGTATGTCATGAGAAAGATATTCGGCTATAGGGCCATCGCAGATTTGACTTTTGGAAAAATAGGTAGAATAACATGCAGTGGCAGCCATTTTGAACTGCGAAGGAGAATCCTGCGATAGCCCTAAAGCTTAATATCTTTGTCGTGACATACTATGATAATGTGTGCCAACTTTCATGCTTTTATCATTTTATTGATTTTTTTCCCACTAATCTGTTTGGCTATAGGTCATATCGGAGGAACGAATAATTTGTAAAAGATTTTACTTGGGATTAAAACATTTAATTAAAAACGTCCTACATAAGCTGTAAATTCCAAGCAACTGCAGCAGTACGCGCGACATAAGACAAGCAAGCACACACTACTTGTATGCTAATGATTCAACTCAAATGTGTTTTCCCTAACTATTCCAACACTTCTCGCTGTGAGGTAGGTGCCACACTAAATAATGACTTAGAGAACGTGCTAAAGTGGGGGAATGATTGGTTAGTAACCTTCAATGCAAAGAAAACTAAACTTCTGTCTCTGTTTCGCTCTAGAAATGATACATTTCCATCTATTCATATGGGTACATTGACTTTGCCTGAGGTAGCAGATTTTCGCCTTCTTGGACTTGATATCTCCACCAATGCCAGTTGGGAAAGGTATATCTCAGGCATTTCAAAGAGTGCTTCCATGCGAGTTGGTTTGAAGTTCTTACCTCCTGATGCTACTCTCTACCTGTTATAAGACAATTATACGTCCCCTGATGGAGTACTATTGTCACATTTGGGCCGTATTGTTAATCTTGTTGGTGAGGTGTCGGGATCAACGTTACAACCGCCTTTTCCCCGTAGGTCTGTAGCCAGCCTATGTCTTTTCCACATATATTTTCATGGTAAATGTGCCACCAGTGTGTCCGACCTAGTTCCTCCTATCAGGATGTTTTAGCGTGAAACCAGATGTTTTTGCTCTTCTCACCCATACACTCTTGATTTGTTGAACAAGAAGCCATTCCAACAGCTTTATTCCACGTACTGCATCTCTTTGGAACTCATTGCCTGGTGCATGTTTCCCTCCATCCTACAATCTAGACTGTTTTAAGAAGATTATCAATTCCTACCTTCAGCTCCCCTGAATTATTTTCACATTTAATAATTTGTTTTCTTGTAGCCCCTTACCTAGAGTGGCTTTAAGCCTTGTTTTGGGGCGAACTTGCATACCAAAAAATATTGCCAATTTGAGAGACAGGCTGTGACGCTGAGACAATGCGTCGCTGGCAGTGCGCGTGTAGCTTAGAAAGAGAACTGGAAACACTCTCTTGCAAAGCGCTGAGAAACTGATAAAGGGGATCTTAATTTTGCGCCCAGCCAGTGAGTTCATTTTTCTGAAAATTGTGATAGTTTTGCTGTGTAAGTTTTCTCGGTCGATTTCGACAAATAAGCGCCTAATTTAACCACCGTGTCATTCGGTTTCGCACGAATTTGAATGCTGCTCTAAATCATCATTTAATTTGGTTATCTGCACAAAAACAAATAAAATCGTCGAGTCTTTTTGTGCACATGCGTCGTTGGAATATCGAACTGGCTTATTAAACTGATTGATTGTTCGTTTTTTTTTATTCTGGCTTTGGATACAGAAAACATATACCATTTAATTAATCGATTTATTATTGATTTTTAAGTTGTAATGCTACATGGCGAGATCGAAGCGTGGTCCGCCCTAGAAAAAGTAGAATAGAAACTTCCACAGAATAAACCTTTCATAATTGGCCGTTTCTGTGTAATAGTCTTTCGACAGTCACGAAAGGATATTTTGCCACGAAACAGCCGTTGGCATTTTGCAACGCCGATGAGCAAAACAAGGATTAAGGATTGAAGAAAATCTATACACGGCCTAAAATATCACAAGCGAGGCCAACTTTAAATGCTCTTGATGAAAAACACAAACATCAAGTTTCTTTCGTCTCTGGACGAAACGTAACGATCCAAACTTCGCAATTTTTTTGTAAATTTTGTAAAGAACGCACATATCGATTTGTGTGCGTGTTTTTAGAAGACCACCGGCATCGATTTTTTGTTTTAGCTTTTTTTCGTTTTGATCTGAGAGATTTGATATAGGAAGAAGGGGGTTCAACCAGAATAGGAAAACAAAAACTAAAGTTCGTAAGGGATCACAGCTTCCAAGAGTGGGATCACTATTTGTACTTTGTCTCTGTAGTATGTTATTGTAAGCAGCAACCTACATGCTTAACTTGTGATCGACTCCTGCAAATAAGAGAAGCACTTTGATCGTCAGGTCAAAACCCACTTATCGGCTAGTATTGTTTTCTCGCGCGGATCGTATCACACAATTTACACAAGAACTATACCGACGCAGACTCCTCGGGAAATGAAGCCCTATATCGGCGTTAAATGTTATGTTGTGGGTTGTTTCCTATTTCAAAGATTGAAATGAAATAAACCTGATTGTACCCACCTGATCTAGATACCCACCTTCGTTTATGAGCGAGGCTGTTTACCTCAACATGTCACGTTACAAGCGTGCCGGTGTGATATGAAAATCAGACTCATTTTTCCTATTATTGGCTAAACCCTCTCACGTGACCGGTCACGGTCCTCGTTATACTGCCCATAAGTCCGGATTTCTCAAGTCTGAAATTCATGCCGGTAATATAATTATTATGGTAACACGTAACGTATTAAGCAACAAGTACGACAGTACTTAAAGGTAGGATACAACACAGTTAGTAATTGCTTGAATTATCAGAAATTGGATTTGGGGGATTCTATTTAAGGGGCAAATGCGTAATTAAACAGGAGGTTCCAGCGGGTTAAACCGTGCGGTACCGCGCGATACCGGGCAGTTTTCATCGGTAACGTGAGGCTGAGCTGAAGTTGACCCAACACTGGAAGAGAATAGTCATGAATGCATTGTTTGTATGCATCGACGTCCATCCCCGAAAAACTTCGCGCTTTACCGCGCGGTACCGCGCGGTATATTGAGGTAAACCCTCTGCTTTATTAAACCAGAGGGTTTAATAAAGCATTTGCATAATAATATATAGTAAATATCGGTTAACTGACCTGTCTGAAGTTTTACAATCAACCGGCGTCTTTTTGCTGGATGCCTAGAATTATTATTTACTTTCAAATAAGTAAGATATTTCTTAATAATTTGGTAGTACCATTTTTTGATATCTGTAAATGGTGTATCCTACCTTTAAATTTGATGGGTTCAAAATAACAAATCAATGAGTACCGTTCGAACATATTGCGTAGTATAGGGGTTATAGAAGCAAGGTGTTCAAACGGTACGTGGTTCGAATCTGGTCATATACTTCTTTTAAATATCTTGCAAGAATTTGTACCGAATTTGTACGCACTTTTGCGTGGTGTTAAAGTCTATACCGGTATCGCTTATCAGCGCGGCAATAAGAACATGTGTTACCATAAAATAATACCGACACGCTTGTAACGTGACATTTTATCGTAAAAAGCCTCGCTTATTAACGTCGGTAGGTAGTTGGATCGGCTGTTGTACCAGTAATACAGTATCCAGCGGATATATGCATGTTGTTTTTCGCACGTCCGCGATGAATATATGAATTTAATAAATACCTAGGAGAGTTGAAGGCTTCTGATTGGCCGAGACTCGATCACGTGCCGGTCATTATATGTAGTAACATCATGGGTTTTCCAAGGGCCGTTTTCTAAACCCCGGCTTTGGGCTGCACTCTGGCCACATTACAGACGTTTTCCTAGTTCCGGATCGCAAACAATATTCAGGCTGTTTTCGGCAAGTCTAATCCTCGAAATTTAAATGAAATAGGTTTAGTAGTTTACCTTGAGTGATGGAGAAACTACAGTTTTTGTTTCGATATTTATGCTCTTCTTTATTTTAAAATACATACTGTACGACGTCAAATATACCGACATCCCTTTTTCTAGTTGTGGATCAGTTTAACCAATTCCGGATCGAGTAAAAAAACTGCTTCGTACATGTACATGTACATGTACGTACATGAACAATTATCGCGCTGTGACTTATTTCTCCATGCTAGAACCAACCCGAATCAAGCCTATATTTCTGATAAAGTATTCATTAATTTATATAAATACAGTTTAAAATAAATGTCAAATACTTTAACTTCCAATAAAGTTTAAAAAAAAAGGACTTGCAAAGAAATGCTTTGAAATGTTTTGTCCGTGTACGTGTGTTGCGCGCGGCAACGATCCGACTTTGTCCCACCATGGAGACATTTCTCCATGGTCCATTAGAACACGTCATATGAAATCGCTTGCGCGCGTGCTGTTGATGCATGTATTTTACGGGCGATCCGGAACTAGAAAAAAAAAATGAACGTTCAGTCTTTGGCAGATTTGAGACTTTTACTTCGACTTATTTTTACTTATGTATCAAGAAGCTTGTATGTTTCTTTTCAAAATGCACTTCATCTAAACAAATAGTATTGGAGACCAAGCCATAACAAGGTAGGTTTTTATTTGAAGCGATCTGGAAGTACTAGAAAAAATCCGGAACTAGGAAAACAACTGTACTACTAAACTACATGAACAAAGCCAAAATACGAAAACGAAGCTGCGTTTGTAAAACGGCGTAAAAGAAGCCGCGAAGTCGCGAAATTCGGAGTATTTTAACCATTTTTCTCGTTAAAAAGGTATTTATTAAAGGTAATAACAGTGCGAGAACCCGGTTGTTACTGCGTGGTAATGACCGGGTTGGGGGATGACCGCTGGTAATGGACCTCGCCTTCGGCTCGATCCATTACCAGCGGTCATCCCCCAACCCGGTCATTACCACGCAGTAACAACCGGGTTCTCGCACTGTTATTACCTATGTAAAACACTTTCTGTATAAAGGGATTTCGAAAAGACGTGAATTATCTTTGTAATTAGTTCCCATTTGAAATTACTATCGTGCAATCCTTAGTCATCAGTTCCTATTTTAAATTACTCCAGACTCGTTCTATCCTTAGTAATCAGTTTACATTCTAAATTACTCTTAATTAGTTCCTATTCGAAATTACTCTCGTGCACATTTTAGTAATGAGTTCTCATATGAAATTACTCTTGTGCAATCCTTAGTAATGAGTTCCCATTTGAAATTACTCTCGTGCATTTCTTAGTAATCAGTTCCCATATGAAATTACTCTTGTGCAATCCTTAGTAATCAGTTCTCATTCGAAATTACTCTCGTGCAATACTTAGTAATTAGTTCCCATTTGAAATTACTCTTGTGCAATCCTTAGTAATGAGTTCCCATTTGAAATTACTTTCGTGCATTTCTTTGTAATCAGTTCCCATATGAAATTACTCTTGTGCAATCCTTAGTAATGAGTTCCCATTTGAAATTACTCTCGTGCAATCCTTAGTAATTAGTTCCAATTTGAAATTACTCTCGTGCAATCCTTAGTAATCAGTTTCCATTATAAATCACTCTCGTGCAATCCTTAGTAATTAGTTCCTATTCGAAATTACTCTCGTGCAATTTTTAGTAATGAGTTCTCATTCGAAATTACTCTTGTGCAATCTTTAGTAATGAGTTCCCATTTGAAATTACTCTCGTGTATTCCTTAGTAATCAGTTCCCATATGAAATTCCTCTTGTGCAATCCTTAGTAATCAGTTCTCATTCGAAATTACTCTCGTGCTATCCTTAGTAATCAGTTCCCATATGAAATGACTCTCGTGCAATTCTTAGTAATTATAGGTCCCATTTGAAATAACTGACGTGCAATCCTTAGTAATAAGTTTTTGAGTGCTGAACTGACGCACTAATTACTCACGAGCCTTACTCGTAAACTTTTATTCAAAGTCAAAGGGTGGACCGTGTTTTTAATGTGTCATCCCGGGGGTTGCTGATGACGGTATAAGAAAAACCGGCCAAGCGTCGATCTTCTTGCCTCAAACCATAGCGTATGCTGAAACCTATGAGTTGCGTGTAAAACATGTTTGTATACGCACCAAACGCAACCCAAATCAACAATGTTGTCAATTTCTAACCTTTTCGACCTATGGGTTGCGTGTGGGTTGCGTGTGGGTTGCGTGTGGGTTGCGTGTGGGTTGCGTGTGGGTTGCGTGTGGGTTGCGTGTGGGTTCTGTGTGGGTTGCGTGTGGGTTGCGAACTGAACTTATGATCCCCCAATATCTGCGATCGCATGCGTACGAGTTGCGGGTGAGTTGCGTGTGAGTTGCGTGCAGAACTTACAAGTTGCGTTGGACCTGCGTTTATTCTATTCTGTATGTGTTGGAGTGCTAAATTGACCAGATTAAACCGTTGTCCAGATTAAACCGTTGTCCAATAACAGCAAGATATAGCTTCATGTTGTCACCTCGGAGGTCCACCAACAACTGACACCGATCTAGAAAAGGCCCAGTATTTCTACCATTTCTCAACACGCATGTAGTACGCAACTAACACGCAACTCACACGCAACTAATATGTTGGATACGCAGGGCATAGGTTGGGGATACGTTGGGAATACGCACAATAGGTTGGGGGTACGCTACACACGCAACAGGTTCGCAACAGGCACGCAACACGATCGCAACATGATCGCAACAGGTACGCAACACATTCGCAACATGTACGCTACCAAAACCTGGCCAGATACCTCAAATCTGGACCTGCGATCACCTGCGTTCATAACTTATGAGTTGCGTACCTGTTGCGATCGTGTTGCGATCGTGTTTCGTGCGTAGCGTACCTGTTGCGTCCCTGTTGCGTATAAATTGATCGCAGGCATTCGCAGAGAATTACTTACTCTGCGTGTGTCTGCGATCACTTGCGTGCTTGTTGCGTACAACTATTAAACCTATTAGTTGGGTGTGAGTTGCGTTCGGAACTTATGACCACTTTTTTTGTATTCGCAACCATACGCAACTAGTGATCGCTATGATGTGAGGGCACCTTAAGGTCCGATCAGGCCAATGTATAAGTAAGGTCCCGATTTTTTTCTCGAAGACGATGCTGCATTTATTTTGAGAAATGCAGTTCGTGTGTGCTTCCGTGCCGCAGGGTGTCATTTCGCCCCCTTGCAAATTCGTGTTGTTTTTTTCTTAAATCAAATTCGCGCTCAATCACAGCTATCTTCGTCGCGGCAAATCTTTCGATTTTGCCCGTCCGCAGGTGCTGTGGATCATCAATTTGGCATCATGCTGTAAAACAATTACGGTACCGCGCCTGTTGGCAAGCTTATCAAAAGCCGAGAGATGAATCTGCTTGGAAACCCCAAAAGTGCACACTGTAGGTTCGGTGATCATTGGAGCGATGTGAAGAATCCGGAGAACTGACGAGCATTTGCAGGCCACATTCTCAACTCAATAAAAAAAAATCACTTGATTTTCACGCTCTGTGCCCAATATGTCGTCGAAAGAAAACAGTATTGATGCAAAAATGTATTGTGCTGGCTGGGCTGAATATACATTCACTTCTGCGTGCTTGAATTGTGCATACTGTATTTGTTGTCGTAAACTTAACCAATTATAATTTGGCTAATAAGTGGAGACAATAATTTTTTTACAACTTTTGTTTTGAGTTAATTGGATATCACGTTCAATTGCTGCGAACCAGGACAGTTAAACGTGAACGCACGCGCTTTCTCTTCGGCTAAAAATATGATGCAATGCGCTACGATTTTTGCATTACACACTGATAACATCTTTCGAACGTTTACCAGAAAAAACCTAATATATCCATGCATCACAAACCTCTGCAGTGGAAAAAAGAGAACCAATGCCTGGCATTGATTTTAATCTCTCAGCTTTGTTGGGTTGAAAACGGCCCTGGTGCGGGCAAAGTAACGCGTAATCTCGGGTTCTATCGTTAAAAACCAGCGCGTTAAGACGGTCGAGGTCTTATGTTAGCTGGCACGGCATCTTCACATTTATATCAAAAGTGGAGACAGCCGTAACGAGACCTTCTGGAACTGCCATATGTAAGTCCTTGACTATCAATCCCACGCTGCCTGCTTAAGCCTGTGCAGTCGTACTCGGTCATGATATAAGCAGCTGTCAAACAGCGAACCTCTGTATCTTATAGCTCTGTATGTATGTATGCCTGCATTTCCACAGAGTTGTAATGGCTCGAGTTAATGAATCGACTCGACTCGGACTCGAGTCACATTTTTTTGGCGACTCGACTTGACTCGAGTCCCGATGGGCAAATGACTCGACTCGACTCGAGTCACTGAAGGAAAATGGCTCGACCAGAGTCCCTCATTATAATGACTTTCCTCGACTTGAGTGAAGGCTAATAAGACTTGATTCCCCAAAATTGCGAACAATATTTGCAATGACTTACGCCAGTGCTGGTTTATGTTCACGTCACGTTTATGTTAGTGAATAATTATGTGCATACAGCGGCCGTCTGTTTTATTTCCTCCACGATACAACAAACATACACCGTGTCATAGACTTACACCTTGTGTTTCTGTGTAGTGTTTAAATATTTGTGACTCGAAATGACTCGAGCTAAATACATGACTCGACTCGACTCGGCTACACACTGTGACTTGACTCGACTCGACCTGCTTGGCCTAATGACTCGACTCGACTCGACTCGAGTCACTCCTTTAAAATAACCCGACTCGACTCAAGTCACACAAATCAGCGACCTGTTACACCATTTTCTTCGGTCACCGGCGGCCTGACAACATTTATATTCGGTACGGGTAACGGCACAGATCCCGGGCAGACAGTGACGGGGCTGTATTTTGTTGTTGTAATTACGTAATCACTCATTAGTGATAGCCCGTGCAACGGTATACAGATCCGAACAAAGTTCGGTTCTATATCGCTTGCCGGCGCTGTTCTTTTCAAGCGTATAGTATTAAACTTGAAAAAATGCTTTGATGACTGTAACGGCCGTTCCGAACAAGCACATTTTGAACGGGCACTGCGCTAGTCTATTGATATGTCCTATAATTAATTACCTACTGTTGACATCGCTGATTCCTTGATTTATCGTCCGATGTTTTGCCCTGTTTTATACATCCAAGAAAAAAATCCAATACAATATGAACCAAAAATACAATCACCACGTGAGCTATTTAGAACGGCCAATATATAAGTGACAAGGGCCGTTTTTCAAAGCCCAGCTTAGTCTGTGTTCTCAGGCTTCATTTTTACAGTTTGGCAATAGGCCGGCCCCGTAGACGGAGCCGAAGCCAGGGGTTTGGAAAATGATCAGAAGACCGCTGTGGGCTCCTTGTACAAGCATGGATGAATAAGAAGCTTCTTATTCCTCCATGGTACAAGTAACCCCTCGACGGCAAGAACGCGAGAGTCGGGGAGTCACTATCGATGCCATTTTGCCTGACTGCAATAGATTTCGGTGAAGTGACCGATCCCCGCCTCTATCGTTCGGAAGCAAAACATAAGAGTCCGCAAACAGGCTTGTACAACCCCCTGGTATCGTGTGTTTCACATATACGAGGAAAGGCGTGTGTGAAACCAGCGAAATTGTATGCGATTCTTTATGATGGGACGTCGTTGCTATAGGACAAAATAACGCCCTCTTTAGTTGGCGCACGGAGCAAATTGGGTTTGAACAAGACTGGATTCCTAATCGTTTTGTTTTTTCAATTTTGTATCCATGTTAAATGAAGTTTTGAACTTTTGACGATTTTATTAACTCACAAAGCCTTTTATGAGTTTTCACGAGGAGAGGGTGGTGGGGTGGTGGTATTTTCCCCCGTCTCCTGTTAATTTAATTTCGCCTTGTTTTCATTGACGATTAAACCCATTATTAAATAAACGACTCGAGTGCTTTGGTAACTCGACCCGAAACGATGCGCCCAGCAGGTGCAACCTCTCCGTGTTTGCGTGGACAAAATACCTCAGGATATTTTTGTCCGTTCCTGAAGGTAAAAACAAAGTTGTTATTTTCCAGTGTCAAATAAAAGTTATTCCTTTGGGTGAGGTATAATCAAGGTAAGATTAGGATCGAGAACATTATTATTAATAATAATAATAATGTGCGGTGCTTATATAGCGCTTTATCACCAAAGTCTCAAAGCGCTTAACAATATTTGTCGCGGTCATTGGGCCCGTAAAACATTCCAAACACCATCTCAGTCCTCTGGGAAGTATACAGCTCGATGCTGCCATTTCGGCGCAAAGCAGCTATAAATCAACCACAATAACCATCTCTGCCCTCACATGTACCCATTTACTCCTGGGTGGAGAGAAGCAATTAGTGACAAAGTGCCTTGCCCACGGGCACACGAACCGTAGTCCCAGGCCGGACTCGAACCCACAACCTGTAGCTTTACCTACAAATTACAAATTCAATGCTCCAGACCACGAGGCCACGGCACTCCACAGGGCACAAGGTGGATTTTATTAAATAATTCAGGTGTTTTGAAATATCAAAATAAAATTACACCCGAAGTAGTATTTTTTGATTGGTAGGCTTTTGGGGACAAAAAATGTTCCAGACATTTGGGGGTGATGTAATCAAAGTCTGGTATGTTTGGAAGGTTGTTGTCATTTTAACACCCTCAAATTATGAAAGCCACGGGGAACTCCCTAACAAATCTCCCTAGAAAATCAAGTCATTAAGATATCTTTATAATGCGTACCTTAGGCGTGCTTATATGCCGGGAAGAGATCACAGGGGAAAAGAACGTACGTGCATCTCCCCACCGTTTATTTTAAAGGTAGAATACACCATTGGTAATTGCTTGAATTATCATTAAAGTGTGGATTTTGGGGGTTGTATTTTATAGTGAATACCGTTTAACTGCCTTGTTCGAAGTTTTACAATCGTGGATGCTGAGGAAAGCAAGAGCAACGGCATTCGTTTTCAACCGGCGTCTTGCAGTGGTTCTTATGTTGTTCTTGTTTTTTTCTTCGCGATTGCCATCCAGCGATTGTGATTAAAAAAAAAAAAATATCGGAATAATTATAGGATATTTAGCGCAATCATTTTGCAGGATGCCTACAATCATTATTTACTTTCAAATAAGTACGATATTTCTTAATAAGTCGGTAGCAAAATTGTTCGATATCTGCAAATGGTGTATCCTACCTTTAACAGGGGGCTATTTTGGTCAAAATCCACGTTTTGTGCATGTAGGTTAATTCCTTCGTCAAAATGTCAAAATGTCAAAATGTCAAAATGTCAAAATGGATGAAGAGGTGGTTTAACAGGTAATGGGCTGGTTGGATGGAATGTCGCTTTTGATTAAAGACCTGGGAAATTTCAGCATAGCTATTGAAAAGGTTTGCAATTGCTTCTCATTGTTATTTGATGGAAGACGAAGTCTCTGTGGGATTAAATAGCAAATGCTTTGGGGCATTTCTCAGGAAGTCAAGACAGGGAGGAATGCACGCGCGTCTGTTTGTCTTTGGGATGAGCGGGGTGCGTTAAAGCTAAAAATACCATTTTCAGTAATTTGAACTTTTATCGTTTGAAGCAGCAAATCTCTATTAAAAAAATGGTGCTTGACAAGTAACCCTGACTAGCTTTTATCTATATGAATGCTGTATATTCCGAAAATAATAATATCTTATGATTTTAATTTTAAACAATTCAACTACTAATGACAATTTCAAAAAATGCGCCATTGAGACGCATGTTTTTAACTTATTTTAATATTTTGTTTCTTCAAAATGACGAGCACTCCAGAGAGAACAATTTTACATCAAGTAAGCTTGAACAATTACTTGGTTGGTTACTTTGTGGATAGTTGCAAAAGGTATACTGTTCTTTTACGCTTCTGGGGAGAAAACTGGGGAGAAAACTGGGAACATTATGAACCTAAAGTTTCAAGTTTATATACGTTTATATAAAGGATTAAATGTATTAAAAAGGGAAGGCACCGCCTCAAAATACAATATTCACTAAACTTAAATCAGTGTTGTATGTATAAGTATAGAATTTTGATCCTGTGTTTCGGTGGCCCATTTTTAAAACCGCGTCAAAGGTAAGAAAATAACAACCAATGGACAAACAAACAAACAGTAACACACAAATAAAACAATAAAAAAACAAACCCTAAACAAAAGAGTAAATGACAAAACAGCAACGTAGTTGGAATTTTATTGCACATTCCCATGAAACCGAGGGCTTTCCAATGCAGTTTTAACAGTTTTTTTGTATGATTTTTGTTGCGAGTAATAGATATATTCTCTTTCAACGGCAAAATTTCCCCAATCTCTACAGTAACTCGATAAGGAACAATCGCATCAAATGGTCTTTTTCGTTTAGCTTTGTCTCTCTTGGTCTATTCACATATGGACTGGCAATGAGGCCACTAGAGCGCGTCTAATCGTGCCCGATGGGAATAGACGTGCTCTAGTGACCGAATCATGCTAGTCCATATGTGTTTTATAACACACCTCGGTCCAAAAGATCCAGGCGCCGCCATTTTTCATAATTTAAGATGAGCCTGGCAAACCTCTCGAGGGCGCTGTAACCAGTCAAAAATGTCAAGTCTATTGCCCGCTTCGGGAACTATTTCCCCCAAATTCACGGTGGCGCATATGTCATGCACTAGCCTATATTAGTTAACCCCACGTGACCGTGTTTCAGCCAACCAGAATACAGAACTAGCAAGAGGTGTGTTATAAATACACGTATTGTACACAATAGAGCTGTAGGCCTAATTATAGCTCGAGTTGGCCAGTTTAATCCTGGCAGTGGGCGCCCTGCTTCTCACCTTCAAACAAGATGGCGGCGTCATTGTCACGAACGTTTGACTTTTGAACAAATGAGTCAAATTGTGAAGAGGCCATAAAAAGGCAAATTTACGATTGTGGTAAGCTGTATGTATGTTGTATGAATCTGTAGGCTCCCAGGATTACGATGGTGTGACAGTATAGAAGTGTTTAGCGATATGCATTTCGGGAGAAATTTAAAATCAAATGCGTGACGCTCAATCGCGTCATGGACAGCAACCAGGCCTAGTGTAACCGGTCTCATGATAGGGCTGCAATAGCGACATGACAAGACAAGACAAAAGAGAGCTACTAACAAATACAGCCCTATATGTAGGGCTTTACGTATAGAGGCGTACACGACGACACAACTTCGATATTTCACAGTCAACGGAACCCGCCACCAGTCCGTGCGCCATTGGTTGATAAAAACACGATACGGCCGTCAGTAATTAGTGGCCTGTGATAACACAAATCTGTCCGCGTTTGATTGACATCAGTAACCTGCTGCTATTGCTTTAAAACTGAAGAGCCCTCGGAGTTGACCGTGCACTATGTTAGCCCATAGAGACATTTACCTTTCTCCATGGTTTGCCCATTTGCCCGGATCAATTTTACCTCGTGGCTTGACTCTAGAATATCAAACACCATAAGCTCATCAGACGAACCAGGTATGACTCAGAATTTTGTTTAGCTTTGAAAGGTCTCGGGAATTGCCCCACTTCATTTTTGTGTAAAGCTCCATTTTGGTAGGTATGTCACGTTCCCAACCTGGACCCCGAAGGCAAATTGCTTTTGCCCAAACGACAATGTTTAGCGCACTCTACAATACTATCTTGCATTATTGGTACATAATGCAATGAATTATTGTCGTCAGCCAAGTATTTCGATAGCTCAGTCGATACGGTGCATGCGATTGGAGATTGTGGGTTCAAAACCTCGCTGTTATTATTTTTATAATCTGCGACTTTTTAAAAGGGAGATAAATTCAGAAATTTCATTAGGTTTGAATGTATTATTTGGCTCCGGAGGATTTTGTTTTCAAAGGGAAGTAAAGTTTGAAATCTCAGTAATAGCGTACATTATGATGCAGAATCTGCAGTGTCAAAAAGATCAGACGTGTTTTTACAACTCGGATGCTTTCCTTATTCGGATGTATTCGTAATTCGGATGCTTTTTGCAAACTCGGAGGCTTTTTTAATTCGGATGAATTCGTAATTCGGATGCTTTTTGTAAACTCGGATGCTTTTTTAATTCGGATGCTTTTTTAATTCGGATGCTTTTCTAGTTCGGATGCTTTTTGTAATCTCGAATGCTTTTTATTTTACTTCGAATGCTTTTCTAGTTCGGATGCTTTTTATAAACTCGGATGCTTTTTTATAAACTCGGATGCTTTTTTAATTCGGATGCTTTTCTAGTTTGAATGCTTTTTGTAAACTCGGATGCTTTTTGCAAACCGAACATATTCGCGAAACGGATGCTTTCCCAATCCGGCACTAGGGTGGCCCTGAAAGGACATGCACATCGCAGATTCTGCGATATCGCGCATTCTGCGCGAATTTGAACGATGACAAACATATTATCGTATATATCTAAGCATATATCTGAGATGTGGAAGATTTTATTGTAGATTTCTGCACAGATTTATGTGATGGTAAATATTTTCTGCGCAGATTTTTGAAAAGTCGCATATAGTACGCAAATTTGTGCGATGTCGCACGGATGGGCACTACATGTACATTTTCATTGCACATTTAATTATGCGCAGCTATGTCTCACTCACGTACAGCAGATTTATATGCAGATTTATGTGCACATTTTCGCCGCGATGTCAGCACATACGAGGATTTGAATGCTATGGTGTTCTAAAACGGACAGGCAACGTCGTGGTTCAACTTTCAAAACGTCGTACTTCAACTTTCAATTAACGTCGTGGTTCAACTTTCGCGCGCTTTTACCTGGCTCAATGTAGCCGCGTATTCGGCCAGATCTCTCCGCGCGG
Organism: Crossaster papposus; assembly: GCA_037893245.1. Taxonomy (NCBI): domain Eukaryota; kingdom Metazoa; phylum Echinodermata; class Asteroidea; order Velatida; family Solasteridae; genus Crossaster; species Crossaster papposus. Next base: position 386,702 of record JBAIAA010000327.1, on the reverse strand, counting down.
ATTCAGTCCGCATTCACCAAAAGGCGACAAATATTTAATACATGCTGCAAAAGGTGATGCATTTTCTAAAAAAAAAATTGTCATTTTATTTAAAGAATTTTTCGAAATGAACCGTAAATATAACAATACCTTTTCAAACCCTTTCAAATCATACAGCATATTAGCCACATTTGTTTAACCTTTCCTGTAATTTTGATGACAAATTACAGTCAAATTAGCTGCCTAATGAACTAAGTAATCCTACTTCGAGTTATTTTTATAGATTTGGAAATGAGAATGAAACATTTAAAACAAAATATACCTCACATGTTATCAAAAACTCATACTTTTATTTCATAATCTACAACATAATGTTACTGGGCATGTGGGTATAGGCTTCAGCCGAACACTAATTAGTGCATAATTAGCCCATTAAATAAATCCCCTTTTCAATGCAGCATTGTAATGCGTTTTTCGGCTGCGAGTATATCTGCCTCTTTAAAACAAAGTGTACATCACATGTTATTCAAACCTCATATTTGTATTTCATGATCTACGAGATCATGTTTCTGGGCACACTTAATTTTGGTATAGGCTTCAGCTGAACAGTAGTTAGTGCACTCGCACTTGGTTGGGCTTATTTGCAATGTTCTCGGTGAATCAGTTTCGTCAATCAACAATTTCAACAATTAATTTTGCCACGCCAGATTTTATGAGAACGATAACTGTTACTTTATTTAATAACACAACAACCCTTCAACTAAGTTCTGCATCATTAGATGGATCCTAGTAGTTTGTCAGCTTAGATCGTTAAGTAAAATACGGTTTCAGACCGTTTCCATAATTTTTTTTTTATTTCCACCTAATATTGCCCCATAATTCTTTGCGATATGTAGCACACTTGGGTCAAATGTAAGTTTCTAAGGTCGAGTGCAAATAAGCAGATATTATCAAAACTACATAAAATGTAAACAAAGAACAACGGTTATATGTCAAAATTAGCATATAAAAGAATCTTGGAAACTCCGTACTGCCACTCGTGCTTGAAAGAACACTTGCCAAATAGAAAGAGTGGGGCACGGAAAGATAGTCCTTGCAGGTGTGCTTTACAGAAATGTACAATTGCAATTCATGTGGCAAAAGGAAAAGAAAGTACAGCAATGATAAAAGCAGGTCTTGAATTTGTAAAACCACACTGTTGCCGTATTGTTTGAAATTTCTATAAAAAGGTTTGACAAATAACTCGAAGTAGAATTACTTCCATTAAGCAGCTAATTTAACTGTAATTTGTCATCAGAAGTACAGGAAACGTTAAACAAGTTTAGCTTATGTTGTATGATTTGAAATGGTTTAAAATAATATTATTATTTACCGTTTATTTTGAAAAGTTATTTAAATAAAATGACATAATTCTTTTGGAAAATGCGTCACCTTTTGCAGCATGTATTATATATTTTTCGGCTTTTGGTGAATGCATGGCTGAATCCGCGGCCAGAAATCCGGCCGAATACGCGGCTACCTTGAGCCAGGTAAAAGCGCGTTTGAAAGTTGAACCACGACGTTTTGAAAGTTGAACCACGACGTTGCCTGTCCGTTTTAGAACACTGGCCATAACATTCAAGGGGGAGGGGGTGGGTGGGTGGGGGTGGGTAACACTAGTCTAGAGAGTATGTAGGTAGGGGGCTCATATCGTGCCAGTATTTGGTAACAATAGACGTGTGCCGTATATATCCGACCCCCACGCCCTATGTGTTCGGCATCTCCAGAATAAATCATTAATTTGCGAGTTAAATTTAAATAACATGTGGTGCACTTACTTGTTGAAAATACTTGGCACATTTAAACTTTGATTTATTCAGACCAAATAGACTGTTACTATATCACGTGATTCGGTCCAAACCTTACGTTATAGAAACCCCTAAAGCTCCGGAATGGTCTGGTGTCTTTGTGCCATTCTTACCCATTGTGAACAATGTATTGGTGCCGAGCTTCTCTTACATAAATATGCAAGAGCTTGACCCGAATGGCGTGTATACATGTAGTAACAGTCTCTTTGATCTGGAGAATTTAAAGTTAAAATGAGCAAGTCAGTGTACCAGATGTTATTCAAATTTAACTTGCAAATGGTTATTCGCTGGTGTGAAAAATAAAAAGAGAAAAGGCGGTATTGTATAAAAGAAACGCCTGATTTGCAATCACTAAGGATTGTATTTTGCTATATCCACCTTAACGTATTTTGATTGATCGGAACTTTTAATAGCTGTGGACCGCGGTCGGCGCTCATCAGCATCGATCCGTATAGGCTCAAGCAATAAAAACCGCCCTTTGATAACGATCCATCTGTGCGAACGCGCCCCATCGCCAATTTACAAACCTTAATTGGCCGTACAGCAGGATACTGTTTTCAAATTTACAACAATATCTGAGACGGCAGTCTTCTCAACCAGAGTCTTCGATAAGCGCGCTTTGTCATTAAGGAAGACTAATTCCAACCCCCTACCTGAGTGCGAAGACGGCAGAATATCATCGCAAGGCGGTGGGAGGTTATTACTCAAAAACTAATATCGGGTATTACTCAACACGTGACAGCTGGAGATTGTTTAATTATGAGTCAACCAGAGAAGCGATGGGAGGTGGGGCGGGGGAGGTGGGGGGGGGGGGGGGGGGGGGGGGGGGAGGAGGAAACTGACACAATCTTCCAATCTGGTGCACAAATTTAAGCCAAACTGTTTGAAGGCCCGGACTCTTTATTGTCACCAATCTAAACCGACACCGTATACGAGTGAAACATTTCGAGATAAGAAACCGAGTTGTATAGGTAACTGAGACCTTAGACTTGATGGTTTAAGTGATGGTTTAAATACAAATACGAACAAGCAATTACAATGCCAGATATTTGTCATGTCAGTTTGATATAATCTTTCACGATACGTATACTCCATTGATTGATTACATTATAGACAGCTTATTTAAACCCTATCGCTACCCCTCATAAATATCACAGTTTACAACCAATCATGGAGGTAGGAAACATCTGTAATTACTGCCCCGTCTTAATTGGTCATATTCTATATACCCTACATAAATTCTCCCTCATAAATTTATCTCAAAACGCTTTTGTTTGTATCGCATTAAATTTAGAATCCTATTAATTAAGTTTGACCCATGACCCTTTGATTGGTAGAAACCTCCCACAGCCTGCGCGATACAACCAATGAATCAATGCACGAGTCCTATATGTCATATCACGCTTCACATCATGGGCCTGAACATTGTTATTGCCACCGCCTTCGGTTCGGGCATTAACGCATCCAGCCCGCCTGCCTATATTTTTTTCCTGGGATGGTTAGGGGTAATTATCATAAATAAACGGCTCTAGACCCCTCGCGTCATAATTATTCAGTAGTTTTAACAATGAGGCTAATATATGGTTATTGCTCATTCAACTAGTTTAGCGTAGCCCAGAGGTAAATTAAAGCACTTTGATAGTGGATAAACCCATCTTAGGTTATAGATCGTTTGACTGAAGTAAAAATTCGGTCACTGCTCATTCTTCATTGGCTATTTTTGGTCTCCAAGTTTTGTTGAAGTGAGTTTAATTTAAAGGAAAGTAAGGATCTGAGAACCTAAGTGTCTTCCGCTCAGTGTGGTGTAGATACGCCAATTTATGCTACGTGGCCTCATTCGTCCTGGGGAAAAGTAAAACAATACTCAGCCCACCCATGAGCCGGTGTAGAATGAATTTCAGACTCCACGAAATACGGACACATTGCTATGTTTGCGCATGCTTATTAAGTTATGATCGTGATAATTAGGAGAGTGACCGGTCACGTGAGAGGGTTTAACCAATAGGGAAAGGGAGTTAGATTTTAGGAGGAGTCTGATTTTCATATCACACCGGTTTTAAAGGTGCTTGTTTAAAACCGGACAACCACATGTGTATTCCCTTATTAACATTCATTTCACGTACATGCAAATCCGATGTAGCGTGGCCTAGTGGTCTGGAGCACTGGATTCGTGATTTCCGGGTAATCCTGCATATGGGTTTGAGCGTAATGTCATGCACGCAGTGGACTAGTTTACCCATCCCAACCGTTTTCGTACTGTCAGGAGATCAGAATGTCTTGTGATGGTCGATTTGCATTAAACGTTCCTCGTTAGAAACAAATCAATTAGCATCAACATGTATTAGTATTGACCCGTACTGTCATTGGAAAAGTCGGGTATAGATTGATGTAAACATTGTTCAATCAAAATGATAAAAGCATGTAATTTGGCACACAGTCATAAAGTATGTCAGGAGAAAGATATTTATATATAGGGCCGTCGCAGATTTAGCCTTTGAAAAGATATACATGTAGGTAGAATAACAAGCACATTTTCAGATTTTCAAAATGGCTGCCACTGCATGTTATTCTACTATTCTACTTATATATTTCTTCAAAGAAAAAATCTGCAATGGCTATATAGCCAAATATCTTTCTAACGACATACTCTGACTGTGTGCTTTTATCATCAAGTGATATTTTGCACCAATCTTATTTTTTTATTTTTTATTTGCTGTCTTATTTTAAAAGGGTGGCCTTATCAGTTAAATAATTAAAAGTAAAATAAATTGAATTAAAACAAGATCAGAAACATATATATTAATACAAATATTAACAATCAAATTAAATGAGACATATAGAAGAAGACAAAGAGACTAAAACCATAGAAAGTCAAAATACAACAATTGAAAACAGCTGATAGAATAATCTAAACATTTGGGAAAGATGAATTTAAATTAAAAACTACACGAAAGTACAGGGAAATAGGAATTGATACAATTAGAGATATCATTTAGTGATATATATTATTAATTCTAAAATATCGTAAAGTAAAGTTTGGTAATAGGCTCGCCATGAACAAATCTTGTGAGCTGACTTGATAACAAAATTTTGGTTTTGTGCAACATGATCAACAAGCTTGCAAAAAACCCAATAATAGGGTGGTTTGTTAAGCTATTACGTAAGAATCCGTCAAATGTATTTGAAGCCTCCTAATCACTGCTTCAATGGTCCCATCCCTTTTTTTTTGCAGGGGCGCGTTTTGGCGGTCCTTTACCAAGAGCTCGAATGGAACAAAAACAAAACGCATGCATGCATGCGCGCTATATGACAACACAGATACCAATGCTCCCATTGTACCCATTGTGCTTTCTCTTCCCAGTACCCCGTAAGTTGGTCGTGTAACACCACGACTTACATTCCTGGAAAATGTATAACATTCTGCAAACAAATGTCCTATATGCTTATCGTAAGATAAGAAATGTAGGACAGCCCTAACACCTAAGTCACATTTTGTTCTACGGCTAGGATACGGCGGCCGTAACCCCCCAAAATCGAGACATACCTGCGGCGGCCGCAGAGGATCTGCGGTGGCCTCAGGGTCGCCCTGGGGCGTAGGGCCTATCCCTATCTTTTACAGGCCGTAGGGGTCGCCGTGGGATTAAAGCGCGGAGTTATAACTGTTTTCATTTCTAGGTTCGCCGTAGCAAGACACACCGTAGCCATGCCGTAGAGCGGTTCCACGGTCATACGGTGGCCTTGCGTTTGCCGTGCGTCAGTCTGGCCGCACAGTCGTCGTATGGTCCCCCTGCGGCCGCCTTGCGGCGCCTTGCGGCTAGCTTGCGTCTGCCTTGGTATTTGTCCAAAACCTACGGTCGCCGCAGGGACGCCCTAAAGCGACCGTGCCTCATCACTTCAAAGCCCGTACGGCAGCCGTAGGTTTTCTGTCTCCACAAATTCAAAAAACGCCGTGCAGCTATCCTATCATATGACTGATACAGTATGTGACCGTAGAAATGCTGCGGCGGCCCTATAATTGCTATTGGCCGTATATATTTTAGACCCCACGGCCGCCGCGGCAAATGTGACTTAGGCTTAAGACATGTCGTAGCTGCGGTTGCACCAAAAAAGCTTTTAGGCTTGTCCTAAATTGCATATCTTACGACACGTCGTAGGACATGTACTAAATAGTGTATAACTGTATGGGGACATATAGGTATAGCACTAAATAGAGCTACTTTTTTGGTACAGATTTAAAACCTTAAATTTATTCAAGCCTACTTTTGTGTTCTTTCTTCGTGTATTCATCGCTATAGTTAATTGTTTTACATTTTAGTAGAACAAATTAAGCTTTTGAACGAAATTGAATCCCACGTGTAGTCTCCAAAACGTCTTTTAAAATTGCTGTCTGGTTGTTCAATTTCCTCAGCTACTGATTTTCTAAAGGATTTTGTGATAACTTATTGACTAATCGTTTTTAACGCGAATTTCGGGTTTTGGAACAACAACAACTTGTCTTATGTGATGCTAGATAATTCAAGGTCCTCAAATGTTAATTTGTGAATAAAGAATGCAGATTTGTTTTCAGTTTTGAATACAAAATGTTTTTGTAAACATTTGTGTCAATTTTCCGGCAATCTAAAACGGCTCCCTTTCGTTGTGCACACCTCCCCACCCCCTTCTCTGGGGGGGGGGGGGGGGGATGTATGCCCCTGACTCTAACACTGCTCGGGGGCGGGGGGGGGGGGGGGGGGGGGGGGGGGGGGGGCATGTATTCCCCTGACTCTAACACTGCTCGCACGCCTCGGCGTGCTCGGTTTGCACATGCGGCGCTGCTCGGACCCTCCCTTTCAAAAATCTCGATCCGCCCCTGTTCTAAACTTTTTACAACCAAATGGGTGTTAAAACATGCAGATGTATTGTTTTCAATATTTATATTTGCTGAATCAAAATCTTAAATGACACTGTACGTCAACCCGAACATATTGCCGTGTATGGCTATCCTAACTTTTTAAGTCACCTCCACACTAGACGTAATTTCATGTCGTAAATCCATGTCCTAATGCGTAAGTTGTGATGCATGGTGCAACAGTTGTGTCTTAATTTCTTTTGGTTGCACGAAAGTTGTCTTACACCACACGTAAGTGAAAATGCGTACGGCAAGGAAGTTAGTACATATCGTAAGACATCGATGGTGCAACCCATTTTCGTTCGTAACTTTAGTACAGCGCTTAAGACCGTAGGTGCAACCGGCCCCAGATCGCCTAACTTAAAAACTATAAGCGCTTTAGACCTTTCCTCCCACAGACTATACATGTACATGTATATACATGCCACGGGCAATTAATATCCTGTCCGATGATTTTCGCAATTCCAGTTGAACATCACGGCCGACACGACGGCTACAGCACGATATTATCTGTTTTCTTCAGCTCACTGGGCCCCGCTTTATCACGGCGTCACTCGGGCGATGTGGCACATCCCTTGGGCGATGTAGCACATCCCACAGCCCCCTATTCTCAAGAAAAGCCCCCTTTTCTGTTTGTAGAGCTGCGGGCTATTTTTAACGCACAAACTGCATGGACCTCACGGAGAGGCCTAACTATACGGGCCGATGATTCAAGCTCGCACGGTCCTGGTGTTGTTTTACAAAGCGCGATGCGGTCCAGTCGGGGCCCTGTTTTTGGCCGGATCGATACTAAACATGTATTCGCTTTTTAGTTCCGCGAAAGGCGGAATTTCTATGAGGATGTTTAATATACTTCAGTTGTAGCGGCGCGGGTCGGCCACTCTCAAATTCCCCCCGTGGAGTATACAGTATTTAGTGATTTCCACTTCAACTGCAAAATACGGGGGTATAATGCGGTATAATGTCGATCGTGCACGTCCTTCAGATTCGAGAATCGAAATCGCCCGGGAAATAGGTCGGCCGGCAAATTGTATTAATTTAAAATCAGGGGAAAGGACTCGGTTCAAATGAAATAAAACTAATAATGGGGAAAGTTAGGATTAAACAGTTTTACCTGGCAATCAGGTAAAACTACCCGAGTGACGTCGAGTTGAAATAATTTTGTTTTGTTTTCAGAATCACAGTTCTCTTTTAAATTATATATATATATTTGTGAAATACAACTTGCTGAGCAATTTATCAAGTTGAAACAAACACGCCATATGATCAGTGCAAGACTAATACGCTGGTTTTCGCTTGTGAGTAATGAACAATGCATGTACTTATCAACAGATGTTCCCATGTAGTTCTGCTTTTAAAGATGGATAATTTATACACATTTGCTCTTTAAGCCAACCGCCTAAAAGGCGAAACTCATCAAGTCGTTGTAAATGAACTGTGGCTCCCATATCTCATTTCCCCGGTTTTATGAAGAAAGAAGACCGCGGGGCTTTCTAATATGATTAGATTAGCTACGCGCATAGTTAATGGGACATCGGTGGTACTTTATATCACCCACTGTGGTAGTTTGTTTAGTATGTATACTTCTTTAAAAAAGAAAGTGGGCAGATGGGTAGGTATTTTGCCAAATGTTAGTCCAAATACCAACCGCCTACGATCTTGGGCCAATTCTTTCTAACACAAAGTCAATGTTTACCCGAATTAACCAACAATACAGTAACATTTTACTAATGTTGAGTAATTAACATTGGCCCACTTTTTTAACTGTAAACGGTCAGTTGTGCAATATTTTTTGGTGTACCACCCAAAACGTCAATTAGCCGTTGGACATGTTGTGTGTCAAGTCTATGGTATTATTCTCTGAAAAGGAATCTTATGAAGATGATTTGTATGTGTTGTGTTCCAACCTATGTTCAATGATTTACCCCCGGAGCCTGAGTACACTCTTAAAACTCCGGGGTTACAAATTCCGTGGTCATCATATTTTGACAACTTTCGTGGTCGATATAACCCCGAACTGTTCAATTCTGTTTTAATAACTACGTTTATTGGGGTCATTTTGACTACGAAAAATGTGGTGAAATTAATTACGCACTCTGATTGGTTGAGGTTTGTCATGCTATCACGTCGTTGCGTACTAATACACGGTTCGGCGAAGCGCCGATCATGACTTTATTAAATGAGAATGCTTTTAAAAGTAGGTTCAGTTAAAAGTTAAGTTTAAATTATTTGTTAACAAATAAAATGAGTGTTTTTGTGAGAAAGAAATGTTACTTCACATTTTACAAGCAAACTAATGGTAGACCTACATAATTGTTCGCGGATGTACATCTACATGTACACAGCGTGACATGTCGGCCACCGCGCGAATTTTGACACGAAGTGGCCGCCATTGCAATTTTGTTGACAACGCGGCGTTATAACGAAGGAGAAATTGCTTGAATATTGGGTTTTTAGGACTATATTGAGAAGTTTGAAGGTAGGATGTGGTAACAGCAGTGAAGACAGTCTGTGTAGGTCTAGGTTATGTACCATTGCGGTACATGAGTTGTGTTTCACTATTCGGCCGGCCGCCGGTCCCGGTACACGTGCATGGTACGACCGGTAGGTGTAGCGATAATCCAGTTGAAAAAGGCCGGAATAGCCAGACTGGGGCGCTGGTTGCGGTACTAAATTTAGGGGGCTGTGTGTTTACGGTACCAAATGATAAACTGGCTATTCGTATACAGAGACTGTCTTCACGGAGGTCGGGGGGAGGTTGGGGGGGGGGGGGGGGGGGGGGGGATGGAAGGATTCACGAACAGACAGTCGCCAATATTTCCTGCGATGCAGACAGGAACGCTCGAATCCTTTTGGACTGGGTCTGCATCTGAAATGTCAAAGAGAACCACATAAGACCACATAGCCTGACAAAAACATTAATGGTCGTAGGCCTATATACTTAATTGTCCCTCCCGGCAGAAGTTTTCATCAACCTCTTAGAATTCCGGGCCCCCGTCAGAATACACGTGATCTTTCATTTTACTCGGGCAGATTGGTGCACATGATGATAAAAGCATGAAATCTGGCACACAGTCAGAATATGTCATGCGAAAAAAAAATTGGTACAATAACATGCAAAGGCAGCCATATAAAAATTGTTGATACTGCACTTGCGTATGACGACATACCATCGACGTACACATTTGTCATTTTTAGCTATAGGAAGGTAATGGCTTGAAGAAGTGGTGGACATGAGGGACTATATCAAAATCCCAACTCAAATGTGTAGATATTATTGGGCAGGTGGTGTAACAATCGAGTGTTACCGTAGCTATACGATTTGTTGAGTCGCAAGAACTGAACATATTTTAGTTCGAGTATCTCAAGTATTAATTCTGAAAGTATTTTTTGTTTGTTTTCGAATTCATTGAGCGTGGTATTTACACAGCTGCCGTTGATCAATGCCAGCTGTATACACGAACGGGCGACTTGTAATTTTCGTAATTCGATATTGACGATGACCTTTTGTTTATGATTTCCTCCGTCCGTTTGCGGCCACGTGCAAACATGGCAATCGTCAGCTCGGCTTTATTGATACTTGGACTGTTTTCATCGGAATTTAACGGTGATCAACCATCAAGTCTGTTGAGCTATTTTACCCTGCTAATGGCCCTGTCACACCAGAACGTTTTAGGCCAACGCGCGAGTAGCGCGTTACAAATAGTTGATACGCTGGCAAACGCTGAACTTCCACAGAAAAAGTCAAGTGGAAACCGTTAGTAACGCGCTCGACGAATGATGAACGACTGCCCAGCGCGTGAGTAGCGCGGTCCAACGCGCGCCAGCGTACGGCAACGACCACATGATTAGTTGTATAAAAAGCCGACGCGCTACTACAGTAATGGCCCTGTCACACCAGAACGTTTTAGGCCAACGCGTGAGTAACATGTTGGAATTTCGGCAACACGTTGACCAACGCTAGGCCAGCGTTCGCAACACGCTGAGCGCGTTACTCACACGCTGGGAAACGCTGTCACACGCTGAGGCAAAAATACATTTTTCAACATACCTAAAAAACATTCGCGCTAGACGATCGTTACCAACCCACTACTCACACGCTGGCGGCCCGCTGTCGTATTTTTACTATAAATCAGTGATGCGTTCCTCATACGCTGAACGCGTTCCTCACACGCTACCGTATAATTGACCAGTACCGTTATTTCTACATAAAAATACTATTATTTACCCCGGCCATAAACCAAAATCATGCCTCATCGATGGCCGTGCCGTATAATTGACGGGTCTTCTCACACACAGCTCCTGTTAACTTTGCGGGTTTCGGGGAATGTTGGCAGGAATTCATCATCGCGTCATTCTAGAACTACGGACCTCAACCCCAGCACGATGGCTGCGCGGCTGCTGACGACGTATAAGCATTATATTTGTTTACATATTAATGCGGGCTGGGGGTTTCTGTCAAATCTTGCACAATGTTGACAACCTCGCCCCGAGGCAATATATAGCTGAAAGCTAGCGCAAGCTTCCGTCTCATCACCCTAATGTGAACAAGTCATACAAATGCCAACTCCCAATGCCAACCCCCAGGATTACTTTTAATCCTGGTCAACTGTTGCTGTTGTCGTATGGACCGAAGTCCGGATTGACAGGTTTAGTTCGAGAGGTCTTTTTTCTCTTAGTCGGATCACCACGAGAAGGTAGCTGTCTTGATCCTCCATAAACACAACTAATAAACCTGTGGTTTCTTATGAATTTTAGGATATTTCTTAGGTTACTTACTGTCTAGGCTATATCGTGCGTGTCCATCCTCCGTATCGATTGGCCTAGTTCTGCGGGAAGTATAGACCCTCGGTGACGAAACGCCTTTGTGTGCACATCACTTCAATTAAAGTTAGCCCATAATTATGCCAGAGATCGTTACGAAAACCAAGCACTGGTTGAGTTTAAAGGGGAACAAGGTCCTGAAATCCTCGAAAATGTAATGTTTGGATTGTTTACTTATCATATCTGGTTGAAAGGAAACCAACCTAATGTCTTACCGTTCCCGGGAAAAGACAAACAACTCCCGGTTGTTTACATTGGACACATCGACGGAGTAGGCTACGCATACCTTTTAACTGTCGTTTACATTTAATGTACGATACACGTTGTGTGTGTTCATAAATTACACACAGCCTTCGTGTACTTTAATGTGGTTTCTTACACGTCCGCAAAAAGCGAACACTCTTCGGCTGGAATCACGACTACTCAAAAAGGCAACCCCGAAACTCGTTCTACAAAAGAACGCAACAAACACAAAACGCCCAGTTTTTAAAGGATGGTTGTGTGGATATCCTACTTTTAAATGCTCTTTCCGATTCGTTCAAAACGCGTTTTGTAGCCCTATTTGCGGCGCTTCCAGGACATAGTAACCTCTTTGATGAGGTGACTGTTTTTTTAGTTTTCAACGAAATGTAATATAATCACAAATCGCGCTGATGCAAAGGCGTACACAATTCCACGTGCTGAGGGATCCCGGATTTACGGGCCCGCATGCGAATTTTTTTTTCGCAGGTGGGTGAGTCCAAATTCATGAATTATTCAGTAGTTTGTATAAGAAGTTATGTTTATTCATCGAATTACATTAAATCACTTAAAAAAACAGCTGTTGTCGAGCTGCTATACGTAGTATAGTGGATAGTGGGATGGGCTATGAATCAAAGATCCCTGGTTTGAATCATGCTGTAGGTCACCTCGTTTTTCCTAGTAAAAATGTTAGCTTTGGAGTATTTTTATTTTAAAGGGGAAAAGAGACCTAGAACCTAAGTGTTGTACAGTGATCAATGCAACTACTAAATAATTCATGAATTTTGACTCACCCACCTACGGAAACAAATTCGCGTCCCGCATGTGGTCGTCAGGATTTACCGGTGTCATATGAAAATCAGACTCTTTTTTTCCTATTACTGATGGATAAATTGTCTCACGTGCACATGGGAGGGTTCATCCTAAGTATCTCCACTAAGGCATGCACAATACTAGCAATGAGTATAACATTCACGCTACACCGGCAGTCCAACAACCAATTAAATGATTGGACCACATGGCCCCTTAGTGGACCACAGCGTCTTATTGTATCACCTCGCCGAGCGCGACCCTTATTGGACCACATTGCCCCTTACTGGACCACAGCGCCCCTAGACCACAGCGCCCTTTATTAGATATATAGGTTCGTTCTTGTAGAATATTGTCTGTGGTATCAGCCGATAATTATATTGATACAGTTCAGTCTTTGTTTCTGGATATGATGTTTTGGTACCAGACCAAAGAAACTTTTGTAACCTGTGAAAATCAGGTGTAACAAAGTTGCCCTTCATTGCCTAACACGTGTTAATGCCTGTTCGTGACTGGTGAGTTTTGCCGCGGATAAATTATAAACAACTATTGATCAGATACGAGTCACGTTGGTCTGATATTCAGCTCTGTGTATATTGTAGCCCCGCACACATTTGTGTGTATATTAATTGGATCGTGAGCATACAAGAGAAATATGTTTCACCTTCGACAGATTAACAGTCAGTCCTCTTGTAATAGGACGTGTAAGCTCTTGCGCACAAAGGTCACGATTGAACTGCCATATGACTTTTAGACGTATGGGAGAAATTACATATTAACATAAAATTATATGGCGACGATCGCTTTATACTGCATGTAGTCTACGCTTTTAGAAAGACTAGCTCGTGAACGAGAACAACGGAATGATTTACGTATGACGTAACTATAATTGTTCGCTCTCCTTGTCCCCAATGTGATATATCTTTCACATTTTGTAAATTGAAATGAAAATAATATGCATATAAACGCTTTTTATCTACCTTTCAGTCAAAAGAACAGTGTTTACACATTGAAGCTCCTATTCGATGTGCCCGGAGGTTCGGTTTCCCGTATGCTCGTTCTCGAGGTAAACTTACTAGCTCTATTCTGTTTGGTCGTATTTGAGAAGCACACAGTTTCGTACCAGGTCTCGTAACATCTCGCCGTGACGAACGTACTTCCGAATTGATGTTCATCTATAGTGCGCTCTTGATATAGCTTGGTGTAATTCAAGACGTGCCGCATTTCGGCAAATTGTAATTCCACGGATTACTTCATATCGGCAATCGAACATCGAATCAACTTGACCATCGAACTGTAAACTGGCGGTCGGATATAACCTCAAATATGGAGGTTAGCAAGCAGCCAACTTGAAACGATGACAACGATTTTATGTCCGATGCTGTATTTTGATAAACGATTGCAATGAACAGGGCAAAGTGTAAACCTGACCTCGTATTCTAATTGCGTTTTATACCGCCGACTATTTTGATTGACATGGAACAACTTACACTATAGACGATGTGACCTCTGTTTACATCTGTATTCAGTATGCGCACGCATCATGTTCTACATAAATTTGGTTAAGAGATGAGATCAGAGGTCACATAATTCAAAGGCGATCTGACCTGCGACGTCACTCTTTAAGCAAATTTTATGTAAAACACGATGTGTGCGCATTCTGCTTGGCACATTTGAATACAGATGTAAACACGTGACGTCAGAGGGCACATCGTCTATAGAAAAGGGCATGATGTGATTTGGCAAACACGACACGGTCCTTAGCAGGATGTGATTTCAACAAAAGGATTTCTAAATCACATCAAAATGCTCCAAATTCATATTCCCAGTACAAATTCACATCCTGGGTTAAGTAAATGTGAGTCCAGTATAGTTGATGTGAATTTGATTCTTATCGACATAACCCAGAATGTGAATTTGAACTGAGAATGTGAATTTGGACTGAGAATGTGAATTTTGAAACCTTTCGTTAAAATAACATCCTGCTAAGGACCGTTTCCGCTTTGAATGCAAAATCACATCGTGGCCTTTCCTAGTTATAATGGTAGCAAAAGGAAGTGTAGTAAATCATACTATTCGTGTGGGTAACAAGTCACCTAAATGATGAACGTCAACTAAACAATACTAAAACATTATACCCCTGTTAGAAAATGATCGTATCATATCCAAATAAATCAACATCTATTTGTGAGTTTTTGTTTAATGCACAACACATGTGATTTACCCAGTCTAATAGGTTATTCGAATGCCTTTTTTAGTCAAAAGATGACTTCAAATTAGCCTCTTTCTCAAACCTCAAAGTGGAAATTGATTCAGATTCACACTCATGCTTATGGCGACCACTCTACACAAACTCGTCACCCGAAACGTCTTTTAATTCAGATGTAGCTATTGTTAAATGGTTAATGCCATAGTCGAATTCGTCTTTGGAACACCGCTCGACTCATCTCAAATGTATACTAAATTACTTGACAATATTTCTTCTGTTCACGTTTTTGAAAAGTGCACGTCTTTAAACCTTTTAAATTGTATATGTTTTTTTCCGGGCAACCGAGGGCGCTGTTGCTGTGATGCTATTTGAGAAGTTTAGGAAGACACTGTTAAGGCTAGGCGGTTTCTGTTCAAGTTCGGAGCCCAAAATGTGTTCAAATAAATGTTTTGTGAGAAAGGTCCGCTCATCGGCTTACTGCCACGTAGAAAAGAAAATTGACTACGGCCAAACATTCTAGTCTGGTAACCTTTTGCGCTTAACTAATTATACATATACCTTTGAAGCATTTTTTCGGTTTATTATTAATACGGAAATTTGCATCAAGCACAATTACCAAACAAAAAAAGCACTTACCCTTAAAAATAGCAAAACGAAATCTGAGAACAAAGGTAAAACGGGACACAATGCTGCATTTTCAGGGATTGCATTAGCATAATGACATTGCATTTTCCTTTAAAGACAGCATCAAAAGTCATATTTTTACCGGGCGCTTATGGCATTGTGCCGAACTACAATAGCGCGAAATATCATTGGCGTCTGTTCAAACACTATACGGGAGATAGTACTATTGGCCACATCTCGTAAATCCTCCCCCCCCCCTGTTCAATAGCCTCAAAGAGTTTGCCTATACACAGCCAATATCCGAGTGTTACTAGGCTAGCTGTCTCTTTTTTTTAAGAAATGGAGTGAGTTATTAGGCAGAAAATCTTACCATAAAACCTGTCCTCGGTATTTTTCACAGCAGATTTAGTCCAGATTTTGAGTGTTCTGCATTGGGAGCTCAACTGGAGCTCAACTTGTCAGAATTCAGGTCTTCATCTGGATTTTCCCATTTTTCAAGGGAACGCGTCCGATATTGGTTACACCACGAGGCTGGCTGTTGGAAATCGCCGGGCGTCGACTTTTAGCCGTGTCCTCCGGACAAAAAATGTAATCAGTTAAACGTCAACTGACCCATAATTGGTGATCGTGAGATGTGAGAAATGTGACACGAGTAATCGGCGGTAATTATTTAATTCGAGGAGTTTTCAGATCTGAAGGGGGTGAGGCGACCATTAAATAAACACATTGTATATGTATGTAAATAATGTGAAGAGTAATACTGACGTTATATTGGTTTTTATACAAAGACTCATGAATGCACTAAATGTGGGGCTTTGACGTACCATATGAAGCAACATATAGGACAGGGGAACCCCCCTCCCCACCCCCCTTTGTGGTGTTCATTGTGCTTGCGGAATGTTGTGGTTTCTTATGAATTCTTTTTAGGTTGTTGGGGGGGGGGGTGGGGGGGGGGGGGGGTGCTTTAGGTAACAATGGTCAGTAAAGTGTATAGGTATAGGGGACTAAGGGGGGAGTCTCTCGGTCTCATCGTGCTGGCCATTATGACGTACATATCTTGTTAATACGACGAGTCCCAGGTTAAGGGGTTGGGACAACTAATAATTACGTGATTATATAAAGAAGATACTAAATGAAATTAATATTTTTTTTACTTCAACATAATGACGCTCGGTTCTTTCGTTTACTCGCAAAAAGTCTTGCGAACATTATTTTACTATGGACAAGATTAAATAAATCCGCATTTCCACACAGTTGTAAACTCTTCAAGACAAGAATTAAAAACACTTTCCGTCGATTATACTTTATAGTTAGTTATACGTACGCAGCTTGTGCACTTGAACAGTTGCATCAAATTTCAAAACATTCCACGCATGCGCGGCCGAGATATTACGGGGGACACCCAGGGTTAAACATAAAATCGTGGGCTTTTTAGGTAAATGCATTCCTGCCAGTAAAAGAACCAATAGTCCGGCAGCCAAGTGCCGGTTTTTACCAGAACCCTGTACTGGAGGATATGCACAATGTTTTTACAGATTCTTGCTCTATAAACCTCGTATTATCAGAATCTGGATGATGACCGCTTTAAAAGTTTGGGCATTTTAAAATATATTCGAAAATGTTGCCTTCATTCCTTTGTCAAGAAAATCAGGTAATGTCACAAAATATTGGGGGCGCTTTATAACTTTTTCCTTTTGAAGAAGAAATATTTAAAAACAACCATTTAAAAGTGAAATAAAACAGTTTATCAATGGACAACAATGTTTTGTTTAAAAAACATTAAGTATAATTAAGAAACAAAATTCTTTCTCATGGTAAGATTATATTTTTGTAGAAAAACCCAAGCATGGCAACCTCGAAAAGACTGGAACCGTTTGATAAACTATATACTCGTACATTATGCGGCCTGTGGTACTAAACATGTATAAACACATGCCAAGCAACGTGTTCATCGTATACGCGTAAGCACAAGACACTCGTATTATAAATATAAATATTTGAACACCATTAAGTTAAGATAATATGCTGTTAAGATAAAGTAATGCAAACATTAAGAGGCTAAGTAAGAGGCTATATTTTCAGCAGTTATTTTCAAAAGGAGGCCTGTGAATTTAGGGTGTGAACAATGTCACGTCTGCTATATTCAACACTCCACGACTGTACACAACTGTAGTTATACTACCATCTTTACGGCTGAAATGTTCATGTCTGCTAGTCTAGTCTAACTGTATTAATGTTTGTTGTTAGTAAGATTTCACTCACATGACATAACCAGAGGAGTGTCTCTTTTAGATGGAAATACTAGTACAAACCCTGAAATAATGTGTTCTGGATCCAGCGTGTTCTACAAATCATAATTATTGTAATTTAGTAAGACTGTATGATTACCATTGGCATAAACCACTTTGACTGCTATAGTAACCAGCTAGGAGATCATTTCCTCCCAAGTTAATTGTGTCCTAAATCGCTTCGGGCAACACTGATTAACAAGTTATACCTTGTTTATTAAAAACAATACGCGTATGTTGATAATGAAAAAACAAAACAATATTAGGCTATTTAATAACAGATTATTGTTGCTTACAATAATTATGTTAACGTAAAAATGCTTTCTTACCGATAAATTTGGGGATTTTCTTGAACTTGTTTCAGTCTTCCACGTTAGGCAATCCTTCCCCTACCTTATATCCCAAAATTATACGAACACCTCGTTTTTCCCAATTTTGTTTGCTGGGCTAAATATCACAATGTTATTATTGTTCACATGATTTTCCATAAAGTGTTACATGTAATATGCTAACTGTGCCAGTAAGCAACTTGGTGTATTTGAAGATTATCAATACTGACGTTTGGCAAGACTACTTGATGATATCTGGAGACAAGGTAAATGCGCGCAACTTTAGGGTATAATAGTAGTCATTAACTACCTTGTTTACCCTAACCCTTTTCTCTAAGATCTTCGAGATTTATGCTATTTAGACCAAAATCTGTCCTTCTAAAATAAGGGCAAAAATAACTCCCAAATATTGTTTTTTAGGGTCGCTAGACACTTAGGGAGACACTGAAATGTCTCCCTAAGTGCCACTGTCTCCTTATTACCTAAAAACCTACGCTAAGTTGTCTCCCCAAGTGCCTATTTGTATAAATGTATATTGTTACTATGTTCTTATAATTATTCAGTCACTTATAAGCTTCACAACATGTTATTGAAGTAAAGAAGTGTAAGTAGAATCACCAAAATAAACTTTTCAAAACAATTACAAATATTCCCAAATATGGGAACAAATAATGTTACACGGCTGGTATTTCAAATAGTCGATATTTTAAAATGCCCAAGCCTGAAAAGAGGGATCATCATGCAGATTGCAGATTGCAGATCATCATGCAGAGTATGGTCTTCCGACGTCGACAAAAGTATAAAACATTGTATATTTAACAAAACAATGTTTACCCCTCCGGCTGTCGGACTATAAATACATTTCCAACACAGAGAAATGACAAATTGGTATACTGTCGGTTTTGTTCAATCGCAAGCAAGACAGCTGCTCAACTGACAGGCACACGGGAGACAGATGCATTTTGTTTGTCGATGAACATGATACATTTGGACATTGTAATTTGGGAAGCTCAACGTTGCCCTGGGGACGAACTGTGGGGTACACAACCATAGATGATTTTCCTTTTGGAATGGGGTAGCTAGGGTAACAGACTACGGGCTCGGGCGTCCGACCTACGACATACCAATTCGCATTGCACTGACGGATAGATAGCAGAGTTGAAGCAAAGTCGGGGTCAATATACCTCCTTGATGAAGGCGCTGTTACAATAACGGTCACTGGTTACTATGGTGGCCCTGGAGGGACATAAAAAGTCGTGAATATTTTCGCGACTAGTCGTTAAAAAATTCGCAACTGGTCGTGAATTTTTTTGCGACTATTTTTTTCGCGACTAGTCGTGAAATTATTCACGACTGGTCGTGAATTTATTCGCGACTGGTCGCGAATATTTTTTGCGACTGGTCGTGAATTTTTTAACGACTAGTCGTGAAAAAATTTACGACTATAGTCGCGAAAATATTCACGACTAGTCGCGAAAATATTCACGACTAGTCGCGAAAATATTCACGACTTTTTATGTCCCTCCAGGGCCACCATAGGTTACAGACCAATCCGTTGACAACAACTAGCCAGGTTCAAGCAGTAGAACTGCGGTGCCTTTGGTTTATATTGTTTTCACGTGACGTCACTATAGAGAGGCATTACAGTCGCGATATAGGTTAACAATGGCGTAACCAGAAGAGGGCGGGCTTAATAACTGCTCGTCGGATTACACCATAGCAGTACTGAGAGCAGCCCTTTACATGCAAGAAGCTTTTGAGCTACACTGTTTTTTCAATCCTTTTATATTCGAGTGTAGTGAGTATATTTTAAATCAAGAATGCGCGAAGGTTTGCTTTGTATGTTCCTGTGAGTTAGTCTTCCATTCAGACTGAGGACTTGGGACAATGGGAGATTAGTGATAACAATGACCAAGAGGACGTGATCCCGAGTCCTCGGGAGAAATTCGTGTAGAAACCTTTTGGGGGCTGTTGGGAGGGAACACAGGAGGGAACAATAGCGAGTCTTCGGGAGTATAGCTACATCGAGCTGGGTGCATGTGTGGGTAGGCATACACCGAGCTTTTGGGAAATATTCGTGTCCCCATAACATTTTAGGTCTCCAGTCAAATGTTCTAAAAGGTAGAATGGGGTTAGGGTATAATAAAAGAAAACAGAGAATAAGACAAATTAGGGTGATGTTGAACATTTTAGGTTGAATTTATTTTTAGAATTTGAGTTTGAGAGATTTTCCTTAAGCACACGGACCCTATAAAATGTCTCCATAACATCTTGTACTAAAATAATGTGAATTTTTTTTTATTGAAATAGGGGACTTATTACAATAGAGGACAATAGGGTTTCTTATTTCGAAAAGGTCCCCGATTCCAACTCGTGTAAAAAACCTATGGGAGGCCTTCCGAAAAGTTCAAACAAAAGAGGAACAATGGGAGGTCCTTGATTTAATGCATGTACACACTTGTGTGTACAAACATTTCATACGTACTGTGGACTTACGAACAATTGACGTCCACAGGATGCGGGAAGAGATTACCGATTGTGGACTTGCACACGTCAACAGTCAGTTATACCCTTTCTGAAAAAAAAATGAAAAACATAAGGAGAACACATAAGAGGCCCAGAATCAAAATATGGGTTTCAATTTGTTTTCTACAAGCGAGGAAAATGTGTATTTAGCTAGCCAATGTTTTCTTAACTAAATGAAGACAAAGGAATGTCCATAGTACTTATGAGCGTATATCAATGGGTTTGTTTGATGGTGTAAATTGAGGACACACCACTGACGCCATGTCGATGAATTGGGTTTAGGTGTGTAATCGAGGACGTCCTCGATTGAGATTCGTGTACAAAACCAATAAGAGCCGTCGGAAAAAACAAACAAAGAAAATCGTCGAGAGGAACAAAAGAAATCCTTGATTTACACCATAAACAAACCTGTGTATAATGTGTGTGTTTTTTTTTAAAGGTAGGATACACCACTGGCAGTTGCTTGAATTATCAGGAATGGGTCGAATTAGGGAGTGGGGGGGGGGGGGGGGGGGGGGGGGGTGTGTGTGTGGGGGGTGGGGGTGGGGGGGTTATAGTAAATATCGTTAAACTGACCTGTCGGAAGTTTTAAAATCATGAATGCCGAGAGAAAAAACGCATTCACTCTGAAAAAAGCCTTTACTCTGATTTTACTCTTTACTGATTTTGCAAAGCGCAGTCGGCGTATACAATGATTGCGTTTAAGTTACACATTTGATTCTGCCAGACGACTGGAATGTATCCCGTTTGCCACTTTCTTTCATGTATCACTGTACACACTTAACCAGCTTGAGCAAACCTCAAGAGGACGAATGACGGCTGATGCTCGTGTTGGTATTATTCATTAACTGGAGGCTATAAGAGGCTTGAACTTCAGCGCACTCTTATCACACGAGTGCCAGTGAGGAATACGGATAATATGGGGAAAAACTTAACCAAGACTGATTGGCAAGTGCAAAATCAAACACGTTCAAACCCGTTCAGCTCTCTTTGTGCGTTCTGTCTGTACTTTTGCAGTGCTCATTGTAAGCGAACTCGCTATCATTTTACAGCTAGGCTTCCAAAGATCCAACTGTCTATGACCGGTGGTTGGAACAAGAGAATCTCGGTATTGTGATATAACCTATAGAACTTTGGTCATTTATTATACAAACAATGACATATAAATGTTTGCGTGAATTAATATTTTTATTTTTTTTCCTGAATTTATCAAGTATTAGCTTTTGAGTAAAATGTATTGTCACGTGACCAACTACAATGCACGCTGGGAATCCAATATGGCCGACATTGGTCCTATTTGTAATAACCCGTTTAATAAATAGCGCGAGGGCGCTGTTTTTAAGATGTTTCAAAGATAACTTACGTACGTTTACATGGTCACTATACAGTGAAAACCAGATATTATTGTAACATTCACCGAGCCGAGGCGCGGGATTATATTTAACGAAACTCGATCCGATACGGGTACAGACCGATGGTATCGGGAAGCACACCCATGCATTTCCGGCCTTGCTTGCTGCTGACAGACATTTCCGGCCTTGCTCGTGACGTGTGTATGCGTCATCCGTTTTTAATCTCGGAAAAAACTTTGAGTCAGTGTATAATACGTCCTCTGGCGCGAACTGGTTACCAAGCTTCTTCAATGTAATGAACGTGAGGATCCTGGTTGGTGCAAACAAATGGCGTCGTTATAGCACCCTTATGCGAAAATGCCCATAGCGAATTCGAAGGTACCGTATTTCACGTAAGTTTACACATCCCTACAGCTTAAAACAATTCACAATGTTTAGTTTTGCATAAAAGTACAGTTTCTACAATAAACATGATTTTGATAGTTGTTGCCTAGAAAACCGCGTCCTTACAGCGCCATCTTGCGACCATGAAAACGGTCTATTTCACTTTTTCTGCACATTTCCTTTGTTTTTTTTACACTGCATACTTAAACAAATGCAGAGCATTACATTTAACACATACACCTCATTATAGTTCATATTTGGGTGAAGCAATTAATCTTTTAGGACTAAAGAACACAAACAAAAATCGATGATTTTGCCCGGACGGCGATCGCGAAAAAAACAAAGATAACATAAGAATAACTGATCGACGCCGGTTGAAAATAAACCGCTGTTAAACGGTCAGTTAAACGATATTTACTATAAAATACAGCCCTCTAAATCTACTCATTCATGATAATTTAGGCAATTACCAATGGTGTATCCTACCTTTATATGCCCTCTTTTGGTGACGTTCTTTGCTATAAGGATACTTGGATGGATCCTGGCCCTATGGAACGTTTGTACAACATTTGCAGAAATTGTAATGAAAATGTAGAAATTAAATCAGAATTCTGTTTTTGGCTCAAAAGGGAAACAATACAGTAAAGCGCGTATGCAAATTAGAATTGGAGGAATGCTCCCCCCCCCCTTCTGTTCCGAAAAGACCTAGAAGGCCCTGGTTCTGCAAAGATTAAAAGATTGTTTGAAACACCTTGCTTGATCCTATTAAAGCCGACACTTAGCTAGTCATGCAGTATGTACGTGGGAAGTTCTTTATTGTTCTCCTCAAAACAGTATTAAAAGACTTAACAACTAAATTGTTGGGGGCAACCGATTTCGGCTTTGATTTTAAATCAGGAAATAAATTTCTCATTGGCAAATTAGCAGGATGTTCCTTGTGTCCTGAAGTGGTTTATCCTATCATCATATTCATTGACCGTCGACAAAAACGTGCCAAGTGAGGGCAGTAGAACTGCGGCGTCTTTCCTATTGTCTTCACGTGACGTCAAAATAGAGAGACACCGCAGTCCTGGTAGTTACAAAAAAATGAGTAAACCAGAAGAGGGCGGGCTATCTAAATAATGCTCGTCGGGTTGCGTGATTTGGTTTTTTTTCAGCATAATCTGGGCGTATCTAGACCACACTGAACGGACGATAACCTCGGAACGTTGCTTTCCCTTAAATTTAACTCATCACCACAATAAACTTGGAGTCCAAAAATAGTCCATGAAAAATAATCATCATCCGAACTCCAACCCAATACTACAATCTATAACCTAATCCATTATCTGCTTGGCTACTGTGAGAGACCGAAATAAGCTGTTTTTTGCAAGTGCTTTAATGTACCCCTGGGCTACGTGTAACTAGTTTACTGAGCAATAACAATATATTTTTGCGTTATTGACGCTCATTTATCCTTTGCTATGTTGGCAAAAAAACTACGGCATCGGGTTAGGGCCTTTCCGAACTTCCTGGCTTCGTCGTTTCCTCCCAACTTCGGGAACTCCAGCTACATTCTGGTGCCTATTGTGCTCCAGAAACATTCAATCCGTTGATATGATGTTAACCCAAAAGTTCGAATGTTTTCGTTTGCTTCTATTTCAATTTGCTTCTCAGTGATTCGGAATTTGGAGGCGAATCGAAGCTGAAGCCGAAACAAAGGTTTAAAAAAACAACAACTATACTTCGCCTTTTGAAACAGCCCACACTATGTAAGCGCCATAAATGAACTAACCATAAATGACTGTTTTGTGAATCGCATTGAGCGTGAAATTGAGTCCTAGCGGCGAAGATTTCATTAACCGAGTTACTTTTTTGTTTCTTTCCTTATAAAGCCGAATGCATGGAGACGTCTCTTTAGATATTGTTGATCGGGATGCTTGGTGCATATATGCCAAGTCTGATTAGAAATAGGGGGCAGTGTAGGTTTCCTTCTGTGGTGATTCGCCCGTGTCTAAGCCCTCTGTCATGAATGTTTCAAGTATCGCCCCAGAGCCATGTCTTACAATGTCAGTGGGGCGAAATCTGTGCGGGCTTACCGGAAAGTAGGCTGCCCGGCGGGGCTAGATTGTACCCTGTACAGAAAACGAAGGAAGAGAAATCCGTTAAACCAAGCACAACATTCGTAATTTTGATGAAAAGTGTTTTTTTTTCGTGGGGGTTTACCTAGTCTGTTTGGGATACTCTTTCTAACCTGCGGATGACATCCAATTATAGTTTACCCAGTAATCTCCAAAACATTCGTTTTGGACACCACCGGCTACGTCACAAATTTGCATTTACATTCAAAGGCCGTTCTGGATTTGTTTTGTAATACCATTGTAGGGAATGTTTTTTCTCAATCGTTGGCCCCAGCCTCCAAAATGCTCTAAATCGTAACTGCATGTTGATACCGTGTGAGTAAAAATAGATGTCCGTTTCTATAAGTCTTTGTCTCCCACAAAAATCAGAACGACACTGTTTTGTTTTTGACTACCACTCATCATGTTGGTCTGGGTATTTGTCTGGGTATTGGTCTGGGTATTGGTCTGGGTATTGGCCTGGTTATTGGCCTGGTTATTGGCCTGGGTATTGGCCTGGGTATTGGCCTGAGTATTGGCCTGGGTATTGGTCTGGGTATTGGCCTGGGTATTGGCCTGGGTATTGGCCTGGGTATTGGCCTGGGTATTGGCCTGGGTATTGGCCTGGGTATTGGCCTGGGTATTGGCCACTATAGTCCGGCAGATTGGTGCACAATAAATGATAGCATTGTTCACGTGATGATGAAATAACGAAATTTTGACCACAGTCAGAGTATGTATATATAGAGAATCAATTTCCACATGCATTCTTTTTTAAATGTTCATTTCAAAACTTAATTTCTTTCTGAGAAAAAAACCTAATTATTCCTCTTTTTATTAGTCTGCTAATTAACGGGCGCGATGCCCCGGCCAAACGTTACTCGCAGCAATGTCAACTCACCACACAAGGCTGCGAATAATAATAATACTGATCTTTCACTAGGGTCGACAACTGACAATAGGTCATTCGTGACACTATGTGAGAGGTGGGTCATAAAGTTATCGTATAGAAACTAGAGAACACAATTATAACGTGACCCCGCTCCGACAAGGATGCACGGACGCATTTGTAAGTGGGCAAAAAGTACGTAGTTGACATAGCCTATACGCATCTCTTTTGTGTCTTTGCCGTGCGCGGCAAAGGCATGCCGGGGGTGAGATGCCTAAGACTTGTGCGTGCTTTGGCTGCACAAATCGGAGGAACGTCAACAAGACCAGAAACGTCTCACGATCATCCCGACAACCCCGACAACTCCACCTGTTTATAATGTATTTAACCCTTTCAATACCACCCACTCATGTAAGACAGTACCCTTCTTTACCATACTAATTAGTAGGTCAATGTCCCTTCAGCCCCAGTGGATCTTTGTGAAATTGCATTAAAGGGCTCCCTTACTTGCCAGTGAGGGACCCTTTTTTGCATTTGTAGTGTGTATACCCAAATTATATAAAAAATTGAGGAACATATTGGGCAGCTAGTTATTTCGTACTGATATTTGTATTATACAAATATTGACTGCTTTGAGTGGTATAGTAAAACTATCCTCCCGAGGTGATCCATGGAGCATTCTATTTTCCCGAGGCGAAGCCGAGGGAAAATAGAATGCTCCATGGATCACCGAGGGAGGCTAGTTTTACTATACCGCGAAATAAAGCAGTCAATATTTGTTTTATAACACCTCACTCACATATTCTGCACAATTTAAGCTTCCTGAAAGTATAGTAATGACAAAAAATCTCCGAATTATACGTCTCTCGATCATACGTGTACTTTGTTGCCTTGATGAACGGGTGCGAAGGTGATAGAGCAATGTTTACGCAATGCACCGAAACACACGTCTGGGTTTCAGTCACGCTTTCGTTGCTATGCGCATATTCGTGTGTTGCATGCTTTGCGCATAGTCCTTTTTGCGTGGTATAGTCTTTTTGGATAGTCTTATATCTCCATGGTACAAAATAGTAAAAATAGCAAGTGACACGTGCCGCGCTCTCGGCCAATCAAGACACAGAATCTGTGAGTGAGGTGTTATAAAGCCTGCTATGCTATTAAATAGTACTCTGCTATTGAAAATACATAAATTGAGAAGATGCAAAAAAGACTCGTTTCTACTATTTTAAGCTTCTGTGTGTATGATTGTAGTACTGAAAACACTGGTTAGCCAAATCAGTTTTGGCTTCGTTCATACAGTCCGGCAATGGTGACGGAGCCGGATACGGAGCCTAAGCTAGGGTTTAGAAAACGGAGTTTAACGTAACCATTGGAACCAGAAGTTAACGCGCGGCTACTGCGCGTTTAGCCAAAGAGCGCTAGTATAATACGTGGTGTGTGCGCATGTATGACAAAGTCACTTATGACCCTGTCACACCAGAGCGTTTTAGGCCAACGCGTGAGAAACGTGTTGTAATTTTGTCAACACGCTGGCAAACGCTGACCAACGCTAGGCCAGCGTTAGCAACACGCTGAGCGCGTTACTCACACGCTGGGACACGCTGTCACATGCTGAGGAAAACATATTTTTTTCAACATACCTACAATTTCCAGCGTTTGCCAGCGTGTGGATGCACACGCTGGCGGCGCATTGGAGGTTCGTTACTCACGCGTCGAACACGCTAGACGATCGTTATCAACCCGCTACCCACACGCTGGCGTACGCTGGCGTACGCGGGCGTACGCTGGCGACACGCTGGTTATGGCCCTGTCACACAAGAACGTTTTAGGCCAATGCATGAGTAGCGCGTTAAAAATAGTTGATACGCTGGCAATCGTTGAATTTCACAGAAAAAGTCAAGTGGAACTGTGATTTCAGCGTGTCCATACAGGTTGATAACGGGTTCATAGCGTATGCCAGCGCGTGAGTAGCGTATAAGGAACGCGCTCAGCGTGTGAGGAACGCATCACTGATTTATAGTAAAAATACGACAGCTGGTCCCCAGCGTGTGAGTAGTGGGTTGGTAACGATCGTCTAGCGCGTTTGACGCGTGAGTAACGACCTTCCTGCGCGCCGCCAGCGTGTGCAGTCACACGCTGGCAAACGCTGAAAATTTTAGGTATGTTGATAAAATGTATTTTTGCCTCAGCGTGCGACAGCGTGTTTCAGCGTGTTTCAGCGTGTGGGTAACGCGCTCAGCGTGTTGCGAACGCTGGCCTAGCGTTGGTCAACGTTTACCCGCGTGTTGCCAAAATTCCAACATGTTACTCACGCGTTGGCCTAAAACGTTCTGGTGTGACAGGGCCATTACTGTAGTAGCGCGTCGGCTTTTTACACATCTAATCATGTGGTCGTTGCAGTACGCTGGCGCGCGTTGGAACGCGCTACTTACGCGCTAGGCAGTCGTTCATCAGTCGTCGAGCGCGTTACTAACGTGTTACTCACGCGCTGGCGAACGCTATGACCCGTTATCAACGCGTTATGGACACGCTGAAATCACGGTTCCACTTGACTTTTTCTGTGGAAGTTCAGCGTTTGCCAGCGTATCAACTATTTTTAACGCGCTACTCACGCGTTGGCCTAAAAGTTCTGGTGTGACAGGGCCATTACGGACCGGGCAGTGGTGAATTTCATTTCTGGAAATTTCCTGAATTTATAAACGACTATTTCATAAACAACAAACTACCAAATAATTCAACTTCATCTGAAGTATCCGACGACTGTTTTCAGTAGAGATGAGTATCAACTCCCTTGACGTTGCCTTAACAAAATACAAATCTAGTATATCAATCAAACGAAGCTGCCCTCACCTCTTCATTATTCCCTCTATGACACTTCAATCCGTACTACTTCGATACATGTAGCAAATACCAGGCGTCATCAAAAGTTACCCTCGTTTATAAACAGTTTCGTTAGAGTGCATGAAATACTTGAAATGAGTGATGGTTTCCGCGGGAACCAGAGCAGACACCAGACTGACTAAGCTGTTTGATTTACTCTCCGTCTCTGAAATATCCTCTTTCAGTATACGTATAGCTAATGGTAATAAATCAAGCCATGATTATTGTATTTACCGAACTGGCAAGCGCGTTATCGCTCTTTGCACGGAATCGCTATTTGAAAACCACTAAACCAGCGCGCGTTTATGTAGTCCAGGCAAAATACATAATTTTGTTTTGTTGACCTCAAACAAATTGCAACAAATTGTTTTTCACCACAGTGCACTTTTATAAGGTCCCTAGAATTACATACTAAAAGTCTACAAAAATCCA
Organism: Crossaster papposus; assembly: GCA_037893245.1. Classification (NCBI taxonomy): domain Eukaryota; kingdom Metazoa; phylum Echinodermata; class Asteroidea; order Velatida; family Solasteridae; genus Crossaster; species Crossaster papposus. The sequence continues at coordinate 358,102 of JBAIAA010000327.1, read as the reverse complement.
AGTGGTGGAAATATGTCTAATTTGCATTAATCGTTAATCCCTGCCGTGTAATATGTTTATTCCCATATTTGGGTATATATTTTATTTGTATTTGTTTAAAAGTTTATTTTGGCGATTATACTTAAACATCCTTACTTCAATAACATTTTCTAAAGCATGTAAGTGACTAAATAATTATGAAAATATAGTAATGGTCCAAAATGACTACAATTATACCCTATCATTTGCACGCATTTACCGTGTCTCCAGATATCATCAAGTAGTAAGTATTGAAGTGCTTCAAATTCACCAAGTTGCTTACTGGCACAGTTATCCCATTAAAACCTTATGGAAAATTATATGAACAATGATAACATTGTGATATTTAGCCCAGCAAACAAAAACTTGGAAAAAATGATGTGCACTGCAAAAACTGTGGTGTTAAATTGTACACCAATGGTGTAACATTTGATTATTTCCTGGTGTTTATTTTGGGCAGGGATTTGGGTGTTGAATAACACCAGTTTGGGAATCAAATTTTTTTAACACCAATTTTGGTGTACACTCTGATAGCAAAATTTAACATGGATATCACGTCATTTGCTCGTCATTCTAGCGAAAGGATGTACTGTTTTAACACTATAATTTTGTACATATTAACTGCATGGACAAATTACGTAATGAAATATTACCAAGAACTGACTTATTACACATAATATGTATACAATAATAACCTATTCCTACTGAATACGTACTACACACATAGCTATTGCCGTTGTTACTTTTATACTACGCTTTTTTGTCAACGACGATGTCACAACTAGTTTTTATGAATAATGTCAAAATTTGAAAACGAATAAAATGTAACGCGAATTTTTAACTATGTTTGCACAAAAATCAAAATTTAATCATGGAATCGTTTAAATAATTACATATTATGGTAAAAAAAATGAATTTTGGGACTAAATACAACAATTTAACATCGACTATTGTTAACATATCCCATAATTCCTTATCGACCAATCAGAGGGCTTTATTTCACACACGCATGCGCACTAGGTCAAATTTAACACCAAAAGTACGTAACACCAGTACTTGATTTGAAACTGATACTTCAAGAATAATTTTACTTCATTTTAACACCAATTTTCATTCCAAAAGATTTAAAAAACATTGGTGTTAAAATTTTAACACCACAGTTTTTGCAGTGTGTCCCTAAATTGGGCTAACAAGTCGGTGAAGGGTTGCCTAAGGTGAGAGACTTGAACAAGTTCAAGGAAACCCCCCCAAATTTAAGATTTTTGTTGCTTACAATAATCATATCTACGTTAAAATGTATTTTGGGGATTTCCTTGAACTTGTTCAAGTCTTCCATGTTAGGCAACCCTTTAACTACTTTTTAGCCCAATTTATAGACACACCATTTTTCCCAAGTTTTTGTTTTCTGGGCTAAATATCACAATGTTATTATTGTTCATATGATTTTTCATAAGGTTTTAATATGATAACTGTGCCAGTAAGCAACTTGGTGAATTTGAAGCTCACCAATACTGACTACTTGATGATATCTGGAGACAGTGTAATGTGCGCACATTTATAGGGTCACGAAGTTGTCATTTTGGATAATTACTGTGTTCTCATAATTATTCAGTCACTTATATGCTTTAGCAAATGTTATTGAAGTAAGGATATTTAAGTAGAATCACCAAAATAAACTTTTCAAAAAATAAAAATAAAATATATACCCAAATATGGGAATAAACATATTACACAGCAGGGATTAACGATTTATGAAAATTAGACATATTTCCACCACTTGGATTTTTGTAGATTTTTAGTATGTAATTCTAGGAACCTTATAGAAGTGCACTGTGGTGAAAAACAATTTGTTGCAATTTGTTTGAGGTCAAAACTTATTTTTCCTGGACTATATGATGGGTGACTTCGCATAGTGGCTATGTACGTCTACTACTATGCTAATCTACTACTATTATACAGTATAAGAATATATCTAATGTGACGCTGGCAATAAAGCCACGAGATCACTAAGGAATAATACACACATACATACTTTCTTTTCGTACATTGCGTTATGGGGACAATCCATAGGGTTTGTGTGCTAAGGGAAATCTCTCTATAAACTCAAACATTCTATTCTAACATTGTAAAGTTTTCAACATCACCCTAATTTGTCTTTTTCTAAAGTTCTGCAGTTACACAAATCCATTCGCCTGGGGATTGCACATGGTTGGCACGAATTCATTGTCAATTCAGACATTTTTATTAAATACAAAATCTGATTCAACTATGAGACGAGCATGCACAATATACCTATTATAACTGTCACATTTCCTCATCGTCAAATAACGGCGCGGGTAGTGCAAATTTATTAAGCAAAGGCTGTATCTTCCTACGTCTATACCACACTCGCCTTAGTCAGAGTAAATTAGGAGGCATGGTTATGGAATCGTGAACTCAACTCGGTTTGCTATAAAAAGCATAATTGTCGTTATTTCTGACAGCGGTCATCCATTACACTTATTTAGCTCAATGTTGCAGGAAACCATACACCGTTAATAATGACTCGCTGATTTCACGTGGAATGAGATGATGGAAATGCACTATGGTGACCTGTAACATCATTTAGCTGAGAGAAAGTCTTCAATGGACATCAATTTGATATAGTGGAAAATTAACTCCACCGGGCACGCTTCGTCGGAAGGCTTAAACATTACACGCGATTTGAGCGAAGCGGATGAATGTCAAATAATTCACATCAAGTCATTTGTTTTGTCGTGAACTAGCGAATTTGGCGTCCAGAAACATTCTGTCTCACAAGTTAACATCTCTGAAAGGGTGAACACCCACTTTGAACCCAGTTTAGTTTATTGAACAGACCTAAGACCTAATAACGTCACGCTTTGTTTATGTGCGCTTTTCTGATAGTCTGTCCCTACTTCGTCTGGCGTCCCGACTTTGCTCCCTTATGAAAGCGCATTACGTCAATAGGTCTCAGGTTATCAAATCAAAGTACACGTAATATGTAGTCAAAAACATTCATGAGTTGAACTGGGCCATTTAACAGTAACATTTACGAAGGGGCTGAATTTGTCAATGAAATAAGCTATCTGCTTAGTACTGCATTCTATATCTGGGTATTCACCAAAAGTAGGATAGGCCTACACCATTTGCAGATATCAAAAATATTTACTACCAAATTATTAAGAAATATCTTACTATTTGAAAGTAAATACTGAATCTAGGCGTCCAGCAAAATGATTGCGCTAGATATCCTGTAATTATTCCTGAAAATATAATTTTGTAAAGAAAAATTTGCGATCGCCGGAAGGCGATCGCAAAAAACAAAAATAACATAAGAATAACTGCTCGACGCCGGTTGAAAACAAATGCTGTTTTTCGTGTTTTTTTGGGGGCATCCATGATTGTAAAACTTCGGACAGGTCAGTTAAACTATATTTAATATAAAATAAAACCCCTTAAATCTGCTCATTCATGATAATTCAAGCAATTACCAATGGTGTATCATACCTTTAAATATCATGCCAGTCTTCAATAGTAGTCAATAGATGAATAACTTACAAGTCTTTAAATTACCTTCTGGAATTCGTATACACATGTGACCTACTACATAGCCTTTTGCAGCAGCGACGACTGGAGTCCAGACCTGTGCAGCCGCAGTGACTGGTATACCCAGCACGATATGTGGCAGAGGGGTACCCCCCTCTTATCCCTATACTTTATAGGCACTCAACACTATTGTAACCTAACCCATCCCCCTTGAAACCTAAAAGGAATTCCTGAGATTCCGGGAACACAATGGTCAACACAAAAGAGGGGGGGGGGGGGGGGGGTTTCTCTGCCACATATCGTGCTTCATATGGTGACTGGAGTCGAGATTGGTTCAGCGCTAGTGGGAAAGCCGCTCGGCCTTGATTTGCTGATTTTGATTATTCATAGTTGTGTATTTGTATGTAAACAAAAAGGGTGAAAGTTTAACCAGTCACATCATGCTCGTCGATTTAACAAGTACCTCATTTGCATAAGGGTTATACTGTTGATCACAGGAAGGATTTTAGTGTACCGTGAGCGACTAAAAGACCATTAACGTTTGTTTGGGGTTTCGATTTTTCCTCAAATTTCTTGGGAATAACAGATCGTTTTGCAGCATATGTTCGCTTATAAACATTTTATATATGTACTTAATAGGTGTAGGTGTTCAATAAATGTTGATATTGGAGATAAATGTCTCTATCTGGGCTTTCAAAGGTTAGCCCCCCCCTAAATTTAAACCGAATTACGAACATACACCACTGTAATTCAGGTCATGCAGTCAGTTCAAGCAATTACTCTCAGACCAGATTTAATTAAGCGTTTCCATGAGGCGAGCAATCGTAGACCTACATCTGTCACGCTTACACATCAAAATGTGTCTCGAAGGTGGACGGGAGAGAAAAATTAAAAACAAAGATTGAGATCCGGACTAATCGGGCACGCTCTTTGCTTCCCAACCCGAAAAAAACTGTAGGGCATGGCTCTTTTGTAAGCGTTAATCCCGGCTCCCCCTCGGAGCGAAAGCGAGAGCGAACCACTGACCTCAACACCTGGGGTGCGTTCCACTTACGCGAACTGTTTGCGCGAACGTTCGCCAACGTTTTGAGTTGGCGTTAGTTGAAGTGGAACGATATTTTAAAAACTACGTTTTTAAAATGGCGGCGCCCAGTGAAAGTGACATCGTTTGGTTCGCTGCTTTTTGTCCAACTCATTATTTGTCTTTAAAAGATCCCTGTGAATGCTCAAAACAATCCACCGTTTATAACGAAAAGTATCAAACGTAAATAAAAACCGTGAAAAGAACCCTGCCGTCTGCTAACCGCTTCGCCATCATTAAAATACGTCACTGGCCAACAGCGAACAGCTCGGAATGTCGTTCGCCGTTTTCGCTAACGTTGGCCAACATAATTGGCGCACATTGCGTTCCACTCACGCGAACAACGCTAACGTTGGCCAACGTTGGCAACGTTCGCTGGAGTGGAACGCACCCCTGGACGGATCATTGTCCATATTCTGCTGTGCTAACACTTGAAGTCGGCGCGAACTAGAAGTGCAACATGGCGTCACTGCTCTGAGCCAATGAAATGTCCAGTTGTAGAGGTCAGTGGATTTACCAACCAACTGAACTCTACACCTGGACATTTCATTGGCTCACAGGGTGACTTCGTGGGTCCGCCATGTTGCACTTCTCTGCATGCCGACTTCAAAATGAAACAATGGATGATCTGTCCATGTATAGAGGTCAGTGGAGCGAACGCGAACAATTATTTGACGTCACAGCAAGTGTTCGTGCTGCAAATTTGCACATTCAACTCCGGCGAATTGTCGCAGTGAATGCTTTGTGACGTAATACTCGTATGCACCGTATCGTAGGAATTTGCCTTTAGTTAAAGTATAAATTATAGTATAGTATAGTTATAGTATAATATTTAAAAGTTGCACATTTGCTTATCATTCAAAGCAGCAACATTCCTCAAAATGTAAAGAAAGGTGCCTGACAACTAACTCTGGCGAAGCTTTAGCTCTGTGAATGCTGTATATTTCGAGAAAACAAACTATACTAATGGAAATGTTTGGACTTCTTTTTTATTGTATATTCTTCAAATATATTTCTCATGACATACGCTGACTACCAAATTTCATTTTTGTATCGTCAAGGGCACCCCCAAATATGGCCCTCCTCTGCCCCACTAATTAATTTGGGTTGGTTACTTTTTAGACAGTAATTTGTAAAAATGTATACTGTCACTAACAGTAACATTGTTAGCAAGTTATTATAAGCATGCACGGATGTCGTTATGTCTTAGGGCTGCCATCCATAGTACACGTACATACAAAATAGTCGTTTCGGAAAATCCGGGAGCCATTTCCCAGAAAATCTAGAAAATGTCTCATTAATTAGCGTCAAATTTAGAGTGACATCCACCCTAACAACCAGTGACAGCATTAACCAGAATGCCAATTTGCGTGGAGTTCATTAGGTGTATATCTACAGTTTGAATGTAAATATCCTACTTTCAATATTGGGTTTTGCCCACAACCGACGTGTTTTAATAAACACTGTATACTTATTGTTGTCCTGAGAAATTATTAGTAGAAAGAAAATCACTCAGTGGGATTCGAACCCACGACCTCTTGCCATTTTTATTAGGGGAACGATGAGTTGCTTATGCAAAACATCTCGATGATGAACAAAAAAAAAGCACTGAAATTTAAATCACCCTCAGGCAAATCCCATCTCATAAACACCCTCCGTATTGAACATAACTGTTCATGTTAAAGGAAACATACATTCTAACATTTTCATTACGCAATTTTTGTTTTAATTTAATAGATTTATATGTATTAAATGTTCTAGTGTACGTTTAGTGTGGTAATTTGCCGTCCAAAAATTGACCCCCCTCTTTTAAAATTTTGCGGCCACTCAAAATGAGTGACGTAAACCGAGGCAGAACCCGGACAAATTATCGATCGTCGGTACGCGACGTCTAGGTACGAGACGGATTCGCGTGGCCACGGTCGCACACATTGCTGTCCAAATCCTCCGATATTTAGGATCAGCCGGAAACAAATAGAGGCTTACTCCACCCTTAGTAGTTTTGATACATACCTATAGTCGGCATGACCGAAAACTGTTTTTTTTTTCTGATTCAGAATGAAAAAAACATGTAAAAGACGCACACTTGTTGCAATGCGCGCAGTCAGTTTACGATAGGCCAGGTAGCAGCGCGGCGTGTCTCTGCCTCGATTTTCGTCATACCCCTCGCGAAGTTTTATGTTAATAAGGCTTTCTCTTCGAGGGGCGGAGTGGTTTGACTCCGTTTATCACAGAAAATAAACACAACCACACATATAATGTTATTGTTAACATTAAACTTTATTGATTTAAGCAAAACAAAACATTATTACATGTTTCCTTTAAAGTCCATGTCATAAGCTCTGTTCCCCATCGGACATTTTGGGGGTTAACGTGTACCGCGACTTTTCTGTATAGAATGACAAAATAAAATCCAATGGGAACGCGCGTTAGATTAACGTCCTTGTCAACGTATACCGCGGCGTGATCCTACCAGTCCGAAAGTGATCGCTGACAATTTTATAATATAATTGTATTTCCTACAAAGGATTCTACGCATGGAGTATACTTTGTTTTCTCAAATATAACATTCACGTCGTAATTCATTAAATGCAGTAAAGTTTAGGCAACACACAAAAAAAAACCACTGGATCCAGTCGATCCAATGCAAACTTGAGCTCCCTGCAATGCAGTCCGGTTTTATTTTAAATATGGCATCTCATGACTTATTCATGAGACATCATTCATCCAATCAGCACGCTTAGAAATGGCATCACGCGCATGCTACCTTACTCCAGTCAAACAGTGCGTGCACAACCAACCACACGCGACCTCTGGTCATCTTTGCTGTCCCCGATTGACCCCGGTACACACCTGGCAGAAATGTTCAGAGGCAAATAATCATGTGATCATTTTGTTTGTGTGGTGTAATTTTTGTAATTTTGACATGGCGCGCAATTTTTGTCAAGCTGTTATTCTAAGCAATACATTTTACTCACTAACACAACGGTACCGAAATAAATTATAAGCGGGGGTCGACTAGAATAATTATGATCGAACTTCTCTGTCCTTGTAATACTACATTTTCAGTAAAAAGGAAACTTTGTGATTTGGGAATTCATGAATTTAAGCAGAAGCGCGTGTAAACAGTTAAAGAAAATCCCATTTTGTTTTCTTCCACCATCCAATAAAATAGTTGTTCCAATCAATTCAGGATCGATTAGTTGACATGCGCACTCTTCACGATCGGCTTGAACAGTTTTGGTGAAGGAGACAATGTATTTCCTGGCAAACATCCAATGGCAATGTTGGCGCCCGAATAATTAACAGTGCGCTCGACCTATTGGCTCACTGAATCTTACCGCCACAAACCACCGCTCCCGCACGCTTCAAGCTTAAAAAGCAACTGCGCGCACGTTGCTCCCGCTAGCAAGGCATTCATCAGCTCACGAAATATCAAAGTGCAACATCTGTAAACATTCTGTCGAATGTATGTGTTTACATTGTACAACTCAGTATAATGCATCTTATGCTTAGGTAAGTTGAAGCCTCTGCGTAAACCGTGACATGTTTGTTGGGCACAGCTAACACGCTCAAGCGGTTTTTTTTTGAATATCAATTTACCAATAACATCGAATCGATACTGGTAAACAGGTTCAAGCAGAGGCGCTTGACATTTCCCTCTGTTGGTCCCGTGGAGTTTCCTAGAAGCAAGTGTCGTAGCTTTGGCGTTTATATTTAGTACTGAACGGAAGCTACTTATACTTACTCACCGAGCTTTGATGTTTGTTCCCAGAGGTTGCAGCGCAAGACAAACTCAGCCTGCTCTTCCTTCGTAACATCGCTGATAAGAGAACAGAGGCCGTTTCTTGGATACCCAGGTAAGAACACAATGATTGTGGTATAAAACAACGTATTACAGTCATACACTCTGGGCTATTTGAAGCATAATATGAGACGGAAGGAGTCCCCGTTACACATTGGACACCATGCACCATTCGTGTATGTATTGTTTACCCTTTTGTGATCCAACGCAACAAAGTGAATTGCCTATAGAGCAGCTTTACTTTTGAGAAATCGGTCTCTCACAAATTGTTTGTTTCATAGCTGGAACGGTCGAAACTGTGTCACCCGTACCCACATTGTATCTGGCTGGATGTCGTAATGTCAAACTGAGAGAAACATCCAACTAGAGTTGAGTTCATTCTGATGTGCAAAAAACACCAACATTTAAAAAGTGTATAATATAAGACTCGTTTCGTGGGATCCAGTCACACTTTTTTTAAAGCAACCGAAGCCGAAGTAATTACATAAATGCACAACAAAATGGAGGTTAAATTCAGTATAGAACATTTCACAGTGGAATTAAAAAAGACACAAAGGGTATAGCGTACAATAGGCAACACTTTTAGGCCAATTTTATTCACTCTTGAGCCAACACAATTCTCAAAAATATTCATGAGGCAAAGGCGAGGTCCTCATTATTTCACCAACCAATTTGATATTGGTCTCATTTCATTTTTTAATGGGTTTTCTCTGATATTTTGCACCCAAGAGTGAAACCACATGATTTCAATTTGAAGCCTTAGACTAGACTGATGCATATACCCGTGCACTGTTTGACCGATCTAGTCAAACACAGACTATGGATATGAACGTATACTGGGGCCGTTTTTCCCAATCCCAGCTTAGGTTTCGGTCCAGCTCCATCACCGTTACCAAACTACATTAACAAAGCTAAAACGGAGACGAAGGTACATATGGGGTTTGGTGAACGGCCTGGGTGTTTCTTGACTGTTGATTGATGCAGTACTACAAGTTGTTGGACTGTTGCTTCATGTGCCAGTCTACTCTGTTGTGTTGTATGTTCCAACGCCTTAACTTTTTTGGACTCTCATACAAAAGTCCAACATTCTGTGAACTAGGTTATTGCAGGTGGTTTCCCCTTTTCAACAGGTGTCTAATTAACATATCTTGCTGCCAAAACAGGGAAATCTAAAGCGCGATTGTTTCCTCGGCTCGTCATCTCGAGGATAAAACCAATTAACCCACGCACCACTTAAAATATTATGTTTTTGTACGTGGAGTTGATTTGTTTTGCTTTTTGCATGACGGATCATGTTTAGCGGGGCTCGACAACACGCATATTCGTCTCGCGTCTCATTCGCGGAATTATTGGGTATAGACTGGCCCTTCAATTTAGATGTTTGAATAAATTAGGATTATAATAATACGGCATGGTGATGAAGAGGCTGTTTTGGATAGCAAGACAGTTCAGTAAAGATTGTACGTTGGCGGAAATTGTGTAATGATAGGTTATTTTTATTCAATGGTTCACCGCAAATTTCAATTTTAAGAGTGATTAAAAAAAAGTGATAACAAAATTATGAAAGTGGATTTTGTTTTCAGTCCCAAAACAATCCATTCTTTAATCGAACCAAGCGAGGAGATAAACAGTGAGCTCGTAAAAAATATTTACACCGGGCAAAGAAAGTGCAGTCAGGTATAGATGAAATAACCGATTAGTTTAGTGCAAAACCTTCGCGTCAGAAGTTAATGAGTTACCGCCCGTCTATGTAACTTGAGATAAATCATTGATCGTTCGATGCCAATATACAATTCAACACGGACGCTTGTCGTCGCTTCCCAGTGTTTGCTAAAGTCAGATGTAACAAATTCAATTGAAGGGTTCGCTTTTACTGATCTGTACTATTTTTTGTATACCCATTCATCTACTTCATCTTCGCTTTTTACATGGTACACTTTGTGACAGTTACATGCTCTGTTTAGAAATTATATCGAATTTGTTCCGGTGTAAATATTTTTTTTGTACGTCTTAAATAGTCTGAAAGAACCAACTGATTGGTAGATATGTGTCCAGCCAGTTTAACCAATAGTGGTCAAAATAACATATTTTGTTGGGTTAAAATTGACCAATAATTATAATGGTTGGACACATCGATTGGTTATTTTTAACCAATTGGTTTTTAGGGTGTGTTTGTATTAATGTATGTTTGTGTCAATGTTTATGTCAATGTTTTACAGAGATATCGTTTTGTTTGTGACTTGTAATATATTTTGTGCCCAATTTTATCGAATGAATGTATGCAGGCCCTAATCGAAACTGTTTGGGTACACCCTGGGTAAAGAAATGTAGTAAATACAATATATATAAACATATTTGTCCAAAGTTAGCGAATTATTCTTGAACAAAAAGAACAATCAATAATCAGTTTCACCGGTGATTCAAAATATTACTTCTATCGGTGTGCTATGCTCGAACAGTAGCTGATACAAAATACACATTGCTAGTGCTAGTGCTGTAAGAATCTTTAGCCAAACAGTTGTGTTTTAATGTATTATATCGTACAGGGCATAACCAAAGCAGTGTCGATTTCATTTTAAAATTAGTTTGACAGAGTACCGCACTCAAAAAGCAGAACGAAGTATCTTTTATTGAAACTAAACACGCCATCGTTTTCGCGGCTGAGATGTCCAGTCCTGGCGAGAGGTCAACGCTGACGAGTTGATGTTTTAAACATGCAACAGCCATATTTCTGAAAAAATGCAACACAATGCGCAACATTAAGTGTACATGTAGTGGCTCCTTGAAATGAGTTGATCTGATCTCGTGAAATGTAAAGCGAAGAGATTTAGGCGTGGCCAGCCCGATTTTGCCCGGTCCCTGTGTACCCTGATCCCTGTGTTCACTGGTCCCTGTGTTCCCCGGTCCCTGTATGTTCCCCGATCCCTGTATGTTCCCCGATCCCTGTATGTTCTGCGGTCCCTATATGCTCCCCGGTCCCTATATATTCCCCGGTCCCTATATATTCCCCGGTCCCTATATGTTCCCTATATGTGTTCCCTGCATGGTTCCTGTGTTCCCTGGTCCCTGTGTTCCCCGGTCCCTATGTTACCCGGTCCCTATATGTTCCCCGGTCCCTATATGTTCCCCGGTCTCTGTGTTCCCCGGTCCCTGTGTTCCCCGGTCCCTATGTTCCCCGGTCCCTATGTTCCCCGGTCCCTATGTTCCCTGGTCCCTATATGTTCCCCGGTCCCTATGTTCCCCGGTCCCTATATGTTCCCCGGTCCCTGTGTTCCCCGGTCCCTGTATGTCCCCGGTCCCTATATGTTCCCCGGTCCCTGTGTTACCCGGTCCCTATATGTTCCCCTGTCCCTATATGTTCCCCGGTCCCTATGTTCCCCAGTCCATTATGTTCCCCGGTCCATTATGTTTTTTGGTCCCTATGTTCCCCGGTCCCTGTGTTTCCCGGTCCCTGTGTTCCTCGGTCCCTATGTTCCCAATTGACAACCTCGAGATAAAAACACTATGTCGCCAGTGGGACTCTTGTGTAAATCAATGATGATGCTAACAGAGCATTTGGGTGGGAACATTGGCTTATTGACAGCTATTGGTTTCTTTGTCTGTGTATGTCACGTCAGGTGGGGGATAACCAGTCTCAAGTCGCGATGCAGAAATGTCTTATCACCCAGCTTTATCTTCTCTTATCCAGCCTCTTTCTCCCTGAAGCCGTCTTCATTGCTTATATTTTCGGAGAATTTGTTTAGACGTGATCGGATTGCAGGCTGATGTGATCCAATGCATAACATTAGGCTTAAACTTGAACTGAAGGTGTGAAATTACAAGCCAAGGGCAAGGGCACATTATAGCCCAGGCCAGAATATCTTAGCAGAGGCGGAGGCAAACCGCATAACCTCAACTGACCTGAATGAGACGTCGCTGACTTTTAAGTTACCCTCGGCCGCGTGCTCCTTGGCTAGAGCAAGATAAAATCCTCCCCAAAGAGATTAAAAAAAACCCACCTTTTTTCAGATCAGTGCGATTTGACAGGGTATACCATGGGGACACTGAACAAAATAAATTAAAACAAAATTAAAGTGGGTCTTTGATTTTCCTTCTGTACTCTGCTAAAAAAACCAGAAGTCGGGTAACCTTTGTTTGTGTTTGGACAGTCGTGAAAACATGTAAAGTCGTTCATACAGTTCAAAAGTCTTTCAGTGTTAGAGTTTTTTTTTTAAATGACGTATGTTATTTATAGCGAATTGTAGTTTTAGGGATTATAGATGCACCCCTTCGCTAGCATGGTATACTGCAGCGTGCATTGACAGTGCAAGATGGCAGAATTTTTATTTTTTTTAAGTTTCAACATTTAAAGTGATGTGCATTTTGAATACAAGCTTGTTTTTGATTACTTGTTTTCGTTGTCTTTGTCACAAGCATAATGTTTTTGTATGTATATATTAGTAAATATGTATACATTTTAGATTTCGGGGTGTACCTGCGACGAACGTTAACACACAGTGTTCACAAAGCAAGCGTTAGTATATAAATGCGCACATAAAATACACGGCCTGACAATCAGAACATATACCGGGTGTCTCAACAAAAATTACCACGCACCTTAGAAAGTAACTTCCTAAATAAGTGTCAGAATAGAAAAATTCAAACGATAAAATAAAGTCAAATTAGTTGGCTATAGCTTAAAGAAAACCGTTTGGTTTAGTAATTACGAAGAAATAAGTGATTACGTAACAGTATTCGGAATCAAGCACGGTTTTCTTTATAGCCAACTTGACTTTATTTTGTCGTTTGAATTGTTCGATTTCAACACTTATTTAGAAAGTTGCAATCACCTTAAGGAGCGTTGTAATTTGTTTTGAGACACCCTGTATTTGCGAGAATAATAAAATATTCAATATTCAATATATAATAGTCAATATTCATGATTTGCGATGCCACTCCAGAGCCACCACAGTTGCACGTTCGCCTGTGGTACACTAGAGGGCGACAGTGCGCGAGAGTCACTGGGCCTATAGTGCTTCATATCCCACGGGAAATAAAACTTGGAATGTTGATAATTATTTATTCTTGTTCGCCCTTGCAGATTTTTGTCTGGTGCTCGGCAAATTGGTATTGACCAAACCGTTTTAGTCGCGTTTCAAGTTTAATTGTTGTGGCTTTTTTGTGTGAAACATCATTTGGACTAAATGTTTTTAAACAAAATGTATAGTTTATATTTGAATTGTAGTCAACTATAATCATACCCTTATCAAGGAAAATATATATATTATGTGATTTGAAAACTCTTCAATCTAAACACAAATTAATAAAATCGCTCGTCTGAAATTTCCGCTTTTTTGAACAGTGTTTTAGTCTCTTGTCCTGGTGGGTTTATAACAGAAGCATCTTTACTCAAAATTAACTTGAAACCTTAAAATTTATCTGACGATAACTTGTCACTGAGCCCAACCTTGGGTGTTTTGTATCCTGCAGAATACGACAAATTTAGGTGTGGTTAACGTGCATATACAATCAAGGTGAAACGCAATTCATCAACAGGGAATGTGCAGACTATTTATAGGCGCACAACAGAAAAATAACGCCAACATAATTGCTGCCGTTTCATTCTGTAATCGCTGTAGGTAGAACGTTTTGTGCCACCCTATAGTTACCCGTTGTTGCCTTTGGCTGCTGAAGTTGACGTGTGGTTTCCCTATTTGACTTCCTAGCGATTGAAGAAATCAAGCAGCAGTTTACAGTGTCTCTCTTGTACAATAGAACTAGTTCAAAACACCTGCCAGTTTAGAGGGGAAAAAATGCCCCAAGAGTCACATTTTTTATTTATTTTTGTAATACCTGCCAGGTTGACCAGTATAGTGTAATGACAAAATGGGAAAGCTTACACTTTGGACAGCCCGCCGGAAATAATAACATTTTGTTCATGATTGACCGGCAAGATATTTTTGGTCAGTTGACGGGAGATTGTGAACGTCATTGCATTATCTGGCACCCCTAGGCAAATGTGGACCTGAACTTATTCTTAGTGATCGAGTTTTTTTCGTCACCCTCGTTTGCAGGGGAGGCGATGGAAAGTGACGAGATGGGTGAACATTGGTCACTGTACTGTACGGAAAAGGTGCAGAGTCGAACAATAGACCAGTTTCCTAATACATTCAAATGAATGCACGCATGCGCATAAATGGGCTGGGAGGCAAAACGCTGCCCATTGAAAAATGTACACGGGTCCCAAAACATTTGTCATTTTCACTCAATTTCCCCAGGATTTGTCCTATTTAAAATAGGAAACGTGTCTGAAACCATTATAGGTATTACTTTCTGGTCTAAGTGGGTTTTTCGGGGTATACAATTAAAAAAAAAAGAAGAAAGAATGGTTTCGTTCCGTGCGTATACGAGGTCGAGGGAAATTAGCAGGGCTTCTTTCCCACACGAGTCCCACAAAATACTGTGACTTTGGGGGATACTATTTACCACAATCACGGCGCGAACCACAGCTTGCGCAAGCACAAACACTGTGATCCACGCCGTGTGATTCTGTCCGCAATGTGGCGGATGGTACCCTATACAAGTCACAATTTGTTTGGCTCGTGGGGGAAAGGAGCCATGCTTATTTAGCTCGGCCTCGTGCGCGCAAGAAGAAATCATTTTATTAAAGTCTTGACCTAAAAAAAACAACACTTAGACCAAAAAGTATACTCGTCATGATTTCAGGCACGTTTCCGATTTCAAATAGGACAAATCCTGGAGAAATTGAGAGAAAATTACAAATCTGTTTGGACCCCTGTACATTTTCAATGAGCCGATTTCGCTACTTGCCTCTCGTCCTATTTATGTGCATGAATTTGATTTATTAGAAAACTGGTCTATAAGGCCCATACCGATTTGTGATTTGCCCTTTGTAAGGGTTACATCGGGCCTACAGAGTTTTTACGTTCATCGTAATATCCATGATTATGTAGAACAGAGGAGGTACTCTTTGTTTTGGCATTACACAAGTTATAGACTTTCCAATACTAGATACAATTGACTGAGGTATAATGGTATTTCGGAACATTGCCGAATATTGAAATATATGCAGGATTTCTCTCAGGCTTGGCATTTCTACAGTGCTTTTAAATTATTACGACAGTTTCCTTTGGTATATTATATCATCTTAACAAAATCTATAATTAAATAGGAATTAAGACTCAAACAAGCCAAAACAAACAAGATTTAGCGAATATTGATGACTATAAAAACGGACTCGTCGGTAGTATTGCGGCGCATGCCTAGTTAAGAAGATTATAATGGACTGGTCCTGTGGGAGGTTTTATCCAACAATAAAGTCTAGATTGACAGGAGTTTGCTTGTCAGTATTCTTCAGTGTTCTCCAAAACGCATTCGATAAAGTTGCTTGCATATTATTGACTTGAGAGGAATACCTGAAGCACTCATTATTAATGCTAGGTTCCCACTATCACGATTCGCGCCACGATTAAAATCTTGGTCTTAATCGTGTAGTAATCGTGGTGATCCTATTAGATCTTATCAGATTTTGAGGTCAGTCGTGGCAATCGTGTTGATCGTAGAAGATTTTTGGACGGTTCAAATTTTTTTCTACGATCAACACGATTAATTTTCAATCGTGATAATCGCATCAGATTGTAATGGGTCGTAACAAAGCGCGACAGATCGCAACTAATCGTGCTTCCAAAGCGTGGTGATCAGGATAGACCTTGGACAAGACAAGCACCACCTCTGTTGAGATGCGCTGCGATCTGATTGTGGGTTGTAGTCTTCACTCTGTAGAAGTTCAAGAAACAATGAAGTCCATGGTCAGTCGGGCTGTATATATATATCTGTCGGGGTCCAATTGTGGTTCAAATCGTGATCACTCTCGATCCCGATCGTAAAAGACATCGGACCACAATTGTATCCGACCGCAACAGAGCGCATCGGTTCGTGATGGTCGTATCGGAACGTATCGGAACGTATCTGCACGTACCAGATTGTCTCAAATCAGGGACCCCGATCGTGCTGATCGTGTCAGATCGGGATCCAATCGTGGATTCAATTGGGACAATTCTATCGGAACGTATATCTGATCGTATCTGAACGGGAGACCAGATCGTGACAGAACGTGTCACCTGAAATTGACCAATCGTGACTATATCGCATCCAAGCATACCAAATCGTACCAGAACGTATCGACTCGCATCAACTCGTATCAAAACGTGAAATTTCAGAAAAGAAAACAAAAATTCCACGATCAGCTACAAATGGCCAATCGTGGCGTTCGTAACGGATCGCACGACAGTGGGAACCTAGCATAAGCGGTGGTCACATCTTATATGAGCGTAGTTGAACGTAGTATGGTGTGACCGTAGTTGACCGTATAGTAGGCCCTAGTACTAGTCGTAGAAACGTAGTTAAACCATGATTTGGCCGTAGTTAGCCCAACAATTTTCAACATGTTGAAAATATGTCTACGGTCACCTTGGATGCCTGTACCGTACTATGAGCCTAGTATATACGTAGTTTAACCCTAGTTGACCCTACTTGATCGTAGTGTGGACCGTAGTTGACCCTACGACCGTAATGTGGACCGTAGTTGACCGTAGTTAACCACGGCACTACGGTTGAAGTACGGTCAACTACAGTCTACTACGGTCAAATGAACTACGCTCACAAAATCACGACCGCCGGATGGCGATTACAACAAAAACAATTGCCCGACGCCGGTTGAAAACAAACATCGTTTTTTCACCTTTTTTTCTTTTTCGGCATCCATGATTGTAACACTTTGGACACGTCAGTTAAACGATATTTACTATAAAATGCAACCCCCAAATCCACCCATTTCTGACAATTCAAACAATTACCAATGGTGTATCATCCCTTTAAGTAGCAAATTTCCAGTTACTTCGGATTATATACAATTAATCGGTCGGCATTTTATCACTCCACTAGATCGACATTATTCGGTTAGATTTAATGACCGGGGCCCAGGGGGTCTTCGTAATAGACAAATGCACTCTGACTATAGTAGCTGCCCCTTCCTATACTTGAACTGCAACACTCGATGTTAGTCTCACCACTCGATTATTAGGCGCGGTAACAGTGATTGACACGGACTTTAAATCATTTTTTTTCTTCTGAAGCAATATGTAATTCACTTTTATTACGATACATTAGAATTAGGCTGAAATGACTGGGTTTGTTTTGGCTTCAAAAGGTTCGTGTTTCATTTCATGTACGTGTAGCTCTTTATTTGTTGTGATTTATATTAAAGATGGACTACAACGGAATAATTATAAAGGCTGTGTTGCTGTTTTTTGTTCGAGAAATGTATAATGATTACTAATATATCATTAGTATTCAATAAATCTTGTTCCTTCATGCAAAAAAACAACAAAATTTATCGGCGTTCTACGACCCAGAAAAACTCAGTTTCAGCAAAAGCCCTTAACTCATGAATAATTCATACTTTGTGTGTGACGTAGTACCCATGAAAACGCATACATATGGTGGCCCTGAAGGGACTCCGCAGATCGCGAATATTGACGTCAAATTTGACGTCAATATTCGCGACTTTTGGGGAAAGTCGTGAATATCGACGTCAAATTTGACGTCAATATTCGCGACTTTTTTGGAAAGTCGTGAATATTGACGTCAAATTTGACGTCGATATTCGCGATCTGCGGAGTCACTTCAGGGCCACCATGTATGCGTTTTCATGGGTAGTACGTCATCACTTTTCGCTGATTTACAAGTCCGCTGGTACTATATCGTGGAGAACATTGTGGTTTTCAGTGGATCTTTGCCGGGAACCAGTACAGGGCGGAAAATTTCAAAATCGAAGAATCGAGGTCTAATTTTTTCGGTCAAATTGCAACAAAATTATTTAGAGAAAAACATGACCATAACAATAAAGTGTTACCTGAACACAACATAAACAAGGTCCGATAATAAATTTAATGTGTGAGTTTTCGTTGTAGTCCATCTTTAAAGAGACGGATGCCACACCAAGGTAATGTATATTGCCCTTGCCTGGTATAAGTCACCACACCAATGTAAAGGTACATTGCCCTGGTGTAGGTCACCATACCAAGGTATGGTGCGCGTATTGTCCTTGTTGGTCCCCATACCAAGGTATGGTACGCGTATTGCGCTTGTTGGTCCCCATACCAAGGTATGGTGCGTTTATATTGCCCTCGTGGTCCCCATACTAAGATAAGGTGCATGCATATTGCCCTTGTATAAGTCGCCATACCAAGGTGCATGTATAATTGCCCTTGTAGGTCAGTATGTCACCACACCAAGGTGAGGTGCGCGTATTGCCCTTGTAGGTCACCGTACCAAAGTATGTTGCGCGTATATTGCCCTCGTATACATCACCAAACCAAGGTACACGTATATTGCTCTTGTATGTCACCATTATCAATGTAGGGTGCGCGTATATTGCCCTTGTGTATAGGTCACCGCACCAAGATAAGGTACATGTATATTGCCCTTGTATATCTCCACACCAAGGTAAGCTGCGAAAATTGCCCTTGTGTATAGGCCACCGCACCAAGATAAGGTACATGTATATTGCCCTTGTATATTTCCACACCAAGGTAAGGTGCACGTATATTGCCCTTGTATGTCACCATACCAAGGTACGGTGCGCGTATATTGCCCTCGTAGGTCATCATACCAAGGAATGTTGCGCGTATGTTGCCCTTGTTATAGGTCACCATACATTGGTAAGTTGCGCGTATTGCCCCTGTGTATAGGTCACCGTACCAATTAGATAAGGTACATGTATATGCCCTGGTATATTTCCACACCAAGGTAAGGTGCACGTATTGCCTTTGTATATAGGTCACTGTACAGAGGGAAGGTATATAGCCAAGCCTCTCAGACCAATACCCTGCGTTGACAGGTGTTGCTGATTGAATTTTCAGCGGCCTCGTCCCAAGCATTCTAGCCGTCTAAAACTCAGTTAGCAATGTTGTCACTGACTATAACAAGTTCGTTGCCACGTCGCGTTAAGTAAATCGAAACCTACCTTAATTCCCAGTAGATGCGAATTAAAAACATACAGCATCGCGGCCATATAGCTCTTGGCGATCACGGCATGTTGCCATTTAGATAGAAGCTGTATGCTAAAATAACATTATAATACTACAGTATGTACCTGACATTGTTTCTAATAAAATCACACTATTAATAATATATGCCTGATTTTTCTATATTATGTTCTTGCTTTTGAAACTATGTATGTATTTCCGTATATTCAGTTTTTTTTCTCTCGCATTTGTCACTGTAAATGACCTTTGGCATTGTGGTTGGCAAAAATGATATTTGACTAAGAATTACAAATATCAAAATGTCTCATTCTTAGTCAAATGTTGGGGGATTACATACCCCACCCCCTAAGAAATTTACGTCTGTGGTTACGTACATGAGTATTTTTAGCACATAATGACAGCAACACAAGAGTCAAACATAACATCGCAAATTAGCTGCAGCTACAACTACAACTTACAAGGGTTTTCAAAACGTGGGCCGTAATAATTATTGGTAGCCATAATTTGCATTTAGATTGGTCTCTCAAACATTCTTCGCTGTGGGCACATTAGTCCAATAAGAATCTATTAAAAAGCCCTGGGCAAAAAGAAGTATGGAGCTGTACGTTATACTGCGTTTGTATTGACCGGCAATCGTGGTCGTCAGACAAAAGAATTAGGAGGCAAACAATGGGTCCACGATTGACACAACGTCCACGATCTCAACTCGTGTACAAATCCTATTGCAATCATCTGACAACCTTGGAGTACAAACAGAGGAGGTAAGACGGTCGGACAATGCCCAGTCCACGATTTCCGGTCCATACAAAAATGTGTGTGTGTCACTGTGTAATTGGTTGGTTTATTACATTTTTTCATAGGCCCCCATCAAGTTATAAAAATTATTATAGTTAACAACACTTGTGTTTAAATAATAAAATTGACATTTGTATATTTACACAAATATGTTGCAATTTGACAAAGTGTTCTTGTAAATTTATATCATCTCTGCATAAAACATAAAAAACTACAGACGTGTGATAATTAACCCTGCGACGTGCCACCGCACTTTTTTTTCGAAGTCGCTTCGCCGTAAAAAAACCCAATTGATTTGTCATCATTTGTTAAAAAAAAATCATAGTACATGTATTCCTAGTTCAGAGCATGCCGAATAGCATGGTAAGTGCCGCTTGAACCCTGGTTGAATCGGTGACACAGCTTTTTGCAAAGGAAAGTGCTGCCCCATGAGTATCTCATTACTTTGTGTACATAAAGGGGCTATTCAAGTCTGGGTTTACCAGACCTACCCAAGCAATTAATCATGCTATTGTTGCCTTGCCACATTCAACAACACCAGCTGGGATCGAATATATTCAGACACTATGGGAAAGTACTGTGTTGACATATAAAGCATATAAAGCCATACAATCGAACAGCATGGGGGTTACACACGAAATACAACCGACTTTGAAAAAAAAGTATACGGACGCGCGTTCGTGTAAAAACAAAATGGCCGCACGTCGAAAGGTTAAAGCACAGTACCGTAATTTTACGTCCAGAATCCGATAAGCTAAAATACGGCGATTGTTTGGTTTTTCTTGATAGGTAGAAAAAAACCACGTTATTTTATGGTAATTTTGTACGGGGCACTGTTCTCACAATACAGGTTATATTGTAATAAATGTACGTTAACAGCCATAGTGATAATCGTAAGTATTAGAAATTTCGAAATTTTCTATCTAAATATGTTTGTACTTAACCGTAACTTACATAACACTGGTTTGCCCACTAACTTACATTTCAACATACCACAACATAGAACACCTGCCTTTCAACACAACATCAAATTCTTCGGACCTAAATTGTGGAATGATTTACCATTCTCTCTTAGATGTTCAAGGTGATATAATATTTTTAAACGTAAACTTAAATTGTACCTAATGTAATATATATATATATATATATATTTTCCCCCAGGGATTCTTATTTATTCTTCACTGTATTTTCTTGACAGCCGTAAAAACATTAATAGCTGACAAGTACAATATACATTCATTAACAAATTAACTTTGGTCCAACGCCAAGAAAGAGTTCCATTTTTGATAAAATTTGAAGCTAACTCCGTTAGTGTAGAACATAATTGTTTCCATTGAAATATAATGTTACACATCTCTTTTTAGCACCAAAAGTGAAGGGCATTTTCCATTCATTTTTATTTTATACACTTGAAATCTATACAATTCAGTAATATCAAATTAACCACTTTACTATTGACATTAGTATTACCAAATAAAAATACTTCATTCTCCATTGCAATAGAAAAGTTGGTCTTCTCCTTGATCCATAACAATCCTGAAAACCAACAAGAAATTGTATGGGTACAAAAGCAGAAGAGATGGACTAGCGTCTCCTCTTCGTCATTACAAAATGTACGTAGATTAGTGTCCGTTTTAACAATTATTTTTTTTAAATTTAGTTCCCGAGTTCCGATGGGTTAATCAAAACCGGAACCATCTTAATTTCGTGTCCACAGTACAGGAATATGGAATATCAAAGATTGAAGACCATTTTGACAAATCAAAAATAAATATTCAATTTGGCGTTCCATTTGTCAATAAATTTCCTTTTTATAAGTTTATAAGAAACTAAAACATGATATATTCTTTGCGAGTTAAAATTCAAATAGACCAAAAAAATAATACAAAATTACATGACGGTTGGCCAAGGTTATTGCACCAGCGAGGAATACATCGAATATGTTTCATGTTGTATAGACTGGAATAAGTAATCAGTTGGAAACACGTTGAAATGATGATCCAGCACCGGTTATTATTGGTTAAGAAGTTTGGTGAGGTAAGGAATGGAACTGTTACCGTATATCTCTTGGTTTTTATCTTAGGAATGTGGTAAATAGTAGTGTGTCGTAGGCACATAGTACAGGGGTTATTGTTGTGAGGAAACCATTCAGCGTATTTTGTTAGAGGTCGTACATTTGATTGTAAATTGAGAGCAAAGTTGAAGACGTCTCTCTTCAAGTTAGAACATTGTTATTACATTTACATACCATCATGGATACAACTAATGCACCCAGAAGAAACAAATATAGACTTAAACCATCTCCCTGTCTACAGCCTCTCCCAGTCTGAAATGATTAAGAAAGAAATCCATTAACTAATACCCAGGAGGAGGCTTGATTATAAAGTACCTTGATCCATTTATGTACCGAGGAACCGAAATTAAAACTGTCTAGAACCTTAAAAATCAAATCATGCGAAATAGAATCGAAGGCTTTTTCAAAATCATTAGAAAAAATAAACCTGGGATGTTATTAGAATCAGTAATGTTTAGTAAAACATACATCAACCGAATATTTGTCCCAATAAAACGATCTGCCATAAATCCCTTTTGTCTTTCGTGAATAATGTGCGAGAGACATGATTTAACTCTTTCTGCAATACAAGCAGATTCCATTTTATATCAAGTGTTTAGTAGTGAAATGGTACTCCAGTCTTTCAAATACTGTCGAGGCTTATTAGTAAGGTGGATTAAGGAAAAAATCGTTACGGCCGTGACACTTGTGTCCTTGAGCAAGGCACTTAACTATAATCGCTTCTCTCCACCCAGGGGTAAAATGGGTACCTGTGAGGGCAGAGATGGATATTGTGATTGATTTAGCCGAGTAGCGCATATATTGCAGCACAGGCTGTATACTCCCCAGGGAGCTGAGATGGTTTAAGGATTGAAAATGGCCCAGTGACCAGGGGTAATAATACTGTTAAGCGCATTGAGAGATCCAGTGGATCTGAAATGCGCTATATAAGAACCTGCTATTATTATTATTATATTACACGGTGGACAAAAGCACCATTTTTTCACCAAAGTATCAGTTTGACCCATAGATTTCAAAAAAGTTATGCTCCAAAAAATCTGAGAATTGTTAACCTTGAATTACGTCATTATGACGTCATAACCTCTTGTTATGTTATAAAGCAAACGCAAATGCCATGGTGGGATTTCTACATGCCAAAATTATGTTTCTGAGGTCAAGGAATTCAATGAGGGTGATATTATTAAGAAGAAATTACGCGTCCAATACCAGTGGCTCTCGGGGGATATTTTTGAGAAGAAATTGCGCGTCACAAACTTGTGATAGTGGGAGGATTTGTTTTGTTTTATTATATTCTTGTTTTTATATTAATATTATACTTTGAAGTTAGCAATCTTTCTGTGCAGTGTGCGGCTGGTACAAAACAACTGTTTTAGCTTAGGGTTGTTGGTTATAGAGATGTTAACGCCGTAGTTGGGGCCTAGTAGACCAGTGTATTTATTAAGGATTCGTTTAGCTTGTCTGACGTTGTAGCTGGCTTTGTTGAAGGGAATTTTGCAAAGAATTGCGCGTTTCGGCGTTTTAAAAGTGTGTAATCTGGTGCAGGCTTCGTCTCTGTAATCTAGATAATTTTCTCGAATTAATCTATTAGGATAGCCGCACCTTTTGAGTCGGAGTTTGAAAAGTTCGAGTATGTGATTATATTCATTCTCGTCTGCACTGTGAGTCTTGTAGCGATGGCATTCTCCTTTGATGATGCCTCTGAAGATACAGGGGTTATGATTAGATTTGTAATTGACATAGGTGAACTTATGAAAGGCTTTTTGGAAGACACGGTATTGGATTTTATTATTCGTTAGAGTGAAATAGTTAATAGACAAGGTAAGATCCAGAAAATTCATAGTTTTGTTGTTCACAGAGAAGTTGACAGGAATGGATTTCGGATAGAGGCCCGCTAGCGTTTTGATTATGTCTTGATATGAGGAAGTGGGGTCGTTGCGGAAAATAATTAAGCCGTCGTCGATGTATCTAACGAAGAGCAGTGCATTGGGGGATCTATGTGCGGTCCAGAACTGGAATTCTCTATAAGCTAATACAAGGTTAGCGAGTTGTGCGGAATGATAGCTCCCCATTTGAACTCCTTTAGTTTGTTTGAAGAGGTGTTTACCGATTGAAAAATGGCTGAAATCACTGGTGAAGTTATGTAGTTTAGAAAAATAGGAATAGTATTCGTGAGGGTATTCACAGGCAGCGCTTATCTTGAAAAGTGTTTCTTGGATATCGTGAGGTGTGATATTTGTGTATAGGCTCTCAAAATCAAAAGAAATAAATGAGATATCATCGTCGTAAGATACTTCCAGAGAATCAAGTGAATTTATTAATTGAAGGGAGTTGGTGATGATTGGCCAAGGAATGTCCTTTTCAAAAAATTTATCTTGAAACTGGACAGTAAGATGTTTAGGTAAAAGCCTAATGTTTTGGATACAGGGGAGGTGATCCAGCTATGTGCAGTTATGATGGGCCTGCCTTTAAGTAATTTCTCATTATGGGGAGAAGGTGGTTCTTTCAACTTGTGGACTTTAGGCAGCAGGTCCATTGATGGTATTTTGGATTGACCGGAAGAGACGATTTTTAATACAAACCACTGATTTTCCCACGGTGATGATGATGTATTTTATACCATCATATGCTAATATAGACAAATTTAATACACAAATAATGAAAGTGTTTGTTTCATCGCAACACAAACGTTGCCATGTGATTCCTTGGCCTTTGATACATATAATTCGCTACTAAAATCACTTGCCTCGGCATTATATAACTAAAAACATGCCGTTTTAAGGAAATGGCGGCCATTTTGAATATATTACGTCATAATTAGGTCAAGGTCATTGCAATTTTTTTGGAGCATGGGATTTTATTAATCTACATACCCATAGGAGTCTTTAAAAAAAAATTGGTGCTTTTGTCCACCGTGTCACGATCTTCGTGTTTTTTGTCCTTAATCCACCTCACTATATCTCCTTTTGGCAGAAGGGTTATAATCCTATGTCTCTGAGTAACCGAAAGTTTACCTGAAATGTAGGCACCATTTAATGAACGTAAAATATACCACGATATATCTGAAGCAAAACAGTTATAAAATTCGTAACTAAACCCATCCGAACCATGGCAGGAGACTTTTCATTCTTCGCCTTTTTTAACACATGTAAAAGGTCTTCATGGAACAAAGGACCCTCAATACGATCTCGCATATTAGCAGAAAGTATATTTTTATCAGCGGCAGTAAAAATTAAATTAAGGTCAATATTGTCGTCAACTTCCCGGGTAGAATACACATTCTGGTAAAGCCTCCGAGCCTCTTGCAAAATATCTTTGGAACTTGTAAATCTACAATTAGCATCATTAATAACATACTTAATCGATTTATTAAACAAATTTCTCTTTTTCAAGCTTAAAAATTATTCGGAAGGTTTTTGCACCTTACTCCATCCAACGAGTCTTGGATCTAATTAGAACGCCCTCTATTTTAGTCATACGGAGGTCAACCAGATCGGCTTGCATGGCATTTAAAAGGTCCGCCGATTCAAGATTACCCTTTGAAACTTTGTTTGCCAGAATACTGATCTCATTCTCGAGCTTATACATTCTGTTTTTCTAGTTCCTTTATTCTTCCATGCAGAATAAGAAATCTTGTTGATCTTATTTGCAAAAAAGACTTAGTTGGTCATTTATAACAAAATATATATCGCGCGGATGCATATTTCTCAATTTGGAACGTAAATATGGAGAAACGACATATTCTTCTACCAACTCCCAAATAATATTTTTTACTAAATCGGGGTATGTTTTATCCAATAGCAAAGAGTTATCAAATGTCCAATACCCTTTTCCGTGTTCCATATCACTGAAATATAAATCAATATCAATAAGAGAGTGATCCGTTCTATACCATGGCTTAATATCGCAGCTAATAATTTTACAGTTTAATTCCGTAGAAATTAAAACAGAATTTATGTATTCGTCAAACATCGACTACATTTAGGTTATTACATGCGAGCTTACAGCTTACAATGTGAGCTTACATTTTAAAATTGAAAGAACGACTTTGTGAAAGTAAATAATAAAGGCTATACTTAATACCATACGAATGTAAGTTTAATGTCACACATTGATGATATCTAAAATAATCATGGACACTCTTTTAAAAAGTCGAGCTTTTTTAACGATTGCCGGCCGGCAATCGTTGGAAATTGGTACAAAATTTCACTTTTCTAGAAAACTACAGCACACCAGGATCCTGTGATTTCAGGATGCTTGAGACTGATATTCACATACAGTCAAGTAGGATATTTTATCATAATTCAGTAATTTGTTTGTTCATGTTATAGATAGTACATTTAAGCAAACAAGTTTTGTAATCACGTTGATGTTGGTAGACAGCTTAATTAGTAATTTAATTGCGTCAAAAAGGGAAAGGACAAAACAATTAAAACGAAATTAGCTTGATTAACCTTTTGGTGGCATCACGTGGCATCGTGCACGTGAAACAAAATTTAAAACCAATTTAAAACTGGGTACAGTCTCGCCAGCGTCCCCGACGCGTATATCATTATAGGTAAATCGTCCCGGTCGAATTCAAACGCATGGAAATTCAATTTGGGGCGGTATTTCCCTTTTGGTCTAATCAGATTCGTGCCGAAAAAGAGGACGAATTATTTGACTAATAGCAAAAACCGGAGACCGTTGATGATTCGGCTGAACCTAAATCCTTGAGAGTGAGTTTATTCACACGTGTGACGGAAGATGAAAGATCCCTTTATTGCATTTTAATAAGTCGATATGGGTTCGTCCGTTTCCGCCTGCACATCTTCATTTCAGGCGTTATGTTGGAAGGAATCGAACTGGAAAATAATGCAGTAGTGCGGGTTTTGCTTCATGACGGAGGCACCCCCACAATTATGATTGAACAGTCGTCGAGTTTTTCTTTGGGCGCCGCTTACGATGGGTTTAGGCTGCGTTTTCCATTAGATTTTTTGAGGAATGGCTGACACAATAGGATGGCGCTGTTTGATTTGGGTAAAGTATTTTGTATTTACCCAAACCAAACAGCGCCTTCCTGTTGTGTCAGCCATACCTCAAGAAGGCTAATGTAATTAGGCCTACATGCATTTGTTTTCCCTAGGCAATAAAGCCAGAAGAGTTGACCCCTGGTGGAGTGCTTCCGCACTCTCGAAAAGGAACATTAGCGTGTAAAAGTCGGAGTTTTTACAATTATTTTGTGTACATTGGTTTATTAAGAAACCCCGCTGGGAACAGAATTCTGTAAAATAGTTACTAGCATCTTAATTTATGGGAACTGGAAAATCGCATGACGTGAAAGTGAAATATCGTGCCCAAAATTGAGCTGTCACTTTCGAAATTCTTAAATGCATGTGGACTCGTGAAACTCGGAGCACTCGTACAAAACATGAACAATCATAAAAAACAATATTTTGTGGCGGTCATTAGGTAAAAGCTTAAACTTAAAACAAAAAAATAGACTAAAATGTCTTTTGGGACACACAATATTTTTGAATGATAACTTGAAGGACTTATTTATATTTACAATTTGTTTTTTAATTGACCGTTGATAAGAACTATACTTAATGGTGTGATCAAAAGAATCCTGAATAGAATCCATTTGATGTAGGTAGGTAAATCTTCGCGTCAGTTCACGCAAGTACGCGATGTGAAAACAAACGTGATCGAACAAGGAGACTTAGGAACAAAAATCTGGATGTGAAGGTCGTATAACTAAAATTCGTGAGTACAATTTTTTGTACTTTTTTTCTTGTGGAATGCAAAGATAAAAATCAAACATAAATGTATCTCGGTGGTTAGAAATCATTCTGTCAAAAATTTTAGAGAAAGGGCAACCCTGTGTAAAATGCCCTTTATAGTCACGGAGGGGTCTGGAAGCTCAAAGACAAAATGGCGTACTTTCAGGCTTTATATCATGGGAAGACACTTAATACTAACCGGTGTAGCGGTTCGCGTAAAAACATTTTCAGGAACTTGGCGGTGCGTGAATGTATATTCATGAGAAATTCATGAGAAAGAGCAATGGCAACTCATATACGTAAAGAACTATAAATAATTATAAAGAACGGCTTCCTCAACCAACTCGCCAATAGGATAGTTGGTAGAGAGGAGAGATATAGATCGAAAGGTCTGCGGTTCGAATCCGACTATCATTAACGTTTATCTGTTTCTTCTACAAATGTTCTTATAGGTTATTTTAATCATAGAACAAGGCTGAAAGGAAAACCGGGTTGGGTACATAAGTTTCTTAAAAAAATACAACAAGAACCGCTACACTGGTTAGTTTATAGTGACTTCCTATATCATGCCATCATCGACAAAAGAAGCCGGTATTTTACAACAAATAGCGCCACCTAGTGTGATAAGGGTTTACAACACTGACATCGCTTCCCTGGTTGAACAGCTCCCCCATGTATCAGATAATTCCCCTAACTTTCCGATTCTAAAAGATTGCCGGGTAACCGTATTGGGTTTCTAGTTACATACATGTACATCCAGCAGGCGTTGTTGTACATGTACTTCAGAAGTGAGGGCGCTGTTAACCGCTATTGGTCTTGGTGATAGCTTACAACATAATAATGCTGACGTTGACAATGCAGCCCGCAGCCATAGATATGCCTCTATACGATACCATTCCCCCCTAATGTCCATCACATTAAAGGCTGCAGGTAGCCTGCAGCTAGTCTGCAGTAACCTAATGAACAGAGTCAATAATAATGTAGCCAACTAGGCCAGAGTTATCTCCTGTTTGGCCTAATTATAGTTGGGTTGTCCGTGCTTTTTCACTGCGGACCAATTTTGAAAGAAGACCATGTACTACGTATATAGATTAGATTTTGTTTGCATTAGCAGGCCTTTACACGTTGTAAAAGGGTGTTTTTTTATCACTTTTATAATTAATTAATTACTCTCCGTTGGTAGATTTTTGTTCGTGGGATGTCTCTTTTGAAAGCTCACAGCCAATACAATGCTAACAAATTAATAATTCATTTTGAAAATCTATTTGTCAGGGTGCAACAAAAACACGGACACCATTAATAATTGCTTGAATTATCAGGAATGGGTAAATTTAGGGGTTGTATGTTATGGTACATATAGTTTAATTGATCTGTTCGCAGTTTTACAATCATATAGATGCCGAGAAAAAAAAACACCCCAAAACAACGGCGTTCGTTTTCGACCGGCGTCGGGCAGTTGTTCTTGTTGTGGTTGTGTTTTTCGTGATTGCCGTGTGGCAATAAAATTCAATTTGTTTCAGAACAATTACGGAATATCTAGCGCTATCATTTTCCTGAATGCCTAGGATCATTTTACTTTGAAATAAGTAAGATATTTCTTAATCATTCGGTAGTAAACAATTTCGATACATGTATCAGCAAATGGTGCATCCTACTTTTAAAAGAGTTTCTTTTTGTAGTCTTCAGGAATATTCTTTCTAAGACGTCGGTTCTTTTGATATTTACAATAATATTTAGGTAGCGTGTATGGACATCCATGTTTTCTTTTATCTGCCAAGTTACGCAAGTAATGGTAATCTGTGAAAAAATAGAGACATATTACAGCGCCCCCGCGCATTCGAGCAAACGTCTATTATTCTGAACTCCAAAGCTTAGTTGCCCGCCCTCTATGGACCCACAAACTGACATTATTTATCTTGACAATTTTTAAAAAAATTAGTCTGATGATCAATGAAAATTAATGAAATATAATATAAATAATCATATTTAACCAGTCAGCCACGAACTTGGTAAATATTAGTCATTTCACTAAACTTAAAACCACCAATTTGTTCGCATGACTCAAGACTGCTCGAAAGAGGGCGCCCTGTACGTTTGGCAGTCTGCCACTTCTGCAACGCGCCAGTGTTTGTTTTCACAGGCGCACGTTGTTTTTAGTTTTACTCTTTCCGGATTGTTAAAGCAAATGAACTTGAATGCTTCTTCGCCAAAGCCAAAGCGGCATTGCATAACAACTGAGGCCTATTGCATTAATACATACTTGTATCGTATGTAACACGTTATTTTTTTCTTTACAAAGAGAAGTTACTGCATCACTGGAGATGGGTTTTGAGCTCTTTAATAATATAATTTAACCCTTTACATGTTAAAAACATTAAAAACATTTAAAAAAACCACATAACTCCATTATATAGACAAACTAGGAGTAGGGAATAGACGGGTTATTTAAGAATTGTAACCAGTTGAGGAATAGTTAATTTCCTGTATCTTTCTGTGTGCATTTAATCATGTTTAAACCAGACATGTTTACGTGGGACTCTTGAATTGGTATCAGATTTAGAAGGTGGACGAAGTGTCTGTGACGGTTAGATTTCAAAATTGTAGTTCCAAACTTATAAAGTAAATGATCTCTTCGTTCAGCCAAGGATAGAAGTTTAATCAGATCAAGAGCTTCAGTGTAATTGTATTTCTTTCCAAGTATAATTTGAACAGCTCTTTTTTAAATAAATTATAATATTTTCTTCGACTGGGATTGTGTAATGGCTGTATGCCAAACTGGTGAGGCAAATTCTAAAATGGGCCTTATATAGGTTTTATAAACTTAGTTCTAAACAGTTACCATATCTTAGATGGGTACACCTGATTTTCTTAAGATGCATAAAGTATACAAGCGACGAGAAGCTTTGAAAACCATTATTAGAGACATGCAAGTTCCATTAAGATCGCTTTGAATAATAATGCCTAAAAGTCTAAAATATGATAAGCTGTTGCAATGAAGCTACACCAAAATGGGCAACTGAACTAGCATCACATAATACGATTCGTCCTCTCATTGGATCCACAATACAGACACACGGTTTGTGTAGCCTGCGGTTATATATAGACGATCCTCTGAACAAGATACAAACCCTATGAAAACCTATCAACCTCCGTGTCTCGTATTAGAAGAGATGAGTGTGCATCATTTTCTTCGCAAAGTCTTATCTTACAGAATGGAGTGTTTTTACTTCGTTTCGTGCATGCTGTGCATGTCCGTCTAAGTACACACAAAATAGGGACAATAGGATTGGAGGCGTAAACATGTGTGTGTTGATGAGTTTCTATTCACATTCAAGTAATGAACATAGAACAATAGAGGAGAAAAAGGTCCACGATGTCGATGACAGAAAGTCCATATGCTCTCAAATTTGTATCCTAGTGGAGACATCTCTTTGTTCTCGTGTACAAACTGCTTAAAAAGTCGGGCACCTTTTTCAAAATGCTCCTATTTCAACCACAATTAATTTCCTGGGTTGAAATTTCGACCCAATATACCCTATATTATACCCTAACCCAAACACTAACCCTAACCCACATCCTAAACCCAGTTTTTGAGTAATTTGAGTACACTCTAAAAATCTAATTCGTGAAATTACCAGTGAAGACCTATTCATCTATAGAAATTTACCCTCCAGAGGGTACCGAATTTCAGATCACGGTTGAAAATCGTGTACAAAACCTAAGAGAGGCCTTCCAAAAACAAAAGAGGGACAATAGGGGGTCCACGATGAAAGGTGTTTACACACACGGGGATTGATGTTCTGGTTGCACTTTAGGCCTACCTAATTATCACACCGCGTCGTAAGACTCTGGCCTCGGGGGACGGAGTCAGGGTTGTATCTAGTCGAAGCCAGATGTAAAATTCCGACTCGTCCAATCACGGCTTATTTTCTTGCGCGTGAAAAGTCAACACAGCGAACAGGCGTTTTTTTGTTTTGCCTCGAAGCTCGTTTTCCCCTAACCTGTGTGATTGCGAGCTTGAATTTTGCAATCAAATGGGATCATTGCTTTAACGGAACCTGAAGGAGTTATATATATTTTCTTGGGAATCTGGGTATTTTGAATGCAAATGGAACGCGTCTTTCCCATTACCTATAGGTATTTCCTATAATGCGCCAGAGTCGATTCTGCAATCCGTTTACAAATGTTTGTCCTTCTTTCTAGAAACTGTTAATGCATGCGATTCGACGAAGTGAATTAAGACCTTTCGCTTGATCAAATATTGTGAATTATGTGCATAAATCCGCTCGACTCGAATGCTTCGAGCGCCGGTCCGGTATTCCGGAGGTCGCAGGTTCAAGTCCCGCCTTGCCGATTTGTTTGTTCACTTTATGCAAATTTATCTAGTCAGTTTCCCTCTTGGCTTATTTGTGTAAAATATAATAATTAAGGTTAAATAATCCGACGGTTCGATAAAATCGACGATCATAGTTCAAATCGACAATATGGGTCGATAGTCCGAATCGACAGTGAGGTTCGATAGTCCAAATTCGGACTATCGAACCTCACGTGCTTTCAGATTAATGAATCTTCGGACTATTGAACCGACGGACTAATTAACCTCATTCTAAATTTGGACTATCGAACCTTCGGACTAACAAACCTTCGGACTAACAAACCTTCGGACTATCGCATCAAATGTTCGGATTAACGAACCTTATTTCGTTTTTGGACTAATGAACCCCCGCTTATGGGAAATGTGTGTGTTCATGACTATCGAACCTTCGGATCAATTTACTTTCGGACTATCGAACCTTTGGACTATCGAGTGGATCCCCCTTTTACACCTTAAAATGGTATATTCCACATCATTATTACCAAGTTGGGCCCACCCACGAAACATCACACCATCTCAACTCCCTGGGGAGTATACAGCTCGACGCTGCCATTGCGGCGCAAAGCAGCTACTAACAACCATCTCTGCCCTCGCAGGTACCTATTTACATTTAAACTGGTGGAGAGTGACAAAGTCACTTATCCAAGCGCACACGTACCGTAGTCTCATGCCGGATTCGAACCCACAATCTGCAGCTTTACTCAAAGACCACGAATTCAATACTTCAGGACACGAGGCCATGGCACTCCACAAAGTCATTCAAGCTGGCGAAAATTCGAAAAAGTTAATAGCCACAGTAGTAATACATGTGGTGTAGATCTGGTATATTACGAGACCGTGCCTAAATTGCTTGACTGAAGTAAACTTCAGTGTGAGTCAGTCAGTAAGACACGGACAAAGAGTTAATACCAGCCAGGATTACTGCATTCGGCTTTTATTTTAAACATCCGTTCACACTGTGTACACTCATGCATTGACTTACCAGTTGAAATTGATAGCGCCCTCTTCTGTCCCACGCGGTTTCTTTTCATGTAATAAACATTATGGGCTGTAACTACGAAAGCTGTTTAAGCCATTAGATGCGTATAAATTAGTAGTCACTGTTTAAACCTGGTGTCTAACTTCAAACAAGTACTACAGAGCTTGTTTTGAATTAGCCGCGTTTAAATGACCATTGGAGTTAAACATGTGTTTATAACAAACAATAGCAATTCTTAAACATAGTACGGGGGTTGTTTAGTGAGTATTCTGAGCCATTTAGAAGCCAGATATGTACACAGAAAGGTAGAAAGGTGGACACGATGGATGCGCTTCAAATCTTCTTAATTGCACAAGAGGAGGCCAACTAACAAGAACATCGTCATGGTCGACAACACCAACGTGCACCAATAGTTTTTAGGGACAAGGTGAATCCCTTAGAAGAGTATGACGAGGAACATGTCATCAGACGTTTCAGAGTTAGCAAAGACACGTTGAACGATTTACTTGGACTTCTCGGATTGTATTTAGAACACCCAATTCTTTGTTGTCCTTATAGCAGATCGGCTTTTACGGTCAGGAAACGAGATGGACATTTCTGAAGTGTTAGCTTTCCAGGCATCAGCTTTTTTTCTGGTTGGCTTTAGTGTCACATCGTTTGTCACCAATAATGGAATTAAAGTTCCTCATGGTCTCAACGAGAGCCATCCTTTCGTCAGCAGTGAAACTGTCACTGTGTTGCCTTTTGGTATCAGCCATGCTCAGGCTGTAGAGTATCTAAGTAAAGACTTGCTGAAGATTTATCTACTGAGGCCTATCGTATGTTCATACTGTTGAGCAATCCTCTATATTACAATGTAATTAACAATAGGGTCCACGGTCAATAAGTTTAGACTGTCCAAGTTACACGAGGATAACTAAACATGACCATTTAAGATATTTAGTAAGAGCTGTTTAATTCAGGTGTTTAGGAAGACGCGTGTAACTTGGATTTATCCACGTCTATATGCTACACTCGTATACAGATAAACAGCTTTCGTAGTTACAGCCCTAGGTATCACCCAGTATAGCGTATTGGTGCCATTGTCAGAGAGCAAACAACGTCTGAACCGTCTTGAAACCGTCTTCAACAATAATAATTGCCCCCCCCCCCCCATGTGCCCCCACCTCGGTGTGACGTAACCATTTGAAATTTCGAATTGCACACAAACAATATAATCAGTTGCCATTCAGTGCTTCCTGAAAACAAATTGGTGCACAAATTCTAGTTTTCTGTATTTGTCATTCAGGACGTTAATGAAAAACAACATTAAATTGAGTATTTCTCATATTGTTTGTAGCGCGCGCCGTAGTTTCGGAAACTAACAGAAAGAAAACGACCAAAAATGTACACAAATTTGACTAAAAGAACCAGAAACGTCATTGATGAACCAATTTCTAACGTATTTTTTGTTACTCCAATGGGTGGCCTCAGTTGGCGGAACAACACCTTTTTCTGTCCGGCGATATTAATTAAATGCTAACTGGCGGCTACAAGGTTCCCCCATGGCCTTTATCAGTTCTGTGACTAAGGGCAAATCCAATGGGAAATCAATCTAAAAACGGAATATTTTCTGTGCAAAGATTTTTTATGGATGGCAGAAGAAAATAACGACACAGAAAAAGAAGAAAAAAAACCCCCAGTGGGTAAATGATCCCTGAAGCAGATTTTGTTTTTCTAACTGGACATAGTACCCGAACAACATGTCACATTAGGCCTGATTGATCGTGGATATCGTGCAGATTACCGACGAGTCGGGTTCTTGTCGGCCCTCTAGCGACGTTGGTTTGACAAGGCAACTGACGAGGGTTTAAGCTATGTGAAAAGCCTCGTCCGTGCTGAGCCGAAAAATACAAAGAGACGTTGGGTCGCTTCCTCAAGAATTACTGTTCGGCTATGTACAGATAAACCCTCGTCGGCCTCAAACGAGCAACAGCTTGTATTACGTGTGCCAAAAATGGCAACATCATATCTCATCTGTACCAGTGGCGTTGCCATATGGATCGTTACGCGTAATTTGATTCTACACTGCTCAGTTGCCATGGAAACATTTTAGAAATCGATATCCTCCTGTCCACGCAAACAAAATTACGGTCGGAAACGAAGTGGCCAATTTTAGAACCAAGGTTCGTGGCATTCGCTTTCCCGTCAGATTTTAGCATCGTCAAATTTGTAGACCTGAAAACATATCTAAACAAAAATACGAAATATAATTTTCTGCTACTGTTTTTTTTTTACAGGCTTTTATATAATGAGTGATTTTTACATTATGATCTACAGGAATATACCAGAAATGAAACATGTGTTTCGTCGAATAGTATTTACAAAGGGTAGCAATTTGTTTAATAATTTGGTAATCATATATAGGCCTCCTGCTCTGATCCTCTAATAAACTACACCTGCTATCTATTATGTTCAACGAGTCTTCTTTTGTTCCCAAGGCCAAACAACACTTGTGGCTATTTGTTCAAACATCCTGCTTCAGTGCAAAATTACCTGTGATTAAGTTGTCGCAAAAACTACTGCCACTTCAGTTTTCTTTAAATTTTTGTTTAACATTGCCACTTTTTGCCAGTATTTTCTTTAGTCCCTGGATAGAGAATGTCTTGATGCCAAGGCAAATGTCTCATAATAAAGATGATCGACGTCGCTGTCAAAAAATAACATTTCAGCCGCCGGCTCACTTTATTAAAAAATGTTAAGCAATTGAGAAACATCAAAGTAATTAAAATACCATTTAAAACGGCACATAACTTCTTTATTTTCGTGACAGGCATTGCAACCTTCCCCGAGGTAGAATGAAATACAGAAAGTTCTACACATGCAGCTTGGAGTCTGTCGCAGTTTTTGATAACCTCCCAGAAAACACGTTTGTCACTTAATAGTAAACAGGTTTTGTGCTATAGCTGTGAACTGGGATTTTCTTGGCAAGCTTCTTATTTTGAGACCAAGGATAATCCTCCCTACCCCACTTGTATTTTGTATTCGCGTAGTATGCACAATGCATTTTATATACAACGAGATACGTGAATAGAAGAGTGTCCCCAGAGGATTTGCTCGGGTGGAATTTCAAATTCTCGCCATCCGGGTTTCAGGATAAATACGGCTCGATCTTGCATCAACAAAATGAAGCAAGAAGTTGGAGCAATCTCAATGCAATGTGACCATTTCGCCTTGAAAAATAGTTTAAAGTGACAAAACATTGAACTTAAATAATAAATGAATACATATGCTTGGTGCAAACGTGTGAATTTTAGTTGAGTTGGTGAAAGATGAGATTCTTTTAAGAGTTAGCGAATTTTAATTAAAACAAATGTTTTAAAATAGCCCGGAAAACCGTAGTTTTGCTTGGTTTATTTTCTCTCTCAAGAGCTTTGCAGTCAACCAGACGGCTGGCTACAAGACGTGTACAAAACATCCTGTGTGCGTGGGTTTGGGGCAGATATTATATTCCGAGATCGTGTAGTTTTATAATTACGGGAGCGATTTGAGGAATTATCTATACTCCACCGAGTCTTCCCTTCGACCTCTTGTATCTCCCCTCCCCATCGTTTGCGCCCTTCATGTCTTGTTTTTGTCTTGATCGGCTTGATGTGGAGGAAAACAAGAGAGGAAGGGAAAGGTCGTCTACACGGGCCATTCAGCCAACCAAGATTGGCTTGTCCAAGCGGCTTAATTGCACCCGAGCCCGATCGACAGGTGGGGGAGGTGGCGCGGTACGGATCGGCCGTCTTTGATGTGTAAGGCCAGGTCAAATTAGCTAGTCTGACACGGGAAGAAAGGGAAAAGAGGCGCCAGTTTGTATAATTTCATGATTGGAACAGATGATGATGGTTTTTAATTGTTTCCTATATACTGAGCTGATTAGGAACCATTCTGGACAGACATTTTGAGATAAAAACCGTTGACCATTTCAAACCTACAGTTTGCTATAAGGACGTATCTTATTATTTTGGGCTTCCGACCCAAAACCAAAAAACCTTTTGTTTTATTACCACCGACCCAATCTAAAGCCCCATTCACAAAATAGCATAGCAAATAAAAAACAAATGAATAGTAAATAAACAAAATTAGGCTCTGTGTTATTTTATAGCTACTATTGAAAACAAATAGTTTATGCGATTAATATGGCGTATACAACCTGTGGAATCCTGGAAGATGAAAGGATGCATTTATGTTGCCTCTCGTCATATTAGGTATAGTATCTCTCACTGGTATGTCATGACTGCCACTACAACCAAAACGTTCGTGAGCTGCAGTGGGCAAGATATAAACCTGTAATGTAAGTCAGCTGCATCTCCCCCCCCCCCAAAAAAAAAAAAAAAAAATACAGTTGATAATTATTAACTTATGATAAACTCATAATGAACAAAAATTTAGAAAAAAAATACACACTTCTCGTCATTTAATTTATTGAAAAACATTGATCCAAGGATGGTGTTGTTTCCCATCATACTATAATCCACACGTTGACTTTCTCTTGGCTATCAGAACGGGATTTGGAATGATAATGATTGGAGGAAACCCCAAAACAGGTGCTAACACAATCGCAATGTTTAGCTCTTCATTAATGAAATTTGAATGATCTATTCAGAATAGCCCGGAAAAAATTCGGCACACTGATTGTATTTCTAAGGATATTGACTTTGATATAATTGTTGTTGACTTAGCCTATACTTTGTTCCTACAAAATATACATTTAGGGGATGTGAGTAGCAAGGCGGGGTCATCTATAAAGATTGTTGAATTAAAGTACCCTGCCGTCACCTTTGATGTTTACACCCGGTTTTAAAATACTCCAGACACCCCCCACCCCTATTCCATATACAAGTGCCAAACACTTCCCCTTCAGGGGTGAAACGAAACGACAGATTTCAGGAGCTTGTTCCCAGACTAAAGGTTCAAATATAGCAAAAACTTTGAGCGAACTCCCATAAAAGAAAACATCGTGCCTTTATATAAATTTCTTAAAAAAGGAAAAAAATTACTCGGAGTATATAACCCCAAGGGTTATTGGCATTCAGGTAGTAGCATGTGCACCGAATGGTGAATAAGTTAATTAAGTTCGTATTTGCATGGACAATGGGTCCGCGTGTGCGCCAAATGCATGAGCCATGCTATATGCTAAATGGTTATGCTTGATGACACTCCGAAATACGAGTTTAGATCGCCGATTAAATTAAAACTACATTACCAACACGGTCCTTGACCCTGCCTACCACTTCCTTAACTGAACCGTATGCGTTTCATTAGTCAGGCAAATTGGTGAAAAATTGCTCAATCTAATAGAATTTCACACAGAGTCATAGCATGTCACGAGAAACATATATGTCTATAGGGTCTTCGTAGATTTATCCTTTGATAAAAAAAAGGTAAAATAACGAGCAATTTTTAAAATTATTAAAATGGCTGAAACAATTGCAGGTTATTCTACCTATAATTTTGTCAAAGGACAAGTCTCCAATGGCCCTATATCCAAATATCTTTATCATGACGTGCTATGGCTGTATGCCAAATGTCATGCTTTTATCAACAAGTGAACAATATTGTATCATATTGCGCACCAAGCTGCCTGACTACATAACTTAAAGAAGTTTATATGTCTCGTAAGACATATTTTAAATGTTGATGTCAAAATGTATCCTCCATTTTATTTGTTTTGTTTCGTATCGCCAATCGATCAACCGCCACCTGAAATTGCTGTAATTAAAACCAACCACACAGCCAATAGAAAGCCAACTGTTGTTTATTTGTTTGTTTTAATCAAAGCAAGCGTTTACGCGGGTTTTGGCGCGTAAACAGGTAAACATTACGATTGTCAACAACATGTTGACGGGTCGCTGTTCATCCACTGATCAGGCTCAGTTGCTTACAGACTTTAAAGTTCCGAGTAAGGTGCCCAGGCATTACCCCCCGGGCTCCTCCCGAGTGAGTTGTGTTTTATTGTTGTTTTGATACATCTGCAATCTCCAACGTAATTACGGTGTTAAGGCGGCTGAACTCGCTGGTCAAGAAATACATTGAGTATTGAGCACCGGATGACGATCGAGAGATCGTGGCATTTGTAGTTCTCTCAAATGGATTCAGTAAATCTGTAGGGATGCCAGTTCATGAATTAGATGAGCTAGACCAATCTAGTTACTTCTCGCTCGGCAGAATTCCTCTCTTCATTTTAACTTGGACCAGTTCCATGAATTTATAGGCCTATAGGACAAAAACAGTGCATATTGATAGAAAAGCTGTAAATTTAAAGGTAGGATACACCGTTGATAATTGCTTGAATTATCATGAATGGGTGGACTATTTTTAAACAAATTGGGAGGGGAGTGGGGGGGGGGGGGTTGTATTTTTTTTTTCGGGCAGTGTATGATGTTTATGTTGTTCTTGATTTTTTTTCGAGATCGCCGTCATTTAGAAAATTTAATTTTCGGAACAATTACAGTATATCTAGTGCAATAAATTTGCTGGATGCCTACAATCATTATTTACTTTCACATAAGTAAGGTATTTTGTAGTAATTCGGTAGTAAACATTGTTAATATCTGCAAATAGTGTATCCTACCTTTATGTCCGAAAATTGAGAGGAACAAAATGAGTTAAAAAATACACTTGCATCCGTTGAAAAGAAAGGCTGCAGTGAATTTGGACTATAAGGAAAATGATTGAGGCAAGGAAATCGAATTAAACTGAAGGGCATGAAATGTTTGTTTCTGTTTAAATCACAATAACATCAAATGGACACGTTTTACTCTTGAATGTTTGTGTTCATCCACTTATCATTGGCCATTTCCCGAAATAATTGCCGACGACTAAGGGTACACACGGAATCATAACTATTTTCCATGTTTGTGTTGGTTGTTCGGTAGCCTAGACTTCGGCCGCGAAATGGGTCATAATGACTGCTTTCCCCTTGACGAGTTGTGTCCCTTTGCCTTCTGATACAGAAATAGATTGGTGTACGATAATCGTTTTGTGCCAGCGCAAGCTGCGGTTGGCGACGTTATTTACTGCGTGCCATTCTGCCCTCGTTGATTTCCTTCGACCTCGTGCGCACGGGATGACATTTTTTTATTTTTTATTTGTACACCCCCTAAACAAACCAGAAGGCCAGAAAGTAATACCTATGATACATTTAGGGACTTTTCCGAAGACAAATGGAACAAATTCTGGGGAAATTGAGAGAACATGGCAAATGTGGACTCGTACATTTTCAATGGGCCTATTTCGCTTCTTGCCTCCCAGCCTATTTATGCGCATGCGTGCATGAGTTTGAATTTATTAGGAAACAAGTTTATCGTTCTCTTGATGACAGAAGCATGAAATTTGGCACATAGTTAGCTAGAGTATGTCATGAGAAAGATATTTGACTTTAGCACCATCACATATTTGTCTTTAAAAAGAAAGAATAGAATAACATGCAATGGCAGCCATTATACGTGTACATTATACGTGCAGCGACATACATTACAGCGACTTGAGTTTGTTTGTTGCATTCAATACGTTGAACAACAGAAGACGTTGAACAATAGCAGACAATTAGGGTCCTCGATTGACAAAGGTCTTCTATTGTGATTCGTATACAATTATATTGGAGGTCCTCCGAAAATAAACTACAAATAAAATAGGGCAATAGGGGTTAGGGGATTAGGGTCCCCGATTGGTGGTGTTTACACACTTGGGTGTATCCGAATGAGGGGTCCTATTATAACCTTCTTTTTTTCCGCTGATGATGACTGGCAGAGTTTTTCTTGTGAAA
The DNA here is from genome assembly GCA_037893245.1 of Crossaster papposus. NCBI lineage: Eukaryota > Metazoa > Echinodermata > Asteroidea > Velatida > Solasteridae > Crossaster > Crossaster papposus. The sequence continues at coordinate 316,824 of JBAIAA010000327.1, read as the reverse complement.
GCCCGCCCTCACCACCAGGTTTCTGGGTTTGTAGTTAAAGCGTCTGTTGATCTTTAGACTGGTCCCCGCTTTCCATAAATATAGGTACCATCAGCTAAGCTCTCTTATAATGCTTTTGACTAAACCACTCCTGACCGTGCGCAGTAATGTTCTTCTATTTTACCGTTGATGATGTTTACACTTTGGTGCAGATCCCGACCTGTGTTATTGTTAACGTTGACAATAATGCAGCACAGCGGAAGACATCAACATACGCTTGCCGCAGCCAGTTGGCAAATTCACTACCGCGTCACTGCGAAAGCACCTTTTCAAGCATTAATTTTCATTGATTCAATAAAAGCAGCGCCTCTTTTCTTGTCGATAATTGCAAAAGACGCTTTAGAATTTAGCAAAAACCTAACATATTCTTCGTAATTACAAAGTACCAGCGCGATAATCCAGTTGTATTGTATATGTCTAGATCTCCTGCATATAATTTGCATACATTTGCATATAATTTGCATACATTAGGTAGAAATCCACCTAATGTTTCGAAATGTATCCTAGCCATTGGCTCGGCCCATGCATTATAAGCATCCATGGCCCCAAGCTGTTTCAAAACCGTCCAAGCACGTATTCATCCCCTTATTGAAAATGGCGATGCTTCTATATGCAGCAATTATTAATGGGAATCTTAAACCTATCCTCCTCAAGCCTTCACTATTTTTGTCTCGAGCTACCAGCGTCAAGATTCACCCCGTATTCACCAAATTGTATTTGAAGAAAGATGAATAGAAGGTGGTTCGAGGAAGTGGGAGGAGGTGAAGGCTTGAGGAGCATAGGTTCAAGCCCATTGATTGCTGCATTAACCACTCATTCACAGCTAGTTGGTAAATTACATGCACTGCATGTATTCCGCAGTGAGCCGAGCTAATGTTGCACAGGATTCAGTCCCCAGAAATAAAAATAAAAATAAAAATAAAAGAAAATATGTGGCCAACGGCTAGGCTGCAGTATAGTATTTATTAGATTTTACATCTGCAGTGCGGTGTACTACGCCTGAGATGATATCATGCAGGAACATTGATCGATTGTGGCATTATGTGAGGCAATTATGTGAAGGACATTGTGAAGCAATGAATACATCGCATGGTTGCACGAGTCGTGAATTGCCCGAACATTACATATATCGCATTATATAAAAAGGGGGGGGGGGGGAGAAAATCAACATCTGATTGCGGGCTTTGAATTTATAGGAAAGTTACAATTTTCTCCGTTCTTGGCGACCTAAACATAATGACTTTGGATCAATTGGGCTTGGATATAGATCTTAGTATAAACACGAACAGAAAATAACCCCCATAAACCACCGCAACAATGTTCTTCCTAATATGCATGTTGTACCCAAATTATCTTAACCGTTCGTTTGTGTGCAAGTTTGAAGAAAGTGATCTAGTCAATATTTGGTCTACAGGTCGAATTCCCTTTTAGATAGTCCGTGTTCCCATTGGACTTTGTTTAGTTAACGATCCCGCAACTTATATGTAGATTGACAACATTAAATCCAATGGGAACGCGCGGTAGACTAACGTTTATATCAACGTACCGCGGCGGCGGTGTAAAACTACCAGGCCGAAAGTGGTCGCGAAACGTTTCCGCTCAGCTGCGGTAAGTTATATCAGGGACGCTAAAAAGTCCAATGGGAACAGCCTCGCCCTGTAGAAGTACCGCGACCATCACACTGCTTTCTCTCGAGGTAAAACCTAATGACTGTGCACAGCGCCCATAAATGTACGTACAATTCTGCCAGTCTTGCACGGATAATGGAACGTTATACGTCGCGGTGTAAAAGTCCAAGTAGGAACGCACGGTATAATTACAAGAAGGAATGTCGCCGTAAGTTACCGCGAGGCCGCGGAAGAAAAAAGTCCAAAGAGAACACGGCTTTCACTAATTATATTTCCATATGCAGTAGGAAGCCCTGAGTGTGTTCTGTGATATACATGTTTGTTTGTGACCCACTCTGCAAAAATGAGTCTGATGTGTTACAAATATTTTTAAAGTTTTACAGTTGGTCAGAAAAAGCAGAACATAGCTTTAATTTAATATATGGCAAAACTCTGTAGTGCAATGCATTGGTCTTTACAATTAATACAAAAGTCGTCTTTGTACAGAAATGAAGATTTAAAATTATAGTGTTCCATTAAATGCTATGGTAAGAGAATGACAAACATCATTATTAAACCTACTTTAGGGATCAAAACAACTTTTTCAATCAAACAGATCTGAAAATAAAGATATCAGCGAAACCCAAAAACTTAAAAAATAAATTGTTGATAGAAAAATAACTTCTGATATTAAACAGAACCGTATGGGAAACTGTATTTTGCGACATCAGACTCATTTTTAAAGAGTGGCTCACATTTACATCTTGATATATACATTACCTGGACAAAAAGGTTGCCTATTAATTTGAAGTTTGTTAAAAGGTCAATTAACTGAAGACTTGTACCCAGCGCGATATGATACCGAGGAACTCCCATTTACACAGACGAGCGGTAACAGAATGCGATATTGTCCATTTACACACGGGGCGGAAACCCGTCCGGTATTTGTTTCAGTTTTAGAGATCGAAGCGTTCCGGAGAGTCCGTGACGTCAACCCAACGAGACCGCTGATTGGCCAGAACGCGGAGTCTCCGCGCAGTATTTCAAAAAAATCGCTCAGGTTTCTAAATGCAACGGTTTATCGCTCTACCGCGCGGCTTCTCCGCTCTCAATGTAAACGATTCCATAGAAAACCATGTTGTTGGTTTTTTTTTACCGCGCGGAACTCTGTTACCGCTTGTTTGTGTAAATGGGCCTTAAGTCCCTTACATATATACACTCTGTAGACTATTTTTACCTAACGCACCCCTACCTAAAAACCTAAAAATTATTTCTGAGAAACTAGAACATTTCGCGAGCACAATCACCGCCACAACACAAAGAAGGGGGGGGGGGGGGGGACCCCTCCGTCTTATACCTCGCTTCATTTGTGAAAACTAGCTCAGGCGATTTGGTGTTTCATGTGCTAGCTGTTAAGTTGGGTCAAATGTTATCACGATTGCCGTTGCCACTCATTGTATTGATTAATTTAGAACCGATAATTAACATGAGACTCATGCCCCTTAATTGAATGTACCTTGTACTAACTCCACCTGGACGACTGCACACAAGGTATAACCATGCAGGTGCAAATAATACAGCCATTGTTTATGTTCTTTGAGCTTGATACAATTTGTTATGTAAGCCTAAACAAAATCTTCTTTTTTGTTTTAGGTGTTTATCTTTTCAGCCCCTGGAGGGGACGATTTAGAGCCAAGAATGTCGCATTACCGGAGTAAATTCTTCAAAGAAAACTGGTAAGTTAAAGTCATTGTTTTGGTGATTGGTAATTAGATACATAAAAGACAAAACGTTAGACAACATGATCGAATTGGTCACGGCCGCCCGTATCCATCTACATATGATGTTTTACTACATGTTTTTTGTTCTCACAAGGGGCAGAAGACTTTAAAATGATCTCACGAAGTAAAACAAAAAGTTACCTCGTTAGCAGAGACTGGCGATCATACCTTGTTTCGCTCGCTTCTACGATTGGAGCATATACTTGCACGTGTGCGAGTACGATGTTGAAATAGAACATAGTCAGGTTCATAATGCACATATTGAAAGTTTCGTTCACTTTTTTGTAGATCTGCTAAACTATACATTTTTGGAAGGGTATACTCAACATAAAAACCAATGTTTACATTGTTTTCAGGTTCTTTTGAAAAAAATGGACCTTTAATGTGACGTAACACATGAAAAGTCATTGGGTGTCACATTAAAGGTTTATTTGTTCAATGCCCTATATCTCTAGAAGTATAAGTCCGATTGGGCTAAACTTGGTATGCAGGTATGGCGGGATGTGTTATAGATATACATTGAAGTGACATCATGATGACGTCATCGTGTGATTTTTATGATTTTGTTTCATTTGTTGGACCTTTAGGCCATATCTCATCAACAGAACATAATAAATTAAAACATTTAATCATGACTTCAGCAAAATACCATTTAACAAATTTAAGATGGCCGCCATAAAGAACATGAAAACAAATGTAAACATTGGTTTTCATGTTAAGTATACACTATATCTATTTCAAAAGATTCATATTTTAGCAAATCTACACAAAAAGTGAACGAAAATACATTAGAACATGACTAATACGCACGCGCGCTCATAAGTAAAATGTAAAAATTCTAGAACAATCTCACGAAGTGCATACAACAGAATACGAATGATGAGTGAACTTCCGCGTTTTATGTCTCACGAAGTGCACAAAGGTGTTAATAAATTGCTGTTTAATTAACAGACGTTTATATCAAACGAGTATGAGTCAGCATAGAGCAAAGTATTTCGTTTCGATCAATGCAGACATTTCCGAATTCTGTTACTGCAAAGTAGTCGAAAATGCCTTGTGAAAATAGGACCAACTTCAAATGCGATTATCTCGAAATTAATATTTTTTCCAGATTTAGAGGTTTTTGTCACTTCGTGAGATTATCGATAAGACAGTGGATATTATGTGATAGACTCGTGATTAATGATGCAAAAACTGAATGTATTATCATTGGTACCCGGCAACAGTTATCTAAACTGATAATGTCTGACCTTGCAGTAGGAGATTCTAGGATATCCAAAACATGCCATGCGCGAAATTTAGGGTCCTGGTTCAATTCCCATTTATGTATGGATCGGCATGGTACTAAAACATGTTCCGTGGCATTTTTTCATATTCATAACCTCAGGCGTACAAGTAAATAATTAGCAAGGAATGCTTTTGTGGTCTTGGTTCATGCTTTTATAACAAGTCGCCTTGACTATTGCAATAGCCTATTGTACCGTGTCCCGAACACACAGTTAGCTAAACTGCAGAGAGTCCAGAATGCAGAGGCCAGGCTTCTATACTATTAATGTACAATAATGTATCACGATTTGACCATGTTACACCTACACTACAACAGTTGCACTGGTTGCTATTATACGCTTTCATGTTCAGTTTAAAATACTGTTGCTGACCTTTAAGGCTCTTCATGGCCAAGTACCCAACTATTTCATTGATTTGTTAAGTATTAAACCTCAATCTCAATACTTACTGCGGTCTAACAATAAGTTTCAGTTAAATTAACCACATGGAAAAAACGATAAAAACATTGGGTGACAGGGCTTTCTCCTCAGCTCAGCGGCACCTCACTTGTGAAACAAATTGGCACATGACATTCAAACATTTCAGTCATTGTCGAGTTTTAAAGTTAAACCTAAGACACATCTTTTTATGGCCGCTTTTAAATTGTTGAATGTTTTTTTTTTTTAAATGTATTATGTGTAAATTTGTGTGCCTACACTGCAAGAAAAAAGGGGTAAACCTTTGCCCAACTTTTACCCAACGTTGGTACAATAGTCAACATGCCCAGCTTTTGAGCGATAAGAAACCAACTGCCGTTTGGCAAAAACTTTACCTAAAAGTTGGGTAATATTGCAGACGAAACAGTTGGGTACTTTTAATCATCTATGAGTTGGGTAAATGTAAAGAACCAATTGTTGGTGAAAAGTTGGTAACCAGTTGTTGGTTAGTTTTTTTCTCTCAATAATTGGGTACTATATTGTACATATTTGCTCAAAAATTGAACACTTTTAAACTTTGAAATCCACTTTTTCAAAACACTAATATTGCAAGAACCCAATAAAACATTAAGAGGACAAGTCTCATACAAACACAACAATGAAAAATGTCGTATATAAAGCAAATTTACCCCATGTAATTTCGCAATCAACACGTTTTGGGGTTCTTAGACTTAAAACAGGTTTTCTTCAAGCGTCTTACAAATAGAAAATAAAAGTAAACATAATGTTTCATTCCAAAGAACCTTTTGCAATCTACCTCTACCAACTGCAATTGTATTTGTGGCTGCCTCAGGGTCGACTTGTTATGTAGCATTAACGTGGGCAACCAAAGGTTCTTGGCAACAGCATGTTATAGTTGCCAACACACGTCTGTAAGAAGGTCCAACCCCCCTGGAATTATAGTTGTTGTTGATACTCGCAGTCAAGGAAAAAGTCTGGTTTTCAGCAGACATCTATGTCTTTTTTGACAGACATACGGTTGTGGATGGGCCTAGCTTCTCGATGATAACGAATACATTTCGTGAGTCAAGACGCTTGTGGAACAACTGGTTGGGTATCTTCTGTATCAAAAATAAACAATAAAAAACTTTCAGTATACAATAGTACACCACAAATCCTTAGGAAGAAAGTAATATGTATTCCAAACTCTTGGAGCACATGTCCCTATGTATTAAGAAAGACAGTGGGAGCTCATGTACTCATAAGCATTTGGGAGAACAGGAGCAAATTTTTGGGCACACGAGAGCATTTTAACCAACATTTTGGAAGAGCAGAATACTCACTGTCTGAGGAACATTTGAGAATATACCCAATCTTGGGGGAAAATAGGAGCACATGTTCCCAATATTTGGAAAGGAAAGGCCCAAACAATGTCAGTTCTACGTGTTTTTTTATGTTCATATTCATGTCCCAAAATATTAGGGGTGGGTTATTCCTCACAAGTAATGATTTATGTGTTGCCAACTGGAGGAATAAGACTTTGGGACACCATAACGCTGAGTTAATACGGAATAGTCCTATAGCATATCAATGCGGTTATGTGTGGTAAGCACGTCACAACATTAGCTGTACTCATATTTTGGTAATATTGAATTAATTTTATAGATTATTTTTCAAATATTTTTTAAATATTTTTTTGTATATATTTGTGTTATCTTCAGTGTATTTTAAAGAATGTGTAAAGCGCATTTGAACATGCATGGTGGAATTTGCGCTATATAAATACATGTTTTTTATTTATCGACGAGTCATTTTATCGCACATTTCTGGGACATCGCACATGTTTGCGCAGAGTTCTGCGATAAAATGTGTGACATCGCAGATTCCTGCGCAGAAATTTGCGATAAATTCTGCAAGATCGCGGAAATCTGCGCAGAATTGTGCAAAAAAATGTGCGATGTCGCAGAAATCTACCAACAAAAAGGGCGATGTCGCAGACATTTGCGCAGAAATGTGCGATGTGCGATGTCCCTTACAGGGCCACCATAGCATAATCTGCCTTGTATACAAAGCTGATATTTCGACCATCGTGGGCTACAAGAAATTGAGAATATCAGTTGCCTAATCTTTCGTTGTTTTGACAATTGTAAAATATCGATCGGCATAAAGTTGGAATCCCGCTTAGGTAATTTGTGTACGTCCCATTAAAAATAACTTTAAACTGCCTAAAATGTGAACACCAGACGCAAGCCTGTGTTTTGAAGTCATATCAATAAATTACACACAGCACTAATGCACATCACGTGGTTTCTTTCACGCCAACAGCCGTTTAAGGAATGGTTGTATGGATGTTTATATCGTTCTTTGGGGGCCCAATTAAGCGCCTTCAGGACGCAATATTCTTTTCTTATTCGAAACTATAACCAAAATGTGTATAATAACGAGAGTCGACTAAACTACAAACTCACCAAAATACTATCATGTATATGATAATTCTACAAGTTGAGCAAGTACTCGGAGCTTTAGGCAATTTCAAGCATTTTAACTGCGTGGGTTTCAAAGTGGGGCACATTACATACCGCCCTTGAACTTCAGCTAGACGGAACGTGATGTCCGTCTCCCTTGCAAACCACATTATTCGGTTCACTGACGTATGAACGAAACATTACCAACAGGTGTATATGATACGTGTACATTTTTGCAGCATTAAGAAGTTCAACTTGCTTTCACTCGGTAACCAGCGGCGTAACTAACGAGTTTTCGTCACGGGACGGTAGAGCATACAGGACAGAAAGTCAACTGAGCGTGACGGTCCTCGCACACCCGCTCTTGTCCTGAATTGTCAGCTGTTTCGATTTCTGTGGACAGTGACGATACGCGTGGTGGCGTGATCACGTGACCGTGCCGTGCATACGCCATGCAAAGGGCCCGTATCCTACCTTTAAGTATTGCAATCAGTACTTCATAATAGTCTGCTTTCAAGAGCGTATATCGACACTATTACTAAGGAAAGCCCTCGCGGACCTCCTTTTGTTCCTTCTTTGTTAGTACTAATTTCTTGTTTTGCACACGAAATTCAATTGTGAACTTCTGTCATTCGTGGACCCTATTGTCGAGTCCTCGATTGTTCTACGTCCACTATTTAAATGCAGATACAAACTCATCAACAGGTGTCCCCTACAAATTAAACTCTATAGTTTACACCTCTGGTCCATGCAGAAATGACCCCGGGACACTCCATCGTATTCAGGTAATATATCATAAAAATCCCATACATGCCTGAAGTAACGTATATTTTGAAACCTGGAAGCAGTGAATATATATTCGTGAATATACAGTCGAATAATATCCGAACCAAAAGTATAAACAATATTTACAGATGATGATGACTTAGCGCGCAGTTGGTCACCTTGAACTTCTAGAACAAACACACACACAAAACGAAATGCCCCGGCGTAATCCGCAAGGAATAAAGGAGCTTGGGTCCCTCGTCGAAGGTTATCAAAGCACCTCCGAGCGGACGTCGGGTCCCGTCAAATTCGTGTCAGTCTCGCTTGGTTTATCGTCGTAACCCGTGCAAGATTGTATCTTGGAGAATTGCCGGCTAGCTCAAGGCCGTTAAGATCTTGCCCCTTGATATGTAATTTCTTCCTCCTGTTTAAACTCATCCAGGATGGAATTGTTTACGAAAAATAACAGCGCGCGCACAAAACTCTTCCATGCAGATACATGTATACGAAGACGCAAGATAATATTATGTTGGTTAAGAGTGAGGATTACTGGTTTGTCAACATTGTGACAATGTACAAATTGTTTCCTGGTGGTCTGTTACATAACTAGCAAAAACTCTTTAGTATGTCCGCAAGAGGGCGCCCAGTAGTAATGAAGGAAGCAAGGCACTGTTCGCGAGCAACCAAAACGACATTTCCGGGCAGCTTTCAGTTGGTTATGGGCCAGTCACAAATCAGTTGCGATGCGTCGGCGATGGGTAAAACCGGGAAATTTGAACAAAATCTTGAGACAGATCTCACGATTTTGCACCCGTCGGAGGCGCTCTCCGGACGCCTGCGGCTTGTCGCAGATTTTTTTGGCATCGCCACACCCATCGCGGTCCCCAACTTTGAACTTAACATTTTAAGATTGCTCGCAAGATTTTTCACCCATTTTGGGCATCCCAGACACAATCTCCGATGACCTACGATGCCCTCCGATTAATCGGAGGCGTCCTCCAAATAATCTGAGACTAGTCGCAAGATTCTGTGTGGGATTTGAAATTCAGGTTGAGATTCAATGTCTGCGAGTGGTCTCCGGCGCCCTCCGACTGAATCGGAGGCGCCCTGCGACGATTCGTACGCTTTCTGTGATCGTCTCCGACGAATCGTACGGTGGAATCGTAGTAAATTAAAAGAAAAGATGCTCGCAGATATCGTCTCCGATGCAATCGGAGGCGATCGGAGGCTAATCCCACGATTTTTCGACAAAACCGGGTCAAAATCCTTGAAAAAATCTCAGACAATGTGACTGCTCCACTTTTATTAGGATTATTGCTAGGATTGTTCAAGGATTCTTTATTTTCTACGACGACCCCCGGCCAAAACTAATCCCCGACAGATCGCCGACATTGTGACTGGGCCATTAGTGTAATAGTGTTAGGGTAGGGTTCGGTTGTCACTTTGGTAGCTTTCTTTAAGTGCTTACTGATGAATGATGCCAACACATTTTGAAAGTTTGCTATACATATAATCGCGTCCTAATTGCGTGACGTATCAGAAACTTGACCAATGAGTCAGTGATTATGCATGTGGCGTCACGCGATTATACACGCAACGTCACACGCGCATGCCAATGCGACACCAATTCTGCTCGGATTTTTCTGAGCGATTATTCCTCCATGGTTAGCCAAGACGTCCTATTCGAAGGTCTACAGCGTACGTTAGAGGGCGCCCACATTGCCCGCCTACGCGCGCTGCATACCTTGATATACTGGACGTCTTGCAACCAAGACTAATAATAATAACAGTCCCGGAAATGCGAGCAAATAGAAATGGCGATTTGTTTCGATTGATTAGTAGATTATTTTCTCCAGTGGCGAAAAAAAAAAGTGAAGCTCGAACAGTAGTTAGTTGTGCATAGGTCTAGGCCTATGCATATACATGAGTTATTCTTAATTTTTTAAATATTTTTTTACATATTGTTTTGTGCATGTATTGACTATTGACTTTTGTGCATGTATTGACTACTATTGAATGTTCTTTTACAAATTCTCGGTATTCTAGTGCCGTTTATTACATTTGTGTGGCTGTGAACATATGCATCTTATTTTACGACGACCCACTAACACGTCGCAACGACGTGTTTCTAACTGTATTTAGAAAACGTGCGATGTGTTATATGCAATGCAAGTTTTGTGAAATAGATCGCATACGACGCATCGCGACGCGTTTAGTACACGTTGTAACTCAAGTTGGGACGCATAGTATTAGGCCTACTTCCTGAAATCGGGTGCAAGCCATTTAAGCTATAGGACAGATCTAATTTTCTAAAACCGAAAAGGTAAAGCGAGACGTTAAACATTCGTTGACCATTTCCTCTAAAAAAAATGTTCTTCAAAGGCTGGGTCCAATGCTGCATCCTCAACAATAACATCCTTATACCATAATTGTATATAGACGTGCGTGTATCCTCGAGTCGGTGTATGCACAAGCGTCCATATTAATTTCAATGTATATTGCCCTGATGAAAAGTCAAGTGTCGGTTGTTTGACCAAGGATGGTTTACCCGCTTTCGTTCGACTGTTACCGCGCTTTTCCCACCGGAATAATGGGGTACGTGGCTGTTGGGGCGGTTCAGACGGATGAGGTATAGGGTGGTATTTTAGAACCGTGCCCGCTTGAAAGGCGGACTGTTCGGGACAGCTCAGGTACGCGGACTGCGCGGTCGTGATATATCAATAAACCCCACGTGGACAGATCCCTTAGAAAGTTCGAATGGAAGCAGGTATCACTGTTGACTCAGATTATACAAGGACGTACCATTTCTATAATAATTATATGATAAATCGCTGCCTGTGCTTTTTCATCAAGCTACCTCCGTGAAGGAAGGAGTGATCATTGTCCTATTTCTGGGCCATTGCTATTCATTAAAGGGAGATAACGGCGTACCAAGGTCCAAGTTCTGGGGTCTTAGTCTATTTACTCTATTAAAAGCAGTTACCGATTAGCCTCCAATACCAACGGCTTGGCAATTAGTTCAAACGGTTTTTTTTGTTATGGTAAATGAATAAACTGCGGCCTGCTAAAAAATAAAAAAGACACAAGCTTTAAACGAAAGAGTCCTTTAATATCTTACTGGTAGATTATAATGATGCATGTGATAAATTTTAATATTACCCCCCCCCCCCCCCCTTCCCCCGATTCCCGATATAAAGCAAGCAGGAGGCAGTGACATATCAATCTCTATAAGCCGGCGGTATTTTAGGCACAACTACTCGACACGCTACTGGCGAGAGGTCGTGCGTTCGAATCCCGCAAGCCTGTATGAATTGTTTCTCGTTAGCTGACAGATGTAGAACCTAGCACACAGTGCAAACAACATATATTTATTAAAATGAGATTACGTATCGGTTAAAGGCAAACAAAATTCCTACAAATATTAAAGGCATTACAGCTTTTCAATCAGATTAAAGTTTGATTCGGTTCATGTACAAAATGTATGTTCAAGTTATTTTATTCTGTGTTTCTCTAATCACGATTCAGGCTCCGTTGTCCATGAATTTTCATTTGCACGGATCTTCATAAATTTGTTGTGCAGCTTATTGTGTCTATGTTGTGTCTATGCCTTTAAGCTGTCATGTGTATTGATGACGTCACCCAATGACACAGCATTTATCAGTGGGCGTCACCGCGCGCTGGGCGCTTCGCTATACCTTTACATGCAAAATACCGACATACGATAGGTTTTCGACAGTGAGGTGTGCAGTTTCAGCCCTTCCAGTCGAGGGAAATAACACGTCAGAAAATTGGGAAAGATGTTTACTGTCCTCGGGAGCCACATAGTCGACTAAAATGAGCGTGGATTGTGTTAGTGTATACGCGTACAATTAGCCGCTGTGGTGACCCCCACCTTTCCCTGTTATGCACTGCAGCTGTAAACACTGTTTAACGTCATCAATATATGACGAGACCTATTACAACTTCTCAGCATGCGACCAGGTCTCAGATCCTCTTCATCACAAACACTTTATGTTCCCAAAACTCGCCTGGTAAGCTACGGAGACCGGGCCGCGAATATATTTTTCCCAAACCTAACTGGCAGATTTCATGAATTATTCAGTAGGTTGGATGAGAAGCTATGTTTATTCATCGGAATAAAACATGACGTCACAGCATTGTTGTTATTTAGTTAACTTGTTACATTAAATCACTTTAAAGAACAGCTGTTGTCGAGCTGCTATACGTAGTGTAGTGGATAGTGGGATGGGCTGTGGATCAAAGATCCCTGGTTCGAATCCTGCTGTAGGTCATTTCGTTTTTCCTAGTCAAATTGATATCTTTGGAGTATTTTTAATATAAGGAAAAAAAGGACCTAGAACCTAAGTGTTGTACAGTGATCAATGCAATTGATGAATAATTCATGAAATCTGCCAGTTAGGTTTGGGAAAAATATATTCGCGACCGGGCCTTCTATAGCTGTGCACCGCGTCTCTGGAACATCTTGCCAGACGAGTTAAGGGACACAACTGATTTTTCATCAATAAACGCCAACTGAAGACTCATCTATCAATCTTTCATACGGACCACAGTAATTTCCAGTGACCGGCGCATTTGAATGGTTCTCCAGATACTTTGCGCTATATAAATCCTCTGATATTATTATTATTATATAGGGTTATTATATCGTTGACAATTTATCCAAGATGGTTATTACTGCAAATATTAATGCCGATGAATACGAACGAAAACAGTCTCAGAAATTGCTTTCTTCAGAGCATGCATGACTTGTACAATCGCTAACAATGCAGCTTTTCTTGGGCATTGCTTCGTGTTTGTTCTATATAGGGACACACTATTTAATTGATTTATAAAGTTGTTGATTTGTTTTCTCTGGGAATTTCGGAACATTTTTGTTTGTTCTGGTGTACAAAATTGAATAACGAACTTAAAATATAATCGAAACGTGGCCAAATTGAAACGAGTTTCTCCTTGATTTATTTATCTGTATGTAGAGAGCAGCTGCGTGCGGCCAGTAAATGCAATTATTAGAGAAATCACATGGCACAAGAACTCGCATGGCAGTTCTCACAATTACAAGAAATTCCCGTAGGATACAATTATGACGTAACAAAATAAACGCAATTTTCTACTGGTATACAGCCACACGCAAACATAAGAAATATTCACAAATTACATTGTTCATGCTACTTGGCCAATGTTTTTGGATCGTGATATCTTAGCAAACATAAGTAATACTAAATGAAATAAAAAATCAAACAATTTCGGAATTCACTTCCTCTTTTAAATTTTACAACATTAACACTAATGTTATACTTTAAAAAAAATAATAATACGTGAAACACAGACCACCAGCACAGAGCGCCCTCGTTGTGGACAATCCGAAGTTTCTTCTCATTCGTTATACAGAGGAACAAAGACATGTCATCTTAAGGGCGCATTATGCTAGGGGGTCTATGGGAGTTTTCGAAACCTTTGCCTCCGATTGAATCGCTGAAAAGCAAAGAGAAATAAAAGCAAATGAAAATATCATTGAACTGTTAGGTTCATATCAACCAGTTTAAAGGTTCTGAAGCACAACGGGCACCAATATGTGGCTGGAGTTTTTTTGTTGTTGCAGTTGGCAGTTGGCAATCGAAACGATTTAGGAAAAGGAAGCCAGGGATTCGAAAAGAACCTATCTCTCATCAACGTGATTATTCCCAGGAAGGCCAGCGCTCAAGTTGTGACGACCGTACCCTCAAACTAACACGAGTACCATCATCTCTGACGGAGGGGAACCTTAGGGGGTTACTATACCCACGTAATTTTATTCAAACCAAACAAACGAACCCCAAGGAGCGGATGTAATCGGGTGATAATTTGTACGCAGTGATGTGATTAACCTTAGGATGGGCTTGGCCGTATCTTCAAGCACTTGTCCCCGTGGGAAGCCTTAAAGGCATCGCCCTATTAGCGATCGCGCGTGAGTGTCTAGACTCGCTGCGGCGCTGGCATTTTAACGAAGTTAAAACGGCACTCTTCACGTCTTAGGGGATTGTCTCTGTTTTTTTCTTTCCATTTAACATTTCGTTAAAAGGTTTCAGAGCGCAGAGCTGATGTTGACACATCTTGCTATAAAACAAAATTACATAATAAAACATCATCCACTATTTCCATAATGATATTTGATAGCAATCGTGATGATATTTGATAGCAAATTGATTATGTTTGGTTGAGGTTTCCCACACGGATTAAATGATACACACGTTTTGTTCCCATCCATCGTTTGTAGCAGTGATAGAGGGTGTACTTGCTGACCCCAAAACTCGCGAGACACTGCGAGATAAGAAGGACACCTCACACTCGAGAAACAACATTATGTGACCGACTCCCTCGAAATGAGTCTTAAAGACAAGTTTCCAGATAGGTTGATATATGCTGTAAAGCACATCATTTGCTCTTATTGTTGTATATCACGCAGATTAACTTCTAAACCATAATACAGATATTAATTAGGCGGAAACCTTGATTGCTTCCATTGATTTCTATTGAGCAGAATTGTTATTAGTATTATCATTATTACTACTTTAGTCAGGCATTTTAAACACACATATACAAATAACAATACAAATCAAAAGTTTACATACAATTAAAAGTACAAGAATAACATGACACGACAAGAAGACTGAAGGGCAGCCAAGGAGGAAACTAAAAGTGAATAAAACACTGTCGCCAAAAAGGGCGTGCCACTCTAAATAGTATAATATATTACTCTGACCCCATGCGACTCTTTTTGCTGGGTTGGGTCACATATTAAAGGTGGAATACACCATTGATAATTGCTTGAATTGTCATGAATGGGTAGATCTTTTGGGGTTGTTGTATTTTATAGTAAATATCTGACCTGTCCGAAGTTTTACAATCATGGATGCCGAGAAAAGCACGAAAAACAGCGTTTGTTTTCAACCTGCGTCAAGCAGTTATTCTTATGTTATCTTTGTTTTTTCGCGATCGCCGTCCGGCGATCGCAAATTTTTCTTTATAAAAGTCAATTTTTCAGAATAATTACAGGATATCTAGCGCAATCATTTTGCTGGATGCCTAGAATCATTATTTACTTTCAAATGAGTAAGATATTTCTTAATAATTTGGTAGTAACTATTTTCGATATCTGCAAATGGTGTATTCTACCTTTAATCCTTTTTTTGGCCACCAGTTTTAAACTGTTTGGGTTTACCTCCTTTTTAGTGAACTGTTGTTTTATTGAAATGAACGTGAGGCCATCATTTTTTTGGAGGCCCATACAATCAATGCCTGTCCATTTGGCCATTATTCACTTGGATATCATGTCTGAATTTGTTTTTGTAGACCGTAGCGTAGGGCTTGTGAAGGACCGTTTAAACGGGGGGTTCTTAAATGCCATATTACATCTCTAAAACGGCATTAATAGTTAAGAAACAGCTGAGGGAGCTATCTCTCAAAACATGTGTTAACATTTGGTTGGTTCAAAAAAGTTGGTTAAAATGTTTAGCAACAATATGTAAATGTCTCCAATTTGAACAGTGTTCGATACATTTTTACTAAAATAGGAACACATTTGTTGAACCAACTATTATGTGGTTCACATTGTATACCAACTGTTGGTAACAATTAGTTATTTTACCCATAACAACGTTGATTAAATGTAACCGAATTTAACTAACGTTGTGTAAATGTACTCATTTTAATCAACCGTTGGCTACCAGGTGAACCACACAACAGTTGATTAAGAAATTGGTTTACAAATGAACACATTTCCCCCAATGCTGGGTAAAATGTTCCAGAAATTGGTCAAATTGAACAAAAAAATTAGAAATTGTTGGTTAAATTTTAACCATGCAACCAAATTTTAATACATGTTTTGAGAGTGATATAATAATAACAGCTTAATAACAAGTTTCATTTTCTTGTGCATTCTTCGAAATATGTCCTTGATACTGATCATGTTTAGTTGATTGTGGGCAGTCACGGAACATTCGCTGTGACAAATCGCCGGTGGGGGCTGAATTCGAGCGATTCACAATACCTAGAAGCTGCCGTTGGAGGCGCAAATCCTGCTATACCCGCAGTGCATCATGGGAAAAAGTCGGCATCAGTTTGGAAAACGGTATTCATTTGGCATGAACTCATCATTTTTTACGCCTTTTTGGACGCGCACGATTAAAGTTCCAATTTTGTTCTGTAAATAACAATGTTTTAATCAACGACGCTTCCGGATACATTTATGTTTGTGTTGTACCTCGCCGTGAACAATAAAGAATAGACATTACACTACAGTATGATGTATGGACGGAAGTCGACCGTAAAGTTTAAAAGTGGCTGTTTTGAGTCAAACGCTTGGTGGCGCACTGCATTGTGAATCGCCCGAATTGTGTTCAACTTTTACGAATTCGCAGCGCGAAAAACACCTCTTTTGAGTCACAAATTCGCGTTCATATAGTCTTTGCCAAAGACGACTGTATTCGATTTTTGATTGGGCGTCGCGTATTCTTTTTACGCAGTGCGCGCGCCTGCCGCGCTAACGACACGATTATAGACCAGCTCCATACTCACACATTCGACTTTGCAAACTCGATCCAGCGGTTTATCTTTTTTTCTTATTTCTTCACAGGCTTTTCTGTGGAGCCAATCAGCGATTGCAGAACGGTGGTTGTTTACATAATACGCCCAATACATATACTATGCCCACGCGCGAAATTCCTTTGTGAAGCAGCGCTAATTATGCAGTCGCGCATACCTGCGTTGTTTATCTCACGCAGGCCTGCGCGACTGTTGAATGGGTAGATGACTGTGTAATTACGCTTTGCATATTTGAATGGTCAAATTTGCATGAAAAGGTCACGCTCCATTTATGCGAGTTTGCAAAGACGACTGTGTGAGTGCACAATATTCGAATATTGAATACAGGCAAAGACTACGTTCGTGTTCACTTAGTCGCGTCAGCCTTTTAAGCCACAAGTGGGAACAATCACATGCTTTAAACTGTCCCAAATGAAAACCAGACGGGAGAAGTGTTTGATTTTCCTTCTCCGTGCTCTGATAAATAGGGTTCGGAGCACAAATGCGCTGCCCCCTTCTATTCCCCGTTTACGTCATTCGTTTGTAACGATTCTCTGTAGGCTACATGCACTTTGTTTTGTCTTCAAGTTTATTATCGGGTAAGGGGTTGGCACTATATGCTATAACGCTGTGTTCCGCTTGACTGACCACATGATTACCAGGAAAGATACCCGTAATCTTTGCAGTTCTCGTCCTTCCTCCGGATTCGGCCAAAGGGGGATTAGCGTAGGAATGAGTTTCCACCAACGCGGAAATCTGGTTAGCACGCGAATAATTGAATTTGTTCTATCGGCCCCGGGACGGAACCCGAAGAAAAAAATGCCCCAACCCTGAATATTGTCAGTTTGTTTGCCTTGTCCGTGTATATCGTAGACAGAACACCAACAACTTTCCTTAAGGCGGTAGGCGTTTCCTTTTTTATTTTATTTAAAGAGTGGCATGCTGAAGATGGGGTGTCAGTGCCGGTGTTAATATTTTACAGCTAATCATTATTGTGTATAATCTTGTAATAGAGAAGAGTTATAACTCGTCGCAGTTGGTACACTAATAATGTGCAGGCTACAACTACTGCGAATGCCAGCGATAATGCTAGCCGCGACGTCCATAATTCACATTCGTTTCCATTAGGAGCTGACCTTTTGCCTTCGAGGAAATAGTTTCATTGAGTGATATTCCCTGTATATCTGAATTATGCAAGGAGTGTCTTTTGTATTAGAACAATCTCGCTCCTATTTTGTGACTTGCCCGTGTATTCGAACGTCATTTGACAAGGAGACCAAATAAACGAACTTGGCTCACGAAACGCAACCTTTCCAGCCGAAATATATCCCCAGGGTAATACGATGTGGTAATAAGCAGACTTGTGACCCCTGGGTTATCACGTATGCTGTACTGGTCGTTGATGCGTAGTCAAAATAGGACATCTTGATTACGTTCTAGGAAGTGATTGATGGTATACTGATGTCAACATGAGGACTAGAAATCGTGAAACTATACAGCAATAAATCATTATAAGCACTCGCCTATACTGTAACAATAACTCAAGTAGTTGGCTGTTGGGAGATTACGAATGTTCGAATGTGGCCCGTGGACATTCGAGAAGCATACAAAATGTAAGCCGACAGATCCTGAGAACATAAGACGGAGATTATTGCACACAAGATAAGCTGATGTGTATGATAGAAAGCAGGTTTTGAATGTATCTCGATATTTACGGAATCAGTCAGTCAGAATCAGTCCGTCAGTCAGTGACTCAGTCAGCAGTCAGTGACTCAGTCAGTGACTCGGTCGGTCGGTCGGTCGGTCGGTGACTCGGTCAGTCGGTCAGTGACTCGGTCAGTCGGTCAGTGACTCAGTCTGCTAATTAGTGACTCAGTCTGCTAATTAGTGACTCATGTCAGTCAGTCAGCCAGTCAGTCAGTCAGACAGACAGTCAGGCATACAGACAGACGAGTCAGTCACCCAGCCATGTAGTTATTCTGTAATAAGTAATAAGTATATAATAAGTAAGTCAGTACTACTAAGCGGTAAAGTAAGCTGTGTCTCACATTCAACGACGGCTGTTGCATGCACTGCACATCTTATATTTTCATTTCATTTCTTTTATTTCGTGAACCCTGCGCAAATGCTGCATTGGTCAGTCTGGCTATTTCAACACGTTTTTTCATCGCGTTAAATATCTCTGGCATACGACCTTGTTGTTCAGAGTCTTTATTATGAAACGTCAAACTATTTATGGGTGGCTTGTGCGTAAAGCGCTCGCCTCTCACCAATGTGGTCCAGGTTCGATTCCCGGCCCAGACCATATGTGAGTAGAGTTGTGCGTTGGTTCTCTCCAGTGCCACGAGGGTTTTTCTCCCTCTGAAAAAATCAAACACTCTCGATCTCAGGCTGTGCTTCATAATCATAATGAGTCAACGTGACCGGCTGCCATATGCGCCTTTACGTGCCAGCGGCACGACCATGTAGCCACGCGTATGTAATGACCGCCAATCGTGGTCGTCAGACAAAAGAATTGGGTACGTCCACGATTGACAAAACGTCCACAATTTAAAATCGTGTACAAATCCTATGGAGGTCATCCGAAAACGTTTAAGGTACAAACAAAAGAAGGGAAGACGGTCGGACAATGCCCCGTCCACGATTGGCGCTGTTTACCAACCTACATGTCCTTCGCTATTCAGCACACCAGCTGCGAGTATTAAAGGATGATTAGCCTCCCCATTTATTATTATTAGTATATAACAGTCATTAGGATATTGCTTATTTTGAATATTTACAATACAAAAAACACAATATGGCGATAATGAACTGTGAAAGATGGTTAATCGACTCATTAAAAATCACTGCATCGCAAGGTAAGTGCTTACACCGAGGGGTTCTGAGACTTCGTTAAGCCCCTAGCAAAAGACGACTCCCATTACGATGTTTAATTGATATGCGCTATGGCATGCAGCTTTTGTCGCCAGGATGTTAGACGTGACGTGACAACCTGCAACATTGCATAATGCTTTCCAAAAATGGGAGCTTCTAAGTCTTGGCCGTAAAAAAAACCCAACCACACGTTGTGGTTACCATCGCTTGCGGGAATGCGACTATAGAGGGAGCCCTCAGGATGCCCACACGAATTCCAGAGGCGAGACGGCTGTGGCATGGAACGCGCCTAGTACAATGTGGAGGTACAATTCGTGCATATAAGGGCCCTCACTACTGTGTGCAGTGCTGTCGATCACTGTTAGTTACCTGATAATTACTTGGGTCGACAACCAACAAATGGTTTTGCCGGTGTGTGCAGACGACATGTGAAACGGAACTGAACCGACCGAGGGTGTGTGATGGAATTCTACGTGCTTGTAGAGTGGAACATCTGATTTGACGTGCAGTGGAGTGTTTTCCCCAGCATCGTTTAACAGGCGTGGCAGTCGTCGTTCTGGTAGGATTGTTCGGGTTTATTAAAGAGACGGGACCCCCCCCCCCCCCCCCCCACACACACACACTCTAGTTCTATTAATTTTATTGCAGGATGTCGCATGTAATTCGCCTACCAATTGCTTACTCTACTCCTTCCTTCAGGCTGCCCCACCCAAGAATTTTAGTGACAATCCCCTCCCCCCTCCCACCTCATTGATTTCACTTCTGAAGCTATAAGTGTCACTGTTTTAGTTTCTCATTCAAATTTTGTCCATATAAATAAAGCAATGCATATTGTTTCGGAGGGGATTGTACGCTTTTGCGAAGCTGTCCTGCTAATTCCGTTATATTGATAATATTATTCTATTCTGGCGAACAACATGTGGCCCAGCACATCAAAATCAGGAACAAGTCGGAAAATTTGACCGAATGGAAGCTCAGGTGTATGTTGGCTATGAGCTACATGCTTGTGGTGGGCATCATTAAAAAGCTTATTGAATTTTCAATCTTAACATGCACATAATCAAAACAGAAATTTATTCCAGATTTGTATGTGCTGGGTCCTATACTCCAATGTATAACAATAATAGTTTTTATCAGATTATGACCGAATTATTATGCATTAGATTATGACCGAAAACCAACTGAAACAACAAAAAGATCGAGTGAGAACCGACTAAAGCAGAATGTCATATTAAAAAAAGATTGAAATGTGTTATTTTGTTTCAATTTGTAGCAGACGAGTGCATGTCATTTTATAAATTTATTTAAATCTGAACAGCATTTACGGTCTTGTTAACATAAAATTAAAAGCCTGTGTGTCGCAGAGGAGAATTAAAGATTGCGGATTGATTGCAAATTCCCCAATCCATGCAAACGAACCTGAAGTTAAACCAATATTGACTTTTTTTTCTCGAAATTGCGCGATGCAATGCCTTTGGTGCCCGGTCGTTTCTGTAATGTCGCTCTGAAGTAAAGACAAACTTAATTCAAAACAGACAAACATTCCAACATCTCCGTCGCGTCAGCTTATGGCGGAGAGTTTCGTAAAGAGGGTCGATTCGGGAGCCTCCGTATACTGACGTCGAGGGTCATTGCCCGAGGGAATAAGGTAAGAGGTAACATAACGGCGGCAAGCTCACTCCATTCGGAATGAAAAAGGTTAGTCTTCTTTATTTTTTATAGCCATTATTAGTTTCTGAGGTTTAGGCTATCGAAAAGTCAAAGGAGGTCTTAAGTAGGAAATAGGCCTACTAATTTTGATCTAGCTTGTAGTGTCTTCTGTGTCTTATAAACATACATTCAAGTGTGTCTTGAGTGGGTGGCGTTCGGATTTTGACTGACAATTGTGACAGAGGAGGCTAGAGAATTTTAATTTGTATTCATTGCTTTGTTTATACATGTATAACTGAAAATAACCCAACGTGTATATATAAAGCAAAAGTGAAATAATCAATCGACTTATGTTTAAGTCATGATTTATAGCACACGAAAGCTATCGTGCCGAGCAAAAAGTCATCTGAGGCCGTTCACTCAGCACGTAGCTCTCGTGGGTGGTGAACTTTTACTGAGTTACGTGCTAATTCTTTTTCAAATTACGTGACCAGAGTATTGTGTGCCTTCATTGGCTATTGTGTGCCTTCATTGGCTATTGTTTTCTTCAGCTCGGCAGAGTGAGTTTTTCGCCTCTCGAGGCGAATCAAATTAAACAGGATATATAATTATTTGCCTAACAGCCGCGCGAGGCAGAAAACTCTGCAAAAGTTACCTGCACACGGTGTGCTACGTACTGAGCAAATGATAATACTATGTTGATAATACAAGCGCCCGACAAGCTTTAGTAATGAGTCGTTTCGAAGTTGTCTGTTGTCGACAGCTCCCCAACATTAGCCATTACCAATATGGAGCTACCTTGGAATTAATTATCCATAGACCATAGCTAAACCAGACCACAAAGAGGAAATTAGTAACGAAGGTTCATTAAATAAGATTACGCGAAGGCCCCACCAACTGGAAATTTGATAGGATACCACCTGCAATTTCTATCATTTGCTTCTTTTTGTGTTGGATAATCACCAGGGATTCGGTGACAGTTCTAATGAAAACATTGTAAATCTATCGTACAGAAAGCACAAATAGCTCTCGGCTTGTACAGCTTAATTTCACTAACAACCGTGGAGGGGAGATCACTTATGGGTAGCTGTGACATCTTCGAATGCCCATGCCACAGGCAGTTTTCTTTTAAAAAATTCGGAACAGAGTTTCGGTGCAAAATGTTAAATTTGGGCCATTACGAAGTCCCAAAGAGAGCTGGACACTCTTGTCTGAAATCAAATTTATTTCAAGTAATATCGCATTGAAATGCCATTCAGACCCGTTGAACACGTGATGACTAATTTTTGTTTTCTATTTGTTTTCTATATAACACAATCATAACATGTTCATAACATGTTGTATTCCACCACCAATGTTGTCTGCATGCGCGATACAACGTTTCATTAATTCATTAATGACGCGAGTGTAAATTGGTTACACCTAAAAATATACACACAAGCGGCTATGCGTTCATATGATTAGCCACGTTCAGATGTTGTTATAGGGACCCTTTTTTAGAAACGACCAATGCATCATTTCAACCCTAAACTAACACGATTGGTGCAAAGCCTGTCGGAAACTATATTGTTTTCTTCAAGTGTAACACCTAATAAAATTGTTATAAGTAATACGGAACGCGCGACACGTTTTCTTTGTGGCGATCGACTGCAACAGCCGTGTTCATTAGTGTGGTTGCCACCGAACGCGTTTTGAATTTTAGTTCGAGAGTATATAGCAGCATCTGTGTTGAACAAAATGGCTTCCTGAAATTCGAATTCCTTTGTTTATACAGGAGAAAATCGGTGTTTGGAATTCAAATAAATGTACCTGCAACAGTACTACCAACAATATTGCACTGTCTGTGTACCCCCCCCCCCCCCCCAACATTAAGACAAACTCTGCTCATTAAGTTTGTTAAGCTCTCACTTTTGTCAGTATCTGCAGCCGAATCTGTCCTTCTGAGAGATTTCCCTGGGGTCACAGAAGTACTTTGTCTAATTCACAAAATGCCGACGCATTTTGACAATCGGGGTATGCATAGAGTTCCTTTCTCTATGGTGTATGTTAATCAGCTCGTGAAAACAGTTTAATAACTTGACCATTGCAAATGAACAAACATCTCAGCTGCAGATTAGAAGAAAAGAATTAGGGTCTATAGTACATGAAGATTTGCCCTTTGCACACTTCCGTCATAAGCACGGAGAGACTCAACTGGCAATTTTACACAGTAAATATAGTCCGTTTTTAGTCCGTGATTCCTTTTAGTTACACGGGTATCACAAAATCCGGCTATATTTATGGTGCAAAGTTGCCAGATCGATGTTCTCCGTGCTTATGGCGGAAGCATGTAATAGGCGAATAGGACACCACCGTAATACATATTTCAGTACAGCCCTTTTTCTTCTTTTAATCTCTGGATAGTTTGCTCATTTTGTATTTTTTGAAAATTGTAGATTGTTTGACTTGTCGGTATCCATAACATGTGATGTCGGGTCTCAGTTCCGTATTATATTAAGCCATCGCTTCAGGTATAAACGAGCGTGAGTCTCAGATTATTGGGGTCATTGTATCCATTGCCGTCCGGCCTCACTGGCTATAACCAGAATTACCTGGCAATCCTTTAAAATCGCTTTACCCGTGGATTGGTCACATACGTCATGCACTGACTGCCGTAAAGTTTCTCTATTATTCCTCGGGATGTCATTTAGAGGAAGATTGGCATCCAGCGGCTCATAAAAGTCTGCCCGATTCCCTTTTTTAGAAAACCTTACATCTTTAGTACATGCATGCACTCGTCGCAAGGGATATTAGGTTCATCAGTGTCGAAAAGTGCCGTAAATCGGAGATAAAAAGACATTGCACCAGGCAAAGAATGAGTTCCGGGATGGGAATTCGTTGGTTTCCATGGCAACATTCTCCAGGCAAGTGCTCCAGTGACGTCACAATGGGACGTCGAACTTCCTCCTGTTATAGACGACTAGGCGGTCACCCGGGGTTTGTCGGTTCTCGGGTTTGTAGCTACTTCCCTGGATGGATGGGGATTGTGGATACATGTTGACCGAGTTTAAGCACGATCCGACCAACTTCAAAAAGGTGACCCCTAGATGACCTTTGACCTCGTACGCTCTAGCGAATGCAAACTGGTTCTTGCGGGGACCGAGCCGGACCCACCCACCGAGTTTGAACGCCGCACGACCCCGGGAAGGGGACGAAAAAGCGCGCACAGATTCAAAAAGGTGACCCCTAGATGACCTTTGACCTCATACGCTCTAGCGAATGCAAACTGGTTCTTGCGGGGACCGAGCCGGACCCACCCACCGAGTTTGAACGCCGCACGACCCCGGGAAGGGGACGAAAAAGCGCGCACAGATTCAAAAAGGTGACCCCTAGATGACCTTTGACCTCATACGCTCTAGCGAATGCAAACTGGTTCTTGCGGGGACCGAGCCGGACCCACCCACCGAGTTTGAACGCCGCACGACCCCGGGAAGGGGACGAAAAAGCGCGCACAGATTCAAAAAGGTGACCCCTAGATGACCTTTGACCTCGCACGCTCTAGCGAATGCAAACTGGTTCTCGCGGGGACCGAGCCGGACCCACCCACCGAGTTTGAACGCCGCACGACCCCGGGAAGGGGACGAAAAAGCGCGCACAGATTCAAAAAGGTGACCCCTAGATGACCTTTGACCTCGCACGCCCTAGCGAATGCAAACTGGTTCTCGAGGGGACCGAGCCGGACCCACCCACCGAGTTTGAACGCCGCACGACCCCGGGAAGGGGACGAAAAAGCGCGCACAGATTCAAAAAGGTGACCCCTAGATGACCTTTGACCTCGCACGCCCTAGCGAATGCAAACTGGTTCTCGAGGGGACCGAGCCGGACCCACCCACCGAGTTTGAACGCCGCACGACCCCGGGAAGGGGACGAAAAAGCGCGCACAGACAGACACACAGACAGACAGAGAGTAGCGTATTATTATATAGATGTGCCCTCTGGCGTCACGTGTTTACATCTGTATTCAAATGTGCCCGGCAGTATGCGCACACATCGTGTTTTACATAACATTTGCTTATATAAAGAGTGACGTCGCAGGTCAGATCGCCTTTGAATTATGTGACCTCTGATGTCATCTCTCAACCAAATTTATGTAAAACATGATGCGGGCGCATACTGCCGGGCACATTTGAATACAGGTGTAAACAGAGGGCACATCGTCTATAGGCTAGAGCTTTGTATGAATAGATTTAAGATGTTCGACTTGCAGGTGGAATTGTTCATTCTTACACTATAACGAGCTACATAATATCCCCAATAGAAATGACAGCGGGTTGACATTTACCAGTGAACAATCAGTGGCTATTCTGTCGATATCTAAAAAAAGATATACGTACTGCGATTGTTGATGAAAGCGTATGCATGATTTGATGATAAGATCACGCAAGCCTGATATCTAGCACAGAAATAACAATCTAGCATGGCAAGCGTATGAGATCCGACACTGAGAAGACCCTGCGCTGCCAAATCGCTGTCTAAATATCTGGAACGCCGTGGCGTGATATCAAGCCGACACCATGAAATAAACTGTCCCGTGAAACTGTCGACAGGGTGGCGCTTTGGGAAACGGTACTTTCTCCCACATGTTGTTGGTTGCGAACTGACAGCACCCTGCAGATACGCGCAGATTGCGGAATAACTTGAGGCTATAATGGAACTTAAGTTTTTTTTTTTTTTTTAGACAGGGACGTTTATTGAATCTACAGCCAATGTGGTCGATTGTTATTAGACAATTTTTTTAACTGGAGTGGCAGGATTTCTGTCCACGCAACCCCTTCAAGTCTAAATATGTTATAGAAGATATTTCCTGGCTATGTTACTGACCGTAGTGCTTTTCTGTTCACACCCCACACGAGGTGGTTCGGATACGCCCCTTTGCTCGGTAAATGCCGTAGGGTGTTTACAATTAATAATTAAGGATAATAATGGAGAACACAATTAATAATTTTACCTTCTGTCATCAGCGTTGTATGCGTCGAAGCTGCGAAGCATCCTGCGATTCATTTCACAAAACACATCGTAAGTGCACGTTGTCGTATGTGTGTTTATAGCACGAAACGGGGACGGTTGTATGTATTTATTCAACGCACAACCGTCTGATATCAAGCAAAGAGTCATCGGAAAGTTTGCAAAATGGCGGACACATATAATGCAGTTTTAAACAATCTCGCAGTGGACTTCTAGTTTAATTGAAATTTAAACTGTATATATTTAAGATGTGTTTATATTGAACGATAAATGTTTCATTTACAAGGTCCCGCACATTGTCTTGGTGTTTATGTTATAGTCTCGTAATTAATTGTTGTTTACGGCATAAAACCGCGGCTATGAAAATACACCTATTTTACGACGACCCAGAGATACATTGTATTTTACGACTTTTTGTGTTTAAGGATACATGCTTGGATAAATGACATAATTATCAGTAGCGCGAGCTACAAGATGGTGTCATTTGCAAAGGGAAGCCCCCCTCTCCCCAACATTGGTTCTAGAACCGCGCCCGTCACTGTGTCATTGAACACTAGTACTAGGCCATCTGAACTGCCGCTGCAGTACGGTTGCCGCTCTGTACCAGACGTAAACATCAAAGTGGCCGTTCAACTGCACACGATGATTGCACCGACGCCGAATCTTATCCGGCAATTTACACGCTCTCCCCCGAATGAATTAGATGATTGCCATTCAGAAAGTGTGACTTTTGTATACTTAACACTGGCGACATTGATCCCCTATCTTCGGAAGCAGACAGACGCAGCAGCGGCTGCCTGATGAAGTGCCGCGTCTACAGCTAGAGTGACGTCCATGGTGCCAGAATACTACAAAAACCACTTACTCCACTCGAGTGGTACTTTACTAAGCAGGGACTCTGGGGGGCAGGGGTGCTGACTCAGTCCACCTTGGGATGACCTCTACACGGAAGACCATTTCACAAGTTGGCTTTAACCCGACTGTAATTAGGTCAGAGATAATGTAATCGACCAAAGATAACCTGTGTTGTAAAATCGGTCAGAGCTTTGTTTCACCGGTTTCAAAAAGCATCCATGTCCGGTATGTAAAAGCTACATGACTGTGTCTCGTTAACCGGGGACGTATAGGAGAGACACGCATGCTCCTTCGTAATCGACCAAAGATAACCTGTGTTGTAAAATCGGTCAGAGCTTTGTTTCACCGGTTTCAAAAAGCATCCATGTCCGGTATGTAAAAACTACATGACTGTGTCTCGTTAACCGGGGACGTATAGGAGAGACACGCATGCTCCTTCGTCTCGCTGGAGGTTTTTTTTTTTTTTTTTTTTTTTTTTGGGGGGGGGGGGAGCGGCGTTTGAAAAGGCGCTCTTACTTACACCATACACTACTATTTAACGCCATCCGAGTCTAAACGTGTTACTTGACGTGTGATTCTGTCTTAATTCTAGCTTTGGCTCTAACAGCAAACTGACCTGGCATTTCAAAATCGAATCGAAAATTATTTTGTGTCCTTACCCCAATTAACCTGTTGTAATTGACAAGAATGCGTCCGCCAGTTCGGAATGAACGGTTTGACAGGAGTAAAAAAGGATTACCTTTAATTTCTTTACCCCGCGCCATTTTGCGCAGTCTCGATTAACAATTCGACATATTCCTATATATTGAGCGCGAGTGATATAAGTAGTAGGCCTATAAAGCGTATGTATATTTAGTAATGGTTGCAAGACGTCCTAATCGCGGTATGCAGCGCGCGTAGGCCGCCGATGCGGGCGCACCGTAACGCACGCCGTATACAGCAGGTCATGACTTTTGAATAGCTCGTCTTGGCTAACTCGCATAATCGCTCGAAAAATTCCGAGCAGAATTTTAATAATAATAATAATAATAGTAATTGGGGAGGCTAATCATCCTTACTCGCAGCTGGGATGCTGAATTGCGCTGGCACGTAAAGGCGCTTTTGGCAGCCGGCCACATCGACTTATATTAATGACTACGGAGCACAGCCAGAGATCGAAAGTTTTTCCACATTGTGTCACATTTGCAGGTGCGTGTGACGTTGCGTAAATAATCGCATGACGTAATATGCATAATCGCTGACTCATTGGCCAAGTTTATGTTATGTCACGTAATTATGCACGCAGCGTCACACGCGCATGCAAATTAAAACAATTCTCCTCATGATTTTCCGAGCGATTATGTGAGTTAGCCAAGACGACCTATTCGAAGGTCATGGCGTGGTCTATACAGCGTACGTTGGCGGCATACACGCGCTGCATACCGCAATGAGGACATCTTGCAACCCAGACTAAATGTATATCGGTAAGCGCTGGCGGCTATGATAGTTTGAAATGGATATCAACATTAATATTTACCCCGAAATTGAAATACGTGACAAGGTTTTCATGGTTGAATTGGTTGTCAATCCTGGCTGGAATTGGAATTTCACGGAGGAACAAAAACGGGGTGGCGTTTACAGTTTCAAGGAAGATAAAGTGGATGGGCTGTAACGCATTAAACGGCATATCAATGTTTTATTATCAATGAAGTGTACCGTTTAATCTCTTGTTCATTTTGTTTTAATTAATGGAGTAATTTTCACTTTTATTGACTCAACGTCGCCCTCGTAGGCCAAATTGTGTGTGTGGAGGGAAATACGGTACCCGTGGGGACGTGAACACAATGGGGACAATGAGAATGAATACGACACCACAGGGAAACTAGGTGTAAATCAAATGTCTCCACAAGGTTTTTCACAAAATAGATGACTCAAATTACTCAAAAACTAGGGTTAGGACGTTGGTTAGGGTCAGTGTTTGGGTTAGGGTGTAATATAAGGTAAAATAGGTCGAAATATCAACCCAGGTAATTAATTGTGGTTGTCATTAAAGCATTTTGAAGAAAAACAATAGTCGATTTTCTAAACACTTTGTACACAAGAACAACGATATGTCTCCATAAGGATACACAAATGCGAATCAGTGCGTCTACGAATTGGCACTCCAACAAGTTTTATAGACTAACATTTAGCGCGCACTGTAAACACATCACTGTAACATTACGGTCGAAAGTCGTGCAACAAAATACCAACCGTATTCCACAGTCGGACCTGTTGTATTTACTGATAAACAGGATTGTTTTTGTCTGAAAAGTACACAATTTGAACCGTACAAAATAGGGTTTTTCAGTAAATGAATTTACGGCCCGACCCTAACAAATACGGTCGAAGCTCGACATCTCGCTGCAAGACGTTCGACCGTAACTTTTACGGTAATTTTGTTGTTACCTTGCGGATAGATCTGAAGCCAGTTAAATAGAACAACAAAATGCTTAGCATGAACATTTATCCATGTCAAAAACAGGGTTACAGACAAAATGTTCAGGTGACGTATATTGTCTGTGACGGTGTTCAGCTGGTTTTTGCAAAACATAAAAAGCACATGGATTGTTTGCTGGTAACTTGTTGTGCTAAACAATTTTGTGTGCTTAGCAGCTCAATGAAAAAAAAGAAAACAACAGGGTGCAAAATCATGAAAAACTAAATCCGTCATATTCGACATATTCGACATAAACACACACAGTCGTGTACTATTAGTTGCAATGATTTGATGAATAACGCTTTGATTTTGTGCAGGGAACATTATGTTCATTAGGAGTAACGTTTTACCAACCTTGAGTTTCCAAGCTATTACATTTTAACTGGAGGGATATCGACATTTTAATGTTATTTGGTATAGTTGTATACAAGATGACTATATCACATAACATCACGAATTGTCAATTGCAAAAAAACAAAAAAACACCTCTGCTATGAAATAGCTGGGGCATTACCACAGACATAAATAACCTATAGACGGACAGCAGGGGTCACCAGAGTGAAATTTCATGAAAGCCACAAATCGTGGGCAAATTGTTTAATTTCTGTAAGAACTCATTATTTTTGACAATTTGTTTTTATTTTTTAGAACTATGCAGCATTTATATAGTTAACAGCTGAAAGTATTTTTAGTCGACAACAGCTGCGTTTTCAACCGAAATTACCGATTTATATCCGTCCTCCCGAAGTTTGTTCATAGAGTCGTGCACATTTGTCAATCACTTCCGCCCACGATTTCATACTTAGTCAGGCGCCGTCGAAATTACGGTACCTGGAGGTTGATTTCCATAGGCGCTGTCCGTCTATAGATATTTATGTCTGTGGGCATTACGCCCTGAAATCTCTGAAAATGCCATGTTTTGGATAGTTTATTTCAAACATCTGGTTGAAAGGAAACCTAATGTTTTACCGTTCCCGAGAAAAGACAGACAAAAATTATCCGGTTGTTTACATCGGACACGACGGAGCGCGTATACGTTTTTCCTGTCGTGTTTATACACGTTTAGTATGTCACACAAATTACACACAGCATGAATGCACACATGTAATTTCTTACACGTCCGCAAAAGGCGAACACTTTACTGCTGGAATCAAGACTATACCCAAACAGCTTGAGTTTTTGGGGTAGCAAATAAAAAACAGAAAAGGACCCGAAACAAGAATAACACAAAAGCGCCCAGTTTTGCATTTAACGAATAGTTGTGTGGATGTTTATATCCTACTTTTAAATGCTCTTGGTATTAACAACATTTCATTAAAAACGCGTTGTGTAGCCCAATTGGGCGCTTTCATTGCGTATTTTACCTTTGATGTTATTTGGTAGGTGTATACAAGAAGGTAAACTTAACATAACTTCATCAAAATAATTGTCAAGTGCAGAGCAACATCCTAAGTTACAATTCCTCTATATGTGATTAGCTGGGTTTAACATATAGTAGTGACGATTATTATCAGTTTTTGTGTACGTATATACATGTGTCTATTATACCGACCATCTCCAACAGTATGTGTCGTGAATGTCTAGCTACACTGTCTAGCATGCACTGAAAACAATCATTGGACGCGTGGTGTTTATTATCACGAACTTTGGTTGTATTAGGAAATAGATGAATGACTTGATAGTTAACTAGGGTTTGTGTGTAGCGATACATGACAGGTGTTTACGTTGAATGTCACTGGAATGTAACGGATCTTGTTGCCAGCTTGGCCGATTGGATATCAAACCAGTTGTTTATTTTACAGTGCACCATGGTTAATACACAGTGGCCTCAATGTTAGGTTCGGGGTTTGGTAAAATTCGGAACTAAAGCCCTATTTTGGTATGCGTTTAGATTCCTCGTTGATTAGCAGATATTATCAACTACCGTATATTGTACTATTTCAGTCTTGGATACTAAAGTCTGAAATGATATTTACAAACATAACAAACTAAACTACCAATTGATTATAAAATACCTTACTGGGCTGTTGGTGAGTGACAGTCTAAACTTTCTTGTAAAATTATGGCACCTGGTGTGCAGGGGCGGATCTACGGTGGGGGGGGGGGGGGGGGGGGGGGGGGGGGGGAAACCACAACAACTTGTAATTCATAATCAACAGTTTAGTTAGTGACTTGAAACAACTTGTCATGGTAACCCATAATATTTTATCCACCTGTTGCTCATGATCTTTTTTAAATTATTATGGTTTCATATAACATCTTAGCATGGGTACGAGTGCTAGTTTTGCAACGTAACATTGTTAAATATAAGGATATATCTCTACATTAGGTTTATTTTACCTTAAATTATGTATATTTTAGTCCACCTACCACCGCCCACCACCATGGGGCGAGTCCGCCACAGGGTGACCCTGCCTCACCCTATACAGGGCGAACGTGCCGAAAGGGCTCACCTTGTGTTTTATCACTTCGCATGCATCATTAACTGCAGTTTAGAACTGCATAATTATAGGCAAGTCTATTGTATTCTAAATGACAACCACTATAAAACAATCTTTGTTTATGTATTAGGGTTTATACAATATTATTGATGCAAGAAACGTTTACTTACATGATATGTAAACGGTGCTTTGATGATAATTTATGAGCTTGTTGCATGGGCCTGCATGTGGGGCTATTATAGGAGTTTTATCATGTCGTGCGTAATCTAATTACATCATCAAAACTTCTTATAATGGTTGTAGTGGTGGGAAGTCACTTGGTGGGCGGACTCGCCCTTAGGACGAACTAGCCCCGCTCTTCCTTATGTATATAATTGCTTCCGCCTTAATCCAATTTCCACGGCTCATTACGTCATTTGATTGCAAACCCTTTGGTCGTTTAATAAGCTTGAAAGATTGCTAATGGAATTGACAATGATGAAACACCTTAAAATACGCAAAGCGTCAAAGCTTGTATTCAATTCCATGCACACTAAAGGTCCCGGGTCAGAAATGAGCCGTAATCCAGGTTATAGTATATAATGACACTTTTCAGGGTCAAAATAATCCCTTTTCTGGATAACGGGTTGTTTTTCCATTTTGATTCAGAATAGTACCATTTTGACCCATAGAAGTACCATTTTGAACCAGATAAATGTCATTTTGACCCATAAAAAGTGCCAGTTTGACTCATAAGAGGGGCCTTTTTAACCCATAAGAAGTGCCATTTTGATTGTGCCATTTAATATGACCCATAGAAGTGCCGGTTTGACCCATGCCGGAAGTTATGAAGCGAAATCGGCCCATTGAAAATTTACAGGAGTCCAAACAGAATTGCAATTTTCTCTCAATTTCTCCCAAATAAATTTGTCCTATTTGTCTTCGGAAAAGTCCCTGAAATTATCATAGCTTACCTTTTTGGACGAAATCATTTTTTGGGGGGTAGTTTTTATGTTGTACCCCAAAAAACCACTTAGACCATAAAGTATTACCTATGATGATTTCAGGAATTTTTCTGAAGACAAATGGGGCAAATTCTGGACAAAATTGAGAGAATGTGGCAAATCTTTGTGGACTCGTGTACATTTTCAATGGGCCAATTTAGCTTCTTGCTTCCCTGCCTATTTATGCGCATGCGTGCATGAATTTGAATTTATTAGAAAACTGGTCTATTATTCACTTGATGATAAAAACATGAAATTTGACACACAGTCAGCTAGAGTATGCCATGAGATATTGGCAATTTCATTATTTCCAACAAGATATTGCAAGATGCGATTCACCTGTCTTGCTGTTGTTGTCAATCCAAGGCATTTACTGGAACGACACTATTCAACGCATTACTTAAGAAGAACAAATCATATGGTCTTAATGTTTCACCTGATTAAAAGATTTATAGCCCCAGACATGCTTATCGTTGCTGAGTTATAAACGCCTGTAAACTCACCAGCGGCCTATAGCTTTACATTTATTTGTTAGTACTGTTTACAAGGCACTTATAGTCAAGTGTCCTCCTTCAGTTTTCTTTTTATGTAGGCCCTATGTATTCGGGAAGCGTCTCATTAATTACGCTTTTTGGATCCGATGATGTGTTCCAATATAAAATCTCAATTTTAAGTCCTAGGCGAATGGAGTGTTGAAGTTCACACACGCAAACAAAAATCGTATCCTGCGGCCGGTGATCACCCCGACGCCATCCTCATAATAGTGTGATATTTAACATATGGGGAGCAGTTAGGCCTATATAAAACCAGTAGCTCCTTTAGAAAACCCAAGGAAGCAATTTACCGAGTAGATTATCGAGTAATTATACAGACCGCCACCAATCTCTGAAGCTGATTGCGTGCACTAAATATACCACTCCGCTGATGAGGAGACATATAAAAACGATATAACTAAGTCTTCTCTTTCCTTTCTCCTTCAAGTCCTGCAGGCTGCCGCTTCGAGACTTCAGTTGAATAAAGGACAGCTTCGTCAAGCTCTAAAAAAGAAAAGAAAAAAAACCCGTAGTTACAACACAGAGAAAGAAACATTCACCAGTGTATAGAATACAACTGGTTTGCTGCTGGAGATTTGTTTCTCTCGGATCTTGCGCACAGATGATGTCGCAGGTTGACGTTGTCACATACTGGTGGCAGGAGGAGGGTAACACCACTCCAGCTATGGGTGACACCACGGGGGGCACGGACCCAGTTCCCTCCCTGGGTAACGACACCAGTTACGGCGACCACGACATGAGTGTCATCGTCTTCATCAACGTGTCGCAGGTTCTCTTCCCCAGCGCCTATTTCCTGTTGGCTTTTGTGGGGCTGATCGGTAACACCGCAGTGCTCTTTATTATAGTCCGCCACCCAGACATGCAGACGGTGACTAACTATTTTATCGCCAACCTGGCCATCACAGATATCTCCACACTGGTCATCTGTACGCTGCCTACCGCACTTTGCGGGGCCGGTATACTACCTATGGGGCCCGCTGTCTGCAAAGCTGTCAACTACATTCAATATGTAAGTAAACATTGATATCTCTCCAATAGACCCTTTGCGTTCAGCAGCCATCTGTGAGGTGTTTTTGTTATTATATTTCAGTAACAATAGACATACACGAGGGGCCAATTTTATAAAACATATAAGCACAAAAGGTTTGCTGAGCACAAACAGTGTTTTCAGTAAAAACAGGTTACCAGCCAAAAATCTATGTACTTTTTATGCTATAACAAAACCCAGCTAGATACCAGTCACAAACCATTCACCTACAAATTTGGGTTGTATCCCTGTTTTGGCGATGAAAGAATTGTCATGTTATTTTTGTGCTTACATACTTTATGAAATTGGCCCCTGGTCTTACCCCTGCGTTTGCTAGCACAAATACTTAAATACATCACCTACAACTACATTTGGTCAGAACCAGGGGAGGACTGGGACACAAATTCGGCATGGGACAATTATCCACACTGGCACGTATACAAGGAACAATTGTCGCAATTAAAACAAAACACATAACGTAAATGAATTGCAAACAACACGGAAACGCATCTAACAAGAACAACTAAAGTGCCAGTATATTGCCATACAGCTTCCTCAGATAAACAAGCCATAACAGTCATTTGAACGCACAGAAGTTGAAGTTCGTTGCCTATAAACGAAAAAGAAAAGAAACACTAGCAACAAATTAATGTGCGCTTCGATGCTTCTTAATTTGATTTCATCAATTGTAGATATGTAGCAGAAATTCAACTGAAGAATGGTGAAAATGTAGTCTTGAATGCCTATAAATGAAATAGGTTGACAAAAGCGAACCTGAATGAAAATAACGAATTCACGAAAATGAATGCAATAATAGCTAAAAAGAAACCCTAGTTTGAATGAATCAGGGGGAGTGCTTGAATTTGAATGTGTGTTAATTAAAGTGAAATAATTTGTGATGAAATTGGCCGGGAAAACCTATATTATAAAGTTGACAGGAAATGTTCCACCTTGGAACGTGGCCTTCTCGGCCTTTCGGACTCTGTCTGGTTATCTATTACATATCAGACCAAAAATAAAAAAACCCACATAATACATGTAGTTTGAAATATATCTTCCGTTTTGTAACATAGCTCTCTCTCGGCCTTTTAAACTTCCGGAAATGATTATAAACTTAGAATAATTAACATAGCAATTCTTAAAACGTATCTTCCAACTGTTCCACTTTGAAACCTGGCCCTCTCGGCCCTTCGGACACTGTCCGGGACCATTATCAAAGATAACATTAATAATAAATTGCAATAAGTTCCGTAAAAAAAAAAAAAAAGATTCAACAAATATTATTACAATAATTATCATGTTCACATCGAAACCCGAGCCTTTTTAAGACATGGAGACGCTGGTCAACGTCTCTATGCATATACCTATTATTAGCCTCTTTAGTTTTCCACCTTCCATGTTTTTGTAGTAACTAGTCAGAAACACCACGATTAGCTAAATGTGAGGCATCCCCCAAGCGCATACTGTGAAGACCAAATCTATTAGGATTGGTTATTCCGATTTGTTTCAAGGCGTCTAGAAATATCTCTCTGCATTGTGAGTAACTCAGAGGTCTGCTTCCAAATGGAGTGTACGATTTTGCTTTTGAATGAAACGATAACGGAGTAAAGATATAAACGTCTTGTCCAATACAACATTTCCCATTTCAAGTATCTTTTAAGTATATGGACAGGAGAAAGCAATTCCTTCGTATCTGAAATGTAAGCTATGTTGCCTTCCCTAAAGACGTCTGTTTTCGATCGAGTGATGAAAATGCTTAAACCGGAGTTATCGGGCAGTTGTTGTATGACTCGCCTTTATTTGTGCCATTTCACCATGCCGGAAAAGAAGCGCAAATTTAAGGATAACATAACAAGCCGTTCTAAGTTGCATCAAACTGCAATTAGGATTAGCGAAGAATCTTGCAATCGATTGGACTTTGTCAACAGAAATCGTTTTTTTTTTGCTGAGGTGGTTTGTTTAATCTACGCTTCTGATTAACAACAATATTTTGCACTATTGGGGTGTCGACAGGATTTGGAGTTGGAATTGACTGCTGGATGGTAGGGATTTGCCATGGTGTGCTTGAGTAGTTATTGGTTTATGACGAGCTGGCTGGATTGGCCCTTGCTCTACCCCAGAATGTGAAATGCTGGCGTCTCTGGAGAGGACATTCACATGCCCAGTGTCCTTTGTTTGTTTGTTTGTTTTATTTCCATTCATACAAAAAGAAGAAAATTGACATACAAAGTAGTAAATTACACTAGTATCATATAAAAAGGAAAGTATGGTATGAATGGGGGTGACATCCGAGAGAAGGATAAGCCTTCTGTAGAGGAGCACCCAAGACTGCTGTCAAAATACAATTAGTCATTGATAGTAATACATGTACAAACAATCCAATCAGTCGCAATAACTCAAGGCAATTATAATGAAAAATGGTTTGATTTCATCTCACGATTAACTGAAAATACAAAAGTGCTGCCTTGCTCCTCATAGACAAGAAAAACAATTTAGGTTGGTACATAGAAAATTTCTATACTTGTCTAAGTAAAATTCTTTTAAATGCTTCACAAACACCTTTTTAGACAAATACGTCAAGTCATTTTTTAAAGAAAATGGAAGAGAATTAACGATGGTTGGCAAAACATATCTATAATTAGCAGAAGCTATATCAAGTCTACCAGTACTTTGCAAATGGATAAGATTACTTTGACGGGTAGTGTACGAATGAATATCTTGGTTCAAAGGAAAAAACTTATCACAACTTAAATTTAGAGGAAGTAATTTGTGGGAATACTCATAATAGTGGGAAACAATTTGAAGATTATAAACATCAACAAATTTGAGAATTTTGAACCTAGAACAAAGAGGTGAGGTATGGGCATTATAATTGGCATGGGACGCATTTCTGATGCATTTCTTTTGCAGTGAAACAAGCCTGTTAAAAAGGGAAGGGTAAATTCTAATCAAACCACCCCATGCCAAAACCCCATCATTTAAATGCGAATTAACCAGTACATTATAAATAGAAATACTATCTTTTATCCTCATAAATCTTTTGGTTTTATTGAGAATATAATTTGCTTTAGATATTTTGTTACAAACAGAAGAAACCTGTTCCTTCCAGAGCATATTTTTATCAGTCACAAGACCTAAAAACCTAGTACTGGAGACCTTTTTAAGAGAACAATTCTCTAAAAATAATGTTATTTCTGGTAAGTACCGTTCCTTTTGCCTAGATGAATAACAAATATAAAAGGTTTTATCTGGATGAACTCTCAACCTATTAGCTCTGAACCAGTCTTGTACAATCAATAAATCTCTGTTTACATCCATGGCTAATACATTCAAATCAACCCCAGAAGCAAGTAAGGTTGTATTATCAGCAAATAAAATAGGCTTTACAACAGAGCAACACGAAGGCATATCATTAACATAAATAAGAAATAATAATGGTCCAAGTGTTGAGCCTTGGGGAACCCCACAGTTAATCTCTTGATATTTCGAAACTACTCCTTTCAGTGTCACATTTCTGCCTACGATTGCTAAGATAGTTACTGAACCATTCAAGTGAGACTCCCCTAATCCCAAGATGATGGAGCTTGTTTAGCAGCAAACTATGGTTAACAGTATCAAACGCTTTCTTCAAATCCAGAAAGACACCTAAAGAAACTTGCGAAGGATGCTGATTAACAGCATCTGTTAAATTATTATACAAATCAAGCATAGCATGAACGGTACTTCTCCCAGGACGAAATCCGTATTGATTAGAACAAAGCAAATTATTTGACTCCATGAATAACAATAGACGCTTGTGCATTAATTTCTCTAAAATTTTAGAACAAGTATTCAATAAAGATATGGGTCGATAATTACTTGGATCCTGGGCATCACCCTTTTAAAAAAAATGGAATAACTTTAGCCATTTTGTACTCGTCTGGAAAAAGCCCTTGATTAAATGACGCATTAAAAATGTTCGACAGGGGGGTTGAAATAATATCAATAACTTTCTTTAACACAGAATTACTAATCTCGTCAGGCCCAGAGCTAGACTTATTCTCAAATTTTTGAACAATTCCAATAGTTTCCTCAGAGTCTGTAGGTATTATAAAAAATTAAACTACTCTTGTGACGTCACTCTATTCAAAAAAGTGTCGATTATTTTAAAGAATGTACACTTAACTGTACATTATTTTAAGAATTAACAGAAAAAGAACGACTCAATGGACACAGAAATTGCTATTGTTATATTTATTACAACTTAGTAAGAGCTATGTTGACAGTTTCTCTAGAACTTTCAACAGTTGTTTTGGAGGTCTCTTTGCTGTGTCGACGCACTTTTGCGGTTTCGGCCCGGCTGACTGCTCTCCTATGGCGCTCACTGGTTCTGGCCACCGAAGCCCTTGTCATTCTCGACCGTATGGAGTGGTTCGTCCAAAAGCCTTGTTGCACAGATTTGCCACAACCTGGGATATCAACAATAACAAAAATCAAATAAAATGGATGCGCCAACCCGCATGTAACAAATTGCATCAAGGTTTGTCCAAAACATTCGAAATTGAAAATGGCCAAAGAACTTTGTGAAAAGAAAATGGGGAGGATAAACCATTTTATTAGCAAGGTCGAAGCGACGTTTCGCAATTTAAAATATGTACATGTAGTAGGAATTGATTTCTTGTAAATGGGAATAACGGAGATAGGTCATAGTTATGTCATACGTTCAAAGGTCCTAAAAAGTACTACTAATGCACAACTTTAAAAGGGCCGATATACGCACAACACGTATACACTTTACATTCGCTAACTCGCCCATGCTGTCCTGCTGTATACCTGTGTAGCAAAAACGGCAGAAAAACCAACAGAAATTAGTTTTGTTCCGAGTCTGGTTTGACATGTGATAATGAAACCGTTCAGGGTTTAACAAAAGGCTGGTATACTTTTGACACGGAATAATGACTACCGACGCTAAGTTACACCATAAAATGGGGCTAAAAATAATAAACAAAAATGAGCTGCTGATGAAAGCTAAGCCAAATGTTGGGAATAAAAAGTTCTTGTTTTCTTTTCTTGCTTATTTTCCACCATTACCTGATCTGTTACAAGGTGTCCAAATCGGCCACGAGTGTAGGAAGTTTCGTCACCTCTGAATCGGCCGCTTTAGTATAAATCCTCATTGGAGTATAAATCCTCATCGAATATGTCCCAAAATACTGGTTTATTAAAATCACCATAAAAATAAATTGGCGAGTCAGTTCTTGAGGTGACACAACATATCTTCCAACGTATTCCTGCTCAAAAATATGTACGTATCATCACTGGAAGACATTTTAGCGGAGTTAGCTGAGACACACCCGACGCACAAGAACATATGGCATCAAATGACTTTGATGTCGAATGTACTGGGCATTTTAAACACCCTCATTTTACCCAACCTTTATTCAATTGTTTGGTTACGCAACACGGATACCAGACAGGACAAAGCTTTCACATTCCTTAGTAGCTTGTACCACTGAACAATGGACTTAATTCGTCTCATACTTTAAAGCATTAGTAAGAATTGACACTTGTTGTTCCTTTTAAATATTGACAATGGGTGTAAAAGGGACGTAGTTTAAGTCGGAGAAACGACTCAAAAGGTGGGCATTCTTTGATTCAAATTGGGCTCGGACGCTGCGCGTCCTCGCCCATTCGAATCAAAGAATGCCCACTTTTTCGTCATTTCTCCTTAACAGAATTAATGGGAGAATTAGTAAAATTTACATAATAATTGGCATCTTTATTAGAGGTAGGCACATGTCTGGGAAGTAGCTTCACCTATTGAACAAAAATGAATATTAAAGGCATCAACAATTTCTTGTGCATCAGAGATGACTTTGTTATTAACAACTAACACTGTTAATGCTCCTTGAAGAGTAATTTGGGGTACTTTTGATCATAGAATTAAGGAGCCGCCATGTTTCTTTGGCATTGCCCTTCAAATTATTAAGCTTATTGTGATAATAAGTGGTTTCTTGATGGTGTCTTGTAGATATAGCAGAAATCATTTGGCAAGCCTGTGTGAATTAACAAAACATACAGCAAGCAAAATGGCTCGTATATAAGGGCGGATGGGTGGGAAAGCAAGGACCAGCAAGGTAAGACAGTTGTGTACTTGGAGGTGAGCTGACCTGAACTGACATAGAGGGGCAGTACGTCGAAAAGAAAGTTACGCAATGGCCCCTACTATAATTACAATATACCTTCTGGTGGAGGAAGGCATATTTACTTTGCATGCTTACGTAAGACGAGTAATAAAGCATTCCCAAACCTTTTGTCAAGTGAGAAAAACCCCATGTATTGTGAGGGGCTGGTTCTTTCACACTTTCCCGTACCCACACCTCGAGATAGTGGCCTTTGAAACTATCACCAGGCATCTAAGACATTGGAAAAACGGGCACATGAAGTCGTTTGCTAAATGAGTTGGTGCCTCTCCTTGTTTGCACATTATTATCACTATCAACTAAAATTGACGCAATGAATCTGTTTGCGCTTATTTACGCCCAAAATCAAATCAAACCAACATGATTTTCATAATGGTGATTCAAACATTGACCGAAACCGACCGTCCCATCAGTGTGTTGAAATTCCGTTGTGAGATTCCTGAGAGAGGTAAACATGCTAATGATTTATGCATTCTTTTAGCTCACGGCAGCTAGAAATACGGCGCCAAATGTGGAGCGGTACCAACCCCCTTCGGCGAGCTA
Organism: Crossaster papposus; assembly: GCA_037893245.1. Classification (NCBI taxonomy): domain Eukaryota; kingdom Metazoa; phylum Echinodermata; class Asteroidea; order Velatida; family Solasteridae; genus Crossaster; species Crossaster papposus. The sequence goes on along the minus strand of JBAIAA010000327.1, from coordinate 275,313 downwards.
AACTATATTCTTTCCTTGAATAAAAGAAGAAGAGAGGCCCATGCAGTACTCTAGAGGTGTCGTTCTCGTGGGGCCCCGAGACACGCACATTTTCTTCCACGGGCTTCGTTTCAAAGACTCTTGAATTTCAAATGGTAGCACTAAAAGTGGCCAATGGCCGGAGGGGAAAAACATGGTCAAGTTCAGTCGTCCTACGTATCTTCTTTCGCCAAGACTCCCCCCCCCCCCCTTCGAACGATGCAATTTACGCGATTTACATTACACTTAGCTCAGCTAGCTAAAAGCTAAGACCTTTACTCAAATGCTTTCAGCTGCAGGACGCTAGCCGTCGGATTTTTGTTTGAGTAACCATTTCTTGGGTGTTTTCATTATACGTTCTGGGCTTAATGAGTAAACGGCTAACGGGACTTGACTGACCACTTTTTCCATTTTGATCAGAAATCGTTGCGAATAATTAGGCAAATTTGGCAATTTGGTTTGTCTTATTTTTGACTTCTGTAAAAAAAAGACCAAAATTAAGCAGGCCAGCCTGAATGAGGCCAGCTAGATGACATGGAACTATAGAGCGCTGTGTCGAGAAGTATCACTCTCACAATTCAAACCATTCTGGCGTATTAGGCAATGCATGGGTTCGATTTCACAGTCACGTTTCAGTGGATAATACAGTACGAAGGTTTGATCGGGAGATTGGATGAAAAGTCTTGCGAAAAAAGAGGAAGAGGCAGTCAATGAAGGAGAAACACAGGAAGTCTATGAACGGGAGAAAGCAATGAAAGAAATACACATGATACAGAATACGATTGGAAACGCAGGTCTATAAATACCCATCGCCCACACGGGAGGGGGGGGGGGACTATTGCAGATTCAAAAACGGGTGGAGATTTGTATTTCTTGTTTTGAATAAGGCTAACAATCTAAGGCCTGTTTTTGTTATTGTCACGCATTATTTAATGATTTCTACAATAACACTTGAGTTGAAGTTTAATCTATGCGACAGACTTTGCTTAGATTTTTGTCAATAGTATATTTTGATAAAATTACTCGGGACGTTTTTGGTTTTTTTTTAATATTTTTAAAATAAATATTACCCAGCGCGATTTAAGGCAAACCGTACCCCTTTGTATTCCATTATACATCCCTTAAGCCCCTGTCACACTTGTCCGAATCTATAATTACTTCATAAACCGATCTGAAATATTATTAATTCGGACACGTTCGGAGAGAAATGTAAAAAAACCAGCCAGAAATGAAAATACACCGATCCTAATCCGGTCTTATTCCGGATCTAACAAGTTGCTAATCCGATTGCAATCCGTCTATATTCAGAACCTCTCCGATCATCACCGGACATGCCAAACTTTGAAAAAATCATTGATCTCAACACCGACCGCTTTTATAGCAATTTTGCCGTCCCTGGATCTCCCGCTGAACCTGAATTTATTCGTTGTATGATCGTTATATATATGGTATATGTTCGTTTAATATTACATCGTGGTAATGCGGTATATCATCGGATTTAGTGACATCAAAGTCGGTGCGTCCATTTTTGATCGGCATTACAATGGTGTGGGTTCGGAAAGAACTCTGAATACATATGGTTTTCGATCGGAATCTGAGGCCTGTTCCGTACTCTTCCGTACCTATTCCGCATTGCAACGAATGGCAACGAATTAGTACAGTGTGCATTTCGTGCATTCCGTGCATATTCCGTGTGTATACCGGATACCGTCCGTATTGAGGTTGCCGCGACAATAAATATTCGGAGAAATTATTAAACAGGTTCAATAATTTCTGGAGTTCCTCAGTGCATCACACCGAGGGAAAACCGAGGTACACCGAGGGAAATCCGTTTGAGTTCAGTTCCAACCGATTCAACACCGAATCCACAAATGTTTACTCGGAACATGAACGGAGTGACGATTCGGACAAGTGTGACAGGGGCTTTAGATATAAACTGAAAGAATTCCCGAGATTCCGGGAACACAATGACCAACACAAAAGAGAGGGGAGAGTGGCTCTCTCTTCCTTAAATCTTGCTTCATATGTTTTTTTTCTTCTAAAGCCTGTGTACTGATGACGTCACACTTTCTTTACGGGAGTGCTTTTCTATGGGACTACAAAACTGCCATCCCGAACTGGCTCTCATAAGAAAGCATACGGGACGTGTAAACAACGTGCGAAGTCATCAGTACAGATGCTTTTATTCTATACCATGTTGTGATAAGTGCGTATTGTATGCGCACGGAATGTCAAGGATTTCATGGGCCGTTTCATTGAATTTCGATCGAATGGACAGGGGCGCTTCTCTTGACAGAACAAACGTCCGTCAGGAGACGCACACCTCGGGGCATACTTCGAATACTGGAAATCCAGTATTGACAGGGTGAACACAACTTGACAGGGGAGAAGTGTTAATGATGTCGTTATTTACGCTAAGGCTGTCTTCGCAGCCAGACGCGCCACAAATAAAGTCTACAACCAAAAGGAAATCTCGCATTGAAGGCGTTCACCAGACCACGAGAAATCTAGAAAAGAACTGTCCGGGTATTGTTTTGGGGCTTGGCCTGGCCGAGATAAATGCGTCCTGATCTGTCTTAATCGTTGCCGATTAATCAACGGCACATTCGATTCACAGTGTTATGGATAGTTATCTCACTCACTATCTATGTCGTATAGCCACCCCCCCCCCCCCCCCCCCCCCCCGGCCACGAGTTTCCATTGGATTCATTGTATATAAAATTACCTTAAACCTACTCCCTAATTTTCACACTTTGAATAATAAGAGAGTAGGCAGCATTACCAAAACTATTGGAAATCATTAAGATTTTATGAAACGAACTGCACGGTATAGTATACAACATTTACAAATATACAAAACACTACTGAATTATTATGAAACACCTTATACTTGACTGTAAGTGAATAATAATCTCAAACATCCTGTAAAATCATGGCCCCAAATGTGTTGTCATTCAAGAAAAGTCGAATTTTTGTATCAAATTCCAACGATGGTCGGCCGATCATCTTTGCAAAAACCTGGCTATTTTCAACCCCCCCTCCCACTCAATTTATCAAAATTTAATCCACATTTTGTTTGCAATCGGTTTCACATATGTATAGTTCCCTATTCTAATCATTAATCAACGTCTATACATTGCTCTGTTTCGTCGGAAGTATAGGATCATGGGAACCAGATTACAAGAACACAATTTTGGTCTCATTTTGTTCCAGCATCTGTGAGCTCACAACTTTAAACAGGTGACCGAAACAATAATACTCCGCTAGTCAATCTATTTTAGAAATTAACAGCAAAGCAAATGTTTCATATTACATTACGTACGCACAAAGTGTTGATTGTCAAATGCACTGTTGAAATTTCCTTTGGCCTTAACAATTGTTTTTTATATCTTTTTTTGTTTTCAGGTGACGGTGCAAGCAACATGTTGCACATTGACAGCAATGTCTGTGGACAGATACAATCTTATCGTTCATGCTGTGCGATCTCGAAAGAGTCGAACCACTACCAAGGTCCTCATTATTAATGCGTCTATTTGGGCAGGTAAAAAAAAAAAAAAGCAGTCTTAACCAAGAACTGGTTCGGTATTATTTCTGTCGGTAAATGTCTTTGAGAACGGGCGAGAATTACGCACAATCGTACACAAATACTCGGGCTCCAATCCCGGAAACAATTAACCAAAGAGAAACAACGGAACTAAAACACACTCCTTGTTGAGCTTACAAAATATGTACGCATGCGTAAAGAAAATCACAAGATAAAAATAATAATAATAATAAACCACGTTTTTCTAATCTATTTGGTTGTATAATGATCTTCCTGAATCGGTGGAGTAATGAGTTTGACTATAATTGGCTGATATATTAACTTAATCAAATATATTTAACTATCTTTTAGTTTATATTAACAGTATTAAAACAAAGTCTGAAGATTGTTTCATGATCAACACATGCGTAGCATGGTAAAAGACCGAACAATGGGCACGTTTGTTTAACGCAGATTCGGATCGCGATCAGCGTCATCCGTCGGTTCACAGTCAAATCCCGCCTGATTGATAGAGCGAACCAGCGGCCGGATTACATGATCGCGATCCGGATCTATGTGAAACAAACAGGCCTGGCTTTATCAGTCTATGGGCGTAAATTCCGGAGATTGTATTTATTTATTTATTTATTTATTTATTTACTTATTATTAGTTTGTTTACGCACAACGAGATAAAAGATCTTATGCTTATTTGTTGGAACAACTCCAGTCAAGCTGCGTCCCGAAGCCTCATAGCTCGAGCGTCTTCCGTGTAATTCTCGCAGTTCCGAGAAGAGCCGCCTTCTGTTTCCTATGTTTCCAAAACCCTCCCCGGAACTTGCTCCCACCACAGTTTCTTGACTTTGATCACTCGTTTCCCGCAAGCATCCGAGTGAAAAAAACCTGGCTAACTTGTCGTGCCTCCCCTTGTATTCCGTCTGTGCCATCTTGCTGCATTCACAAACCAAATAAAATACAGTCTCATCTGTCTGCACACACATCCTACACATTGGAGAAACATTAGCTCCCTCTTACTTCGCCTTCATCATGTTCGTCCGTAGTGCTTGGTTCTGTGGAGCAGTTATCACACCCTCCGTCTCCTTCTGCAAGTCACCTCTCTTTAACCGTCTCCAGGACTTGTTTCCTGCTACCTCTTCCTTCTGTGTCTCTCAGAATTTTCTCACGAAGTGGCTTTCCTTTCCATTTTTTGAGCCTTTCTTCCTTCCTTTCCTCTTGTACGTTTTGGAATCCACTTTCTTTCCCACGACGATTTTTTAGCCATCCTCGGCAATCCATCCTGCGCCAGGGAAACATACCCTTAAAAACCTCTCTTCCCAATGCCAAAACAGTCTGCCACGCTTATTAACCTTGCGACGTGCGGCCATTTTGTTTTTACACGAACGCGCGTCCGTACTTTTTTAAAAGTCTGTTGTATTTCGTGTGTAACCCCCATGCTGTTCGGTTGTATGGCTTTATATGTCACACAGTACTTTCCCATAGTGTCTGAATATATTCGATCCCAGCTAGTGTTGTTGAATGGGGCAAGGCAACAATAGCATGATCAATTGCTTGGGTATAGGTCTGGTAAACCCAGACTTGAATAGCCCCTTTATGTACACAAAGTAATGAGATACTCGTGGGGCAGCATTTTCCTTTGCAAAAAGCTGTGTTACCGGTTTAACCAGGGTTCAAGCGGCACTTACAATGCTATTTGGCATGCTTTGAACTAGAAATACATGTAATATGATATTTTTTTTTAAATGATGAAAAATCAATTGGTTTTTTTACGGCGAAGCGACTTCGAAAAAAAATGCGGTGGCACGTCGCAGGGTTAAGCCTCGTCTCGTTCTTGTTCAGTCCTCGGCAAGTAAAGTCTACTGACGTTAGCCCTCGGATGCAGCATACCATGCATCGTCATCAGCTTTCTCGTCTTCCTGTCCAGAGACTCCAACTCCGCCTTAGTCCAGTCAACAATAGCTGCGCTATACTTCATCAACGACACAGCCAATATTTGTATCGCCTGCACCATGATTATGTCATTCAGATTCGATTTCAGACACTTCTTTACACTACTGATGTACTCTTTACTAAGCCCGTCTTTCATTTCTTTGTGCATTATGCTGTCCGCCTTCAAAAAACAAAGATACTTGTACCCTTCATTCTCTCCTAACGCCATCAACAGCAGTCCATCTTCCCTCTTCTCAAAGTCAAGACTGCACATTTCTCAACACAAAATTCCATTCCTATGTCCCCACTGTATAACCGAACCGTCGGTCTTGTCAAACAACTTCATGTCGTCCACAAAAAAAGGAGATGATTAACTCGACAGCCGTCTTTCTTCATTTTATATTCGGCGCTGACCTTTCGTATAGACAAAGGCATTAGCGCCAGAACAAACAACAGTGTCGACAGAGAGCCCCCTTGAAGTATACCTCTTCTGATACTACCGAGTCTTTTGTTCTTAGCCGTCAACATGTCCTCCATTTCTTCATAATGTTGTTTAGCAAATGCCTCACCCCTCAGCAGCCCCCAGTAAATTCAAACACTCCATTATCCACGAATGCGGCACCATATTATATACGCCTTCTTGTAGTTGATCCACGCCATCGACAAGTTGGTCGTCCTCTTCTTACTACCCTACAACATAGCCTTGTCGATCACCAGTTGATGATCACCAGTACATATCCCTTCTGTCCATCCACCTTGGCAGATTGCACGTACGGGACGCCCTTGTGTTTGCCCTGCAAGTCTACTTTGTACACTGCTAAATTCAGCCAGTATCCATGATCAGGATAAACTTCCGGGGGGCTTTCTTATTTGACACTTTCTTGAACTGCCTCCTGACTTTACCTTCTCCTGCCTAGGAATACACCACAGTTCTTCTCTCACTTCTTGTAGCCACTCTGCCTGGATGTTGTGCTGCACTGACTTGTTTCCAAATACCACCCCAAAATGTCTTTGTCTCAGCTGCCCTGGTAACTTCCTGTGAATCATCTTTCTTACCATCCAGATCCCTAAATATATGTCTTTGTTTTGACCTAAACACACTGTTCTGACGAAACTGCCTAATCCTGTCGTCCTACCTCTTCACCTTTGCCGCCTTCGCAATAATCTGTTTTTTTATCTCCTTCTTGACCACCGTCATTCCTTTACCCCATACGCGGTACTTAGCCACCAGTCTATCCTCCATGTCAGACTTCTTCAAAGCGTGTCTCTGACCATCTGCCCAATCCTACTCGGATCCCCTTGGAGCTCATCGATTTGTTCCTTGAGCTGACGCTTCCACCAATGTGTACCTTCCCTGTTGCCCTTGACAGCTTTCTTGTACCCCACTTTTTCCCATCACAACAATATGGCACCTGCATAAACGAGACTGTCAAGCTTGAAGAAATTACTTGTCTAAATCCGAACTAGTCTCTTATTAACAGCTCTTGTAGTCAACCTTATCTTTTCACCACGACGCAGCGCAGGGATGTTATCTCTATCTCTTTATGACATTACCTCTTCAATTCTCTTCAGTATTTATTTTACTATTATTACTATAATAAGTGTTATTATTAGTATTATCTTGGAATAAGTACCCTTTGGGAGACTATTTTGCGTAATTTTAACAACATTAGGGAGACCATGGTCATTAGGGAGACATTTCGAGGTCTCCCTAACGTTCCAACTACATGAAGGAGATACATTTTTTAAACATTTAACAGTCCAGATCGATAGAGTACGGTCCAAAATGCATAAATATGAAATTTCGTGGAAAAAGCTCTAGGTAAAAACGGGTTAGGTTACAATAAAGAATGGAAAATTTTGTGCACGTCATCATGGAGAGGCCTCCCAAATGTACCATTTTCGGTTATTATTATTATTATATATTTTTGTAAAATTAAATAATTAACTAATAGGTTTATTTTATTTTAGGTGGGAGAAACAAATAACAACATAACTTGATCAGCGACCCCTTTATCTTCAGTTTAACCCCAATCCCTGTACCTTTTTGAATTTCGACGACCGGGGTATTTTTGGTCATCAACCCCCCTCTAAAAAAGAGTAAAATCTGATGTAATTAGAGGGCGCACTCTCCTTAGTATACATAACGTTCAATATAGAGCAAGTGTGATCAAGGGCTATAGTTAACCATAGTTCGACTAACTCTGATCGAAGGCGCGCTAGTCGACGATGGTTAGACTAGTCTAGTCGACTATTTGCAACCTTTACCGCGGTCGGTCGCGCTAGTTAGTCGCGCTGGTTAGCAAACATTCCAAAGCATAGTAAAGCGGGGACCTGTCATTCTTTCTAGCCTGTTGGGCTCCACTGCAAGAGGAAAGCCGCTATACCAATTGTCCAGCTCACTCTATTGTAACGGCGTGGTTTACTAAATGAGTCAACAAATATTTCGGGTTCTTTTACGTTTTAATCTAGACAAAATGGGCCGACAAACCCCAGGTGCATAAACACAAGAAATACAAGAAATACAATAATTTAATACTTACAAAATAATCACAAAGCAAACACTGGACGACTGCTAAACCATAGTAAGTAACGAAACAACAGTCTATAACTAATAAATAAGAGCAGCCGCCCAGCGGTGTGTGCCTCCAGCCACAGTTAAGAAAATGCCTCCCAGTGTGCTGGAGGCACAGCACTTAAATAAGATTTAACAACGATAGGTTCTTCCAGTTTAGGTAAGCACAATCTAGACAAAGAACTGGAATTCCTTCCAGTACTTACCTAGCCTTTAAACAAGGCCACATGTCTGATAGACGCCGAGCGACTAAAAAGAGACTAATCGCGAAAACCTGAGTAAACGCCAGTGCGAATTGCCCAGACAAGTGGCCTTTATCAATCTGGTTTGGATTTCTTATGTTAACCTTTGTTTCCGACTGGAATCGCTACCGAAATGGTAGCGTCTAATCAGCGAACGTATCTCCGCGTGACGTCAGCTTATATTTGAGTTGGACTAGTTCATTTTACAAACAGGGAATGTCCAATCATGTCACTTACAATATTTAGCTCAAATCATCAGTTGCTTTCTAATTTATTGCAATTTTGCATGTAAAATATATTTAAATGTGATATCTTGTATTTATCATTCATATATTCAACTCAGAAGCAAAATTTATATACGTTTTTTTACCTTTTCCTACATGCTTTGATATTGAACGAATCACGAACGAAGCCAACTGGGAGATCGCCGTTCCGATTGGGCGTATTGGCATGCTAATATGTATCTATGAATAATTCATGCCGAGCAGTGAAACCTACATTGCAAAAGGCCTCGTGACATTCGTCACTCGGTCGCGCGTTCACCCCGGGTATCTAGACTCATCTCAGCCGCTTAACCAGAGTCACGAGGCCTTGTCAAAAGGCTAGTACTTACCAAGCCTGGAAGCAAACAATATAAACATACCAAAATACCGCACCTGGGTAACAACTAACGAAAATGAACATACCAAAATACCCCAGCTGGGGAACCACTAAATAGTATTAACATTACACTATCCTGAACGGTCCTTTGCCATGCAATGTTATTAAATTTTCTTAGTTCATCCCTCCATCTTCTGTTTTGTCTCCCTTTTTCTGCTTTGGTTTCTGGGAGTCAGTTGGTTGTTTTTAAGCATGTCCATCGGTTGTCATTCCTCTTTGCCAAGTAACCTGCCCACCTCCACTTCTTTGATTGACACTTGTTTGACACCCCTCAATATCTCAAGCGAGTCAGTAAAAGTATCGTCCAGATGAATTCTTGCCGTGGGCTCCTTGTATATTGCTTTGATGGTTTTTATGTACTTCTTCTCAATATTTTTCCTTTTCAAAGCTGAAGTGCCTGATGGTCTAAGCTGTCAAAGTTTTTTTTTTGTAATCTACGAAACCCAAGCAAAGATTAAACTGAAATTCCCTTGACTTCTCAATCACTTGACTTAGTGCATGTAAGTAGTCTGATGATTGGAAACCTTCATGGCGCATGCGCTAGTGACGTCACAAACCAACTACTAGTGAACCATTGGTCCTTGATCGAACTTGCTCAATCATACACTGTGACAACTGACAATCCAGGACAAAACATTTTGATACAAAATCCGAACAATTGTTTTACAGCGCAAGTATACACCTGTACAATGATATAAATTTCACTGCATGTTGGTCCACGAACATTATTCTGTGACTAATTTGAAGAAGAAAAAAACACATTTCACATTAAAAGTGTTTTGTCTCTGAAGAAGATCTTCTTAAGATCGAAATAATTTTTGTGAACAGTATTTTTTAAAAAGCGATTGTTGGGCTCATATTTGATTGAAAAATATCAGATAGTGAATGAATAAAAGAGAGGTAAATAATAATTATGGAAGACATAGCAATTTCGCAGGCTTTCAAAAACAAAAAGATTTACTTGTAAATTTAATGACACACATCCTGCAGTAACTGGATCTTCTTCATCGACCAAGGACCTTGGGAAAATCCTGGATTCAGCTTCGTGTATTCATCCTTGCCCTGACCTGTTTAAACACGGACGTTTGGAAATGTCAGTTTTTGTAATTCAAATATCAAATGTTCACGTTCCGTTGGGATTCCGGTCGTTCAACAACACGAGATTACAGTAATATTTATTAAATGTAATCGATCCAGTTCAGATATCAGTAGTTTTGTTCCACATTCAAGTGTTGAACAATACTCGCACCTTACGTAAACACGTTCTGGTTATTGATGTAAAAACAAGTAGCAACAGGTTACGTTTCCTGTCGGGAATGTTTGTGAAATTGTGATTAATGTTGGTGTGCCACACTAGGGAAAAACAAAATTCGTACTTTTGTGTCGAAGAACACATGCACAGAAAACCTTCCGGGTTTTTTAATAACCTAACGGGAACAACCTTCTCGTTTGGGTTATTTTCGCGAATGATATGCAGTAATTTGCATATAAATGAAACCAAGCTCAAAGAAAAACCAGTGAAACTACATTATGTGCCTAAATCCAACCGCTTGGTTGTCATGGAAACGCAACAGGGGTTTTTACGAGGAAGAGAATCTGCGCCTTAGTTGTGCGTTAGTAGTATATCCCGTAGCTATATACACATTTCTCAAGGCGGATATTAGTAATCATACAACATCGTCCTTTAGTAAATAAGTTAAAAAATGCGAACCAGAGATACTTCGTTAGAAATGTCGATTAGTAGTTGGTTGAAAATAAAAATCTTAGATTATATTTCTTGTCGGAATATGCAGCATTCACAGAACTAAAACTCGTCAGATAAGTTGTCGAGCACCATTCTTTAGATGTTGAGAAATGTTGCTGCTTCAAACGATATGCACAACTGACAAATGGTATTATGACATGTGATATTTTTTTGCACAACATGCAATCTCCGTTTTTTCATAATGTTTCTTTTCCTGTTGTTTCCTTTGCAGCTTCGTTTTTGGTTCACTGCCCTATTGCCATCTTCTCGAAAATTACTCATCACAACATGTGCGAGACGTTGTTTGCCACCGTACTGGCCGAGAAAGTGTTCCATACCTTCGCCACGTTGACCATGTACTTGTTGCCGCTCTCCATCAACCTCATGTGCTACATCAACATTCTCCTGCAGGTCTGGACCCGGACGGCAAGGGGCACCGAGAGTGCGCACGCGCAGGAGCGGTCCGTGCGTCGCAAGCGCAAGATCACCCGCATGGTCTTCGTGGTGGTGCTGCTTTTTGCTATTTGCTGGGCGCCAGCGCATATCCTCCGGATGTGGCAGACATTCGACTACGTCAACCACAGCCGGATACGCTTTGTGCACTACCCGCTAATAGGCTCTATAGAATTCTTGGCTTTGTGCCTCGCCTACAGCAACTCCTGCGTCAACCCCTTCGTTTACGCCTTCACGACGACCAGTTTTAAAAAGTACTTCAAGAAAGTGTTTCGGCCGTGCTGTAGGTTCGCGGATAGACGAGCGAGGACAGCGAGTACGACGGGTCCTTCGACATCTCGTGTGTCAAAGGTCATCACAAGAGAAGAGTCCTCCGTTTAGAACTGAAACTTTACAAAGGACGTGATGCATAACCCACGGACCATTTACACAGGGGATGTGCAACTTCAGCTTAGAGCTGGTTCAATGCGTGTTATTGCCGGCAAAACATTAAAGGCGATGTCAACCGTGAATCAGCAAGATCTAGTATGGTACACTGTACTGTTTGTGTACGGACTCCATGATAATTATATTGAGCACCATGCCATTGTTTCTTATTCCGTACGCTTGGGGTCGATGAATCGTGTTCCACAAAACTAAACAAATAATACAATTACAACTCTGATAAGACAAAATAAACAATATCTATACAATACCATTTTATTTCATTTTTTCAAGTTAGAGTATAACCTTTTAAAAAGCATGCTACTCTAGGTATTTTATCTTGTACATTCTGAGAAAAATGTACCACACAATCTGTATCAAGCATGGAACCGCAAGGTCGTACGTGCGTTTGCACTGTTCGTATTTTTCAAAGACGACTGTATTCGACAGTGCGTCCGCTAACAACACGATTAGTCCAGCTCCCTAACTCATACAGTCGCCTTTTCAAACTCGCTTAGATGGGACGTGACCTTTTCATGCAAATTCGACCATTTGAATATGCACAGCGTCTACACGTACGCATTCTTACGGGCCGCGTAGTTTTTTCCCCAGCATGGTAAAGGTAAATGGGCGTTTCTACAACCCTCGCGTCATGATTATTCAGTGGATTCAACAATAACGCTAAAATATATTGTTATTGCTCAGTCAACTAATTACACGTAGGCCCAGAGGTACATTAAAGCACTTTAAAAAACAGCTTCTTGCGACCTCTTAAAGTAGCCAATTAGATAATAGGTTAGGCTATTGATCGTAAGATTGGGGTTCGGATGATGCTCATTAATTCATTGACTATTTTTGTTAATTTAAGTTAATTGTGGAATTGAGTGTAATTTAAGGGAAAGCATGGTTCCGAGAACCTAAGTATCGTTCATTCAGTGTGGTCTAGTAACACCTAGTTATGATAATTGGCCTTTACCATGCTGGAAAAAATCTAATTAGCGCTTCTTTACATAGGAATTGTGTGTGTCGGCGTATAGTATGTATTGAGGGTATATGTAAACAACCGCCGTTCTGCGATCGCTGATTGGCTTCCTAGTAAAGCCTGCGGAGAATTAAGGAAAAAGAGAAACCGTGGGATCGAGTTTGCAAAGTCGAATAAAGTTGTCTTTGGCAAAGACGAGCACTGGAGCCAATCGTGGTTGCACATCCCTGTGTAAAATAATGGTCCATGCATAAACCATCTACTCACAAACGGTTGTTCTTTTAAGAAGCATTGTAGGTGAAAAGAAATATGTCACTTGTTGTTTATAACTGTTTGCAACTATACATACTATCGGCGTTTGGTTTAAATTAGGTTTTGTAATGCAGGACGGAAGCACCCAGTTGTCAGCGTGTACATAGTTGTTGATCCAGGCTGACACTCGAATTTATCCGTAAACCTGAGACTATCTACGGCAGCCCTACATTGACAATTTGACACATGCCCATCTCAGAACCAGATCCCTTGAATAACAAGAGATCCGAGATCTGTCACACACTGTCCTAAAAACCAGCCAAATATAGGTGTTATTGCCTTGAGATTATTAACTGACTTGACAGGCATCAAAGCCCCAGCCCAAATCTCGAAATCCAAAAAGCTAATTGGATGACGGCAAAAGTTCCCAGAAAAGCGTCCAAGTTGTACAGCTACATTGGATTTCGCTGTTATTTTGTCAGGCTGAGCAAATCCGAACAGAGGGAATTTAAAACAAACAGGGGGGATTTTCAAAAGGGAGGATAAAGCAGTTGGCACAGCCTTAAGAAAATGACACGTCAGGGTGATTTCTTTGTAAGGACAATCTTTACAGTCTGAGAGATCAAATTTCCCTCTGAAGCTCTTAAAAACACACTCGCAGTTGTTTATATCGCTCTGAAATATTGGTCGATCTGACTTCCATTTTGGAGACTTGAAGCTCAACTATCTGACGTTCATCGGTTTTATTCCATTCGTTCTCAAGTCCCTTCAAACCACTACATTTTCCAGAGGGTATTATTAGCAAGTCCATTTTACAAGTGCTTTAAGCGGTCTTGTTTACGACGTGAAATATCCTTGTGGACTGAAGTAGTAGGGGTGAAATGATCCCCAACCGGACGCACGGATCTTCCCGTTTGTGGCAGGTCTGTGGCTTCAGGGGTCTTTTGTCAAATCGAAACAACTAAAAATAATAGCAGGGTGATTATCTGGCCCGGGAAGAATCAATACTTCAGGTCAGGAGAGAAATAAGAAACAAAATGAAGACAGTCTCAAGACAGTCTCAAGAGACCATTCCTCAGTTTCAAACCGGCGCTTGATTCTGAAAATTTGGCCTCGGGGAAGGAACAACTTTTGAAAGACTAACGAAAGTTCACAAGTTATTTTGTGAATTCAAAGCGATTTGCGGCCTTAGAGAGTTCCTGAGAGCTCTCGGCAAGACGGGGGAAAATGAGGCACCTGAAGTGAAACAGAAGAATTCCCAGTACACGCGTTTGAGTCGGTAACATTTTTTTTTTATTTTTTTTTTTGGCTATTATCATAATAATCTGTCTGGTGTTAATGGGAAATCAAATTGGTCTGCCTAAAAAAAGAAATGACATAGACAAAAGACTGTCTGACGTACTCGGGAAAGCCAAATTTTGACGAACGTCACTTTACGGACAGACAAACGAACCGCGGTAGTATATTGTAGATAGCCGCGTCGACTAAACTTAGAGGACATGGTTTGGGTCGTTCACCTGCATTGCCCCATGCCAACCCGACTCTCACCCATGATATAACGGGAAGTCAGCCATTCAAAATAACATTCTGGATACGATCTCTCGTTTCAATTAAGTGAGCAGGTGGGTTTATGAATCAAATTATGAAGTCAAGAAAATCCCACGCGGTCCCCCCGTGTTTAATTTCACACCGTACAACGTGCGTGGGACCTGGAGACTCTGTGCTGTTCGGCTTTATAAAAAGCTCATAGACGAAATACCGATGTCATTTGAAAACTTGGACATGATGACAAAAATAACATGGAACTGTAAACTAATGCCAGTGAAAGTTGATACAAAATGTATCAAATTTACTCATGAAGTCTTTGACCGTGGCGTCTAAACAGTTCACTTTCCTTTTGAACTTTGGTCGCACCTATTTTGAGCACTATTTGTGATGCATCTATAATAAGCATGTAATTTGACCTCGAGAACGTACGAGACATTACGAGAAACCGAACTTCCGGGCACACCAAATAGAAGCTCCAATGTGTAAAGCGAGTAGTTTCCTTGAAATACTTTGGTTTGACGTTGTTCTTTTTCACTGAAAATATACAAAATGTGAACGATATATCAAATTATGGAAAGAGAGCAAACAATTATAGTTACGTCATACTTACGTTATTCTATTGTTTTCGTTCATGCGCTAGTTTTTCTAAAAGCGTAGACCACATGCAGTATATACGTCCGGACACGTCTTCACGTACGTCAGCGCACCGACATGCAGTGCAGGGATTTTTGGGGCCGGGCTTTCTCTTTCCGCAATGAGCCAATCCCATCGCATCTTGTGCGCTCAGGTCAAATGTTGTTGTTTTTGTCGGATTTTCTTCAATAATTCAGACAGTTGTGCATGTTTATTTATATTGTAAAACTAAGTTTACATTTATCATCTATATTGATGGCCGTTTCATGGTTCGAATCTAAGTAAAAACAAAGTATTATAGAAAACAATATCAACCACACGTAAAGGTCCTAGCCGGCGGCTCGGTTGTACCCGGTAATTGTGACCTTTATGCGCGAGACATACACAGTCTATAACCGTTTTCATACTACTCTGTATACAGAGTAGTATGGAAACGGTTATACTTACCCGGTTAATTAATCACCCGGGTAGTTGGCCATACCCAGCTAAACACTAACCCGGAGAATCAGTTTCACACTACAAAGTTAACCCCGCAATTCAGCTTACCCGGGTTATTTTGTAACCGAGAATGTGCATTGCTTGACCTCTGCCCTCCCACAATCCTTTGCGCTCACAACAGCTTGACAGAAAATGGCGCCCGACAAGCCGATACAAAAAATGTGTTCCCCTACACGTGTACGTGTTAAGACTGGTGCCTTGCATTTAGTGTACGTAAAACAAACTTATCAAGACGAGTTACCAAACATTACAGACTGGTGTCTTTCAGTAAGTACAAGTAAAAATAAAGCCATAATACAACAAGGGACTACTAAATAGTTAACGTCATTGTTCGACTTTCGCACCGCGCACGCACAAGGCTGGCTGCGCTTATAAAACTCAACGATCGAACCCGGTGTCGAGCCAAAAACTGTCCGGTGCGAAATAGTGTCTGCTCATTAGCATATTGCCATTCGATTGGTCGTGCGCCTTTGACGTCACATTGTTTATGAAAGCTTGCCAAATAGTGTCCGCGCTAGTAAGTGTGCATCCTGTGCGTGCTTGCTGTTGTTGAGCTGAGAAGAATGTTATAGATAAGATCACTTTTTATCCTGATTTTCCTTTTGCCATTTATTTGAAAGCTTTCCTTTTTATCTGTGATTGCTAAGGATTTGTATATTTGCCTAGGCCTAACTAGCTTTTTTAAAGTTCATTTTATAACTTTGTTTTGGTACAAGAACTTTGTGTGTTTTTCGTGGGACTGTTCTGTTTCAAAACACGTGCACGCACATACACGCATATGCCATTAGTATCATTATTATTAACGTTGGTGTGGTGATTCTTTCTGCACATTCACGTTCCATTTTTAACATTTTTAACACTACTGAAAGTAACCCGGAGAATTGTCTTAAGGCCGTCGTTAACCCCGAGATTGGTGGGTTAACCCATCTCGCGAGTACAGTTATAAATTACCTGGGTTAAGTGGGGTTTCGAGGCAGTTAACCCGGATAATTTCTAACCGAGAAGTGTAGTGTGAACACTCCAAATTACCCGGGTAATCTCGGGGTTAAAAATTTCGTTAACCCCGAGATAACCCGGGTAACTGCATAGTGGGAAACCGGTATATAATGAGTATTCGATGCTTTGATTACAATAGTTTGGGCTGGGGCAACATTGTCGGGCAGAAAGATACAATTCCGTGAATGTTTCTTGACCATATGAAGCAAGATATAAGGCGGAGGGGACTCTCCTTTGTATTTTCCATTGTGCTTTCCGGAATCTCAAGAATTATTTTCAGATATCTAGAGAGATGAGAGTTAGATAACAGTGGCCTGAAGTGTTTATATGGTATGACGAGAGGCCTGATGGGTTCGCTCTATAAATCGTGATGGGTATATCCTTGGCTAACAAGTTGATACTATAAAATTATAATACTAATAACTAATTCTTGAATAGGTCCAAATTCATCAAAATTTACGCTCAAGGCTCTTAAAAATCTAAAATGTATAGGGCCGATCGATTGGGGCATTGCTATACGGTCCGATACACTAAAAGCTAATCGGGTTTCTTTCTTTTTTTTCGCACAGGGAGTATTTTTGTATTTGAAGTTCAATAGTGATATCCTGTTTCACACTTCACCATCTGCTGCAGAAACTTGTTCACACGATAAAGTGGTCGTTTCCACTCACAGCTTGCTCGTACGTTATTAAAATGGGCGTGACTCAGTTGCACGTATGTGGACAAGTTATGCAAAGGCGATGGGAAGCCAACGGCCTAAAACCTCTTGGAGGCTTTGGTAAAGATTGTCAACACTCCAAAACTAAGATGCTGAAATAACAAGAAATAAAAAATAAAAAAATGTAATAACAATGTCCAGCACGATTTATGGTAGACCCCCTCTTGCCCTATACACCTCAGAGTATTGTTACCTAACAAATCCCCTAAATATCTGGAAAAATCCTGACATACGTCGGGAACACCCAGACCAACACAAGGGGGGAGGGGGGGTGGTGGGGGGGGGGGGGGGGGGGGGGGGGGGGGGGGGGGGGGTCCTCGGTCCTCTGCGCCATATATCTTGCTTCATAACGATAATAACTTCTGGCAATAGTTGTATGCCTGGGTGATTATGTAAACGCATATGAAGGTTGCGGGATATATCACACGCATGCCAACAAACTGGGTACCGAACTTAGAAACAAAATTATATCGGTATTTGTGTTTTCGAAATCACATATTTTTTTCGATATCTATACAAGTTGGAAAAAAGAACCAAACAAAAACCAAAAAAAACGGACAAGCGCACTTCCACTTACCTGAGTCGAAAGTTACCTGTAACAAATATACCCAGCACGATGTGATACAGAGAGACCCCCCCCCCCTCCCTTAGTACCCCATACCGACACTCTTTAGACTATTGTTACCTATCCACCCCCCCCCCCCCCCCCCCCCCCAAACAAACAAAATAAATAAAAAACAATAAAAATAAAAAATAAATAAAAATAATTCCTGATAAAACCACACATTCTGCAAGCACAATGGCCACGACAAACGAGGGGGTTCCCCTCCGTCTCATATCTTGCTTCATATGGTACCAAAATATGAAGAATCTTTCAAGACAAACAAAATACCAAGATATTTTGATTTAGTCCGGCAGTTTTAGCTCGAGCCCCTATTTTGTAAAGCACAGGCAGATGTCTTTTCGCAATAAGAAATAACTAAACCGCGCCCGCGAATCGAACATGACATGAATTAGTTATTTCTCGTTGACAAAAGACCTATGGCTTCGCTTCACAATATAAGGCGTGAAGCAAAAATGATACCGCCCCAAAAATAGATATATCTTAGTTTCATTTTAATTCTAGAAAGATTCTTCATCCATTGTTAGAGGTAGTTTAGCCTCAGGGTAGTGGAAGTATTCTTGCCCGTTGAGGTATGCATGTCAATTTGTTTAGGGCCATCCTCTATAGGGGCGTGCGTATACTAACAAAAGGGGTCCGCCAACTTAAATCGACGGTGCTACTTTTTGCATCTCGGAATTCAAACAATGACTCTGCCAGGATACAGGCTTCTGCAGTGACAAGGTGTCAGATAAGTTATAATAAGGACGCATGATATTATCATATAATATACGGACTCATTGGTTGTATTGCGCATGCTTTGAGTGGTTTTAACCAATGGAAGGGTTATTAACCTGACATCGTATAGTCCAAATGTAATACGACACCGAAAAAGCGTTTAAAACCGACTGGGCTTTTTGTATTGGCCGTTTAAACATACCCACGTTCCGGGCTCTCGACCAATAGAAATGGCTAAACTGTCTCGGGTAGATGTATTTATGAATAAAATATAAATACACTTACAGATGTATAATCATAACCTTTGGATGAACAATTATTGTAATCGTATGGATCCGTCGTGCTTTTTTTTAAAGTCTCAAGTACAATGTATAGTAAGATTTTTTTTACGAGGACGGCCATTATTTGCATAATGGATGATAACGACGTTCTGATGTGCCGGGACAATGTCAAGTGGTTGCACGAACCACTTGATTACTGTATTATCATCAAGTATCGGGCAAGTTATAGCAATGTCAAGTATGTTTGAATATGTGTGGTCTGGTATTGTGTCCTCTCTCCCGTAAGCCTACCGGATACCTGTAGGCCATTATGACCGACTTGGTCCATCGTAATTTGCTCACTTCCATCGACCTCCGTTACGATCACTTTGTAGAGGAACACACACTTGTCTTTTTGTGTATCGCATTGGAACCTGTAGGGTGTAATTTTTTACAATTGATCAAGTACTCTACATGCGCATGTACTAATTTGTTTCAAGTTTACTATGTTATTGGTTTCAAATATTAGGAGCAGAAAGAGCAAGAAGATTTACTACCCTAAGTTATAATTTAACTTGGCAACCCATGTCAGTCAAACTGTAGGTCGCAAAACAACCTCTTGTAGTTGATGAGATCGCTACAAACAAATCATTAACCCTAATTCCCACGTTTGTATATATAAGTTATTCAGTAATCTAAAAAGTAATTATTCAATGGGGAAAAAAAAAGGGGGGAGGGGTAACTTGGCTAGAGCTGAGTAGAAGGCATTACGACGAGTTGCGATCAGCTCTGAAACCTAATACTCTGATAATTTTGAAATTGCCACATTTTATAATTTTTTTTAAACATTTCAGAAAATGAGGTTTTGCAGTTGTTACTCCTCTTTTGAACATAATAATGACAAGACTCGGTTGAGCGTGCACAAGTGGCAATATTTGCCATCGAGGAGTATTGCTTTTGTTTTAAAGGTAGGACACACCATTTGTATTTGCTTTAATTATCACGAATGGGTGGATTGGGGGGGGGGGGGGGGTGTATTTTATAGTAAATATCGTTTAACTGACCTGTCCGAAGTTTTATAATCATAGATGCTAAAAAACAAAAAAACAAACAAACGCTGTTCGTTTTCAACCAGCGTCGGGCAGTTGTTCTTATGTTGTTCTTGAATTTGTTTTTATAACATTACATTTTTTTCGAAACAATTACAAAATATCCAGCGCAATCATTTTGCTAGATGCATACAATCATTATTTACTTTCAAAGAAGTTAGATATTTCTTATTAATTCGGTAGTAAAAATGTTCGATATCTGCAAATGGTGTATCCTACCTTTAGGTAAGATAGATTGTTTTACATGGCAGAACTTAAAGAATATGGTTCAGAATACGGATGCGGAACAGGGTTAAGAGTCCACCCATTTATAACAAACATTAGTTAATCGGACGCAATTTATTATGCTGACATTTTAACTGAAAACTTGATTAATTTTTTAACAAATAATTATTGCCTTTTTTCATTGTATGGTAACCACAGCAACGCTGGGAAAGAATATCAACCTGTTGTGCAATACCTAAGCGATTAATTATATATTTGATTGTGATATTTCAGTGTACCTATATTGTATGGGTCAAACAGCATTAATAAATGTGTGTTATTTGTAATACTTGTATTTTGTTGGCTATGTCATTAACATGTCATTCATGTCGTCTCACCTCGCCAGGTGCCTGGCAGAAAGCGAAAAATCTCTTGTCAAGAGAGCTTTTCAAAAACAATGTATTAAAAGGACCCAATGTTCTTCTACGCGCGTGTATTATAAATCCAAAGTTGTCCTGCACGCATTACAAATATACGGATTAAAAAAAAAATGTATCGAATTTGGTGTAATGTTAAAGTTGGTGTGTCCGTGGTTTTAGGGGGTTGCACCCTGAAAAAAAACAACTAAGATTTTCAAATTAAAATGATAATTTTCTAGCATTATATTTGTTGTGAGTTTTTGAATGAGACATCGCACGAAAACAATTATGACCAACGGCGAGTAATTAACTAAATAAATCGAATTTGGAATTATGAGCGTCTCGCATGTGCTTTTCCGACTGCATGCTCAACGCGCGTTGTATTATACAAAAACAAGACAATCGGGCTAGAAGCGCGTTTTGAACGAATTCGTGTTTATTGGAAAGATAATTTAAAATTAGGATATAAACATCCACACAGCCATCCTTAAAAAAAAAAATCGGCGTTTTTCTGTTATTCTTGTGTATGAGTTTCTTTGGTCACTTTTCTGACCCGAACAACTCGAGCTGTATGACAACGTTCATAGCTAGCTGCGGCGATGCTGCTTTATCGCAGACACTTAATACAGTGGAACCTCAATTCCCACTGTGTGATGTCAGTCCTGTAATTCAATGCACTGTTGGCGGGACCAGTCTGATGTTGTCACCGCGCTGATTATACGAAATACAGCCTAGAATTTCTTGACGGATGGAAATGCGTATACGAACACCCTGAAATGTCCGCCACGTCAAACGTAAACAACATGTGTTTTTTTTTCTCGTCTTTTCTCCAAAACGGTAAGAAATTAGGTTGTTTCCTTTCAACCATAATGTTTGAAATAGGATAAGTAAACAATAGAAAACATGAAATTTTATGGGATTTTATGACATAGTGCTCTTTAAAAATGTATTATAATAATGAAGACAGTTTATTTATTTATTTATTTATTACATTTCTTTAAAAACTGGTTTCATTGGGGCCTTGCATACATCATTAAATACAATTAGAAAAAAAATACATCAAAAGTCAACAACAAAACCGTAAACTGACAACTAACAATAATACATATAAATACAACAATATTTAAACAAAAATACAAACATAATATTTACATACATACAAGGATATTTACCGGAATACCAAACCTTGATATTTAGGTATGGGTGTACATTAACTTTTAGAACAGTCCTGTTTAAGGCCAATTGACCATTTGCGTGTGGGATTTGTAAAATATCTGGTACACTGACTTGTTCATGTAGCTTGGCACAGTTTACATTTAAATTCTCCAGACCAAAGACACTGTTGCTATATCACGTGATTCGGGGCAAGCCTTACGCTAACAACCCCCAGCTCTGGAATGGTCTGGTGTCTGTGTACCATTCTCAACCATTGTGAACAATGTATTGGTGCTGAGCGTCTCTAACGTAACTGTGCAAGAGCTTGCCCCGAATCACGTGATATAGCAACAGTGTATTTGGTCTGGATAATTTAAAGTCAAACCGTGCCAAGCTGCGTGAACAAGTCAGTGTACCAGATACTATTTAAATTCCACACGCAAAGGGTCAATTCTGATTTACGGGATAGGCGAAAACCCGCAAAAAAAACGTTTGGGGAAATAAGAGAAGTGGTAATCCCTATTCAGCTCCGCATTATAGTGGCGACCAAGTTATAACTCCGTAGATCTGCACAATTGGAATATTATATAACGGATGGCATGACGGAGCTCCGATTTAAATGTGTTAAAGGTCCATTGTTCGCAATTGTTTGGGCAGAGTTTTCCAAATATTGGCACCACTCGCAGCGAAACTTGTGGCGTAGCATTCTTTTTTTGGCGAAAGGAACGTTCAGTGCCGTGTAGGTTTATTGCCTTGTTTCGCGAATCGCTGTAAGTGGTGTAAAAAGATTGTCCATGTACAAAAAGAGACTTTTGAAGAATATGGATAGCCTTTTTGGACTTTACGCTTTTAGAAAAAGGAGCCCAATTAAGACGAACAAATATCCTCTGAAGAATATTCTGTGTTGTTCTCATGCAGACCTTTCTAGAAGAATTGCTGTTAAAAAGTTTAAAATGTACTTCAGTGTGTAAGTAACATGACAAGGGGTGATAAAATGTATAATTACCCCCTCGTTAACCTGTCCAAACACTGACAAATGGTGGTACTGTTCGTGACGTGAATTTGGAAACCCGAAAAATAGACAGCACTATATAGGTCTGGACGGCGGGCACGGTGGTTCATGTATGTACATGACGAATCCAAACTGTACATGTAGTCCAGGAAAAATAGGTTTTGACCTCAAACAAATTGCAACAAATTGTTTTTTCACCACAGTGCACTTCTATAAGGTCCCTAGAATTACATACTAAAAGTCGACAAAAATCCAAGTGGTGGAAATATGACTAATTTGCATAAATCGTTAATCCCTGCCGCGTAATATATTTATTCCCATATTTGGGTATTATATATATATTTTTAATTTTTTGAAAAGTTTATTTTGGTGATTCTACTTACATATCCTTACATCAATAACATTTGCTAAATCATATAAGTGACTGAATAATTATGGGAACATAGTAAATATCAAAAATGACAACTTTGTGACCCTATAAATGTGCGCACACTACATTGTCTCCAGATATCATCAAGTAGTCGGTATTGGTGAGCTTCAAATTCACCAAGTTGCTTACTGGCACAGTTATCATATTAAAACCTTATGAAAAATCATAGGAACAATGATAACATTGTGATATTTAGCCCAGCAAACAAAAACTGGAGGAAAATGGTGTGTCCATAAATTGGGCGAAAAAGTAGTTAAAGGGTTGCCTAACATGCGAGACGTGAACAAGTTCAAGGAAATCCCCAAAATACATTTTAACGTAGATAGGATTATTGTAAGCAACAACAATCTTTAATTTGGGAGGTTTCCTTGAACTTGTTCAAGTCTCTCATCTTAGGCAACCCTTCACCTACTTGTTAGCCCAATTTAGGGACACACCATTTTCTCCCAGTTTTTGTTTACTGGGCTAAATATCACAATGTTAACATTGTTTATGTGATTTTCCATAAGGTTTTAATAGGATAACTGTGCCAGTAAGCAACTTGGTGAATTTGAAGCACGTCAATACTGACTACTTAATGATATCTGGAGACAGTGTAATGTGCACACATTAATTTTATAGGGTCACGAAGTTGTCATTTTTGATTTTTGATATTATGTTCCCATAATTATTCAGTCACTTATATGATTTAGCAAATGTTATTGATGTAAGGATATGTAAGTAGAATCAACAAAATAAACTTTTCAAAAAAAAAATAAAAAAATATATATACCCAAATATGGGAATAAATATTACGCGGCAGGGATTAACGATTTATGCAAATTATTCATATTTCCACCACTTGGATTTTTGTCGACTTTTAGTATGTAATTCTAGGGACCTTATAGAAGTGCACTGTGGTCAAAAACAATTTGTTGCAATTTGTTTGAGGTCAACAAAACAAAATTATGTATTTTGCCTGGACTAATGTACACTGTAACTGTATATTGTACAATGTAAATGACATTTTCTCAAGAATCAGTTTTACCACTTAAAGTAAGTATGCATAATACCCCTTAATGTTGTATACCATTGGAAAGCTCTTGTTCTGCAGAATCTAGATAATATAAATATATAAATTCTTAAACAAGTCAGATTTTAAGGCTCATTGTTTGTGACAGGTGCCTAATGGAGACGTCCCAACCTGTTTCCTATGGGTAAAACGCACATGCAAACAAAGCCATTACGTCCTTGGTCTAAATTACATATCATTTGTATTCATTCAGAAAGTAACCTATATACCGACGTAATCAAAATCCTTACTGGAATGATCGTACTTGTACCAACAATAAACCAGTCTGGCTTGCTGTCATTTAGAAGAAATCAAACAGTGCAAGTGATTAACGTAACGATCAGTCAATTGGCGGATCTTTGGAAATAACGAGTTATCGACGAAGTCATGTTTCCTGACCAAAACGTTGCACATAAACACGCACTGATTTCTAGAAATGGTAATACCCACTGAGCTGAAAGTTCAACGGGGTAAGTTTTGAACAATCGGTTTTTTTTATATTGTGAGTGGTGTTATTATTGGAAACAACCAAAATGCATGAACAGCAAGTGATCATAAAAACCCTTGAGTGAGCGCCCTCTCGTGGTTAAAGAGAGAAACAAGTTCATTAAAATGCTCTACTATACTAAATAATCAGTGATTTTTTTTAGAGCAAACGTGATTTTTTTTAAATTTAATTTCGGTTTGGGTGCAAAGTTTTGTGAGTGTGTGTCACTTTGTAACTTGGTACATGCACAACCAAATACCTTTTCTGCCTTGTACCAACTATAGTTAATGAATTATGTGGACGTATTGGGACTCGGACGTTTTACACCGCAGTTCACTTGTAAATTATCGTGAAACTGATTGATTACTCCTCACATTGCGTTAGCTGAGTGGGGAAGGGAAGGCTGGTGGGAAGATTTCGGGTGATAACCTCGTTTGCATTTTCCCTTTCAACCGACTTACCGAACGATACTGCAGTCGAGAAGTATTACATCCAGGGTATCCGTATTATACGACATAGACAAGCTAGGCTAGATAACAGTATGCCCGGACGTACGTGTTATGTGTATGACAAACGCCTGATATATTTTAATGGAGGACGAGACCAGAATAGCAATCGGAGAAGTTGGCATTGTCGGCTGATGATATTTGGATTGTCGCTTGTTGAAGTCCAATATCAGTACCAATAACTAGAAACAGCGCGCTCTCTACGATGACGTGTATTGTGTATAATGCAGGAAGCGCGTTGAAGTCTTGGAAAAGGGTAGCGTGTGAAGTGTACATAGCTGTACAAGGGAGGGAAGAGTGTATTGGCCTATACAGTAAAGACCTTTTACCGTCACAGTGCCATTGAATCTGTAGATGTCATGATTTAACCTATACAATAGAATGTCAGGTGTGTGTGGTATTGTGTCAAGGCACACATCTTCAACCTTGTAAATATGTGTACATATCATATCAATTACTGTGTATGTGGTGGTGTCATGTTTTCCCCGGGAGAACGAACAATAAAATGCTTGTATTTTATTGAATATCACTCTCTTGTGTTGTGTACTTTATATTGGAAGGCTGTCAGAAAGGTTAAGAAAATAGTAGCCTTAAAATATACAGGGCAAATTATCTGCAGCACATTTTGAAAAAGCACAGGTATCTGCCG
This sequence comes from Crossaster papposus, assembly GCA_037893245.1. Classification (NCBI taxonomy): domain Eukaryota; kingdom Metazoa; phylum Echinodermata; class Asteroidea; order Velatida; family Solasteridae; genus Crossaster; species Crossaster papposus. The sequence goes on along the minus strand of JBAIAA010000327.1, from coordinate 249,482 downwards.
CCGTATGAAACTCGATCAGGCAGAATTATATTTCTGTTGGAGGTTGGAGACCTCGCTGTCGATCAAATAAATGTCAAAAGGCGCCTCAGAAGAGTACACTATATATTTATCTAGATTTATATTTATACCCTTTAATTTGCCATAAACGATACAATTATTTGATTTAAAACGCAACTTATAGTCGCCTCCCTCCAAGCAAGACGAGAGAAATGACCTTTGATCCAGGTTCTGTTCTGGCTTTATAAGTTTCTTTCATCAGGCTTTTTTTGGAAGTTCTGGTATAGGTTAAACCTTTAAATTGATAAACGTTATTGACCAAAGCATTTATCGAAGCATTTATATGTTTTTTTTACAACGACCTCTACCTCTGAAACACCTCATAATTGTACTTAACTATGAAGACCTATCGATATAAACTTGACATTTAAAGAAATAGTATTTTAGTTGAACTTAATACTTATTGAACTTTAGAAAATTCTATAAAGCATTATAGCGGCATTTCTCCCGTAAATGCAAACAAAACCTGCAGGCCCAGGAGTAGCGAAATGTAGTATTTGCAGTTGGACTTCGAAACTTCTTCCTTAATTTTCCCATAAAACTGCCTCAATTTCCTACTCTTCTTCATGCAATTCAAACTAGTTTTATATACATTCTTCATGCTTTATATTTTTTTACAGAGAGAAAGTTTTTTTAAAGTATTGATAAAGACTCCTATTTCTCCCATATAAATCCGGCGCGTTTGCTATGGGAGAAGTGCTGGCAGCCCATGAAAATATACTTTCTGATCCAAAAGGTACAAACACAATGACATTTGAGTGCAAATGGTAACCAAATATCATATTTATTTCTTATTGATATTGCTACTAGTAGTAGTATTAATAATGAAAACAATTTTCATGACGCACCAAACACCGAGGCCGGCTTTCGAAAAAGTACATGTATGTTCAAGATGTAATACAATCCTTCCCCCTCGTTTCGTAATATCAGTTAGTTCAGTTCTCTATTTACGCACATTGTTCACCCTTACAAAATAGCTCAAATAAACATAATAAGAATTTTTGTTTTTATTCATACATCCGTGTGTTTATTTTTACAATCGAGCGAGGTTTTTGTTCGGTTTCTTTTTAAAACTGGGCGATTTTATTTGTATGATTGAATGTGCGACTTTAAATTCAGAAATGGTCACTTTGTTCCCCCGTGCGGGTTTCGAGTTTGCGGAAAGATAAACACACAAAATGTTGACGTGTTCTGTCAAAGTAAGGAAACTAAAAAGATATAAGAGAGTGGCACTGGCCAAGAGCCAAATTCATGGAGTTGGTGAGCACATAAAATTGATTGGCACAAAAACAACTTGCTCAGTAAAAATATAGGTTGCCAGCCAAAGCTTCATGTGCTTTTCATGCTAAGCAAAGGCCAGCTGAATACAAATTACAAATAGTATACATACATCACCTGAACATTTGGTTTGTAACCCTGTTTTTGGCAAGGAAGACTGTTTATGCTAAGCCTTTTTGTGGGTGCTTAGCAACTCCATGGAATCGGCCCCTGGGTCCGAGCTGGACTGACGCATAGCTCGATTGCCCGGATCGTATAATGGTACTTGCATATTCACGCGGGGTTTCTGACGAGTTCCCTCCCCGCCATATCTGTCCATGCAACTTCCCTTCCATTGGTCCATTGTCCATTCACTAACAGTTGGTCGTGTTTGTTCTGGACCAAAGGGAATGGGACGGTGTTGATCTGAGAATTTAATACGTCGGGGGCTTTTCCCCCTCCTCAATATTATCTGGACAGAAAGCGCAAGACATGCACACCTTTTCAGTTTTGAGTGTACGACACAGGCCTCGGAATTCGGCCCGATATTCACACTTTCAAAACCGCAGAAGACGGAATGACGGTGTGAATTTGCATGATGTATTGGGGTAGTGTTTACCCTCTACCAAGCCATCACTCAAAAGTCGTCCCCCCCCCGTTTTGTAAAAGCTAGCTCCGCCCTTGTATACCAAGCAATTCCGAAAACAATAATATGGTCAGGATTTCCGGTCTATAATTTATGTACAATAAATAATTCCAGAACTACGTACGTATATCAGTTTAGTAATACAAGCTTTGCGTTCATCCAGAAACGTACGTAATGGGCCTAATGGGCCTAATGGGTTGGCATGAAAACCAGTAAAAAGGTATGACTCCGCGGGTCAAATGACAATTTTTATGCGCTTAGTCTCTTTGCCATATTTATGTCATTTTGGGAGCGATGAACTTGAAGGTTTGTATAAAAGCAGGCTTAAATTGGATCCTAAACTTGCAAGGGAGCGTACATAGGCATAGTTTTCAAAATGGCGACTTGCGACAAGACTACTACATGTACTTTTCGTGTTAATCATCTTTGGATGAACATTTCCCCCCAAAAGTCCTTTAGTGTTATTCCCTCACAATTGAACATAATTAAACTTACAGGCAATAAAATCAGTTTGAATTTGCTGCTTGGAGAGTTGTAAGTATTTTTCCTGATTATCGGAGGTGGGCCTTTTTATCGTTTGGGTGTGGTGTGTGGCGGGGGGGGGGGGGGGGGGGGGCTGTTGAAGTTTATTTACTTGTGTGTAGCGTTGCGCCCTCTGCAATCGTCGCGCCCTGTATATAAATTTTGAGAGAACAAAAGTAAACAGATTTGTATTAGGTGACCCACGTAAAATCGACCCAAGTTTCAACCCTGTACCAAAACGTTCAGTTTTAGGATTGAATAGACCTTCCTATCGTTTGTAAACATTGGCGCCATTTTGTATAGGCTGCCACAAGCCGTAATTGTTAACATTTACCACACACAAATCCTCCTAACAACCTCATTAAATGCGGGACACAATTAGAAACTCTTTAATTACAATTATTTTGTAGCTTTGGTTTCTAACTTTGATTCTTCAGTATAGGACCTAATCAAATTTAAAAAAAAATTGTAAGAGAATCCTTAATAAATGTTCTTCAGTTTTTTAATGTTGGGCCTTCCATAGATTGGCAATCCGTGGTTGGCAACAATTCATTGTGCCAACCAGCGATTCATGTCATAACAACTCATTACCATGTCGTTCAGACCTCAAAGGTAATGAATCATGACACAAAATCTTCAGGTCAGATTTCACTTAATGCGAAATTCATTTCGACATGTTTCTAGGATGCCCACGAAACGCAACGGCGTTTAAAAATACATATCTGGGTATTTTTTTGGTTCGTCATATAGATTTCGCATCCATTATAATCAATCCCCTGTGTTATATTCCCGTTCGGTGTTCAATTCGCCCCCTAGTGACAGACACAGCATTGATTTGCTCCCTGGTTCTCTTCATGCGAGTTTTCGAAAGCATTACACAACTTGTTTCCTATCTAGTACATGGGCATTTGCTCCACCATTATTCCAAGGTGCCGCGGCAGCAATGCATAGAGTCTGAAACATTTAACTGGCTCACATTACCGTAAGGCTATACAAAAAAAAAATATTTCAAAGATAATCACGCGATCGAAGATGTGGATGGCGGTGTCGTCGTACGCATGGGATACAAGCTGTAATAATTTAGACCCTTCCGGGAAGCCTGCCCTCTTCGATTAAGCTGTCGGGCCTTGGCCCCCCTCATGGCTACATCCAATCGAAATACTCGACAGTCTTAGAAATTATGCTGTCATCTTATCTCTTGGGGGATATCTTAGAATAAATGCCGCTTGGTGCGATTGACGTGCGATTCGATACTGTCAAAAACCATCAGAGGTTTGTCTGTAAAAAAAAAAGATATCAAATACCAATCCCACACGGCTGGCAGATAAAACTAAAGTCGCTCAATAGTTCTCGGCCATGCAATTTAATTTAATTGAAATTTGATATACATAAACACATCCATGCGAAATCTATATACTTTTCTAAAGGTTCATTCTAATCGAGCGCTTTGTAACTACATTCATATACTTCACACTGTGATCCATTAACAACATCGTCCAACATCGTTCCATCGATAAAACATTTGTGAGCAGATACAAAATAGAGGCTTTAATAATATTCATGGTTCACCAACAGATTGTTCGATCAGACTTTAACAAATGTCCTACTCCATCGCAACCGACGATTTGTTTGTCACCTGTGTCATTTGTTGACATTTTATCGCAGGCAAGTTTAGTCAAACGCCGGTCAAACTTCAACCGGCAGCACCGCTCAATGTCAACAAACTTTTCTAACAAGTCACAAAGGCCTCGTTCAGAGTCCGCGAACAAATTACTATTGGTGGGAACGAACCGGGACACGACAGTGGGGCGATAAGGGAACAGCCGAACTCCCATACACTGCATGCACGAAGTGTACCGATCCACAACAGGATGGGGAGACAAGTCTTCGTGCCACGAGTATACCTCCACAGTTAGGTCTGCGTTTCCACGACGTAAATTGAACTGCTATTCACGGGAGGTAACCTATAGTAACTGTCATTTTCTCTCTTCCTCCCGAAGGCTGCCTACGGGAAACGGGGAGGTATACGTCCCATCATATATCACTTGATAATCGGCCCGTGATCGCCATTACGGTGGGGGAAAATGACGCTAATGAATTGCCGAGCCACCCTGCACGGCTTAGTCAGCTGGTAGCTGGAAGGACACACGGTCCCCACGCAGGTAAGCTGAGAGTTCTTTATACATTCAATTAGCCGTACCGATCGTTACCGGTATTCCGAATGCGGCATGATGGGCAATTTCCATGTAAGTACACATAATACCTCGGTACTGGTACTACATAGCATATTTTTTTGTATACGCAACTAAAGGTTTGGGCTCGGGGAGATATCACATATCATTTGTTTAAGACAACATTGTGAAAATGAAGATTTTGAAACTAACGTGTCAGCGTAAAAGGAGTGATTTGCCAAATAGGCTCAAATTGGCATTTTAATGATAAAACAGCGGCACCTCTCAAATAGAGTGCATAAACGTTCAAGGGGTGCAAAGTTGCAATAGGTTTATTGCTGCACCCTTAGGGTGCTGCAATTGACCATTTGCGTGTAGAATTTAAATAATATCTGGTACACTGACACAGCTTGGCACAGTTTGACTTTAAATTATCCAGACCAAATACACTGTTGCTATATCACAGCTTGGCACAGTTTGACTTTAAATTATCCGGACCAAATACACTGTTGCTATATCACGTGATTCGGGGCAAGCTCTTGCATAGTTACGTTAGAGACGCTCAGCACCAATACATTGTTCACAATGGTTGAAAATGGTACAAAGACACCAGACCATTCCAGAGCCGGGGGTTGCTAGCGTAAGGCTTGCCCCGAATCACGTGATATAGCAACAGTGTCTTTGGTCTGGAGAATTTAAATGTAAACTGTGCCAAGCTATGTGAACAAGTCAGTGTACCAGATATTTTTCAAATTCCACACGCAAATGGTCAATTGTAGAGTATTGTAGGTGCTGCAATGATAGGGTGCAAAATTGAACCTTTATTTCTGTAGATGTAGGTTTGTCGTGCACCCACCAACACGAACCTTCGTCAAAAAAAGTGAAAACAAAACAACCTTTGATCCCTAAAAAGGTAAAACAAAAATGATTACCGTAACCAATTATTGGACGGTTGTCCAATTAATTTAAAGGTATTATGTGCCCAACTAAGTCTTTGGTAAAAAAACCCACAGACTTTTGGTAATGGCTAGTAACTAATTTCATTGATTAATTCAACCAATTTATGTTTAGTTGGTTTACACTTAACCAAGAGAATGAATAGTTTTGACCAAGAGATTGGTCAAGGGAACCCATCTGTCACAACCCATTAGAATGATAACCAGATGACCAATGGTCTTACCAAAATAAAATAACCAATCAACCGAACGTACAAACGAAAACTTAAAAGTTTACATTTGTATCCTAATTAATACAACAGCACCCCTATTGAACATTTGAGCCTTAAAGGTAGGATATACCATTGGTATTTTTTGTAATTGCTTGAATTATCATGAATGGGTGGATTTGGGGGGTTGTATGTTAGAGTAAATATCGTTTAACTGACCTGTCTGAAGTTTTACAATGATGGATACCGAGAAAAGCACGAAAAACTGCGTTTGTTTTCAACCGGCGTCGAGCAGTTATTCTTATGTTATTTGTGTTGTTTTTGCGATCGCCAGAAGGCGATCGCGAATTTTTCTTTATAAAATTCTATTTTTTAGAATAATTACAGGATATCTAGCGCAATCATTTTGCTGGATGCCTAGAATCATTATTTACTTTCAGATGAGTAAGATATTTCTTAATAATTCGGTAGTAAATATATTCGATATCTGCAAATGGTGTATACTACCTTTAAAAGGTGCCAGAGGTACAAATGTACACCTTTAAGGGTGCAATTTTGTATCCTAATGGGTGCTGACATTGTACCAACTCGGTGGCAAATTATTTGAACCTTTATTTCTTAGTCTGTAGTGTGAACAAATACAATTGGTTATTTTTGTTTTATGTGGTAATCTAGCAATTTCCGTGTCAAACCGCTTGAAAGATTAACAGATTGCCAGCCGCGTGTATTTTTGAGCCGTTTGTATAGTCCCGGGTAAATGGCTTCATTTCACGTAAACTGGTTATTGGGTGACGTAATTAAAGTTGAAGCAGATCCTTGCATTATTTCGCCAATTAAAATACGAAACACGTAGATACAACTGTCTATTATTTGTATTTACATGCACTTATCATTTAAAGTGAACATTACGTTGTTCTATTTTATTTGTATTTGCAAATGAAATTTGTTCACGCTGTATCACGTGGTAGACTCAAACATCCGATGCTGATTTTCACATCGGAGTACTTCAAGTTTATAGCTTATAAGGCTCCGGGCGCGGTCGTATGAGAACGCTGTTCACACAGTAACCGTACTTCCACAGACATTAGAGAGGTTTCGGTCGCGCACGGTTCGAGAAACGACTACGTTTAGTTCTCGTTACGTCATCAGTTTCTGCGCAGTATGAACACGAGGCGCAGTGCAGTGCGTTAGCCGTCTACAGATAGTTGTGCGTGGCGCGTCCAGTTTGGAACTAATCGTAGGCGTTGCACTAAACGTTGGCTAACGAAACCTGTCTAATCGCCTGCGAACGGATACGGTTAGCTTAACGGATACGTCATCAATTTTCGCGGACTTATGACGTCACAGTTACTCACTATCCGCTAACAATGTACAACAAGACACGGATATCTCGCTCGCTGCACGTAAGTGTAAAACGCGTACGGATAGCTAAACGTACGCGTACGCGTATCCGCTCGTATGCGAAACCTCTAAATATAAACCTATAGACCACCAGTCGTGTGCAAAGTATGGGCAAAACGACGCATAGGCTGCACGGCATGCGCGTGTAGCTATAAAAAGTCAAACGCGTATAATGACGCGCCTATCGTGCAACGCACTTTGCACGCGCGTTCATATAATTGTGTACACTATTTTTCGTTCGACGGGCAACACACCGCGCGCTTTTTGCGTTCTGTGTGCATACCGGGCAACGCGCTTAAAGATGGACTACAACGAAAACTCACACATTAAATTTATTATCGGACCTTGTTAATGTTGTGTTCAGGTAACACTTTATTGTTACGGTCATGTTTTTCTCTAAATAATTTTGTTGCAATTTGACCGAAAAAATTAGACCTCGATTCTTCGATTTTGAAATTTCCCGCCCTGTACTGGTTCCCGGCAAAGATCCACTGAAAACCACAATGAAATCCACGATATAGTACCAGCGGACTTGTAAACCAGCGAAAAGTGATGACGTACTACCCAAGAAAACGCATACATGGTGGCCCAGGGACTCCGCAGATCGCGAATATCGACGTCAAATTTGACGTCAATATTCACGACTTTCCAAAAAAGTCGCGAATATTGACGTCAAATTTGACGTCGATATTCACGACTTTCCCCCAAAAGTCGCAAATATTGACGTCAAATTTGACGTCAATATTCGCGATCTGCGGAGTCCCTTCAGGGCCACCATATGTATGCGTTTTCATGGGTAGTACGTCACACACAAAGTATGAATTATCCATGAGTTAAGGGCTTTTGCTGAAACTGAGTTTATCTGGGTCGTAGAACGCCGATCAATTTTGTTGTTTTTTTTGCATGAAGGAACAAGATTTATTGAATAGCCTACTAATGATATATTAGTAATCATTATACATTTCTCGAACAAAAAACAGCAACACAGCCTTTATCATTATTCCGTTGTAGTCCATCTTTAACACAAAAATTGGCCCAAACGTTTTTATTTAAAAGTATCAAGATTGACACTGGATATGCTTAATCTACATGGCCTATGGTATATAACCCTATGTAATTTTCTTTTAAATCGATACATGCTTTCATATAATTATTTGACTGGAACTCTTCTGGTGTGTACAAATTCGCTATACCGAGTGCTAAATTTGACCATAGTTGGTATTTTAGTCGGGCGCCGCGAAATCACGAAATCGTCATGTAGTTTTAAATAGGACCCGGCGGCGCTTTTTTTTCCGTACCGCTAACGCGTCAATTTGCCCGTTTCATTCGAATGGGGCGACTTGAATGGAGACCAAAGCGCGCGCTTCAATACGAATCGATTTGGATACGGGCGGAACGTATGAAGACCAACGACGTTGACAGCCATAATTCACCAAAATTAATGGATACAGTCCCTAGTTAATTGTATACAGTCCCTAGTTTTTCGTATACACGACTTTTATACCTTTTTCTATTAACCCAAATTATTGGTTAATAATCTCATCTAGATAGGGTCTTATAGTAAAAGTTATAAAAGTCTCCATTCAAGTCGCCCCATTCCAATGAAACGGGCAAATTGACGCGTTAGCGGTACGGAAAAAAAAAGCGCGACCCGGCGGTTTATGTGTTTATATGTTTGTGCGTACTTCACACGGGCAGTACGTCGCTGGTATTACGCACCGTGCTCCTCGTTCATTTGATACTCGTGTACCAGTGGGATTGCTTTGTCTGTTCGCTGACTCTCTTAATTGCGTTTTCATTAAAAATACCATAGTAGGAACCAGACACTTAGGCCTATAATTGAAGTCGCGTAAGATGGCATCGATATTGATTCCCCCAATTCACCTTTTCTTTCCGCTGAAGGGTATGCACAGAGCCCAAACAAATTGTACTATAAAATACAAAATTGTTTTTCTTCGCGGTGAACTGTTCAGTAACTGATGAACAGTTTTCACAAGTGTATATACTGGCAGGGGGCCGCGCTTTGGGCGGCACCTGCTAGATTGGTGGTCTTTATAGCACTTGTTAATACACCACCCGAATTATCGCGTCTGGACCAAGTAGAAGTTATTAACTCTCTGAGGTATTTATTAGTTGGTATTATGAAAGCACGCATCATGATGTCACCTCAATCTATATATATTACGCATCCCGCAATAATTGCATACCAAGAGTGAACCCAATCAGACTTGTACTTTCGGCATCCGCTAGATGGGTAGAGTGTATAAGTCAACTGCGTATTAAATTCAAACTGTTAAAGCACGCCAAAACCACGCACATAGTGTAATGTTAGGCCGTGTCCGAATTCTTTGGCTGCGGCTTTAAGTTACACGCGGGTCTATGGTGGTGACTGCAGCCACTTCCCATGAACTCGTGTGTGATGTCGAGCTGCGGCCGGGTAGTTTGGACACAGCCATATTTGACACACGCCCGCGTCATCGCTCATGTTGTCCACATACGCCCGCAATCCCAGCGCGTGTTTTTGCGTTCGCGCGTCCCCCCAACTTGGTGCACAGGTAGAATGTTTCGAGAACGCCATTACAATTATTTCCTGACGAGTGGAGGTATCCACGAAACAGATTTGTCGGAATAAAATATGGTGAACTAACACCTATCCTAGTTTGTGATTTATTTTACATATACCTTTTGTTAATCCTAGTTATTTCCTCTTGCGTGTGATGGCCCTGTCACACTAGAACGTTTTAGGCCAACGCGTGAGTAGCGCGTTAAAAATAGTTGATACGCTGGCAAACGCTGAACTTCCACAAAAAAAGTCAAGTTGAACCGTGATTTCAGCGTGTCCATAACGCGTTAATAACAGGTTCATAGCGTTCGCCAGCGCGTGAATAACGCGTTAGTAACGCGCTCGACGACTGATGAACGACTGCCCAGCGCGTGAGTAGCGCGGTCCAACGCGCGCCAGCGTACGACAACGACCACCTGATTAGTTGTACAAAAAGATGACGCGCTACTACAGTAATGGCCCTGTCACACCAGAACGTTTTAGGCCAACGTGTTGAAATTTCGGCAACACGCGGGTAAACGCTGACCAACGCTAGGCCAGCGTTCGCAACGCGCTGAGCGCGTTACCCACACGCTGGAACACGCTGTCGCACGCTGAGGCAAAAATACATTTTTTAACATACCTAAAAATGTTCAGCGTTTGCCAGCGTGTGACTGCACACGCGGGCGGCGCACAGAAAGGCCGTTACTCACGCGTGGAACGCGCTAGACGATCGTTACCAACCCACTACTCTCACGCTGGCGACCCGCTGTCGTATTTTTACTATAAATCAGTGATGCGTTCCTTACACGCTGAGCGCGTTCCTCACACGCTACTTACGCGCTGGCATACGCTATGAACCCGTTATCAACCTGTATGAACACGCTGAAATCACGGTTCCACTTGACTCATGCATTGGCCTAAAACGTCCTGGTGTGGCAGGGCCATAACCAGCGTGTCGCAAGCGTACGCCGGCGTACGCCAGCGTGTGAGTAGCGGGTTGATAACGATCGCCTAGCGTGTTCGACGCGTGAGTAACGAATCTAAAACGCGCCGCCAGCGTGTGCAGTCACACGCTGGCAAACGCTGGAAATTGTAGCTATTTTGAAAAAAAATCTGTTTTCCTCAGCGTATGACAGCGTGTTCTAGCGTGTGAGTAACGCGCTCATCGTGTTGCTAACGCTGGCCTAGCGTTGGTTAGCGTTTGCCAGCGTGTTGCCAAAATTACAACACGCTACTCACGCGTTGGCCTAAAATGTTCTGGTGTGACAGGGCCATGACCGACAGGATGATTCCAGGGTTACCCATGACAAATTCGAAACTGTCGGAATTTGCAAGGGTACATGATTCTGCTTAAAGAAATATATGTTCTTCAATCTCTGCTTGCGGGGTTCTATGTCAACTTAGCCGAATGTTTCTCAACTTGTTTTACAACTTCCTTCGCTTCCTTCCATTTTGGCAAGGAAAGAACCTGAGAGTTGTAAACATAATTTCCTCTATAAAGACCGTGAGGCAACGAAGCACTTGCACTTTGCTCGGTTTTAGGTTGACAAAGAGTCTATTGGCAAACATCTACGTAAACATTTCATGTAAAAAACTCGGAAGATTTATTTGAGGACCAAGTGCAACATTTAAGTTGCCTGGGAATTCTGTGCAAAGAGCTAATTGCTGTTTAATTTGTCTCCTTTTTATTCTGTTGTTCTGTCGTTTGATTGGAACTTGACACATGAGGTTTACCCATCTTTGTTTACTTTTGGGTTCATGTTACGCCTAATTGTCCTCACTTTTTTTTTTTTCACTTGTAAACTGTTTCACTTGTAAAGCTTTATGACACAACTAATCACGGGCGACCTATCGAACGCCTTGTGACCTCGGCACAGTGAATCGATCACAAGGATTGCCGCGACGTGACCAGAATTTCATAGCCGAAGGGGGTGGGGGGGGGGGGGGGTTAAATAAGCAACATCATCACAAATTAGCAATTTTGTTCAGGATTTGCCCGACACAATTTCTGTTTGAACCGTTGGACACGCACTATGCCTTTAGAATAAACGCAATATATATTGTTGACTGTTAGTTATTGCCAATTTAACTCGAGTATTCTTCCATTGAATATCTGTATGACTGTACTCGGAAGTTCTAAATACAAGCCTTAATTTAATAATTGTTGCAAGGACGTCGACGGCCTTTAATTTGGCAAGCAGGGATATGATTAAGGAGGTTCCTATCTACATGATATGATATGATAGATGGAGTAAAGGGGTAGGGTGTACTTTAAAGTCCCGGCCGTGGGCGTTAAGACCGGTTCGTTTATTACTCGGCGCGAAAGCGAACGCGACTAATGAAAATTTGTGACGTCACGGCAGGTTTTTGCGCTACAGTTTTGCCAAAAGTTAAACACATTTCAACTCTGGCGATTTTTTTGCATCAGCGAATGCTTCCTAACGTCAACATAATTCACATTGCATTCGCTTTCGCATGAAGTATGAAGTAACCAGCCTTTACTCGTCAAAAGATATGAAACAACAGCCGTCAACAAATAGAAACCGCAGCCGTCAACAGATATGAATATCAGCTTTCAATAATAATCAAGATGGCCGGGGTATTGCTTCATCTTCTACCGCGGCAGTTCGGAAGAGCCGGAACTTTATTGTATTTTTTTGTATCGGCGGCAATTACAGTATAATATTTTTTTCGGGATATTTGTAGCTGTACAATAGATAGCCGTTTCTGGAGTAATTATGAGAAACGACACCAGGCAGTAGATCAGTAGACCCGTAATAACGTCACGCCATACACGCTTTCTTAATGACAACCATGCAAGTAAAACACGAGCTACCAATTAACTTCCCCGAGAAAGCATTATGATACAACATTATGTAACTTGACGTCATTATGGCCCTGGTCAAGGTTTTCAGCGGAAGCCAGCTCAAAACACCTCAGGATATAAAACTACATAATAAATGCGAAGTTATTAAATCAAATTTTGACGATTTAAGTGTATTATTTTGTTTACTTTCTAATTAGTACGGCAGATATAAGTAATGAGATGGTGCTTTTGATGATACAAGCGTTGCAGTCCGAGTATTTCATGGGAAATATACGGCCATCGCAGATTTGTTCTTTTAAGAAAGAACAAATAGGTTGAATAACAACATGACTACCGTTGATTGTTTTATATTCCACCCATATTTCTTCAATAGGCAAATCCGCGATTGTCCTATAGCCGACATACTCCGACTTAAAGGGATCGTACACGTTTGGTAATTGGAACCCATTGTTTGTTTCAATCCTATATAAAACTAACCTGTACAAATTTCATTTCAAAAGGTGGTATAGCGATTTTGAGATATTGCTGAAAATCTGGAGCGGTTATGTCCACGCAGGAACTTAGAATAATCTGCATTGGAATACACAGTCTGAGAAACGGCACTGCAGTAACGCTTCTCAGATTCTAATTTTTGGGGGATAAAAAGTGATATATTTTTTCATAACCGCAGTACTTCGAAGTGAAAAGTTTCTAAAAATGCATTATACTACCAAAGCTGCTGTACTTCTTCCCAAGTAATTTTTTATTGCCATTAATTTTTGGAGTAATTACCAAACGTATACGATCCCTTTAAAGGGAATGTACATCGTTTGCTTTTGCTGTAATTTTTTGAAATTGATGGATTTTGGGGGTTAGTATGTTATATCAAAAGTTATCACACTGACTTGTTTCACGTTTTGGGTTTGTATAGATGCTGGAAACATCAAGAAAACCAATCACGTTCTTGTAGTCTGTTTCGCAGGCCCCATTTATGTTAAAATATAGCAATTGATAGACGTTGGAGAATTGCAAGGTCAGAGAATCAGTCTAGCTGGCTTGTATATCCTTCACAGGTGTGTAATCAATTGCAAAAAAAGGAAGAATAACTTAATATGAATTAGGAGCAGTATTGAAATAAAGAAGTTTTTTCCAACGCTGGTCGGCCAATCAGCGTTGGAAATCAATACAAAACCACCACTTTACTTGAAAATGTATACACCAGGAGCTATGAATGTACAGGATGTTTGTATATAGACTGTCATTCCATAACAGTCCAGTGAAGTATTTCGTAATAATTTGGTCGTTTTGTTTTTGACGTTTTTATATGTTGTATAATTATTATCATCAATAGCACAATTCCCCTAAATATTTCCCCCATCTGCTCTACTGATTAGGTCGCTTTAAAAAGACTGCTTTGGTTTGAAATGCCTACAACCCTATGGCATTTAACCAGACAGTAATTGGCATCCTTCGGACCTGTCGCTTGACAGCTCTTTACTTTATACCCGCGCTAATTATATCCGCTATACGCTCGGCCACGTACGTACCGTGGAGCTTATTTAGACAAAGATTCCGGTTCTTAATGGGATGAATTGGTGAGAAAAGTGATATTAGAGGTGAATGCTGATGAATACTGAAAAGAAGAATCAGCAGTGGCATTTGAGCTTGGTTCTGGCTACCGCTCTATGCGTAGTTATAGAAAGAAAGATACCTCACCTGAACAAAATAATTTTTATCAGAAAGAGCATTTAAAAGTAGGATATAAACGTCAACACAACCATCCTTTAAAACTGGGCGTGTTTGTGTTATTCCTGTGTAGAACGAGTTTCGGGGTCCACAACCAGATGTTTCAAATAACATCAAGTTAAACAATACAAAACATAAAATGTTCGGGGATTTCTGCGCTTAGTCCTCCTTTAACTCTAGGGTTTGTGCATCCTTGGCTTCTTTGTCGCAATCTTCTTCAGCCTTTTCCCCCCGGAATCATTGATGCATTTTTAATAACAAAACTAAAAAGGTATTCTTTAACCTCGCAGTGGAAACACGAAACGTGCACGATCAATTATGTCGACCCAATTCCTCACTGCATCGGTTTACACGCATTACTGCACAACAGCTTTTGTCCAGTTGCTGCACTGCACAATGGATCGAGCGTGCTGCTGCCTCACAGGCCGTGTTCTACGGCATAGCACAGCTGGCCACAGTATTCCAGTGTTAAGGGATTGATACATCTCTGAAATTCAGGAGCACCAAACTAAAATGTCCTGAAGTCGTAGCCGCAGACGAATTCGAAGTTTGGCAACACCGACAGATCTAGTTGATCAAGAAAAGTACACAATAAATGAGCCCTAAACCCATGACAAGGGAGGATAAGGGATAACACCGTTGAAAAGGATGCAGATGATTTCTGTGGAGTAGCTATATATGTTCCATGTAAACATCATCGTCGATGTCAATTCGTAGGGAGTCAGGTTGACGAAGCGGTATTCTTTTCCCGGCCTTTCACCACTGTGACCCGGGTTCGAATCTCGCCTTGGTCAATGTGGATTGGGTTTCAATTCCTATACCTAAATCCGTGGGTTTTTTCCCAGTGAGAATATTATTCTGTTGTTTTCCTCTAAAACTGTAACTTCCCATTGTCTTCTCTCTGCAGGTTTTTTTGGCTGGCGAGCTAGGGCGCTTCATTTACCAGAAAGAACTAGTTATAGTAATCTGTATGTACCACAATGACTCGATATACACTGCCTGTTTCTATACGATTGGGCATTTGGTGCTATTTGGTGCTATTGATGCCGTACAATTGTAAACTACAGTCAAGCTAAAAGTGGCGTTAAAGCGAGTTCTAAGATGCTGTAGAACAAACTTAGCAGTTTGACATTTTTTGTACCGCTGCAGAGCAACTCCAACTAACCTAATTGTACACAATTTGACAGCCCTTTTCATTGCCTTTTCGATACTTAAACAAGCGCAAATAAAACACGGCAGGTTCTGCATTCGCGCGTACGTGTTTTATCTGGCCGTAATTTGCATGCATGCATGCAGCGCGCGCCCTAACGGATAATGTGCAGGGTGGATTCCTTTCACCGTCAGACTCACGCGGCGCGAAATTCTAATACCGGGAGTGTTTTGACAACCCGTAAGCTAAAACACCCCCAAATTGCAAGCCAATTTTCCTTCAGCCCCCCCCCCCCCATTTTCACCCCGACATGTTCGTAGAAATGTCGTCAGAGGAAGAAGAAGCAAGACAATTTTTTGTAGAATGAATGGGAAAAGTGGAGAAATAAAAGTGTATAGCTTAAAGCTAGTAATTCGATGAAGTTCGACTTGTGATAGTGTCTGTCAGGTTGAATTCACTTGATCTACCTGGGCTTTCGTCTTCGTCAACTGTTACCCTCTCTTTGCACATTGTTTAGCAATGAGGGGATATATGCTTAGTATTCCCTTGCTTTATCTCTGCAATGGCTTTATCTTTCATCCTAGAAATATCAACCAAATTGTTTTGCCCTAAAGGTCATTAATTTAAAATGTTTAAGTATCGCCCTTGCTTACCAATTGCTTTTCTGAGCAGAATTGTGAGCAGAATCAGTGTATTAAAATATGCCTTTACTAATTTGTGAACTATACTCTCAAAGTAAACGCAGTATCTCAACATAAAATGAGCACAGCGTATTACCCAAACCCATCACTAATACAAGGGGTTGCATAGTACGAAATACAAACGAATTGAAGGTAGGATTATACTTTTATTACGGGACTAAAAAAACTGTGTACATAATTATCTCTACTTGTAGTGTCAATCACTACTCAAAGTGTAGTATCCATTGATTCACTGGAATTTCAAGTTAGCCCTACGAGACATGAACACAATAGACACAATGACTGAATGGGTTCTTTTAGGCAAATATATGGGTTAGGTTGTCTCCACAAGGAATTTTGTGTACAAAGTCTATGGGGTATGCTTAAGTACAGAAACAAAGGGAAGAATAATGCATGTCTCCACATGGCTGGAACAATTATAATATGTGTGTTATACGTTGTAGAAGTAGTTGTTGATTTAAGATATAGAGCAATTTACAGAATGCAACTTACAGAAACGGAAATTGACTGTATCTACCTTTAAACTCATGAACAACTTTCGAGTTTGTTACTTTTTTTATTTTCTTACGTTGTCCGTGATAGGCTCAGTTGATAATCAAGAACTACTACTAGCCTATATACATACTTGATATTACAAACATTGCTTATTAATTTCGAATATAACATGATACGTGTATTTTAATGTCAAACGGTTGATTTCGTCGTATTTGCGCAAACACAGTGTGTTGGCCAAAATGCCATTTGCAACACCCTGCACATATTATGTGCACTTTTGAAAAGTTCAACTGCTTTTAGTCACTCCGCCGAATTCAATAGGACTGCACTGCCAACAAGCATTATTCATGCAGCTGACAACGAGTCATTTTGGTACAACAGAGAGCAATTTCATGATAGGTAAAACGGGACTTGTGGCAAGACTAGCAAGACTGTGCACACAACACCCACCACCAAAGCCCCTTCGCCCGGCCCGGTGCGGCTTCGTTTAGATTTTGCGTGTGCACGGTCGTGGAAACCACTAAGACAGCAGTCTAAATCCCAAGACGACGGTGTGCATTTGTGTTGCAGAATTTTTTTTTTTTTTGGGGGGGGGGGGGGGGGGGGGGGGGCTTGGAAAATGATTATTTGGTATTTCTGGTCATATGCCCCGTATCAAGTCCGATTAGTGTCAGCTCGAGAGCCTTGGAAGGGTAATTGCTAGAGCCGTCTGCGTCAAGCCGCCGTGCAGCATCTAATTCAATAACCATCGCCAGAGCAATTCAGTCGGAACTTCCATCAGATAAACAGAATAGTACATTGATGTATGTATATTTACCTCGATGGATGTGCCTAGGCAAAAATATTCTGACAACTTGGCCTTCGAGAGGGCGGTATGGAATAAACAACAATGTGTTCAATCTCCCCAATTGTGTTGTTCTTGTCTGGCCAATACAGTGCTTACCACAAGGCAACATTGCCAAAGAACACAAGAACGTCGGGGGTCTTGACGTGTACATTATATTCTCTCTTTCATCTTTTCTAAAGTTGCAATTGTTTATCTTCACATAGCAGCTATACACTAGGAATGGGCATTATGCATGTGATTATGCATTTTAAGCGGACATCGTCCTTTTTAGCACAATGTGATTTTAACCAAATCTTTCTAAAGTCACATCAAAATGCTCCAAATCCACAGCCTCAGTCCAAATTCACATCGTAGGTTAAGTCGCTAAGATTCACATCCACTGGGAACACATCCTCTCAACCTAGGATGTGAATTTGGAGCATTTGGATGTTATTTTGGAAGTCTTTTGTTGAAATTACACCTTACTAAGGACCGTGTCAGTGCAAATTACTTTCCTGGTGTTATACCCCTATACCCTAAAGACTCTTTAAGACCAACTCTATTTGTACAGATTACGAAGCTACATTTTTTCCGGAGTCCCTAATTGCCAAGCCAAAAAGAAAACCCATTGTAATGACGCCAAAGGGACACGGACACGAGCGACAAACCCACAAAACAGCCAAATTTGACCCCCTCCCCTCGAGTTCCAATCATGAATCTGAAGGAAATTTAAAAAAATCACCTCACAAGAATGTTTGTTTCTCGTGTGCCGCGCAAATAGAACCCGAAGTTTAATTGAAGCTGCCGACTTGGCGAGGTTTGTATTTCCTAATGCAAATTCTGCTCAGAGATGTCATCGTTGACTTTTCATCTCCAGTAAGAATGTTGAAAACTGACAGTTGTCCATCGGCAGGAATTCCAATTGTCACTGGCGAAATTCTCATATTTCCTCGAGTTGAAATGACGCGGTTTCTTATGGTCGTAGCTCAAAGCACGATAAGTCCAAATCATTGTCCAAGCATTTACTCCTAAATTACACGGATTGGGAACATTTCCCAAATATTCAATAAGCAATGCTTTGTGAGCATTTTGTAAATTGATATGTATGCTGACTTCAAGCTATGGATTTTGCACGTATATCTGACAGTGGCAATACACTTAATTATACATGGCTGTATTTCTTTTAGAGCCAGTGTAACACACTCCTCAATTCCTTTAAAAAATGAAGTCATGTCTAAATATGACGAATCGACTATTCGGAAATAACATTGTTTGTCACCGTGCAAAATGTCAAGCTAAAAGTAAACATTATTTGTTGATACTAGTGACTAGTCAAATTGAAATACGGAAATAAAACTCGTGAACTATACCTAAGAACAAAACTTGACGTTCTGTAGGTTGTTTGTACATTAGGTAGTTTATCATTCAGCCGTGCTGTTGTTGATACCCTATTATACTGACTATCCGACTTCTAAAGAATGTCTTCTACATCACCGAGCACGCAGCGTATAATCTTGACAATCGGATGTGGGGGTGGTGGTGGGGTATTAACACATTTATCTCAACCGTGCAGTTATCTTCCTGGCACATCCCGCTAAATATCTCACAGACCGTTGCTGCTTCTTGTGAGATGCGTTTTTGTAACCTCTACCCAGCAGTGGCTTTATTATTGTAGCTGATAACCCATGTGTTTAACTTGCTTTTTGAAACTGTTAAGTCCTATAATGGGAAACTGGCTGAATGCCACACACCGGTACCTGTCTTTTCCCTCCTTTATCTGTCTGAATGCCACACGCTGATTCTCCAATGTACACGTTGCAAAAACGGGCTATACGGAACACCCGACGACCTTTATGACTGACTTGTTGACACCAAACAGTGCTTAGAAGTTGAATTGGTAATTAAGAGCGCTAATATTGTTAGTCGAATCTCCATTTTATCTCAGCTACTAAAAACCTCAGAGTTGTTTCTAGTGATCAGATTACGTGAAATCGTCATTTCCTCATTTTGTTCTTGTATGTCTTAAAGGAAACATGTAATCAGTTTTTTTGTTGCTTAAATCAATTAAGTATAATGTTGACAACAACATAATGTGTGTGGTTGTGTTTATTTTCTGTAATAAATGGGGGAGAATATTTTGAGCGGTCGTGCTTCGACCTAGAGCGCCTAGAGGGACCCCATCTTTATCCTCGATCGAGTCAGTGTCTGAATAAGAAATACTGTGATTCAAATCGGACGAACCAGTACTGTTTTCGTCGGATTCACCAAAAACTGAGGAAGAACTTTCACGATCATCCATGTGAAATTCGATTACCGTGCACAAAGCGTACGCGATTCGTACACTGTGGGTGCATCGACACACAACAATGTGCGCCTGTGGTCACGCGAACCCGTCTCGTACCTAGACGTCGCATACCGACTATCGAGAATTTGTCGGGGTCCTGCATATGAAGCACGATATGTGGCAGAGAAAACCCCCCCTCTTTTGTGTTGACCATTGTGTTCCCGGAATCTCGGGAATTCCTTTTAGGTTTCAAGGGGGGATGGGTTAGGTTACAATAGTGTTGAGTGTGTATAAAGTATAGGGGTAAGAGGGGGTTACCCCTCTGCCACATATCGTGCTGGGTATAGGGTCCTGCCTCGGTTTACGTCACTCATTTTTAGTGGCCGCGAAATTTAAAAGGGGGGGGGGGGGCAGTTTTTGGACGGCAAATTACCACACTAAACGTACACTAGAACCAGTTTTTATTCACATTTAATACATTTAAAACAAAAATGGCGTAATGAAAATGTTAGACTGCATGTTTCCTTTAAAGGTAGGACACACCATTTCCAGATATCGAAACATTTTACTACCGAATTATTAAGAAATATATTACTTATTTGAAAGTATGTAGGTATCGAAATAATGGTTGTAGGCATCGAGCAAAAGGATATCCTGTCATTGTTCCGAAGATTTGAATTTTTATAAAAACAAACACAAAGAAAAAGAACAACTGCCCGACGGTTGGAAACGAACGACGTTTTTCTTTTCTTTTTTCTCGGCATCCATGATTATGAAACTTCGGACAGGTCAGCTAAACGAAATTTATTACAAAATACAATCTCGCAAATCGACTGTATATTTCAAGCACCCACCAAAGGTGTATCCTACCTTTAAAAAAATGTTACTTTCCAAACAATGAGTGTTTCATCAGTTGGAACTTGCGTCAGATGATCGATGTTTCTTATGAAACATTTGGTTGCCGCGATGCCATTATAAACACTGTCGTTAAATTCACCTATAGAAAACAGCCAAACACGCGCCCAGCTGACCCTAGCTGTAGTCAGCTGGGTGCAGGTTTGACTGTTTTCTAGTCAAATTTAACTAGATACAAATTCAGATACAAACCAGCCAGCTGCGCGACCCCGGCTAAGCTCAGTGGTCGAGTTGTTTGACGTCTACACTAAGAAGCAGGTGGTCGTGGGTTGGAGTCCCACCCGAGTGATTTTGGTTATAATATTCTTTCGGGACAACACTGAGTATGCAGTGTTTATAAAATACGTCGGATTAGGGCAAAACCCAACATTGATATAAAAGTGTGCAGTGTTTTCGTCGAGGCTGATTGTTGGTAGTCACGTGTACAAACTGCCTTCAACACAAAATAAATTGAATTCGTTGCAAGCGTTCCGGAAAAAAGATTGTCGGATGAACTATAAGCAGCCCAATGAATACAGCCACAGCCAAAATGCGCATGACTACTTACCAATAAGGACAGGAAGCTACTAGAGTCGGGGAATCGAAATGGCTTATACCTATCTTGATGAACTTGGCAGACTTGTATAATACCACCGACGATTGATATTATACGGAACGCCATTCTGGTCTTGGCGCGTACGTAACCGAGCCCCGGCACGCAGCTGAGATGCACCGGTTATTAGATTCCGCGGCAGAGCCTTGGACCTGCGGGTTTAGTTGAAGCAGTCCCAGATTGTTCTTCTCCACAGTGACAGAGCAGGGGTAATGCCTATCTCCGATGGCTATCCGCCGATCTATAGGCCTCCTGGGCTTGCTGAACTTGCTTCTGAAAGGGCTGGCTGAGAAAATACCTGAATACCCGTATACTTGTACGTGGAAATACCACAGGGAAAAAAAAACTATAACAGAGCTCGTAACTTATACTTATTGCCAAACTTCACCCGGCAAACCCCAAACCTATATCTGAAATCGAAACTATAATCGAAACTGACAGAGCCGTGCATATTTTATTCCGTCCATTAATTGATGAGTTGTACCGTTTTTATAGCCTTCCTGTTGTACATTACCCTTTTGCAACTATAACACAAAACAACCAACCAAATTATTGTTTACAAGCTGACGTATTTTAAAGATATTAATGACTCTAAACTCCCTGTGAAATTATTCCTTCTGGCATGCTGTAATTTTAAGTCCAAATATGCGTCTCACTCATAGACGCATTTTTATAAATTTCTATTATACATGTTGGTAAACAAATCGAAATCTTAGAATATCATTTTCTCAGGCTATACATCATCCACAGAGCTAAAGCTTTGTCAGGTTAGTTGTCAAGCACCATTCTTTAGATTGTGTGGACTGTTGCTGCTTCAAACGAAAACAAATGCACAACTGACACATGGTATTCTATAGGTCTACATGTACTTATGTATAACTTTAAACCCATTACTTCCGAAGGTACTCGTGACAAAGTGCATTAATAATTATTACCTTTCGATGATATTATAATAACTTCGGATTGTATATTGATGTTGACGTCAGTGTGTATTTTAACGTTTATGGTACTCCTGTTCTATATGCCGCTGTGCAATCTGCATCATGAATCGTGACCATTGTAGTTAATTGCAACAGCGCGCACTTTGTATATACTCCTGTCACACTGGTTCAAAAGTTTGTACACGATACTCGCATTGGTGCCCATTATTAAAACCATGGTTTAAAACATACCTGGTAGAGTTGATGGCTTCTGATTGATCGACACTGGATCACGTGGAGGGCATTATTTTGTATTCATAAATACCTGGGACAGTTTAGGCATTCCTATTGGTCGAGAGCCCGTCATGTGGCCGGTATTAAACGGACGATAAAGACATGGCTGAAAGTGTTTAAAACCAACTGGCAACAAAATACGTCACGGGATGTCGCATTATACCCGTCCCCAGAGCTCACTTTATTTCCAACCGTACATCGTCTCCAATAGTAGGGTAGTGTTGGGCGCGTACAGCTTGTCACCCTGAAAACGAGGTTGCCAATAGCAGTAATAGTCTGGTTCCTATAGTAAATACGCTTTATTGCATGTATTGTGTAGAGCGACAGAGGCGGAAACATGTAATTTGACACGCACAGAATGGCGAAACACTGAAATTTACTTGCGACAATTTTCCGTGATTTTCGGGGCTTTTATGGCTGAATTTTACAAACAAAGGTATTTATGAATGGGAATAAATGTGTGTTCGGTCGGTATTAATCACTCTGTTTAATACCGCTTGGAGTCTGGATGCTGATAATTACCCTCGCCTTCGGCTCGGGTAATTATCAGCACCCAGACTCCAAGCGGTATTAAACAGAGTGATTAAAACCTCTCGAACACACATTTATTCCCTTAGTAATTGCTCAAGCACCATGTAAGCCAATGATTGGCAAAATGCAACAGTCCTACGGTAACTTGTAACAAGGACGCGTCAAATCTTGATACTGCGCGCTATAAATGTACGCGTAGAACGTTTGTATCTACACGCGCGTCATTTTTCAAAATGCGCGTGTCGCCTGTTAAAGCTTGCGCGTTGCTATGCACGGTGGGCTTCAGTAGTCAGCTAGTCTGGTCTTAAAGTATGGGTAATCATAACAAAACATATTGAAGAGACAGGGTACCATGCATAAGCTGAAAAATGGCCCCTGGACATGAAAACAAAACACTTGAAATATCGCCGAAAGAAAAGTCACAAAATTTGGAGCATTTTCACAATTTTTCTCGTTAAAAAGGTATTTATTAAAGGGAATAACAGTGCGAGGATCCTTGGCATAATAATTTAATATTAATTCGATAAAAAAAACAATACAATTTGGTACGTGGAATAAGTGCTGTTGACTGTACACATCTTCAACAAGATCGGCAATCCTCTTAAGGTGGAATTTCATGGTGAAGACACGATAGCGAGTACAATTAAAGTATAGTTTTCGTTTTCAATTATTGCAGATGATTGTGTTTAGATAACC
This sequence comes from Crossaster papposus, assembly GCA_037893245.1. NCBI lineage: Eukaryota > Metazoa > Echinodermata > Asteroidea > Velatida > Solasteridae > Crossaster > Crossaster papposus. The sequence goes on along the minus strand of JBAIAA010000327.1, from coordinate 225,762 downwards.
CACTATACCGCAGCGTTTGTGAACTTTTTTCATCCTTCGATGAAGAGGCTGTCATCAAATTGCCTTAACTTTTCCCCATTGATTAGCGTCTGGATCAATTGAAAGTGATCGCTCGCGTGTAATTAATTTAAAATATCCAATGGCCTTTACTCAAACCAGTATCCCTGCAGACGATAACAAGCCGGCCTTCTGCAACACTGATTGCGGTCGGTCCGGTTCTTTGACTCATTATAATACACACATGATGCCCTTAATTGTGCTTCAAATAGTTATTTATTAAAAAAAAAGCAAACGCGTCGTAACTTACAGCAGATCTTCTGTCTCTGTGAAGTGTACTTAGTATTTCATTTTACCTTTTTGTCGCGTGACGATGAGTGCATCGACAGTTAAGGTGTCGGGTGACGTGCTGGACGCTCACCTTAAATTGCACGAAATTACCGGCGTGCTCGCCATACCTTCAAAACACTTCCTGTTGTTTCGGAAAACAAAGTATTGCCAGAGATTACCGCCAACAGTGAATGTATAATTTCCCCCTGAAGCTGGCGGTAAGACTATAGTAAGAGGCCTCGGTTTTCCTTTCGGAGCGGTGTAATGATAATCAATCTATACCCCACTCCCTGCGGACGGGAATGAAGCAATTCCGATTTTGGAATATAACTACAGCAAGATACAGTAATGATTACGATTAAAACTGCTGCAAACTGCAAACTAGTTGGAATGACCTGAAATATACACATTAAATAAGTTAAGATATACACTACGCAGAAAGATTAAACGTTGCATGATATGATTGAAACTACTGCCACGACATATAAACTGTAACAGATTTGATAATTTGTTCCGATTCAATATTGCTAGTGCGAACCAAAATAACCTTTTTGTAATTGTAATTTGTATTTCTTTCTTATTTTGTATCTAACGGCCAAAAGGACCTACACATACCCCACACACAAAAATAAATAATAATAATACATACATAAATTAAAGAGGGTTTTACCATTTTGGACGCTTTATACATTTGATGCCCAGTACACTTTCAAATTTCAAAACAACCACGCACTCTTGGATAAATAACTTTATAATTGTGTTTACCCCGTCGAAATTCAGCCGCCTCGAATGAGCACAACCATGCCTTTGACCAATGGCACATGGGGGACATTCCGCACTATTTCAAACAACAGACTGCAACCTGTAGTGTATACTCCCCCGTGTGACCGGGGTCCAAGACGGTCCGACAGAAAGTCCAACAAACGAAGAATGTATAGCAAGACTCGGTGAACCCCCCCCCCCCCCCTCCCAACAAAATTAAATTTAAGATTGACAGTGTTATGTGGGGAATTGAAAAAGGAGCTGTGTTTTTCTTTCTCAAGATGCGCTGGCAAACTTAAATATGTTTGACATTTTGAATCTCATTACTTGAAGAAACCGGAGGGAAATATCTAGAGGAGAAAATAATTAGGAGAGGGATGTGTGGAAGGATACAACCGGGTCCCTTTCCTGATATCCGGGGGACTTCGGGCTTGCGTTGATGTACTTTGGTGTACTCCAAGGATCGTTAATTGACTGATATGGAGGGTTAAATCTGCAACGTAAGGAAACATTCATTAGTCCTTTAGCACGGGGAAAACACCTGCCTTTCTAGCTTTCTTTTCGGTATTCCGTATCAACCAGCAGTATATAAATGGCACGATTGTGCGGTGGCCTGATGGCTTCTATTAGACGGAAACTAATATAACCAACCGCACGATCTCATTTTAATAGACCTAGTATTCTCAGTAACATGAAGTGTTGTTCTATATATATTTTTTTTACTTTTCACCTTAGGGGAGGGGAAGGGAGAGGCTGGAGATTCATTTCTTGATACGATGCCCTATTTCTTTTTTCGCCCAAGTAATATGCATTGAGTTACTTGAACTATTGCAACTAATATACGATTCAAATGTGTTTTTGAGCGAACACTGACGTAATGCACCCCCTTGAGGGCGTACTTGTGAATTGTCTTGCAGCGCCACCAAGTGTCAGGTTTGTTTTTGGCGCGAGCGCCGCGAGTAATACAGCACTCTTCCAACCCGTCCTATACAGAATCTGGTAGGAATACAGTTTCATCACTGCGAGCGCATTTCAGGAAATGGTTTGAAAATTAGTCAAGACCTCTCGAACGCGGCAATCGACCAGCCTATACAAGCACTCTTCTGTGGATTCGTATAAGGAGTCGGTTTCGTCTGGGGCTCGACTGCCTCACGATTTTTTGTAGGCCCTATTACTTTTCAATACGTCCAATAAATGCGTTTGTTGCCTGTATCGCGCGCTCCACGGCACCGAAATGTGTTTTGCACGCAGGGTCTACAATTCAATAGGGAGAAAAGCTAAACCGATGGGTCACTGTTGTGATGTATAAGGTTCCTACATGCAGCGAATGTATTATGCCGTACCGATGGTGCCTTGGTCCTCACGACTCTTACTCGTAGCATAACTTAGAGAGTTATTTCAAGTAATTATACTCTGATTTGAATGAAACTTGAGATGGCGCTGTTGACTCAAGACAATTTGCCATGTTGTATATGAGCAGTCTATCTGGAATCGTCTGTGCATAAGACTCTATTTCATGGACATGACCAATGTGGCCATTTTAGTTAGTCAAAAATGTTCTTATAATAGTTAAGGATGCCGTTTTTGCCAAGACCTAAGATGTGTGTCGTCGTTTAAAGGAGTGTAAAGATTGGTCTTTAAGTTAAAGGATTATGAGATAAGAATGGTCGTAAGAATGTCGTGCTTGTCATAGTCGTGAGGGGTGTCGTATCTGGCATGGTGGTAACGGTTTCGGTTCGCTGGAAAAGACCTATCAACATCTAACTCGCTCACTGAACTTTGATATGTCTGGCGCACTATATAAATCTGTCCATGTGGACATTTCTCTTTATAATACTTGTGCTTCTGCCAACGCTTTGCAGCACGCCAGGATTTGTCATCTCTTGTAAACGTTTCAAATGGCAAATAGAAGAACATTAAATTAGTTTTGAAATTAGTTTAGTTGAGGAGATAACCAAACATCGTCTTCAACCCCAAGTGTTTTTAGCCACAGGACTTATACACGGGACTTCTACAGAACCAGAATGTTCCCATTCGACTTTTTGGTGTCTCTGGTAGCTTAAAGCGACCACTTTCGACCTGGTAGATTTAACGTGCCGTCGCGGTACGTTGACAGGGACATTAGTCTACCGCGTGTTCCCATTTGATTTAAGGTTGTCATTCTACCGAAACGTCGCGGTACGTTAACAAGAACAAGTCCAATGAGAACACGGCTTTAGGCTTTATAAGGCAGTAAAGAAGCCCCCCGGCTTGCTACGAGCAAGTTTGACCAAGGACTATAGTTAACTACAGTTCGACTAACTCTGACCAAACTCAAGCTAGTCGACGATGGTTGGACTAGTCTAGTCGACTATTCGCGACCAACCTACCGCGGTTGGCCGCGCTGGTTATCAGTAGCAACATTTGTATTGGCATTGTGCAGCGGGGACCAACTATCTGCCAAAAATGGCAGACAACGAAACCTCGCCGTGCAAACTAGCATATGTTTTATTTCCCACTTCATGTTTATTTCTGTTTCTTTTTCACTATTGTACGATAAGAACGACCGTTTATGTAAGTAATCCTAAACTACGCAATAACTGCCACGGTGTAAATAAAACGGAAATATCATGTTGAAATATTGTTTTGCTTGTGCGAGTACGATGTTTTCGGTGCCACAAAAGTTTGACCATAGCTTGACCATAAAGTCGTTGCATGCGCTAGTGACGTCACAAACCAACCACAAGTGAACCATTGGTCGATGGTCAAAATTGCTCCATGTTTTCGATCAATGTTTTGCCGCCAGTTACTTTTTGGTCCAGCCCATTTGTTGTCCTTGTTCTCCGAACTCAAGGGTCCGGTGGAACACCTGGTTTGAGGTTGTGATGCTGTAGAAGCCGCAAGATCTGTGTTCTTATTGCATTAATGACTGGGACTCGAAAGGTGAATTATCGGAAATGTGTCATTTTAATGGAAACTTGCTTTAGTTAAAGATGGACTACAACGAAAACTCACACATTAAATTTATTATCGGACCTTGTTTATGTTGTGTTCAGGTAACACTTTATTGTTACGGTCATGTTTTTCTCTAAATAATTTTGTTGCAATTTGACCGAAAAAATTAGACCTCGATTCTTCGATTTTGAAATTTCCCGCCCTGTACTGGTTCCCGGCAAAGATCCACTGAAAACCACAATGAAATCCACGATATAGTACCAGCGGACTTGTAAACCAGCGAAAAGTGATGACGTACTACCCATGAAAACGCATACATGGTGGCCCTGAAGGGACTCCGCAGATCGCGAATATCGACGTCAAATTTGACGTCAATATTCACGACTTTCCAAAAAAGTCGCGAATATTGACGTCAAATTTGACGTCGATATTCACGACTTTCCCCAAAAGTCGCGAATATCGACGTCAAATTTGACGTCAATATTCGCGATCTGCGGAGTCCCTTCAGGGCCACCATATGTATGCGTTTTCATGGGTAGTACGTCACACACAAAGTATGAATTATTCATGAGTTAAGGGCTTTTGCTGAAACTGAGTTTTTCTGGGTCGTAGAACGCCGATCAATTTTGTTGTTTTTTTGCATGAAGGAAAAAGATTTATTGAATACTAATGATATATTAGTAATCATTATACATTTCTCGAACAAAAAACAGCAACACAGCCTTTATCATTATTCCGTTGTAGTCCATCTTTAATAAGAATCCTGAACTCATACCAACTTTGGGGGAGAAAGCACCCATTGCATCCGAGCTGAAACAAACTATAATAAAACAGTTCAAATAGATCAGCATCAGAACTTCGATCAGTGATTACAGGTATTGTTCGGTTTTTTTCAGTCCTGTTAAATCTTCAATATCTGGTTGCTGTCATTTTGTAATGTGACAATGAGTGCAACGTATTCGTTTAGTAATATAGAAACGTGAATTGTTCTTGTACTGGAAAGAGGCAACGTGCAAAATTTATGGCCTCGTAGTCTGGAGCATTTAATTCTGCAGGTGTGGATCCTAGTCCAACCTGGGGGTTTAGTACGTGTACCCGAGAGGCAAGGTAATTCTTTCAGCTTCTTCCCACCCCACCCATGAGTAATTGGTACCTGTGATGGCAGAGTTGATTTGCCCTAAATTGACAGCATGGGGATGTTCATTCCCCAGGGATTATATTTGGAATGTTTTATGTTTCATGCCCACGGAAAATGTTAAAATATCTTATATATTTGCCTGTATTCCAACATATTGGCCTGTGGGGCGGATCTGTTAGCTAGCTTGAAAATTGTCAACAATATTTGCCGCTCAGCTTTAGCCTGCTGTCTAGCATTTCATTATTTGTTTTGTGTCCGATTTTGGTAGTCTCCAAACATTAGACCACCCCCTCGAGATCTTCTACCGTTAACCGAACAAATACACAGGGTAATGACGACGCATGTGCTTTGATCGAGCACCTGTCTGGTGGATACTTGCGTTTTATAAAAACGAATTATTATTATTATAATTTTCGTTTGCAGGTTTTAATGCGCATTTATAATTATTTAAAACATGAGAGCTTGAGGGGTACCTTATATAAATCGGGTTGACTTTGCAAACTCTACAACGTTCAATAATCATTAGCTTGTCAGATATAGAAAAATGACAAAAGTACATGATTTAACTGAATAAACATTGTAAATATATATGTGGAAATGCCGACGTATGTATCAAGTATCATTTGCTTCTTGGCCAGCAAATGCATATCTTTGTGTTCAGTAATGAATGCTTTTAGTTTTCTCTGTACGTCAACTGTAGTTAAATTTGACTAGAACACAGTGAGCTTGCACCCACGTGACTACAGCAAGAGTGAGCTGCGAACGGGTTTGACTGTTTTTTTAGTCAAATTTATCTAGATACTTTCCTACTAAAGCGTGTCCAGTACTTGCATATTTACTGGGTGTCTGTTTATGCAGTAAGCACCATCTGGTACAAAATGTGCTGTCTTATAAATTAGCTGTGTAACTGAACCGTACAAAAATGAACCCTGAATATTGTCGACAATATTTTCCGCTCAGCTTTGGCCATCTGGAAATAGACAAATTGACGTCCAAAAGCGGCAGTGTTTTTGTGGTCTTCCACGGTCTAAGACACTATATAAATGACCTTATTTTGACGTTCGCTGAGCAGGCGTTAGAAATAAAATTGCTTCCGCGAGGTTTTGTTTTGCGCTATGTGTTTTCAATTAAGTGAGAGTGGTCAAAACTACGGGAGTGGAATAACAAACGAAAACACTCGTATATAGTTGCCCACGAGTCACCTATAGTGGAGACTGCCTTTGCGCCCTTACCAATTGATCTCGCTTATTACAAGCAAGCTGTTGGTAAATTCGCCGTTCGTGCATGCGTTCTAGACTCGTCGTATACACGCCTTGTATCCCTTTTTTAAAGCACGCTTTCTTTTTGCAGCGTTGGTGACATTTTCCACGCTTTGCCCGCAGGCGCTGCGTGGTGTGTGACGTATAACGCGACAGGAAAACAGGGGGCGGGCTTTACCGAGAGGAGTCCAACCCAATCGCGCCAGTAGCCCGAGCCTCATTCTGCGCTTCGGATTGATACACGACGGAAGCTGTTTTGAGGGAACAAAGAGAACAAGAAATTGCTTCTAGATAGTTAGTGCAGTGTATTGAATGATTGTAACAAATGACCAGTATTCAGCTGAACTGAAACACCTGTAATTGTAACTCCGTTTATTTAATTGAGCCATTATTGGCATATGTTTTTCTGTCTTCATTCTTTGCTGCAGTGCTGAAAAAAGAACTTCCACCATGACTGACTCGGAGGTCTATATCACCGACATTGCTACCACGGTGGTTGATTTATTCGCACCCACAAACTTTAGTGAGCTAGAGCTGAGCACGGACTCTACCGTCTTGGTGTACAGTTCTCCCCGGTACGACACCTTTACCAACACAAGTCAAGACAATGCTACCGACCCGCCGCCAGGGGTTGGATTCCCGGAGAGCTTCGAGACAACGATACGGGTCGTGGTACCGACCCTTATAGCCATCATCGCCATCATTGGACTGTTCGGTAACGGCACGGTGCTCTACATCATCTTCAAGTACCGGGAGATGCAGAACATTACTAACTATTTCATCGCCAACCTGGCCGTGACAGACGTGGCCATGTTGGCCATTTGCGCTATCCCCACCGCAGCCAACATCGCTGGCATGCCCATCAGCGAGGGGCTCTGCAAAGGTATCAACTACATGCAGTTTGTGAGTACCAACCCTTTCTTTTCATAACCTTGCCAACGGCTCGTTATCTAGACACGGTTTCATTCATTTGCCAATTAAATTCTAGCGGAAAATCGATAATTTGCTCTGCCTCGGCTTGGCCATTGAAAACATTGCACACAATATGCATGGCGGTCCACCGGTTATTAATGCAGTATGCCTTTTGTGACTATCCAAAAAGTAACCAACCAAATATTATAGTTCAACAGCGTACTTGATGTAACGATATTAATGACTCTAAACTCTCTGTGAAATTAATCCTTCAGGCATGCTGTCATTTTTAAGAATGAAAAAAGTCCACAAATTGCGTCCCAGAGATGCATTTTTTGAAATATCCGTGAGTAGTTGGATCAAAATCGAATTCATGAAATATTATTTTATCGGAATATATAGCATTCACAGAGCTAAAACTTCGTCAGGCTATAGTTGTCAAGCACCATTCTTTAGATTTTGAGAACTTTTGCTGCTTAAAACGATAAAAATGTATAACTGAAAAATGGTCTACTATAACTTTAATGACCTTTCATTTCACTTCCAAATGGCGTTTCATTCAAATGCATTAGTTAGTAAATATCGCCAACAAATGAAGGACAAGCAGTTTGTGAACAGAATGTGGAAACAGCCACGTGTTCACGTATAGACCTATTTTCCAAATGTCACAGTCTTGCATACTATCAACAGCCATCTGCGAAAAATGTTTCGGTACGGTTCCACCAAGGCTTCTGATTTTCAAGAAAAGAAGCAACATTGTCTTCTTACTGCTGTCAAATTACTATATTTATCTCAACAAATAAATAAATAAACTGCAATTTATTATTGATAGGATATTTACACACAGACTATAGGAGTAGTGGAAGTACATGTACAAGGCAAACTTATTCCGCGATCTCACTGATTAACGACTATGCTCATTGAAAGTGACAGAGTGATCCTCTCTCTTCTTTTCTTATTTTCTAAATCAACTCTGTTCCAAATTAGTCTTGAGCTCTTATAAGTGTCGTGGAAAGCAAACAATAAAGATCGACCGCGTCGACTGTGAATCGCCCATGTAGCTTCGTTAAGCGCCACTGTGTCGAATATTATACACCTGCTGTAAATCTAATGGACACTCTCTTTTTAATTTTGCATGTATTGGTTCTTGCACACGCGCAGGAGTTTTTTGCACATGAGCCAAGAGGATAATGTCCTGTTTTGCCTTCCAAACACACGCAAACATTGGGTAGCTGCAGGGTTTGCGGAGCCGAGGTTGTAATTACATTTCACGGTCTTCTGCCGCCAAGGAACCAGTCCACTGGGCTGTTAACAGATTAAGGTATAAAAATGATTTTTGATGTGCAAATATACTCCAACCATGCAGAACCAATATTGTAGGTATTGAAGAAAACAACCAAAACGATAGAATGTATAAAATGTAGAAGAGGTAAATGTCTAAGTGTTACGATTGATTCTCTCACTCTTACAATTGAAGTTGAAACACTGCAAGTAGTAGGTAGATACCTGAATTATTCCGAGAGAGGGGAAGGGAGAGATATAAATTACAAATATTTCAACCCTACTCTATCGTCGCGGTATTTGCCAATGAGTCAATCGTCTCAAATACCCCGATATGCAGCAATTGTTACTTGGTTTTGACATTTGAATTCATCACAATACGCTGCCCTTTGTGCCCTTTAAATATGCCTCGCAGTTCAGACCCAATGAATCATTTATGCTCTTGAGCTCCAAGTGCAAAGGCGTGTGAATTACCCTCAAAAATCTGCGGAACGGTCAAAGTTGCCAAAACATTACTCATCCCACTCTAAAAAAAAACCATATAAAACAGATATCGCTTGGCACAGTTTTGACAATTGTCTACACGCTTGATAAAGGTGAGATGTTTGTGTCAGGTTTTTCGAAGAAGAAAAAGAAAAAAAGAAGAAAGAAAACGGCTCAATAGCTAATTTCCAATCGGCAACCACGCTTCTGGTCTCCACCCCATAGCCAACGAATCACCACTGACACCGAGTCCATGCGTGACACAGCTGTTGTATAAGGTCTCGAACCATCGGCAAATGGACTAGACCACAAAGCCCCAAATGATGATGAACAAAATATTCAACGGATGCAGAAGAGACTTTCCATGCTAATGTCCTTTACTGAGCTAGAGGTGTAGCAGCTAGCGACGCGTAACGCTTCTGGTAATGAGCACAAGATGCGTGTACGTGCGCGTTGGCTTCGTCAAATGGCGCACGTTACGACGTAGTCTTTGCCAAAGACGACTGCATTCGATATTTTGATTGTTCACGTCTTGGTTTTTTTTCACGCTGTGCACTCGCCCGCTGCTAACGACACGATTACTGACCAGCTCCCTAACTCACGCATTCGTATTTGCAAATTGCATCAAGCGGTTAATCTTTTTCCTTATTTCTCCGCAGGCTTTAATAGCCAGGGAGCCGATCAGCAATTGTAAAACTGTGATTATCAATACGTACTACGCCCACGCGCAATTTTGTGTGTGAAGCAGCGCTAATTAGATGTGCAACACAGGCCAGCGCGACCACTAAATTGATAGTTGACTGCGTGCAAACGCTACGTCAATTGAATGTTCAAATTTGCATGAAAAGGGCATGCCCCATTTAAGCAGTTTGCAAAAACCACTGTGCAATCGAATAAGCTAATACACTATATATCGTTTAATTAGAAGACGCACTGTCAAATACAGTGGACTTTGGCAAAGACTATAGTTACGAAGTGGTGAAAAGTAGCCAAAGCAGAGGTTATCATCGCACGCGAATTAAAATATATAAGATCATTACTATAAGAAACCTGCTGAGTGGCACGATCTGGAAAGAAGGAAAAGAAGAATATGACGACTTGATGAAAGGCCACGGTCTATATACTCGTGGAATTAGGCCCGCATCCATCATCAATCGCAGCAACATGGTTCCGATGGATTAGACACGCGCTCCAGACGACAAATAAGATAATTTCGTCTGGAAGGATTGACCCAGATAGTGACTGAAGACGAAAACCCCTGAGCCCCGTTCTGAGTTGGCTTGTGTGAGTTTGTGGGGGTTGGGGGAAAGTTATTTAACCTGAGCCACGGGATGAACGATATCTCGGTAAACTCGTAATGCCACGCCCTGACAACAGCCACATACAGTTTGACTAGATCACGTATGACTATCACAATCAGTAATCTATTACTCAATTTCAAAAGAGCGATTAAAAAACAACTTAGAAAGAATGAGGGAAAAATCGAATTTGTTGCTGTGCACAATGTTTACTTGACTAATACTCGGCAGCCTATTCGGTCACAGTGAATATTTGTTGGGTTCATAAACGTCTTAGGACACTGACATATAATCCAAACAACGTCGGACAATCGACAAACCTTTTAAGTTTTAAATGGTTCGCAGCAAACAGCAATAATATATAATACTTTCTCGACTTATGTAGTAATCCACCTGCTGTAATTCGACACAAACTTGTAGCGTACTATATGAAAGATGAAATTTGGCAATTTGGACGTGGTGGGAAAAAGAGTACTTTTCCGATTGACCAATCAGAACAGCTGCGGGACTAAGTTATTCAGCCGAGCCGTGTCTCGTTTATTTGACAATTTGCAACGATGTAAATGTTAGCCACTGTATTTATTAAACTGAGTGGAATCTGCACACGCGCTCACAACTAAGAACTGATCACGTAATGCACAATTACCGCTCAGTCTCATGTTCGGCAGGAAACCTTGCAATAATTCAGGATTACACTACACCGGTTTCTAGCTTTCACACAGCTAAATCTCGTTCAGGTTTAGTTGTCAAGCGCCAGTTCATTATATTTGAAGACATTTTGCCGATTCAAAAGTAAAAATGCACAACTGACGAATGGTACTTGAAATGAAATTAGTCGTAAAATGACTAACCAATATTTCATATGACGTACATCCTATGTCAAAAAATAGCAGTTTTAATAGAAGATTAAAAATTGATTCGTATTTAATATATACGGTTATAGTTTCATAATCAAAGGAATAGAGCACTTAGCGTTCTCGACGTTAGTCCCAGTACAAGGTTATCTCTTAGGCTGTACTGCTTTATATGTTTCATACCACGACTTACTCGAACACAAACGAAAAGCTGCAACCTACAGACCCAATGTGTTTTTATATTATACCTTCTGAAAACACTGGGGAAAATTCTAAACTTCACTTTAGAAGGCAGGGATGATTTTAAAGAAAAAAGCATAAGTGACAGTTGGCATTTTCCAGGTCTCTGTTTTAGCTCTGTGCACTCCAACGTGCGTTTCGTTTCTTTTCTTTGTCTTTACGGCGTAATTACGGCGCTGAGTGCCGCTAGGGAATGCCTTGTAATCGTCACCTTTAGCGTGTCACGACGCAGTCCGTGACTTTTCTTTCATTCGGGAAGGAAATCAACTCGCCACAAGCCGCGCTTCCGTTGAGTGGTGTTTCACTTATACGGAGAATTCCAAAGTGGCATGTCTGGCTGGTTATAATGAATAGCTCTTTTCTCGGTTTAAGCAACACACGAGTATTTTTTACCTGGGAAAATACGGACATGTGGACATTTCTTTGTCTTCGTTTCGTTAGAAAAAAGTTGGCTAAATACTATTTTTTCTCGCTTCCAAAAATGTCTTTGGACCACGAATGTTGATGCTGGGCCTCATGTCCCCCTTCATTTTTCTACATACAACCCTAATCCAAAATGTACTCTAAAGCTTTTTTTCAGAAAGGGCAAAACGGACTGTGGACGTATACACGTCCAAAATCTATAACCTATTCTCGCATCCTGTGGACGTCAATTGTTCAGGCGTCCACAGTACGTATGAAATGTTCGTACACAACTGCACCGTATGGTACAACATTTCAAAAAAAAAGGAATTGTGTAGTACTAGGTCTTAGAAAGAAGTATATTTTCAATTTGGCTTGTCACCTACCTGTTTCTGTTAGAATTGAACAACATTTATGTAAATTTGGCCAATCACTGATGACTTCAAACAAATACAGAGACCGGGTCCCACCCAAAAGAAATAATGACCTCAGAAATACAAACCAATCTTGCTCAATCGAGTGTAGAACCAACGGGTACAAAAACAGCCCAAGCCCGTCTTCGACTATACACTTGCACCGAGTTGCAGTTGCACACCTGCGCGCTTTTTTGTTTAATGGAGCCGGCCTCCTTGCATTTTTGTATTTATGCAATTTACATGTTCTTGCTATATTGTATAATTGTTATTAACATGTTTTCAGCAAAAAAAATTGGTATGTTAGGATACAAGGGTCGGGAGCCAAGGATTGTGTTCGGTGTAGCCGAGTGTTCACAACACGCTGAGCGCGTTACCCACACGCTGGAACACGCTGTCACACGCTGAGGCAAAAATACATTTTTCAACATACCTACAATTTTCAGCGTTTGCCAGCGTGTGACTGCACACGCTGGCGGCGCGCAGGAAGGTCGTTACTCACGCGTCGAACGCGCTAGACGATCGTTACCAACCCACTACTCACACGCTGGCAACCCGCTGTCGTATTTTTACTATAAATCTGTGATGCGTTCCTCACACGCTGAGCGCGTTCCTCACACGCTACTCACGCGCTGGTATACACTATGAACCCGTGTATGGGCACTCTGAAATCACAGTTCCACTTGACTTTTTCTGTGAAAGTTCAGCGATTGCCAGCGTATCAACTATTTTTAACGCGCTACTCATGCATTGGTCTAAAACGTTCTGGGGTCACAGGGCCATAACCAGCGTGTCGCCAGCGTACGCCGGCGTACGCCAGCGTTTGAGTAGCGGGTTGATAACGATCGTCTAGCGTGTTCGACGCGTCAGTAACGAACCTCCAACGCGCCGCCAGCGTGTGCAGTCACACGCTGGCAAACGCTAGAAATTGTGGGTATGTTAAAAAAAAATTGTTTTCCTCAGCGTGTGACAGCGTGTCCCAGCGTGTGAGTAACGCGCTCAGCGTGTTGCTAACGCTGGCCTAGTGTTGGTCAGCGTTTGCCAGCGTGTTGCCCAAATTACAACACGTTACTCACGCGTTGGCCTAAAACGTTCTGGTGTGACAGGGCCACAAGGTCAGTGACGTAACGCGCGCAATAAGTTCAATAACGTATAAACGCGGAGCGCGATCAGGGTTCAATATCTAACGCGCACAACGCAAGCCTGATTCTATGTGTATACGAAGATGCTAAATGGTATTCTATGTCATTCTGCTGATGAAGGCCGCACGGTACGAAACAGTTTGTCTAGAAATAAATATGCCAAAGTTATTTTAACTTGTATCCTGAATTAATTTCATAATTGTAGCTCTACAGAGATGTATCGAGCACTTTGGATTGTGATAGTTGATTTGTATTGTGACGTCTATAGAATTTCACAACGAGTTAGCAGATTGTTCAATTTCTGTTCACTCGTGGATTTGCAACAATGGAGATTAACAACACACTGTCTTCTATTACTTTAATGGTTGTCCGGCAATAAGAACTGTGATAGTCTAGGCGATATTTAAAGTTTGTAACATAGCTGTTTCGGGGTGCTGAATCCGAAAATGATGGTTACCAAGCTGGATTTGTAGTGGAAATATGCCTAAATTGCATAAATCTTTAAAGGAAACATGTAATAAGGATTTTTTTGCTTAAATCAATAAAGTATAAATCAATAAAGTATAATGTTGACAACAACATTATGTAGGCCTATGTGGTTGTGTTTATTTTCTGTAAAAAATGGGGGAAAATAATTTTAGATTTTTTTTGTCAAACCACTCCGCCCCTTGAAAGAAAACCTCATTAACATAAAACCTCGCGAGGGGTATGACGAAATCGAGGCATAGACTCGACGCGCTGCTACCCGACCTATCGTATACTGACTGTGCGCATTTTAACAAGTGTCCGTCTTTACATGTTTTTTATTCTGAATCAGGGTAAAAATACAACAGTTTTCGGTCATGTCGACTAGGTGTGTAGCTGCTAGGTGTAGCAAAACAACTAAGGATGCAGTAAGGCTTCATTTGTTTCCGGCTGATCCTAAATATCGGAGGATTTAGACAGCCAAAGTAAGGCTTACCAGAGCGGAGTGGTCCGGGCGGGCCTAGTGATTTTCGGCCCTCTGCAGCGAACATTTGAGCGGTCCTGCTTCGACCCATAGAGCGCCTAGAGGGACCCCATCTTTATCCTCGCTCGAGTTCGTGTCTGAATAAGAAATACTGTGATTCGAATCAGACGAATCAGTACTGTTTTCGTCGGATTCACCAAAAACCGAGAAAGAACTTCACGATCGTTCATGTGAAATTCGATTACCGTGCACAAAGCGTACGCGATTCGTACACTGTGGGTGCATCAACAAACAGCAATGTGCGTACGTGGCCACGCAAACCCGTCTCGTACCTAGACGTCGCGTACCGACTGTCGATAATTTGTCCGGGTCCTGCCTCGGTTTACGTCACTCATTTTTAAAAAGGGGAGGGGGGCAATTTTTGGACGGCAACTTACCACACTAAACGTACACTAAACGTACACTAGAACCAACAATTGCGTAATGAAAATGTTAGACTGCATGTTTCCTTTAATACCTGTCGTGTAATATAATTTGTTCCCATTATTTGGATATATACATATATATATATATTTTTGCAAAGTTTATTTCGTCGATTTTACTTACCTTACTTCAATAACATTTTGTAAAGCATTTAAGTGACTGAATAATTATGAGGACATAGTAACGATCGAAATGGCTAAAAATCATACCCTTAAGTTGCGCGCATTTACCTTGTTTCCGGATATCATCAAGTAGTCTTGCCAAACCTCAGTATTGATAAGCTTCAAATTAACCAAGTTGCAAACTGGCACAGTTACCATATTAAAACCTTATGGACAATCATATGAACAATGATAACATTGTAATATTTAGCCCAGCAAACAAAAATGAGATAAAATTAGTAAATTGTCCGTAAATTGGGCTTAAAAGTGGTCAAAGTTCAAGAAAATCACTTTGACGTTGACATAATTATAAGCAATAATACTCTTATTTAGGGGATTTCGTTGAACTTGTTTAAGTCTCCCACGTTAGGCAACCCTTCATCGACCTTTTAGGCCAATTTCCCGACTTCTCAATTTGCTTGTTTTTGTTTGCTGGGCTAAATATCAACATTTTATCATTGTTCATATGATTTTTCATAAGGGTTTAAAACTTTGTGATTTTAAAGCTCATCAAGACTGAAGTTTTGGAATACTACTTAAAGATATACAATGTATGGGGACAAGGTAATTGCTCGCAACTTTAGGATATAATAATTAGCCATTGTGTATCGATCGTTACTATGTTTTCATAATTTTTTAGGCATTTCCGAAAATGTTATTGAAGTAATAATATGTAAGTAGATTCACCAAAATATACTTTTCAACAAATATTGTTTTTTTAAATATGCCCCAATATGTGAACAAATATGTTACACAACAGCTATTTACAATGTATGCAATTGTGCATATGTTAAAAAAACTTTGGAGGGCTCGTAGGCAAACATTAATTAGGCCCTAAGGAATCTTCATGCCTAATATGGTGTTTTTATCCGCCTGGTAACGGTAATCCCTTAGTATAACATTAAGCTACCTGACTAAAAGACGTACCTAAAGGATTGAGATTCTTTTCCAATAATACGTCGTCTATACAAATGTAAAGTAAAAGACGTACCTAAAGGATTGTGATTCTTTTTAATGATAAGTGTGTATAATGTAAAGTAAAATACGTACCTAAAGAATTGAGATTCTTTTCAAATGATACGTCGTCTATACAAATGTAAAGTAAAAGACGTGCCTAAAAGATTGTGAGTCTTTTCAAATGATACGTCGTGTGTACACTTGTAAAGTAAAAGACGTGCCTAATGAATTGTGAGTCTTTTTAAATGATACGTAGTATGCAAATGTAAAGTAAAAGACGTACATAAAGGCCTAAAGGATTGGGAGTCTTTTTGAATGATACGTCGTCTATGCAAATGTAAAGTAAAAGACGTACCTAAAGGATTGTGAGTCTTTTTTAAATGATACGTTGTCTATGCAAATGTAAAGTAAAAGACGTACCTAAAGGAATGTGAGTCTTTTCAAATGATACGTTGTCTATGCAAATGTAAAGTAAAAGACGTACCTAAAGGATTGGGAGTCTTTTTAAATGATACGTCGTCTATGCAAATGTAAAGTAAAAGACGTACCTAAAGGATTGTGAGTCTTTTTAATGATAAGTGTGTATAATGTAAAGTAAAATACGTACCTAAAGAATTGAGATTCTTTTCAAATGATACGTTGTCTATGCAAATGTAAAGTAAAAGACGTACCTAAAGGATTGGGAGTCTTTTCAAATGATACGTCGTCTATGTAAATAATAATCTCTTGGCGTACGTGGGATGATGTCTTCTGAAAATACAACTCGTCTTTAGAAATGTAAAACTTTCAAATAAAAGGGAGTAACTCAACTGGTGTTCACCAAGAACACTCATGAAGCCTTCGACTGTATACACGGTATAGGTTTAACCTACGAGAAGTATAGATGTAATTTTCTTATTTTTGTGTATACGGTACCGTTATTTCTACATTAAAATACCATTATTTACTCCGGAAAATGTGGACCTTTCGGGAACACAATAGTCAACACAAAAGAGGGGGGGGGGGGGGGGGGTGTTCTCAGCCACATATCGCGCTTCATATGAACCTCCGAGCCGTGAACAACTCGATGAAGTATAGCGTTGCATTGTCCTCTTCACGACCTTCGTTGCAAATCAACGGAGTAAAAGAAAACGAACAATGGCAGAAAGGGCTCATTGTGGAATTCTAAGGACGTGGACAGTCGAAGGGAGTGACGCTTGTGGTCGAGCCTGCAAAGCAGAGCTTTTCATTGGCCAAGAGCTTAATGACTGTCTTAAGTACGTGCAAAACGCATGAACACTACTTAGACTGACATACATCAGACAACTCGAACACGTAAACTGAAAGACCACAACTCAAATTTCACTATAGAACATGTAACATGATTTAATAATCCGAAATTAAAATACAACTAAATAAAGAATTGTATACAATATAAATAACGAGTCTGCGCTATCGACTGGAAGACTGCACGACAGTAACCGGACCCTCAGTTGGTTGAACCCTGGGTTGAATAGTGACCCCAAATGGAAAGACCTTCATGGACGATGACCCTGAACATGATTTTGAATCTAAACACCACCCAGTATGACTGGATACAGGAACCCCCATATCCTTAGGTTTTCCTCCAATGTTTTCCATGGTCTGGCATTCCCGGGAGAATCGTGCTGCGAGCCCACGGACTGGTGGACCTTCTGTGTCCGCTCATGCGAACCACTGACACCCCAAAAGGGTACCCAAAGTTGCCTGGTACTTTCAAGCCAACAATGACGACTTCTAAAACACCACCAGCCTCAGCGCTGAGGGCCTTGTTCGCTGGACACCATATCTCGGCGAGACTAACTTACTCGCGGTACCCGCAACAAAAAACTCAACCCCATACAATTTGCATCGCGCTTTTATACTAGGGAAAGCCAAATGTATACTAAGAATTAATTTATTCGACAGCCCCATAAACTGAAAAATGTTAAACCTTAAAGTAAGTTAATATATTCATATTCATATTATTGGAGAAAAGCCCATTAAAAACAGTCGTTCGAGACGAACACCCGATCAGACCATCCAAATTAGCATAATAAGCCAAGGAATTAAACAATATCATTGAAATTAATATCAACTGGAATTCACAACAAAAATCAACTTAACTATTTAGGCCTACACCAGTTACATCGGAGTTTGATTTCACAGTTTTATAATAGCAATTTTTGTATTGTCTTTTGACATATATATTCCTTTCTTCTCCTTCTTCCTTTTATCAACCTTGT
Source organism: Crossaster papposus (assembly GCA_037893245.1). Lineage (NCBI taxonomy): Eukaryota > Metazoa > Echinodermata > Asteroidea > Velatida > Solasteridae > Crossaster > Crossaster papposus. Next base: position 207,524 of record JBAIAA010000327.1, on the reverse strand, counting down.
AGGCTATTTTAATGGATTGTTGTATCAGGTTAAAATTTTTGTGAATTTTGTTGTAATTTTAAACATAATTCAGCTCTATAGGAATGTGACGTTTACATTTTTAATAAACCAATAATAATAAAACACATATGTCAGTGTTATGCATATTGGGCCATGGTCGTTACGGACTATAACTATGACTAATTTAACAGTGCATTGTTGTTATGATAACATAAATTAAGGAAGCAACAAGCTTATAATGTGATATTAAGGCGACATTTGTGTCGTTGGTTATTGAATTTTGGACACATCGAATAATTCTACTTTAGAAAGTAATGGGTAATACTGCTTTTTGATATGGATAATTTACAGGTAAATTACCCCCTCCCCCCCCCCCCCCACCCCATGTGGCATTTTAGGGATTAACTATTGAATTGTAATTAATGGATTGTCACCAATGCAACAACACTATGAACATATCGGTGTACAAAATAACAGGACTTGGTGGGATATCTGTTGTGTAAAAAAACGTTTACATAAACAATCACTTAAAGATGGCAAAAACCTGTCTTTGTTGATCAATGGGTATACTAACAGTGTCCACGGTTTGCACAGCAACCGTAGCTAGAAACGCTATAATGGGGAAAAACAATCCCCTTTGACGGAAAATGCACACAATTCGACCCTGCGTCCATTTCATTAGCGCGTATTACTGTGCCAATTCCTGGCTGAGATCAAACCGAACGATCTCACCTTGGAATACACCCACGCCAAACATCCCTCTCTTTCTCTCATCTCGCCTGCAACTCTGGCTGTTGTTTTAATTGATCAGACGGCAATGGGTTGCACCGAGGTAGGCCTGGATGCGATATTACGACTACGGCCGTGCACAAATAACCGAAGGCAAGTAATGTATTTTGGAGTTGCAAAGGGAAGGGTGAGTGTAGTATCAATCTCGCACAGTCTGTTGAGCATATACATGTACGCGTAAAAAGTGACCGTGTAGGTACGCGTGGCTTTCAACTGTATACATAAATAAGGGGTTCACTTGTTTCGTGTTCCGGTTACGTCTGACATAATTCTTTGATGTCTTCTATCTCCAATATCGATTACATAAGGCATTTACCATAACAAAAAACAATACAAAAACATTGAAGTCGATTTCACTGACACTAGCATGGGAAATGTGGGAAATTACACAGGTCGGGCACAAACAAGTCACACTTTTGACCACTTATAAATATGAACTAACCCATCTATATAATTATGTCTTGAGATATTTTATATTTTTCTTCTTCTTGTGGCTCGAGTCTTGTGTTGTGCAGTCTCAGATATAATGTTTGTTTTCTTTCAAATACAAAGTATACCCAGGTTATATTGACGACGTAACCATCACTCGACGTTCACTACTAATGCCACGAGAATGCCGTGTGCGGGTATATTTGAAGGCCGTCGTAACAAGCTGGCTGTACTCACCGTGCGTTATGCGTTATCCATTTTAATTACTAATTGATTACGCATAGACACGTCGACGGAGATCACTGGTTATTCCCAATGTAAAATAGATCATTATATAATGCAAGATTTAACGGGCATTCCAGTGTTGAATATTGCGGCAAGTGAAATACAGCCATCTAACAAGAACGGTGTTGAAATTAGTTTTTGTTTCCGAAGAAAGTGGCGCCGCTTTGTTAATATATTAGTTTTAAATATTAAACAACTTTTACTGATTGTGTGTTTCCAACTATGCCAATAATTTCACTCGCCAGAATGACCATGTGAAAACGGTTCCCAAATGCGTGATGACCTTTCTTCCGTTTTGTATTGTTTAATTGAGAGACGCTCGGATCAGATTAGATGGAAACAACGATAAGGAAGAAGAGATTTAGTGATAAGCGAAGTAAAAACACAAGAAAGGCGGTGAAATGCGTCGAGACAAGACCAGACGTAATGGGCTCCGTTCACAAGTATACCCTCAGTGCAGTGCGTATACCAGCGAAGTGGTTCTTATGTTGTTTTCGTTTTTGGCGATCGTGAGGTTCTTTTCTATAAAATTTAATTTGTCAGAACATCAATTACAGGATAGCTACCAGAGGCGCGGTTATACGGGGTTAGTCATTTTTCTGGATGCCTACAATCTTTATTTAATTTCAAATAAGTAAGCTATTTCTTAATAATTTGGTAGTAAAATGTTTCGATATCTGCAAATGGTGTATACTATACCTTTATAATTATCTTATAAATTGTTCAGTGACATTGTTCTCAATCCGCATGTAAACTCCTCACAAAAAGTATCGAGACACTTACAAATGAGCCAATAATTAACGGCCCGAAAGGGTATGAATTAATCGAGGCAAATAACCCAGTGCATATCTTTTTTCTGCGTATACACCTCGATTGTTGAGATACGATGTTACGGAGCGGAGGTATTGTCATTTCAATGGTCGTAGGTCCAGTTTCAAAAGTGACAATCATCTCTATAGAAGCAGGTTTGCATTGTTATTTTGAATGATTAGGTTCTGCTTCTGCTTCTGCTTCTATAGGGATGATTGTCACTTTTGAAACTGGACCTACGACCATTGAAATGACAATAACTTCTCTCCGCAACATCGTATCTCAACTATAGAGGTGTCAAAATACGGAGAACAAAATTATGCACTCGGTTATTTGCTTCGATTAATCCATACCCTTTCAAGCCGTTATTGGCTCATTTTTAAGTGTCCCGATACTTCTCGATGCTGTGATGAGTATATTCCAAACGCGTTTATAAGCTATACACGTTGATAATTATTGCTGTCGTAGTGGTATACATTTCTCGCCTTTTGCCTCAGCAACCCAGGTTCGAATCCATCCCAGGCTTACTTTGGGATTGGGTTTTCAGATGATGCACCTTCCGTACGTAGTTCTCCTCCAATCTCTGACACTAACATTTCGGATTTCCTCGTCTCTGCCTGTATACGTTTTTGTTTAACATTTCCAGCAACAACGCCTCTGTACTTAATATAAAAAGATGAGGAAATAAATAACATAAAGCAGCTGATGAAATATCATGTTGTGTTCGATGCCAGCATCTTTTCCCCTAAGGTTCGTTTTGGTATTTGTGGAGGTAATTTGGTGAAAACAAGTGAAAAGGCGCAATAAGGCAAAGGTCCATTGTTATAAAGATGTCAAGGGTTGGTACAGAAATTCGCTGATGCTGCTGATACAGTCATATCGGGTTTCACACATAAGATCCGATTCTCCTCTACAGCTCAACAATTGACGTTATAGTCAGGCTCGATTCAAAGTGCATTCCTAAATATTTAATGTTTGTGTACATTATCACTGAAAATAAATGCGAATAATTGAAGAGTATAGACAATAGGTCTCGACTGTATTATAAAGCCACATTGTTGACACTTAAAAAATAAGGTAGGTATTTAAGCGATCTATTCATATTTATGATGCAAGATATGAGACAGGGGGACACCCCCCCCCCCCCCTTCCTCTCCCTTTGTGGTGGTCATTGTGCTTGTGAATATGGTGTTTTTTCAGGAATTTGTTTTAGGTTTTTAGGGGTGGGGGTGCGTAAGGTAACAATAGTCAAGAGCGTGTATAGGTATATAAAGGTATATTTATAGGTATAGATAAGGGAGTATCGTTATCGTGCTGGGTATAGACGATGTGCCCTCTGTTTACATCTGTATTCAGAGGTGCCCGGCAGTATGCGCACGCATCATGTTTTACATAAATTTTGTTAGGAGATGACATCAGAGGTCACATAATTCAAAGGCGATCTGACCTGCGACGTCACTCTGTAAGCAAATTTTATGTAAAACACGATGTGTGCGCATACTATACCGGGCACATTTGAATACAGATTTAAACACGTGACGTCAGAGGGCACATCGTCTATATATTGAACCGTCCAACGAAACACCGATCTGCCATTATAAACCACCCACCTCTCTCAACATAATAACTATTTGCAAACATCAAAAATCCAAACTACTTTTACAATGCGGTACTATTACAATTGTAATATTACTATTACAATTACAATGCGATGTCGTACCGGGCGGTACCATATTGTGATAATTCGATCTCTCCCCTTACTTGACTATTAAAGTGAACAATAGTCTCAAACATCTTGTCATTTTCAAGAAAAGTGGGTTTTTTTTCATCAATTTTCAATGATGGTACGGGCTAACCACCAAAAAGAGTACATGTATTTGTAAATATGACTCCCATGTTTTGTTTGCCATCTGTGAATGGGTGCAAGGCATCAAGTATGGTTCCTTAACATAATAATTCTCCAGCGACTATAAATTGCTCTGTTTTGTCTTAAGTAGGGTCAGAGAACCAGGCTACTAGAACAACATTTTTCTCTTGTTTTTTTCGTAGCATGTATGAGCACAAAACTTAAAACAGGTCAGTATAAAACATTAATCTATAAAATAGTTATACTTATAGTTCATCAGTTGTTTTTTTAATTTACAACGAAAGCAGGACAGTCGCTCTACTAGAAACTTTAACAGCGTGCAATCACCCACACGATATACTATCCTACCGTCAAGTCAATTTCTTTTTTGATCGGCATATCAAAACAAGCCAACCTAGAAACAATATCCAGCTTGCGTAGGTTTTTACTACTAGCTTCCAATTAAGTACATAACTTAGTGAAGTGTATAGGCACTTGTTGACATTTTGACAAGCTACAGTACATGTCTAGTTTCAAAACAGGGAATAAGCCAACGTGCTAAATAAACAGACATCTAGCAGGTACGCCAATAGTTTTTGATCATAGGCTGTTTTTTTCGAAACCTTTGCTTCGTCTTTGGCCTCGACTTCGCCTCCGAATTCCGAATCACTAAGCAAATCTAAGCAAACGGACATATCCCAACGTTTGGGTTCATATCAACGGATTGAATGTTTGTGAAGCACAACATTGACACAAGATGTGGCTGGAGTTCCCGAAGTTGGGAGCTTAAAATCACCCTAAGCCCAAGTCGAACTTAAGCCAGGGATTTGAAAAGGCCCTAAGACGTGTAAAGCCCTGTTCGCACTGGACTTAATTTGGGCAAACTAAACGAGCCAATGGGTAACTTACTCATTTCAAGTCCAGTGCGAACAGCCTGGGTAACTTTCCTCACAGGTAACTTATCCACGCCGCGTGGGTAGTTTAACCGAGCTAAAGGCGCCCAGGAAGATTGACCAGGTCAGTTTAACCGAGCCAGGAAATCCAGTGCGGACGCGACGTCTCGGTCAAATCTTCCATCAAACTAACCGAGCCAATGGGTAACTTACCCATTTTTAAGTCCAGTGCGAACAGCCTGGGTAACTTTCCTCACAGGTAACTTACCCACGCCGCGTGGGTAGTTTAACCGAGCCAAAGGTGCCCAGGAAGATTGACCAGGTCAGTTTAACAGAGCCAGAAAATCCAGTGCGGAAGCGACGTCTCGGTTAAATCTTCCATCAAACTAACCGAGCCAATGGGTAACTTACCCATTTCAAGTCCAGTGCGAACAGCCTGGGTAACTTTCCTTACAGGTAACTTACCCACGCCGCGTGGGTAGTTTAACCGAGCTAAAGGCGCCCAGGAAGATTGACCAGGTCAGTTTAACCGAGCCAGAAAATCCAGTGCGGACGCGACGTCTCGGTTAAATCTTCCATCAAACTAACCGAGCCAATGGGTAACTTACCCATTTCAAGTCCAGTGCGAACAGCCTGGGTAACTTTCCTCACAGGTAACTTACCCACGCCGCGTGGGTAGTTTAACCGAGCCAAAGGTGCCCAGGAAGATTGACCAGGTCAGTTTAACCGAGCCAGAAAATCCAGTGCGGACGCGACGTCTCGGTTAAATCTTCCATCACCCGGTGATGGAAGATTTAATGTTGAGAGCTATAGTCGGGAACAGACGATCCAGTCGTCAAGTCGCGGTCATAGGTCACGCAGGGCGCCCTCTTTATTGTTTTGGAGCCAGCTCGGTTAGTTTACCCATGGTCTCGGCAATTCTACCCGCGTCAATTAAATCCAAATGCGGACGGTGGGAAGATTAACCCATCGGAATGTTACCCGGCGTCATGGTACAGTTACCCAAAATGTTTATCCAGTGCGAACACGGCTTAAGTGGTGCGATGTTTCAGAGTGTCCAAGGGCGCCCGCGTCGGTGATCGCTACAAAACCAATAACCCTTTGCCTGCTCATCAATGCCGGTGTTTAACACTCAAGACTGAAAGAGCATTACGATGCCACTAAACTACCATATAGCAATTATGGAATCCATTTTACAGTATAAACATCTCTGCAATAAAAATAAATAAAAAACAACAACATCCCAATCGGCAAAACTATGTTTTAAAAAACGCGTGTCTTGGCGAGGTAAAACGAAATATCCAAACAAGCGTTTTAAATGGATACCTGTTTCAGTAGTTTCAGACGCGCATAAATACAGCATAATACATCTAGAACACATTTGAAACGCGTGTTTTTATATTTTTCATATTACCTTGCCAAGACACGCGTTTTTTCCTTACTTATTAACCTGTGTTTGAAACATAGTTTTGCTGACTGAGATTATACTCTCCTAGAACAATAAAGTTGAAGTGGGATGCGACATTATTTGTGTATTATTGTACACTATTTTCTTCTGGTTCAGTTGGATATATGTCGGCCCGTTAGAGACCGTCGTATATTTGATTCCCCGTCGCACCGAGCCGGAGATAATTACGGATGTAATTTCAGACAAGGATCTCGTCGTACATCGAGCGGAAAATTGGAACAGCAATGACATCCCTTGATGTCATGGACACCGGATCCGAAATCGAAATCTCGACGGAACTGAGTCGGATCGTTTCACAACCACCAAAACACCCGATTCCGTAACGTTACACAGTACCATCTCCCAGGCTAGTAGGCCTGGATTCGCTCCCTGAAGACACTGCTGTCTTTGTAATTTGTTTATACTGAAAAATGAGAACTATAACTCCAGATTATACTGGCTATTTAGGCCGACATTATGGGTCGATTCGAGAAATATTATTGTTTAAACCCGAGTCTGCAATGTCTGTGACGCTGATCGGACACTTAAACAATTCAAACAACTCAACGCGTTTTCTTAAGGAAACTTCGAGGACGTATTTGATTTTTATGAGTGCTTGTGCACAAGTGTTATTGTTTTCTTTTTAGAGAGACGCGCTATATTCTTATGTGGCTGCGATGAAACGATACCAACATGTTGATATTTACTCAGAATAGACAAGACTACTGCAAATTGTTATAAAACAAAGTGTTAGATTTCAAAATGGATACAGATTACGACAGTGGGTATTATTTAATAGTAGGATACACATTGGTAATTGCTTAAATAATTAGGAATTGGTGGATTTGGGGGGTTGTATTTTATAGTAAATATCGTTTCCGAAGTTTTACAATCATGAATGCCTAGAAAAAAAAGAAAGAAAAAACGGCGTTCGTTTTTAACCGTCAGGCAGTTGTTCTTTTTTCTTTTTGTTATTTTTCTCGATTGCCGCCCGGCAATTTGTTTTCATGTTTGTTTCCTGTCTTCGTAACAATGACAGGATTTCATTATTGATTGATTATTTCAATACCTATATACTTTCAAATAAGAAAGCTATTTCTTAATAATTCGGTAGTAAAATGTTTTGATATCATGGATGCCAAAAAAAGCAATACAAACGGTGCTCGTTTTCAACCGGCGTCGGGCAGTTGACGGACGGCGATCGCAATTTTTAAAAATAAAATTCAATTTTCGGACCAATTACAGGATATTTAGGGAAATTATTTTGCTGGATGCCTAAAATAATTATTAACTTTCAAATAAGGATATTTCTTAATAATTCGAAGGTAAAACATTTTGATATCTGCAAATCCTACCTTTAAGAATACTTGTTATACTCGTATATTCTCGTATTTAAGTTACCAAATTGGTGTTGTATTAACAAGAGTTTTAGCCGCTCTTCTGAAAAATATGGTTTTCCAGGGAAAGCTGTAGCTAATTACAATGTATTTTTAAACCGCTAATAATTCGGTATATTTTTTATTTATGTGTTATAACTGAATTTTGATTCTTTATTTGGCTGTTTTCATTATTTTGAAGTCGAGTGTAGAAATCCCTGATTTTTGTCAGTGCTAACTAATGAGAAATGGTATAGGGGTGATATTTGTATAGAATCTCTGGGTACAAATGTGCGTATATGGCGTAAAAGGAAACAAATGTTTGGTAGACAATCTTTGTCCTACAAAGTTTGCAACATACACATGTTTGTATTGTGTTTATTTTTCTGTTCCCAAGACTTTGGAAAAGCGTTTGGGTAAAGAAAGCGTCGAAACCTTCCTGAGGGAAGACAGGCTCGCGCGAGTGAAATTTGACGTAACTACGGCTACTTGAAAAATCTACGTGCCCAAGTTGGTGATTTTTTCTTTCTTTCTTGCCGGTGTTCTGCTGGCATCTGGTTTGAAGCACGCGCCTTCTTGTACATCTTGTTGAGTATTCATGTTGCCCTGGGGTGCACTAAACATCTCAAGAGAAATCCCAGCATCCATTTTTTTATTATTATTGTTTTTTTGCTCTATGTCCCTTGCGCCGTAATGATGTCCACCCATCTCGTAAATGGCCCTCTCTATATAGCAGTGCGTTATCGGCAAATTGGAACAGACACGCTGCCCTTTCCTTTTTCCAACTGTCGACAGACGTTTCTTCGGGGTAAAATTCACTTTCAGCTCCGGTGCCTTTGTAGTGGCGCAACTAATTTTTATTTTGCATTTCCAGGGTCGTTTTACCGATTTAGATTCCAAAATGAAGTGCAGCGCGGCCGTCTCAAGGCAAAACAATGTAAGTTGTGTGCAAACCACATTAGAGTTGACTTGTTTTGCCATGAGACGGCCGAGCGGCAGCGGTTACAAAACTCGGACTAAGACAAAATAGGAGGAAAAGCGTAACAAACGCCATTGACTATACATTGTGACTATACACTGTGTCAACAAAATGCAAACAAAATATTACGGAATGCTACACATAGATGACATAGGTATAGTTTAAAAGATATACCTTTCCACTTAGAATGAGACATCAAATGTCCAAACCCAATAATGTTTGGCTACAGTACGATGCAGACTAAATGAAACTAGTTGGTAACTCTGGAATAGAAACAAATGCCAAAAAATACCAGACAAAAAATACATAACGAAACCGAAATAATTGTGCACATATCATCTCAGTGAAGGCCAATCGGTGCAAACAAATTAAAAAGACATTTCCAATTTTGTTCTGAAATAGACTTTGTCCACAACAAAATCCAGGAATTGAATTAATAAAACAAGGAGACGGCAACATTCAAACTTACATTTAAATATAGTATGTAGCATGAATTTCAGACTCCATGAGATACGGACTCGTTGGTAGTATTGCGCATGCTTAATTAAGTGATGATCATGATAATTAGGAGAGTGACCAGTCACGTGAGCGGGTTTAACCAATAATCGGACAAAAATGGGTCCAATTTTCACAGGAGTCTGCTTTTCATATCACACCGGCTGTGTGCTGCACTCGCTGTAATCATTCTCGCAAAATTGATATGAAGTCCAGCATCGTAATTCAGACAAAGAAGGTCCCCACACGTCCCCATGCCTCAAATAATTGAAATTATCTCCATCGTGTCACGCGTCGAATGGCTGAATTGTAGGTTTCCTACAGGTTGGCCGCAAAAGAGAACCAAGTTATAAAGGATGACAAAGAGCAAAGTGGAAACGGTGTTGACTAATTTCGGAAGTACGTTTTGTAGTAAATATCAATTGTGAATTCGGTCGGGTGACAACTTTGCAAGCATAAACAACTCGTGAGGAAATATGGTGGTGAAGGGGGTTGGGGGGGGGGGGGGGGGGGGGGGGGGGGGGGGTAGATGAAAATTGGGACACTAATGCAAACCTTAATTTCTCTAAAGCCCCACCTGGGATTTACGACCATGTGTGATTTCTCTTTGTTTCTCCCAATAAAAGAGATTGCCTCCGAAATAGATAAAGGCCAAATGCAATTGGCCGGCGTCATGATTATGCTCTCATCATTTAGTAGTATTTAGGTCGGGAAGGGTCACGTGGCCATGATTCAGGAGGGATTAATCTTTAGCCTAGTTCATCACTAGTTAATCAGTAGACCCATGAGCCCACTCATAACTAGGTAAATAAACAAGAACAAAGTAATGCCCTTGTCCAAGTTCACACGAACAGCTGGTGACTAAGAATAATTGAATGACTAGTGGGGACTTTTGTTAGAACTGATGATGTGCCTAACTAACTACAACTTGTTTTACGCTAGTAGGCCTATACCTCAATATTTGTGTGCGCTGTGGTATGCAGACTTCAACCTGTTGGCATTCTCCGTGTGGCCTGAAGTTGTGCTTTATTCACTAGTAAAGTGGTGTGATGATTATAGTATGGATGAATCAAACCTCACAGCTCAAAACTGCCTTTCAAACTGTCATGCTTTAGATTGTTTTGTTGTTGACATTCTGCACGTAGCCTAAATGCAAAGCAAGCGTCAAGCGGTGACCCCCACTGAAAACTGCATTGTCATGCGGTAAACATTGGATTACGTCATCATTACAGCCGCATGGCAACTATATTAAGTTTAGAGGAGATTATCAGAATGACATGTTAATGTTAACATCAGAAAAAACACCTTACATGGGTATACATTTTGACAGACTTTGGTTAGACGATTACAGAAGGTTATCCATTATTTTAAACGATGCTGATTTCCCCCCTTATTATGTGTAACAGGTGACAGTGCAAGCCACTTGTTGCACCCTGACTGCTATGTCCATCGACCGGTATCTTCTCATTGTCCATGCTGTTAAATCTAGGAACACCAGAACCACAACGAGAGCCATCATTGTCAACGTTGCTGTGTGGATTGGTGAGTTTATTCCTCCCTAACACCCTACCCAAGGTCTCTGGTGACCTCCTTTTCGTTAAGCCCTCATCACTGGGTACAATTTGTTTAAAGTTGAACAAGGACATTGACTAAAGTGGGACGTGGACCTGCGACCTCCGGACGCCACAAACTCGAGTATGCCATAACTGGAGAACACATGCTCCCAAAGCCACGATATGCTATCAACAATGGCAATGTCGCAAACCTGAGATATGCACATCTTTTTGAGATATGCACATGGTGAGAAAGGGTTTTCATAAGCTTTCTAATGATACCCATCACGAGTGTGTATCTTCTTAGGTTAACGAGTTATGGTCTGATGAAAATGACAGGTGTATATTTATTTGACCAAAATCATACGGACAGCGCACACAAATCCTCTTCATTTTCATCTTTATTGATCGTTTTTACATACAAGACATTAATGACAATAATCTGTTATAACTACACTTCCTAAAAATACAATGTTCATAAAAAACGACTTGTTCACGATTTTCACCCATGCGTTCACTTCAACGACCAATTGCGTAAAACGGCCCCATGCGACTTATTCCTGACTACGATGGAGCGGGTCACATATATCCAGCAAGATATAGGACCAACTAACCCCCCCCCCCCCCCCCCCCCCCCCCCCCCACTTAGTCCCCCATACATATACACTCTCTAGACTATTGTTACCTAATGCACCCCCTAAATATGAAGCAGAATCAGTGTCAAAAAGATCGGACGTGTTTTTACTTGGATGCTTTCTTAATTCGGATGCATTCCTTATTCGGATACTTTTCGTAAACTCGGATGCTTTCCTAATTTGGATGATTTCGTAATTCGGATTCTTTTTTAAAACTCATACACTTTTTGTAAACTCGAATGCTTTTTTTTTATTCGGATGCTTTTCTCGTTCGGATGCTTTTTGTAAACTCGTATGTTTTTTTTTAATTCGGATGCTTTTCTATTTCTGATCCTTTTTTGTAAACTCGGCTGTTTTTTAATTTGGATGCTTTCCTCGTTCTGATGCTTTTTGTAAACTCCGATGCTTTGTACAAACCGAACATATTCGCGAATCGGATGCTTTCCCAATCCGGCACTATGGTGGCCCTTAAGGGACATCACACATCGCAGATTCTGCAATATCGCACATTCTGCGCAAATTGGAACGATGTCAAACATGTTATCGCATATATCTAGGTATGTTCCTGAGATGTCGAACCTTTTATTGCCGATTTCTGCGCCGATTTATGCATGAGATGTCGAATATTTTCTGCGCAGATTTCTGTAATGTCACACATGACATTTTTACTACAGATTTCAAGTTCTGCTCAGATTTCAAGTTCTGCGCAGATTTCTCAGTGTGCATAATTCTGCGATGTCGCACGAATATGCACTGTTGCACACAAGTACGCAGATTTATGTGCACATTCCTTCGATGTCAGCACATAGAGTTTAATTTTTATCGACCAACATTATTTACGTTTTTTCGGTATAAATTGTATATATACACATCGGTCTTTTATGTAAAGAAAGTCGACGAATCCTGTAAATGGAATGCCCCATTCTGTCACAATAAAGCATGCTGCTACCACGCACTTTAATACAATTGTATTGGTTTTTAAACTTCAATATGACTTATATCAAAATGGTTTATATTTTAAAAACTTTTTGGGCGTCATTTTTGTCTCTAAATGTAATACCTAAGGTATTACATAGGGGAGGGAGGAAGGGGGGGGGGGGGCTCTCTATTCCATGTCTTGCCTGAGAACTAGCAAACGGGGTTTATTTAGAGTGGATGCGAATTTTGTTTTATTACAAAATTAATGTGTTCGTTTGTTTGTTGTTTATTTGGTAAACAATTATGTAACGAATAATCTAAGCCAGCTTTTCCGTGTGTGCACAACCAGTTACATTATTTACAGTAAGTGACCTGCCAAGAAATGCTGTGCTATACACCTGCGTTTTCGACAGAAGTGACAGGGATTACGGTTTTACTAGCGCCCTTGAATAGCGCGATATAATAAAGCACGATGGAATATAGGCAAGTAATCAGGCATGTCATGAGAAAGATATTTGGCTATAGGGCCATTGCAGATAACATGCAGTGGCAGCCATTTTGAAAAATTGAAAAATTTGTTGTTATTCTGTTGCATCGAAATGGGCCGAAACTTGGTGATGACGTATAGGCTCGCAATATTTGTCTATGGCGAACCGATAACATTTATTACTTTCGCGACGATATTTGAGAGTTATTTTTCCTTTTGTTTGTGCATTCCGTCACCATTGAGTATTGACAGACGTGTTTAAATAAACCGGGCTGGTTTTTTTTCTTCATTTTTTGGTTTTGGGAGTCACGGTACTGACCAAGAATGTCGGATGGAGTCGTGGGGCCAAAAAGGTTAAGAACCGCTGCTCTAGATGAATTAGATGTATCTCAATAATTGATAGAGCATCTTTTATATTATTTAGAGATATCTAATTTAGTTATTCAGAGATATCTCTAATTCATTGAGATATATATTTAATTATTTAGAGAAATGTCTAATTCATGTAGAGATATAACTCCGTTGCGTAAGTGATACATGTTAAATCGGCTCACCATCACCAAGTTTCGAGGCATTACCAGTTTCGTTGCAACAATTACCTACATTCTTAAGACAAAATATGCGATGGCCCTATATAGCTAAAAATCTTTCTCATGACATATATTGACTGTGGGCCAAATTCTGTGACTTTCTGATTCAACCCATTTTCACCAATCTGCTTGAATAAAGAAACATTAATTTGTATCTTTTTAAGGAAAATAATTAGGTAAAGCGTAATACTAAACCTAATTCTTAATCTGTCTCTTGTCAGATATATAAAAGAAAAACTTTGGATGGGATGACAAATTTCATGCTTTGTAAATTGGCATTCTACGCATTATTTCGCATGAAATAACATCAATTTTCAGTTCATTAGAATATCATTATATTCTAACTTTTTGGAAAGGTAAAGGCCGTTTTGGCCATCGTAAGGCACAAATTGGTGCAATGATTTTGAGCCATATGTGTCTGTTTCGTTACCAACGGTTGTAATTGAGGAGCAGTCTGAAGTAATAATTTAATCAAAAATATTAAAATGACCCCATAATTGTTCTAATAACTTTGTGTTTTAATCTGTGTTAGGGCACGTATTTTGGGAACGCGCCTGCAAGCAAATTCCATTGGTTACATATCTGGTCTAAATGGAGTTCTTTGTACACAATCAAAGGTCGCTTTAGTGACGAAGCAGTCTTTATTTGCTGGTGACATGAAGTGGTTATTTATTACAATGAGATGCAACCTGTGATCGTGCATGGTATACCTAGGCCTAAACAAGACAGGATCGCAGTTAGAATATAACTACAGAATTGTTAGGTTTAACCATGCATTATGTATTCCTCAAGGGATATAGCAGGCATATGGCGGATTAGCATTAGATTATCACCACCGCCAAATACATGTAAAACTGTGGACTATGTTGGATACGTCGTTTTGACCACCAAATGGGCGCAGATAACTCAAAGCAAAGCTAGGGGTTTTGTGCGCCCCGAATGGATTATCAGCATCATATTCCTCGTCCCAACACTATAACAAAACAGTTGCTGTATCATACCAATATGTCTAAAGGATTTGTAACTTAATAGCGCTCTAGGAATAAACTCAATCCGCTGAGGTGTAACTTTTTGATGCGATGCGCACGTTTTCTACAAACGTGAGTACTCTGCACGTGCTCGCAATTTATTACAAGTTATGGACTAAAAAACACAGTAGGTCTATCCAACACACATTATAAACAATTCAACTGATCGTTATTGAGAAGAGGTTGCCAGGTGTCAACAAAAGTTTGCGGTTGATTTATACAATTGATAAACTGCTTGACGTTGTCGCAAGATTGTTTCGTAAATTTGGATCATACAAAAAAACATACTATTATGGAATTAATTTCAAAGGAGCTGAACAAATAGGTCAATGCAGGTCAGATCTTATTTTCGATACGGGAAGGTCCATTAACATTTAAACCATCTCTTTTCCAGGTCAGGCAATCTCTCCCATATAAGCGTTTCAATGAAAAAGAGCTAAAATATATATCTCTCTCTTTTTTTCTCTGGAAAAGTATGGATCGCGGACGGTACGACTGAATTTGCCCATGAATATGGTTAACCGAGATATTTCACAGATAATCTGGCCAAATTAAATTGGCTGTTTCAGCAATGACAGCGAGGCCGTGTTCGGTTTAGAATGACTACGATAATCGACCAAGCACTAATGTATTATTTATACAGTGGGCTCCACCGAGGTTTATGGGCCGCGGCGACAGCCAGAAAACCGACAACAGTAGTTCTCAGAGGGATTTGGAATCCGTTAATCGAAGAGTTTCTAAATTTTGCATCGAATTTTTAAATATAGACTCTTTTGTGGGGTTGCGGTTTTCTGAGCGCAGCTACATGCCCATTCGGTTTAAGTATCAATACAATTCGACTATTTCTTACACGAAAGTGCCACTGCCTCTGCTAAATATATCTCCAGCGCGGCAGTTCCCATATAAAGTGCACTGTGCCGAGGATCGAATTGGCCGGTTCACACGGAATATCATTTTCGTCTATTTCCGAGGAACTTCTAAGGCTGCTTTGTTCGGTGGGCTTTTTGACCGCCCGCCTTTTGTTGTTGTCTTGCAGTATGGTGAAGGGCTTCGCAGAATGGCTTATTTTCCTATAGTGCACTTGTTTCGGTGCGAGTGGGATGTGCGATATAAGCCAATCCATCATGTGATGGAGAACGTATTATGTTACCTCTTAGGGTAAAAAACAGGAGTGGAGAGGTGTTTTTTTACTTTGAAGGGCAGTATACTGTGATACACAAGTGATGTGCATACTTATGCTATATATTATACGCATGTTGTTAATTGCAAGCCGGGTAATAACCATCTATTTCGATTTGTTTAGAATTAAAGTACATTTGTCACTCTATATTATTCTATATGTTTTCTGATTCTAAACCGTCCTGTGGCAGAGGTAATGCGGTAATGACCGTCACTGCTGTTATAGCTATCGGCTACTTCACCTTAAACCAATGCACGTCTTTGCTCCAAATATATATGTTGAATTTATAAGACGAATGCAGTTTGAGTCAATCATTTTAAATATGGGAAAACTTAGGGTAATTGTATGTGGCAACTTCAACAAATTTAGTGCAGCCGAAGGTTAGATATTAAAGGTAACATTAATTTTACAATAACAGAAATAAAAGTACTTATAAAAGTACTGAACTGAACACTTATATTAACCGCACGTGTTCATCAGATCACGTCTAAATTATTATAAATATTTTGATTATATTCAGGATTGTATGCTGTAGTTAGTTATACCGACAACATTCTAATAAACGAAGCTGATCTGCTTGACTTTACTCGACTTTTACAACTCGCTTTATACCTAGTAGTCGGTACACTAGACGTAAGTTAAGCATTCGACTAATATCTTTAAAAGGGACATTTTATGTCAGAAGATGGTTGGGATATAACGAAACATTAATACCCCAATAGAGTAATATAATTGACGATGCAGAAGGATGAGTTTTCCCCATTTATTTGTTCGCGGGTGTAAATTTATAGTTGGATATTCTGTCAATCGTAGCGTGTCCCATTTTCAGCAGCGGTTCGGAAAATTAACCCGAAATCCCAGAATTTGAATTTTCTTCCACGTTTTTCTTTGTCTCATGGGTCATGGACACGCTCTTAATATTTGCTCGCTGCACGCATTCTCGCTGTAAATACTTCATAGTAACATCCACAAGGGAAATCACCGGTATAGTCATAATTATTCATAAACTAATTTCATACGTAGCATTGACTATACCGTACACCATTTGCTGTTGCTGTAATTTTGAAAAATCGATGGGTTAGGGGGTTAATATTTATAGTAAATATTGTGACGCTGACCTAGGTTTTGTGTTCATAGATGCTGGAAAAACCAATATATTTTAATAATGCGTTTTTTATAGTCTGGTTGCTTGACCTTCTTCAGACGAAACGGAGCAATGTATAAGATAGTATAATTATCAGGTTGGAAAACCAGAATTGTTGGCTGGCACCCATTCACTGATGTGTATTTGCAAATACAATGTGGACTAACTAAATGTAATACATTTTGGGGACAGTGTTTTCGGACGATTGACCACCGACAATCGTTAGAAATTGATACAAAAACCAACTTTTCCTGAAAACCACAGCACACCAGATGCTGTGATTTTACAGGATGCTTGAGACTGATATTCACATAAAGTCAATTAAGGTATTTCATAATTGTGACCTTAGCAAGGATTGTAACCAGATACACTAGTTATGTACATAGCCTATCGCATATTTAAACTAAATTATGAGTTCAAGCCTTATTTATGTTATCTGTTAGATACTGGTTATATAACTTATTTATCTCGTCTCACAAGACGATGATTGAAGTTGGTAGATACACTGGTTTAGCTCTACATGATAGGTTATGTTCTCACTGTTTACTTGATGTTGAAACTGAAATGAACTTTCTTTTAGAATGTCCTTTGTAAAATGATCATCGAACAAATTTGTTTTGAAATGGAACTTGGCTTTAATGGTTTAACAAAAAAAACAAAAAATCTTTCTTATGTCGTCTACAGACAAACGTACTATTATATGTGTAGCCAAATATATTTTCCAATCTACAAAACATAAGGGGAGGCAAAGCATGATGTAATTTCCACAAATACTCTTTGTAAACCCACCTGCCACAAAATCAAATATTTATCTTTACTGTTGTAACCCTTTCCCAGGGTTATTGGGGTTTGTTCCTATTTGTATAATACAAAATAACATAACATAACATAATAATTCAGTAGTTTTGTATGTTTGCAATAGGTGTATACTACACTGTGACCCGTTTTATACCAAATTTGTATACGGTTTTGACAATTTGGTATTTACCAACTTGTCATTTATTTTTAATAACAGCTCACTTATATATACATATATCAGTCATGTTTAATATGAACAGAGATACTGACAACTAAGGAGACAACCAACATTGGCAAGATACGGTATTCCGGAGGTCGCAGGTTGGAATCCCGCTCCTGCACCGTTTTCTGTGTTCACTTTAATATGTCTGCAAATTGACCTAGTCTGTTTCCATTGTGGTATATTGGTGTAATATCAGATAAACGGTCGTATTCTCATTGAGTGATCCCCACAATGTCGCTTCTTAGGTTATATAATAAAATCAGGCGTGATCCCGGGCCACACGGAATTCTGGTGTTTATGACTTACGACTATAGCGCCCCCGGATAACGATACTGACAATTTGGGAGATCGCCAAAAGGGCAAGATAGCTCCGTTGGTATAGAGCGCCAGTACGGTATTCCGGAAGTCGCAGGTTCAAATCTCAATGTTGCCAGTAATATTTATGTAACTTTATACTATTGAACCTTGTTTCCTAAGGAATAGAGATACACCGTCGTTTTCTTAATTTTGTTTTATTAACAACCTGCACCCGATCACCGCGAGCTGCAATACATGCATATGCACCACGACCGTATACTTTGGATATGGTACTTGTATAAGCAACGATGTCGTAATTGGATTGACCGATATAAAATGCTGCTGTAATTGATTTTACAGCCAGCGGTAAACGAGTTAGTGTCTCTTAAAATAATCGGAAATGTAAATATTTTCGGAGCGGCGAAGCAAAATCCTCGTTCGGCTGGTACGGTATACCACGTGGAGGAAGGGCCGGAACATTATACGTCCGCGTGTGGTTGACTAAAATGCTTCCTTCTGGCCGAGGGACTACGATTCTAGAATCTTGTCACGTTTCTCGAGCGAGTCCACGGAACGAAAGGCATGGCTGACTCGTCACTCACTTGGTTCAACAAAGGGAACATATTCACGATCAACCGTGGCCTATATATAGCCGGTCATTTGAGTTCAGGTTTGCTTGTATAAATCGTTCCCGTTTAATTCTAAACCGTACGCGGGGTACTCACCTGGGAAATTTTGCTTAGTGCATTAGGTATGGGACAGTAATTTTGCAAAGATCTGATTTTGCACTTTCTTTTGCACAGAGAGATGTGGACAAACATGTTCATTTGTCTAATGAGAGAAGTGCACAACGAACAGCTAACAAAAGAAACCTGGCGCAGTAACAATGAAAACCCACTGTTACTTGGCACTAAATCCATTGTTACTTGTTCACAATTGTATGGTGATGATTGTTTCAAACCCATAAGTACACTCTAAGAAAAAAAGGTTCAACGTTGAACCCTATATACAATAGAAGTACCCCAAAGGTGCAATATTGAACATAATACGGTTCAGTTCTAAGACATTGCACCCGTAAAGGTGCAGATTTTCACCCCTTGAACCTTTTAATGTTTAAATATGCACTATATTTTGGGGGTGCTGCTATTGTATCAATTCGGGTGCATATTTGAACCTTTATTTCTTAGAGTGTACCGTTAAACAAATAATTGTATATATTTTTTTTAATTCTGGCGTCTTGCTCCCTAGCCCTACAGGTACAGCTTTTGGTCCAGCCGACAAAATAATAAGGTTTCCCTCTGGTTTGTGCATATAGTACACGCTGCCATCTATTCCTTACAAACCTCTGAACATTATGAATGCGTGCAGTTAGAGCTTGACAACGGAGCTGTATATGGACATGGTAAAAACAGTACCTCACTTCAGCTAACTCGTACGTACGGCTTATATGTTTTACGTGTGACTTATATGTCGTACGCACGACTTATAACGGAAATACTCCTCATTCGGTAACAATTAAGTTACAATTAAGTTTGTCCGCCATCTCTGTATTTTGGTTATTGCCGAACGTTTAATAATAAGAGATGACTTTAACCAGATTGAAACTTTTGTTTAGCTTCCAATAGCTTATAATTTCGTAGAAATCTCACGTACGAGTTATAAGTCCTAAGTACGACATATAAGTTTTACGTACGACTTACAATTCATAAGTCGTACCTACGACATGTAAGTCGTACGTACGACATAAAAGTCGTACGTACGACATATAAGTCGCACGTACAACATATAAGTCGCACGTACAAGTAAGTTAAAGTGAGAGATAATAATTGTTTCTTGATACTTCTCTGCCTTGCGATGAAAGAAAACATACGCTCCATCATTGCGGTGTGCACCTTTAAGTAAGGCCTAATTACACGGGAGACCCGTGTTGGCCACCAGAGCAATTTTGTTTTATGCAGGAATTTAGCACACCCAATAAAGTCAGTATAGTAGAAAACAAGACATTTAATTGGCTCATCACGTTCCTTGTAGTATACATACGTCTGCATTTCAGTTTCCTATAGGCTTCATTCGCTCAATACGGGATATATACACTATAAATGGGCATGATTTGATTTTGCATTCAAAGCAGAAACGGTTCTTTGCAGGGAGCGATTTAAACAACAAATTTAGATTTCACATCCTCAGTTTGTTACATCCTGTTTTTAATGACCTTATCCAAGATGTTAATTTGGATGATGTGAATTTGGATTGGATTTTGGAAATCTTTTGTTGAAATCATCCTGCTAAAGACCGTGTCCGATTTGAATGCAAAATCACATCTTGCCTATTAGCAGTGAGAGATGGTTCGGGCGTAAAATATTATCCAGAAATATCTTGTTTTCCTTATAAAGGTATGATACACCATTTGCAGAAATCGAAGATTTGTACTACCGAAATATTAAGAAATATCTTACTTATTTGAAAGTAAATAACGATTGTAGGCATCCAGAAACACGATTGCGCTAGATATCATGTAATTGTTATAAACAAAAAATTATAAAAGAAAATAAAGATCGCCGGCAGAACCACTGCCCGACGAAAACGAACGCAGCTTTTCTTCATTTTCTCAGCACTCATGATTGTAAAACTTCGGACAGGTCAGTTAAACGATAGTTACTATAAAATACAAGCCCCTAAATCCACCAGTTCGTGATCATTCAAGCAATTACAAGTGGTGTATCCTACCTATATAGGGGATCCTTATGTTTTGATTAATAAAGTTCAAAAACTGAGCTGGGGTTGAAGTTATTGGCACTGTCTAACCTGATATCTGGTGTCACACTCAGCGACTTGATGATGAAGATCGAGTTGGCAAACATGACCCCTGTATCTGCACAGAGTCTTAGAAGGGTATTACGCTACGGGGAAGGCAATTCAATATGTCTTATTAGAAATGACTTGCATCTGCGATGGAATCAGCGACTAATCTATGTTTCACTGTAATTCCTAGTACCCCAGGCTCTCGGCTCTTACTAACCTCGAGCGTAGCGTAATGATTTTTTTGCGCTATCGGGTAGCACGTATACGGTTTAGACTAGTCCTTCCTTCATGGTCCAGCCGACTGTGCGTTTTCGCCTAACAAATAAAATACAAGCTGCCAGGGTCAGAGCGCCTGGTAAAAATATAGGGGTAGAAACCGGATCCTTGATCCATGATAGATCAGCCGGTTCAGAAGTATCGGGGCAAGTAATGTTATACAATTACATCAGCATGCAAGAGGGACTGTGCGGGATTTATTGACTGCTATTTATTAGTAACTGCACTCACCCCACCGCCTCTCTCTGTCTCTCCGATACAATCCAGGGCTACGTGGTTCTCTGGTTCCAAAAGCCTAGATTTTTTAAGTGTTTGGTACGCGCTCGCAGAGTTATCAAATTACAGGTTCTTGCGGCCGGGATTTCGGGGTTTAGGCCAATAGACCGATTGCGCCCTTTAAGTCACATGACCTATATATAGTGGGTATCAAACATCAACAAACATGGCGTCCTCCATAGCAAAGTTCCGCTGTTGCAAAGTACATTAAGGTTGTTGCATTTGTTTCTTCGGTCGAGGCTTTTTTTTCTCGAAATCGCTAGTGCTAGTGCTAGTGCCGGTCCCAACGTTCCGTGCCAGTGCCACATCGTGAACATAACGTTCCTTGTAGAATTTCCAAGACTTGCTGGAACTGTCCGCACTGGCTTTATTCAGCCATTCCGGTAAGATCTCGGGTACAATATCCGGAATATTCTTTAGATAAACAAATGCAACAATCATCATGTCCTTTGCAACAGTGAAACTTTGCTATGGAGGACGTCATGTTTGTTGATTTTTGATACCCACTATAGGTCACGTAACTTAGAGGGCGCAATCAGCCTATTGCCATTGTTCCATGTGAACCTGCATGCATTTAACTGTGGATAACAACAAGGACCTGGGCTTGATCGAGTGACAATTTTACTAAACGTTGCGACGCGTCGCAACTCGAGTTATACCCCAGTCACAATTAAAGCGGAGCCCGGGCGGCGTGTGCGATTTCTAGGCATCGGCCGGCGGGTAGAGGTCGGCGAAAGATCGTGCGATATGGCGGTCACAGTCACAATTAAAAGTGCCCCGTACGCTGCCATGACGGGGCCCGGGGGGTCGCCGACCGGCGATCGGCCGACTTTCTTGGAAATGGGGTCGAATTATTGGCCCGTTTATCGGCCGGGGTCCGGCAGGCACTCGTCCGGTGCCCTGCTTATGTCCTTGCGATACCCCTGCGGTATCCGGCAGGGTGCCAACCAATTCGTACAGGTCGTACGGCGGCCGGACGGGCATCTGTAGTGTGCCTGTCGAGTGGCCAGCGATCAACGGCCAGCGGCAGAAGCTCTCCTCTGACCTTCCTAATGGCCCTGTCACATTAGAACGTTTTAGGCCAACGCGTGAGTAGCGCATTAAAAATAGTTGATATGCTGGCAAACGCTGTTTGTGATTCAGCGTGTCCATAACGCGTTAATAACGGGTTCATAGCGTTCGCCAGCGCGTGAATAACGCGTTAGTAACGCGCTCGACGACTGATGAACGACTGCCAAGCGCGTGAGTAGCGCGGTCTAACGCGCGCCAGCGTACGGCAACGAACACATTAGTTGTACAAAAAGATGACGCGCTACTACAGTAATGGCCCTGTCACACCAGAACGTTTTAGGCAAACGTGTTGACATTTCGGCAACACGCGGGTAAACGCTGACCAACGCTAGGCCAGCGTTCGCAACGCGCTGAGCGCGTTACCCACACGCTGGAACACGCTGTCACACGCTGAGAAAATAATACGTTTTTCAACATACGTAAAAAAATAGAGCGTTTGCCAGCGTGTGACTGCACACGCTAGCGGCGCGCAAGAAGGCCGTTACTTACGCGTCGAACGCGCTAGACGATCGTTACCAACCCACTACTCTCACGCTGGCGACCCGCTGTCGTATTTTTTATATAAATCAGTGATGCGTTCATTACACGCTGAGCGCGTTCCTCACACGCTACTTACGCGCCGGCATACGCTATGAACCCGTTATCAACCTGTATGAACACGCTGAAATCACGGTTCCACTTGACTTTTTCTGTGAAAATTCAGCAATTGCCAGCGTATCAACTATTTTTAACGCGCTACTCATGCATTGGCCTAAAACGTCCTGGTGTGGCAGGGCCATAACCAGCGTGTCGCAAGCGTACGCCGGCGTACGCCAGCGTGTGAGTAGCGGGTTGATAACGATCGCCTAGCGTGTTCGACGCGTGAGTAACGAATCTAAAACGCGCCGCCCGCGTGTGCAGTCACACGCTGGCAAACGCTGGAAATTGTAGCTATTTTGAAGAAAAAAAAATCCTCAGCGTATGACAGCGTGTCCCAGCGTGTGAGTAACGCGCTCATCGTGTTGCTAACGCTGGCCTAGCGTTGGTTAGCGTTTGCCAGCGTGTTGCCAAAATTACAACACGCTACTCACGCGTTGGCCTAAAATGTTCTGGTGTGACAGGGCCATTAAATAAGAAAATGCCGTTGATACCTCCACAACGCTTGCGGGCACCTGCAGAGCGCGTGTAGGTCGCCCGGTTGAGGGAGAGGTTGACGTTTGCACGCTATACCGCTACAACCTGGTTCTTGTTGCATTGGTGGCTGAAGAAGAGATGTAGTACTTGTACTATGAAACTTGTGCGATAAACTGTGTGTAGATGTAGAAGAGCCGCTTTTTTTACCCTGCGAGCCCCGGCCGATGCATGACCGATTTCAGGCTGGGCGCCGGCAGGGCGCCGTCTGGCCCCCGGCCGATTTCCGGCCAGGCACCGCCAAGTCGGCCGGACGCCTGGCGGAACCGGGCCGGCGTGTGGGCGGCGCCTGGCCGATATATTGATTGTCTGGGTTGTCCACAATTTAGCTCGGCGGTCAACAGCAACAGCAAGCTTGTTTTTCTTTAAAACTGCATCATACGTCAGCCATTTTGATTTAAGTTTTGAAGCTTTCCGAGAAAAAAATCGATGTCTCTTTGCTGAATACCAGACGGCTGTTTACTGTGCGTTGAATAAGTACATGCAACAATCACTGTTTTGTGCTATAAATACACCTACGACGCGTCGCACGTACGATGTGTTCCGTAAAAAGATTTTACGACGCGTCGCAGCTGTGACGCGCCGTAGCGCTGCGATGCATCGTAAGTTACAAAGAGTTTAGTGAAATCGGGTGTTGTAATTGTTCCAAAAAATAGAAATTTATTTCGCGATCAAGAAAAAAACCCAAGAACAACTGCTCCACTCCAGTTGAAAACGAACGCCGTTTTTTTCCTCTTTTTTTTCTCGGCATTCATGATGACGGATGACGAATAAACACGTCCCAAACAAGGCCCCAAACAATCATTTACTATCCACGGGCGACGCGTTAATTCGTCAGGCACATCAGTTGATTTCCGCGGAGGACGTGTATACGCTGCAAAATATTCATTGATTGTTACGGTTGACGTGTATTTACGCCAAAAGTTACCCGCTAGCGCTGCGGAGGACAGGTATGCACGACTGAAATGTATGGCAAAACGTGGTGGACGTGAATATACGTCGACGTTGCCAAGCATGCTTCGTTGACGCGAAGGACGTGTGTATAGACGATGTGCCCTCTGACGTCACGTGTTTACATCTGTATTCAAATGTGCCCGGCAGTGATGCGCACCCATCATGTTTTACATAAAATTTGCTTAAAGACTGACGTCGCAGGTCAGATCGCCTTTGAATTATGTGACCTCTGATGTCACACTTAACCAAATTTATGTAAAACATGATTCGTGCGCATATTGACGGGCACATTTGAATACAGATGTAAACAGAGGCACATCATCTATACGCTATATCGTGGTATCACGCTTGAGTGATTATGCCTACTCAACTTGAAAATAAACCCGGCGCGAACTGGTTAAGGCGGTAGTTACATCGCGCATGATGTAAGGTTTAAAGAAGTTCCGAATGCGCAAGTCTGCGTTAGATAATACGTTTCTACCCTGAACAGCGCCTCTGGTGTCATCTGATCTGATGAACTGACCCATGAAACTGAGAGCTTTGTGCATAATTCAACATGGGCGCCTGCTTCAAGGCAACGACTAAAGCGGTGGTCACATCTTACGGTCATGAACGTAGTTGAACGTAGTATGGTGTGACCGTAGTTGACCGTAGTAGACCCTAGTAGTCGTAGTTAAACGTAGTTAAACGTAGTGGACCGTAGTTCTGAACGTACTTAGACCTTGAGGAAAGCCATGATTTGGCCGTAGTTAGCCAAAAAGTTTTTAACATGTTGAAAATATTTCTACGGTCACCTTGAATGCCTAAACCGTACTGTGAGCCTAGTATATACGTAGTTAACCCTAGTTGACCCTAGTTGGCCCTAGTTGACCCTACTTGACCGTAGTGTGGACCGTAGTTGAACCTACTTGACCGTAATGTGGACTGTAGTTGACCGTAGTTGACCGTAGTAACCACGGCACTACGGTTGAAGTACGGTAAACTACAGTCTACTACGGTCAAATGAACTACGTTCAACTACGTTCAACTACGTTCATGACCGTAAGATGTGACCACCGCTTAATACTGTACGCAGTTGTGGTCCTTATACCCCCGTCACACAGGAGGTGCGGTGCCACTGCGGTGCTTGTACGGCATAAACCGCAGTGGCACCGCCATGATCGCCGTGGTTCCGCGGTGGTTCCGCCATTAATCGCCGTGAGCACCGCAGAAAAACCGCGGACCTTCGCGGTGGCACGGTGGAAACTTTGAACATGTTCAAACTTCCACAGTGCCACAGCGGGTTCGGCCAATCCGCAGTGGAATCGCCGCGGCATCGCCATGACCGCCGTGGCACCGTACAAGGACCGAAGTAGCATCTCCATCACCGCTGTGCCTCCGCAGTACAACCGCCGTGCAATCGCCGAAAAAGTAGACTGGCGACCTCACGGCGATCCCGTGGCGGTTCTACTGCGTTTATGGTGGTGCTACCACGGTGGTACCGCCGCAGTAGCACCGCCAGCCCCGCAGTGGCACCTCACTGGCCCCGTAGTACTGCCGCCAATACCACAGTCCGGCCGCCAATGATCGCCGTGGCACCGCCATCAAACCGCAGTGGTAACTCAACGGGATCGCCATGTCCGCAGTGACACCGCCGTGGTAGCACCGCGAAGAAAAACACATGTGTGACGGGTAGGGAAAAACTATTAAAAAGTACTGGCGGTGTCACTACGGTGATGGCCGTTTTGACCCAAAACCGTAGTGGCACCGCGCCTCCGGTGTGACGGGGGTATTAGCTGTCGGGTGCGATCGAGATTAAAACCGTACCTATAGGCTTGCTTATTGGGGCTACGGATTCGACTCAGAACCCTGACTCGTTTGGGTTCCAATACCCCTAGCCATGGTGAGATTCTAACTGTCAATTTAGACTGAGGATGTGAATTTGGACTAAGGATTTAAATTTCGAGTATTTGTATGTGATTTTGGAAAGCTTTTGTTGAAACCACATCCTTCTAAGGACCGTGTCCGCTTTAAATTGAAAATCACATCTTGCCCTCTCCTAGTGTGTGAAATCGTGTCTCAAATGGCATCAAAAATAAAGTAAAACCATCCCAACCCTACAAAAAACTTAAAACCATAAAAAAGAAAAAAAGAAAAATGACTGATTCGTTTCCAATGGTGGTTTATATTGGGGTGTCATGAAGTTTCGCACCGAAGTAGTTTTTAAGACTAAAAAGCCCGTGGCAAACGATTTAACCTTTTGGCAATGACTCGTGATCGTATGTCGAAATTGCGTATTAACGGCATCGAATTTGATGAGATCGAAGTTACCCGAAAGGAAATATTTGGCACGGGGTTGGATTCAAGTATTCCAGTTGAATGGCAAAAAGAACAAGCGTTTTCAAGTTAATAACGACAGTCGCTCACAAAGGCCAGCACTTTGACATTATTAGAATTGTATTGGGTGACGCTTATTGAGCTTCGAAACGTCATCCGGGCATGCTCCAACGGAAGGAGTGGAGGAGAACTACGCCAAATATATTGCAAAACAACAAGGACTTAACAAAAACTGATATTCAACGCCGGTTTAGTGTCGGCAAACCTATACGCGGCAAGCACGATGGTGCTCTAGACTCAATTGTGAAAGATTCGCCGCTCCACTTCAACCTATAGACAAGGCCTGCAACTCTAGCTTGGCAAATATACCTAGGCCTTAGGTAAAATATCGCCGTGAAGAAAAACAAAAAAGAAGAAGAAAAAGAGCTTGGTCGAGTTCTATGACGACTGTTGGCGGCGTCGTTCGTTTCTAGCCGAGCCGCCCTCATATTCAATGTATATGCATATCGTAGACTCTCAACTGGAACACAGCGATTGAATGAGGTGGTAATGAAGCCGCTCCTTGGGGGTGATTTGCGAGTGATTTCCTTCCGAGACTGACCGTCTCCCTCAAGAGGAATACGTAAGACAGACACTAGGAAAGGGCATGATGTGATTTCGCATTCAAAGAGGACATGGTCCGTAGCAGGATGCAACTTGAACAACAGATTTCCGAATTCACATCGTCGGTCCAAATTCAAGTCGTTAAGTCCTGGGTTAAGTCGTTAATATTCAAATTCACTCCATCCACTGGATTCACATCCACTCAACCCAGGATTTGAATTTGGACTGAGGATGTGAATTTTGGAGCATTTGGTTGTGATTTTGGAAATCGTTTGTTCAATTCACATCCCGATAAGGACCGTGTCCGTTATCTTTTTAATTATTTTGTTACTGCAAGTTTTTTCTCAACTTGTGAATCCTGCTGGAATCGAACAATGGTTAATGTTTGTACCGTACCTATAGATATTTACAATTCAGTCCGGCGATTGCGAATTTTTCTTTATACAATTCCTTTTTTCAGAATAATTACAGGATATCTATCGCAATCATTTTGCGGGATTCCTAGAATCATTATTTACTTTCAGATGAGTAAGATATTTCTTAATAATTCGGTTGTAAATTTTGTCAATATTTGCAAATGGTGTATCCTACTTTTAACGCAGGATATGCTTTATAATTTTACTTTTGGATTAACTGTTTTAAAATGCATTTTGCCAGTTTCCTGCTGCGTTAATAATTTTTATTAACGACACTTTCAAAAAAAAATCTCCATTAAAAAGAGATTGGATAGTGAACTTTAGCCAGTTCGCGCCGGTTTTTTTTTCAAGTTACCGAGACCACTGGCGGGATTTTGCGTCATTGTTTTTGTATTCAGTAAAATAGTCCTGTTTTGATAATGCAACTACTACAAGATGTCAACACTTAGTTTATTAGCACCGTTATTTACAAGTTTTGGCCAACATTCTGTCGCCTATGGCATTTTTCTCTCTGCGGTCAGGACGTAAACTTACGTCAACCGCTACCCGCCATAACATTTGACGCGTGTGTAGACGTCATCCGTTAAACTACATACAGGGCCGGGGGCAATTGTGCGCGGTAATATATACAAATATTTGCAAGCCCAGCTAAAATGTACGCTTTGGAAGAATTTCAAAGGAGACGGGAACAATAGTTGGGAAATTTGAATTTCAAGAAACACTGGACGCAGCTAGTAATCCTCGGCTGTATGAATTAAATGGAGACAATAGAACTAGGGTGTTGAATAGGCCTAATCACTGAAGGGTGATACCACGATATAGCGTGTTTACACGTCCACCGCGTCAACGAAGCATGCTTGGCAACCTCGACGTATATTCACGTCCACCGCTGTGTATGCCATACATGTCAGTCGCGTATACCCGTCCTCCGCAGCGCTAGCGGGTAACTTTTAGCGTAAATACAGTCAACCGCATCAACCATGTTTGCAGCGTATATACATGTTCTCTGCGGAAATAAACTGCTGTGCCTGGCGGATTAAAGCGTCATCCGTGGATAGTAAACGATTTTTCGGGCTTCGCTCGGGACGTGTTTTTTCGTCATCCGTTTTGAGTCTCGAAAAAAAATTGCGGATATAAACGTTCTCCGGAGCGGACTTTTCAGCCTAAATTGTTTTTTTTTTCGGGGTGTTCAATGAGAAACAACCAACAAGCTGCAGAATCGTTGACAAAGCGACTACATGTTTAGGGATATCTTGAAACACAGACACGATGTTTGCGACGTTTAGTTTAGTTTCTGTATTATTTTGACAAGTGTAAGCCACGATATATAATTTCCCCCTCCGTTTTTATTCTATAATTATTCTGCCTTGCGCTTCACGCTTGCTGGATTAGTTATCGGTAAATGACCGATCCGCTTCACCCCCCCCCCCCCCCCCCCCCACCCCTCCTCTCCCCAAAACTCTCCGGGTGGTCCATTTCGAATTTGACAGTCCAGATTAAACCTTCATTCTATTTTCGGCGGGCAGGGGACACTGCATGCAGTTCTCGCAGCAATATCGCCATTTCGCGGGGAATTAGTGGGGGAAACTAACAGAATCTTGTCAGGCTTAGAACGGCGATTCCCAGAAAAAAAAAAATATTGGAGAAAAGCTTCCATGCTGTAGCACTAAGGGCCAACGATGAAATGTGATTTAGGTACCCTCCTGTATTCGGGTGTATGCCTACGCCGTCTCAGTGTGTGCAATATAAAATCTGCCTGTGGCGTTTGTCGAGCACTAATCATTAGTATGACATCCCAGGGCCACTGTGTTTTTTGTTAGTTTATTTGTTGGTATAAATGACCCCCCCCCCCCCCCCTGTATACATATTTCATTTTATTTTGTCTATAGTTGCGTTTAAGTGAAATACAGGCTTTATTTAAAGAGTCAAAAAAGGTATATTTCTTCTACTTCTTCGTCTCTTTTTGCATACTTTGGGATGTTTGTCCTTAAGGCTATTTGCTTATCAAAATGTGTGGGTGTTGGCGACGTCATTATGACGTCACTTCATCTGACCTGCTTGGTCTTGAGTCCCACCTGGGTACGGAGCTAGGAAAGTGGATTTCCAAGTACACACGAGCTGCTGCACCGTGATCTGATCAGATCTGACGGCATTTTGTCGGTCAAATCCCGCCCGGGGACATTCCTCGCTCCCGTTTCCACACGAAAGAAACGCCTGTAACCATGGAGACTTTTTTATCTATGACAATCTATTAGGAAACTGTGTCTTTGAAAATTCGTGGCATTTGAGGTGTTTTTTTTCTAGTTATGAAACCGATTCAACCGTGCTGTGGAGATATGGGGTATTAGACAGGCATAATTGTGTCTCTGGATAATTCAGATGCTCAAGCAACAGTCACGTATAGGAAAGAATTACCAAGCAGGTCATGTCATAAAACAATATACAGGCCACACATTCTTATCTGTAACCGTGTCCCCTAAGGTACTATGACCATCCTCCTGTTTACGTATTCCTGTTTGAATCAGATGCAGTCATAATGTTCTCCACGATTCCTAAACTCAGACGTTCAATCAAATTGTGCTCTGTGTTATTGTAACGAAATAACCTCAGCTTGTACGTATATCTAATGCTTTATTTTGGGTAGTCACTTTGAAGAAACGGAAATTGGGAGTGCATGGCTAATACTATCATAATGTGAGGCGTTCTGGCAAAATACGGAACTGGGTACTGGGCATAGACAATAGTTTGTTTAAGGATTGAGAAAGTTGGGAAGTATGTGGCTAGTCAAAGTGGGGAGTCAGATTGACGTAGCCATTCTTTCCTCGACTTTAACAGCTGTAACCCGGGTTCAAAAGCCGCCTGGGTTGGGTTTTCTTCTGAGGTTTTCTCACACCTCTAAAACTGTACCTTCTTTTTATTGTCTTCATTCTACAGGTTTCTTTAGGCTTGCAAAATACAGTGCCTACACTCTAACAAAAATCTGGTTAAATTTCACCAGAGTCTGGTTGAAATTTCATCAGATTCCTGGTCCGTACACCACCAACCCCTTCCTGGTTAATTTCACAAGGATTTCCTGGTGAATGTACGTCAACCAAAATCCTGGTAAAAATACCCGGACACACTGGTAACATTTCCTGGTTATTTTCTACCAAATTCCTACCACAAAAAACTTCAGACACTTCTACTTTAGAATCAGTAGAATGTACAAAATACATACGATAGACCTGAATGCTATACAATAAGTCTAGCTACTAACTACTATAACTATACTACATCAATGACTACAACTTACAACTACTCTATACCAATGACGTGTTGCGGTTTGAATTTATATTACGCTTATTCCTGCCATGCTGAAGTCACGGTTTCAACACGAATAATTCGTGTTAAAATACAAAAAAGTGATTTCATATACAACTTGTTTTTACTTATGTTTGCAACAATCAAAATGTTATCATTGATTCGTTAGAATAATTACATATTTCGGTCAAGAAAGTGCATTTTTTGACAAAACGCCGCAACTTAACATTACTTTTGTGAACACAACTTTTGAGAGTTCTGATTGGTCAGTTGATGTTTAATGAATTAACATTTTTCCAACATTAACATTGTACATGTATGTTGTGTACCCCTTCAGTCAGTAATATTTACACAACGCATAACGTCTTACTTATTTGTTTTCTCAAATAAGTTAAGAGGGCCTAATATTTCGATCTTAACAAGATCTTTTTCAGAGACTAAATGGCTGTGTACAAGAAACAAACATATATAGGGCAACATACAACATGATGCACATCATGGATGGAGGAAGAAACACAAAAGAAAAGCACAGAGTCCAATGAAACAATCAACAGAAGGAGGATTAGGCTGAGGGATTAAAGGGTGAGGTCGGTAAGGGTAGGATCAAAGTCAGGGTAGGAACAAGAACAGAAGGGGTAAAACCTCAAGGGAGGGGGTCCAGGGGAGATCAAAGGGAAGAAAGAACAAAGAAGTATGAATAGGAGTAATGAGGAGGGGGGGGGGGTTAGGAAAACAGACAGGGGAAACCAGATGAGTGAGAACAAACAAAAACAAAATCCTGGCAAGGAATAAATCTGAAACAGATGACAAATAGAAGAAGAATTGAAGTTAATCATTTCCTAGTTGGATGTATATATAGCCCATGTGGTTGAATAGTCCGAAGACGATTCATCCAAACTTTCTCCCGGCTGAGACGGACTGAGTCTTTCCGGTGGCCAAGTGATTCTATGCCCTGTAGAATCATCAGAATTGCAATGGTTAGGCTGATTGAAGTGGTGACCGACGGGGGTATCTAGTTTCTTGGTGTTGACAGTCGATCGATGACCGTAGAAATGCTTTTTAGGCCATTTTTGGTCTCTCCGACATACTGAACTGCACAGAACCTGCAAGAGATGAGATATACGACATTAGATGTACTACAAGTGATGTTACAAATACTTTTATGGGTGGTACCAGAAGAGTGGCCAGAAATGTCAGACTCCTGGATGTGGATCTGGCAAACCACACATCTGGAACTGCACTTGAAAGTTCCGTGCTGGATGGGAGGAGATGTATCCAAGCTGGTCTTGTAGATTACGAGGGCGTCTATAAGCTAATACAGGGCTGTCGGGGACGGCACGGACAAGGCAATCTGAAGTGTGGAGAATGTGATGGCTGTCGTTAGTGATTTTGCGAAGGGAAGGGAGACTGGGGTGAAAGGTAGTTACCAGGGGGATCATGGGTTTGGCATTAGCCTGGGGGCCTTTACCTTTAGAGCCAAATTTCTGGGTACAGCTTTGGCTCTAGCAATGGCACGTTGAACTTGGCGGGAGCTGTGACCCCTGGCAACCAAGTTGTTCTTCAGTATCTGTGAATAGCGGGAGAAATCATAGTCGTTAGAACAAATCCTTTTGAGTCTGAGGGCCTGACTAAATGCTATACCAGTCTTACAATGCCTAGGGTGACAGCTGGAGGAGTGGAGATACTGGTGTATGTCTGTGGGTTTAGAATACAGATCAGTGGTTATTAAGTTATCCT
The DNA here is from genome assembly GCA_037893245.1 of Crossaster papposus. NCBI lineage: Eukaryota > Metazoa > Echinodermata > Asteroidea > Velatida > Solasteridae > Crossaster > Crossaster papposus. The sequence continues at coordinate 174,401 of JBAIAA010000327.1, read as the reverse complement.
CCTTGCAGATGGTGACATCCAGGAAGTGGGCATGATGATGCGAGTACTCTGATGTGAACTTGATGGTCCTGAGGAAGGAATTCATATAATTAGTGAAAGTCAGCAGACTGTCCTCATCACTGGTCCAGATGAAAAATACATCATCAATGTATCTCCACCAGATCCAGGGACGGCATGGTGCTGAGGCAAGCATGCGTTCCTCACCCTTTAATCCCTCAGCCTAATCCTCCTTTTGTTGATTGTTCCATTGGACTCTGTGCTTTTCTGTTGTGTTTCTTCCTCCATCCATGATGTGCATCGTGTTGTATGTTGCCCTATATATGTTTGTTTCTTGTACACAGCCATTTAGTCTCTGAAGAAGATCTTGTTAAGATCGAAATATTAGGCCCTCTTAACTTATTTGATTTGTATATTTCAGGTCATTCCAGCCAGTAAGCAGTTTGCAGCAGTTTTATCCTTATTCACGTACTTGTTTTCTAAAACTTACGTGGCCAATGTACATTCTTGACCAAGGTTACACAACTCTTGTAAAAAACGAAATTACATTTAAAACAAGACAGTTTAAACTTACAGAATAGTTGTGTATTTTCTTTTGGCAACATTTTACATAAATTGTGTCTTATTTTACCGAACTTCTTACCGGCTTTTGTTTTATAATTCATTTTGTGTGTGTACACGTATAACGGTACCGCGCGCGCCGGATTAATGACAAATGAACCCCTAAAACTGAAAGACGGCCTGCACGCCACAGGATTTTACCAGATTTATGTTAAAGTAATTTACCTAAAACCAGGATGATAATACACATGGTTTGATCATAACCAGTATCATGTTGATATGTTTGGTGATAACCAGTATAATGTTAATATTATGGTTCACCAGGAAAATTTCACCAGAGCTTTTTTTAGAGTGTATATATAGGGCGCTGTTGAGGAATCATTGGCTTCAATACCAAACAAACATTAATAATTAACACAATGGATGGAATTTAGTTATTTAAATTGTTCCCATCAGTTCTCTTATGCATCAGTGTGCTTCAAGATAATGATAACACATCATTAGCTCAACAGAGCATGCAGAATGCATCATAATCTTGGCACACTGAATATTAGTACGCGGTGGCGTCAAGTACCCTCGTGCACAGCTGCGATCCCTTATGGCCTTTCAAAAACAGCCTATTTCCGTGTCTAGGTATCCGCGGCAAAGTCAATGCGTGGAAATAGATCATGCGTGCCTTCTCTGAAGTTAAGATTAAGAATTGTTACCCTCCCCCCCCCAAAAAAAAAAAGGAAAAAGAAAGAATACTAACAACAAATGAAATTAAATAAACCAAGTACATTTTTGCTGTGAAGGTCTATTTCGGTACTCCGAAAACAATTTACGTTTTATTTAAGTTGATAATTACGTTTGCTTTAGTGACTGTCTTGCACATTTTAGCCAATTGGTATTGACATTCCGACGCTTTTGCACACACGAAAAAGCTTTTAAACATTCAACGATACGGAGGCATCGAGACTTTGAAAGGGGGTCAAAATAATTTACACAGAACGTAGGTTCCCAAAATTGTAGCGAGTCAAACAAACAATTTAGTTTACATACCATAGCTTTCAACTCGACGAGGTTTACAAATGCTTAAGAGCTTACCTCTTGCTTGCAACGATTCGTCTCTTAATAACAGACTTATACGCCAAGGATTTATGGTGATGCCAAGAGTCTAAATCGATATTCACTCCAACAGATCGAATGGAATCGCTTTTAGTATGATTTGGAAAGATATTTATTAAATAAGGTGGCTCCAGAAACTAAGATGGCGCAATGGTTATTTTATTTTTACCAAAACAATAAACTCTAAAACGGTATTGATTTCTTGGTTTTTGTTTCTTCCACACACTCAGGCTCTTTCGTCCTGCATAGTCCAGTTGCCATCTTCTACCGCTTGGAGAAGAATGATTGCTATCTGTACATGGGACAGGACGGCAAGGGGGCTCGGTTCTATTACTTGGGCTCCTTCCTCTCCATGTACGTGGTTCCTCTAGTCATCATTCTCATGTGCTACGCTAAGATTCTCGTCATCGTGTGGCGGAAAACCTCGGCCGGTACGGAGAGCGCCCAGGCGCACGAGAGATCCATCCGTCAGAAGCGCAAGATAACCCGCATGGTCTTCATCGTGGTGCTGCTATTTGCCGTCTGCTGGGCGCCCATTCATTGCATCATACTATGGGATAGATTCCGGCAGAGCTTCGATCTGAGTTTGACGACTAGTATGGCCGTGACAGTCCTGCGTTTCTTTGCGTTTTGCCTGGCCTACGCCAACAGTCTCACTAACCCCTTTATATACGCCTTCACCACGGCCAGTTTTAAGAAACATTTCAAGCGTGTTCTGTCCTGCTCGGCCCACCACGAAACAACGGAAACGAAAAGCATGGGCCCTTCCAACACCTACAAGAAGATTGGCAAGTACGTCAATGAATATTCATCCGTGAATACTTGTGACACTAAAGTGTAACTTGTGTCAATGAGGGATGCTTCCCCCTGAGTCGTTTCTCCATATGTATCAGTCTGAAACACCATGACGCATCGAAATAGGAAATAAATGCACATTTTAATTTGGAAGTCCATTAAGAGTGACCGATATGTCTCAGTGGTTACAAAGCATTAAACTCTTACATTAGTACCTCCAAATGGGCTTCTCTTCTAAAAACTGACGAAGACACTTGATGTCCGTGACGCCCACCGTCGTCAGAAATTGATTGGGATAAATCGACCGGTTCAACACAGGACCAGACGTTTTTCTGACTTGACCCCTCATGCAGCGATATGACCCGGGCTAATGGCTTCCTTTTGTCGGCCTTACTGTTTTCAGATTCCTGTTCGAGTCTCAGTCAACTTTCAAAACCAGACAGCCTGCACAGGACGTGTAGTAGCGGTTGCGGCAGCGCCACGTGAGCACTTTAACCCCTTGACGCCGGTACATTACCGGCGTCCCTTTCTCGGTTCACTGCACCGGGTTATATGCATGACTGCACGGAATCCTTTGTCCAGTAGCTGTACTGCACAATAGATCGAGCGTGCAGCTGCCTCATAGGCCATGTTCTACGGCATTTCACACCTGCCTACAGTGAGTTAGTCTTGCATACGCACTGTGGACCTCCAAACAATATAGGTCCACACGATGCGGGAAGAGGTTATGGTGTGTGGACTTGCACACGTCCACAATCCGTTTTTCAGTTTCCGAAAAAGAGCGCTAGAGGAAAAACAGGTTAGGGTTATATATAAAAAAGATAGAAGGGACAGCTGAGAGGCCCATAATCCAAATTTGAGGGTAAATTTGTTTTGGGGAAGCGAGAAAAATGAGTATTTATTCAAGGTTTGTTAACTACACGAAGACAAAGGAATGTCCACAGTGCGTATGTAAGGTAAAGCTGCATGTGTGTTCCGGACGGATTAGCGGCCCGCGGCTATAGCCGCTCCCCGGCGTTAAAGCGTTTGCCGCGTCTTCAAAACTCACTGAGAGTACGTTCTTGTCTTTTGTGTTTGTCCTCATAATCAGTATAAATATGCTTCGCTTATCAATACAAGCACAAATCAAGATATGTATTTGCGCAGTGTGTGAGATTTGTTTAAAGTAAATACGGGCAATTAAACACAATGCGGTAACATGAGCCTCAGGCTCATTGTAATGTACACGTACATGCTGAAATGGTTTAAGCATCAGACTGTTTAAGGAAACCGTTCTTTTTAGGCTGTGTTTTTACTGTTTTGTTCCTTAGAAGTAGGTTTCAACTAGAAAACAAAATTATATGTATATAAATACTATACACTCATTAGTGTTCAGACATGTTCAGACCGTCCACTAAAATGTGTTGTCGAATTTTCTAATTTGCTGACTAAGTTTATTTTCACCGACAACATAACTTGAACGTTGTTAATATTGTGCCCTGAATATATATTTTCTTCAGCGCTTCAACACTATAAAAAAATGACCGTATTGTCCACTGTAATATATTTAATTGAAATTACGCTCCCTGCGGTGCCCCTATTGCGGCGATGAAAGTAAACATAAGCACCTGAAGTTTCTTCATAATAACAATTCCTAAACTCCATTTTCACTTTTTCTGCTCATTTTAAACGAGATTGTAAAATTCGTAAATATGTGTTTATCCCTGGTAATTTCAAAGGACAAGCAATTTAAACAATGCTGGTTGGTGTCATGTATCAAAAGTGTTTTGCGAGTGCTTAATATGTGATTTCTCCATAGCTAAACGGTAATAAAGGGTATTCTTTTAAACGTAAGTATTTAGCATATGAAGCACGATATGTGGCAGAGAAACCCCCCCCCCCCCCCCCCCCCCCCCCACACCCCCCCCCCCCCCCCCCCCCTCTTTTGTGTTGACCATTGTGTTCCCGGAATCTCAGGAATTCCTTTTAGGTTTCAAGGGGGGATGGGTTAGGTTACAATAGTGTTGAGTGTGTATAAGGTATAGGGATAAGAGGGGGGGGGGGGGGGGGGGGGGGGGGGGGTACCCCTCTGCCACATATCGTGCTGGGTATAGTATTTAGGAAAGGTGAACATTAGTCACCTTTTTAAGAGAGCTCTTATTGCAAAGGCAGGAAATCAGAGTACGGAAAACAAAAGCCTTGCCGAAATCAGGGACACTCGTCGGTGGTTTTAACGAACCATGGATATTAATATTTTTATATCGCCGTTTGAAATCTTGTGTTTTTTTGTGTTGTAAAGTTTAAGCTTGGAGGTTTCCAAGACGGGCTAATCATTATATTTAATATAAAACCGCCTACAAAAGTTTGAGTCCAGGTGAAATTATACAAAACTCAAATCAAATATCGGTAAAGTAAGTATTATTTAAATTGTTATATATACAAATGTAATATACAATGGCTAAAAAGTGAATTATTTTCCCTATAATTTTGTGCCTGTATTTTAAATTTAGGCACAAAATGTATAATTCCATGTAACAAAAAAGCAAGGGGTAGAAATAGAACCTTGACATATTGAAAATCACGCTCCTTCAAAGTCTCAAACAATCGTTTTTATTAAAAATATTTATATACATTTAGCAAAAGTATACTGTTCGCGGCAAGTTAGAGGCTTTGGGACACAACGGAATGTATACAATAGTATAGGTCTAATTGCTTCCAGTGCTTATTATATGACTAATGTCTGGGTCATTACTAATGAAAACTTGCAGTGATTTGAGATAGCGTTAGTCTGTATTAATTGTTTTCACGCACAAGTCTAAACGGGTGAAAATCTTGGCTAATATGACTCAATCAACCTTGTTTGCTATACGGTCCAGCGGGTCGATTTGATCATTGGCAACTGAAAGAAGGTAGCGCGGGGCAGTCACTCGCCGTTACGCGGTAAAATGAAGGAATTTGACTTGATGCTACGCTTATGGCATTTCTTGATCAATATTGGCCAAGGATGAAAATGTCTCCGAGACGAAAAATCAATTTTCTTACGTTATAGCTTATGACATTTTATCTGTCGTGGCTGACCTATATTAAGACACGAGGTACTTGAGGGGAACAACATCTTGCCCGTTTTTTTTTTTTTTGTTTTTTTTTGTTGCGTATCATCTGCATTTTATGATCAATATCATTTTTCATATGATGTGGAATCGGGACATTAATCTTTTTCCGCAGTTGATAATCGCCATGACAGCTTCCAAAATAGATGTTGCCTTGAGGCGCAAGCCAGGTGCGAAAATGCGTGTCGGCAACCACCGGTACACACAGCTAGAGGGGAAAAATGCATTTTATTTTCAAGTGTAGCAAGAGACCAATTTTGTTCAGAAGTAAAACATAAATAACTTGTATGTTTTGGGGCTAGTGACAAAAGCACATCTGGAATATAATTAGAGATCATCAACCAAACAGGTTTTGTAAACAGTTTTTTTTTAGACTGACGTATGAACGAACTGACGGATTTATCAAATCTGACCTGGTTTCGACCGATACTTTACGACTTAACGCACAGACAAACATCGACGGCACATCTTGTTTTACTCAAAAAGTGAGGAGGTATAGGACAATCGTTGTGGTTTGTAACCCTTTTCCATGAAAGTTTAATGGACAAACAAAAGTACTTACTATAGGCCTATACCAATCAAATCTTAAAAGACGACCCTCATGTACAAAGCAGATCTGTTTAAATTGGAATGGTCGCGTTTGAATTGTTCTTTTGTGTACCATTACTTTTTTTTTTGGGGGGGGGGGATTTCCAAATTCAAATGCTGTCGATATAGATAGCTGTTGTGTATTGGTCCTGTTATAATGGGTCGATCTATAACGAGAATCATAAGTTTAACGTTTGATTTTAAGGTAGAGTTATCAGGGGGAATTTGATTTATTTTTGGTTGTAGGTGCAAAATACAAATCTGCGACACAGAAAAGTCTTGTTTAATCGCTAACAAAAATGCGATATGGTTGCCATGACTGACGACTCAAGAAAAGGTTCCTTGGTATTTGTTTTTTAACCTCATGTCAACATCCAGTATGGAAGGTTCACTCAAAGTCTTATTTTGGGTATTGCGATCACTGATTTTGCCTCTTCTTATTGGGACAACATCCCTAAACAAATGGTGCACCAAAAGGTTCACCAACCGCTGAATGTTTACCCCCAATGATTGGCCAAATCATTGGGGATTATAAAACAACGCCAACCTGTCCAGCTGTGGCCCTGGCGTGTCAGTTATTCATGAGACTACAGTGTTTGGGAACTGTTCATTGACTGGTATAGCTTTTGTTGACATTATGAAGCAAATATGTGGCAGATATACTTCTGTCTTTTTACATTAATCATTGTAGAATTCTGGAATTTTAAGGGACGCCGTACCAACCCTTATTGTACGCTTATTAATAACCCTTATTAAACTTCAAGTTCCAACATGTACTGCTGCAATTTTAGCAACATAAAGTTGTAAAGAGGTATGTATTCCTACATGATTGATGGTATATGTTTAGCCGTTTTAATTTAAAACCTCACAAATCAATGGCACCAATTTAAAGGCTAAAGTATTTACAATATCGACGATATGGAGACTGCCTTGAAAGCTGTCATTGTTTGTTGATGGTTGATGTCATGGTTGATGATCTCCAATGCATTTACCCGTCCGTTGTGCTAAGTTGGAAGGTGATCATATTTTGTGTGCTTTGTTTCTAATTGTGATTGACATGACACAAGAAAGACATGCTGTTGCCGATGATAAGGAATTCAGAGAATATCAGCAATGATTTTTAATTATGTACAGAATGTAAATGATAAAATATTATAATTATATCAAAGTGTCAGATTTGTTATGAGGAACTTGTTGTTTAATACTATTATTGTTATATTTATTGAGGATTATTTATAGGGTTGGTATTCATACGCATCGTATTTATACGCGTGCCAAAATATCGACTGGTATCTTCGTTGTAAACAGCTATTGGAATTTTGACTCATCCAGCAGTTAAAAAGGAAATCCTCCAGGTGCCCTTTTATATTGACTCAGCCGGTTACAAAATAATACCTCGCATATATCAGAACGAGTTCGTTACCTACAAAGGATAAACCGATTTTTGTGTGTAGAATACTGTTTAAAAGAATTGGGTTGATATTAGTGCGTGCTATAAAGATTTAAGAATTTGTTATTCAGTGAAATTGCAAAACTGTTAAAGTGTGCTGGCTTATATCCATGTATAACATGCATGTAGAGTTTTTCGCGTAATTATGGGAAATATTAGTACCCAATTGAGGTATTGGATGCAGTGTGGCACCCCTGACCAAATCTAGCCCGATCTAGTTTCCGATCGTGCCCACCGCCCATATATACTAGGCGCTGGAGCGCTTTGAGCCCTTTGAGCCCTTTGAGCTTTGAGCTGCATCAGCGTTTCCCAGTATGGGCGGTTAGTACGAGCGAAGATCTGGTTGAGCTTTATTTCCTTAATTCCCATGCCGATGAACACGAATACTAATACTACCCGATGAGAATCGATCTGCCGCGGCTTTTAATAATTATAAATCGACTAGAACTTAGCGCACCTGTATGCCCGGTGGACGTCAATTCATGAATTGTGTGGGGAATGGAAAATACATGTACTTCCCCCAAACCACTGTTTCCTTCCTTGGTATTATGAAATTAAGGACAAGTGAAAGTAGAATAGGTCACACGATTATGCGTATACAACTAAAAACAGCTTGAATAATAAAAACGCGTAGACAGGACTGATGTTATGACATAATGTGTACATAGTGTTGTAAAATGTGATATCTGAATGTAATAACTATACAATGTTCTAGGTTAAACACTGTATCTAAAGCCTAAGTCACATTTGCCGCGGCGGCCGTGGGGTCTAAAATATCTACGGCCAATAGCAATTATAGAGCCGCCGCAGCATTCCCACGGTCACATATTGTAGCAGTCACATTATGTGAGGGTAGCCGCATGGCGTATTTTGAATTTGTGGAGACAGAAAACCTGCGGCGGCCGTACGGCTGTTGGAGTGATGGCGCACGGTCGCCTTAGGGCACCCATGCGGCGGACGTAGGTTTTTGACAAAAACCAAGGCAGAGGCAAAGTATAGCCTCAAGGCGCCCGCAACGCCACCGTAGGGCCGCCTTAAGGCTACCCTAGGGAGCCTGTGGAATTCCTGCGGCCGCCCCAATTTTTTGGGGGTCCGCAAAAGTCAATTAGTAATTCATAAGCCGCACGGCAAACGCAAGGCCACCGTACACCCGACGTATAATCGCCACGGAACCGCTCTATCGCATTGCTACGGCGTGTCTAAGGCCACCGCAGATCCTTTGCGGCCGCCGCAGGTCTCTCTCGATTTCGGGGGGTTACGGCCGCCGTATCCTGGCCGTAGAGCAAATGTGACCTAGGTGTAACTCGTACTGGAATACCCGATACAAACCGACCATTGACAAACAAGTACTTATACATGTAGAAGGACGTGAATTGTTATCAACATTATGTCTCCGGTTTTTCTGCTGTAAATTAAACAACATTCTAAACATAAGCCTATTTCACGTTCCAGTTGCGTATGTTCAGTAGAGCGCCCTGTGTAGGCAAAGGGGAACAACATACCTGGATGTCAGCATGTAAACATGCTGTCAACCGGGTAAGTTTGTTCCCCTCTGCTGCGCTGAATTCAAGATGGCCGCGGATTATGACAGTTATTTACAGTAAAAGACATATTGATGTATAAAATGTATGGCGTGTAAAAAAACAAATTTAAAATAAATAATCAGATTTTTTGGTAAAAAAACCCCTCATTTCTTGAGCAAATTATTTGTGATTTGTCCGTTTAACTGTATACGTTACATTTGTTTATGTTAGTTGGTTTAGTTTGCATTGGTTTTGGCAGCATGCCGCTCTTTCCAATTAATCCTTTGCAAACGGAAAAAATAATAATAAAACCAAATGTTAGACAAGGACGACGTCCTTAGTCATATTCCTCAAAACCTGTGGCTTCATTAATTAACCACAGCAGTCCTGAATCCTCTAATTTTAATATGATGTTCTGCACACCCATAGTGCAGGTTAATGCGCATTATGTCGCCTCAAAGCATCTGCATTACATGACCACAAAATAATGCTAGCAAACGTTTAAGTGGGGCAGATAGGGGAAATATTTGGGGAAATTGTGACTTTGACGATACAAGCATGACATTTGTCATGCTTGCCAAAAAGTGAGAGTATGTAATGATAAAGATATTTGGATATAAGGGCCATCGCCGATTTGTCCTTATCGGTAGAATAACAGGTAATGGCAGCCATTTTGAAAATTGCTTGTTCTTCTGCCTATATGTTTTTTAAAGGACAAATCTGCGATGGCCCTATATCCATTTTTCTCATGACGTACTCGAACTGTGTGCCAAATTCCATGCTTGTTTCATCAAAGGCACAATCTCATTAGCCTGTCAGCTGTATATTTGTAGAGAATCGACAAATACGCGTACACCAAAATTCTTTTTGGCAAAAGTACTCCTTGCCCTCAATTCTATCAACAGCGAATATCAAGAGTGGATATAGATTTTCTTGTGACTCGAGCAAATACCATGTCCTCAGTTCGTCCACAGTTTTCCACTCCAGGGCCTGGTTGCACCAAACATGTCCTACATGCTTGCCGTAGGATAAGAAAATTAGGACAACCCAGACGTGTCGTAACTACGGTTGCACCAAAAAGCTTTTAGGATTGTCCTAAAATGCATATCTTACGACAAGCAGTGTATTATCCTAGTGTATAATTATAACTGTATTGGGACCGACGCAGGTCACAATCCCGAAATTAGATATAGCAACTGTACACAGCATGTTTTCAATCAAATATGTTTTATTTTTCTTAAAAAGCAATCAAATTTCATACACCAATCAAGCATGTCAATAAAGAGCATGTTCTCTCACTCATAAACAAAAAAAGAATTACCGAAATGCTATCCATGCTATCAGAAGTTATGCATGTGCATTGATTACTATTGGAAGCTGTTAAGTTTAAATACAAATGAGATTTTAATAATTGAAATTAAGACTAAAAACCTTATTTGCATTGTCAGATTTTGTATTTACAATTGGGAACAAGTTAGCACTTTTCCACCGAAAAATTAATGTCGATTTTTGTATTTCTTTTTTTGCAAGTCAATAAAAATGTATACCTTATATCCCCGTAAAAATATATATTCATTCATTCATTCATTCATTTATTTATTCATCATAAAAACATGAAAATTGTCTCCCCAGTCATTACAAAAACACATACATATAAAATTATAACGGTTAAGAATATTTTTTTTAATAGATACATATACATGTACATACATTTGTCATTAATTCGGGCGATTCACAATGCAGTGCGCCACCAAGCGTTTGACTCAAAAGAGCCACTTTTAAACTTTACGGTCGACTTCTTCCGTATATCATACTGTAGTGAAATATCTATTCTTCATTGTTCACGCGAGGTACAACACAAACATAAATGTATCTGGAAGCGTCGTTGATTAAAACATTGTTATTTGCAGAACAAAAATTGGAACTTTAATCGTGCGCGTCCAAAAAGACGTAACAACTGATGAGTTCATGCAAAATGAATGCCGTTTTTCAAACTGATGCCGACTTTTTCCCATGATGCACTGCGGGTATAGCGGGATTTGCGCCTCCAACGGCAGCTTCTATGTATTGTGAATCGCTCGAATTGTATTTTTGTCTTTGTACATTTGTCTTTGACATTCAAACCTTAATTATATCTCCTCCATAGAAAAATTATTATTATACTGTCTAATGGCTGATGGGAGAAAAGAATTCCTAAACCGATTTGTATTAATCCGAGGGAGTCTGATTCGACCTGACCTGTTGAAAATAACACTGGAATGCAAAGGGTGGTATTTTCCCGACACAATAGTCTGGAATTTTTCTCCAAAGCACTGTGTTACATAAGGAGTCCAACTGCTTAACATCAGCACCAACCAGCCTACTTGCAGCTTTGATAATCCGATTCAGCTTTCTGACATTTCCAGAAGACAGCCCACTGTATCACACAACACTACAGAATGACAAAACCGATTGTATAACTGCCTGATAAAACTATGAACGTTAAACAATTTCATGCGTCTTAAAAAAGACAAGCGTTGATTACACTTAGCACTGACTTTCTTAGTATTACATTTCCAATTCAATTTATATAGACGCCCAGATATTTATGCTCAGAAATATATGGATATATATATATTGGAGTGAGCCAAATATTTTTCATTTGTTTCCTTCAAATTCGGTCACTTCTTGTTTACTCGTCTAGTGCGTAGTCCGTTTCGATAAAAACAATTCCGAGTTGTAGATTGAACAATTTTATTTGTTCGACCCTACTTTGTTTGACCCTGCTATAATTGTTGTGTTTTGTTGGCAGAAACAATTGGAGCATTTGAACAACAATTTAAATAGTTAATCCCACGTGCAGTTTTCCAACATCTTTTAAAATCGCTGTCCGGTTCTTTTCCCCCAGCTACTGATTTTCTGAAAGATTTTTTGATAACGTATTGCCTAATCGTTTTTAACACGATTTTCGTGTTTTATATTATAATAATTGCCGTGAATGGCTACCCCAACTATTCAAGTCACCTTCCCACTAGACGTAATTTCGTGTCGTAAATTCATGTCCTACTAATGCGTAAGTTGTGAGGGTCACATCTTACGGTCATGAACGTATGGTATGACCGTAGTTGACCGTAGTAGACCCTAGTAGTTAAACGTAGTTAAACGTAGTTAAACGTAGTGGACCGTAGTTCTAAACGTACTTAGACCTTGAGGAAAGCCATGATTTGACCGTAGTTAGCCCAAACGTTTTCGACATGAGGAAAATATTTCTACGGTCACCTTAAATGCATATACCGTACTGTGAGCCTAGTATATACGTAGTTAACCCTAGTTGACCTTACTTCACCGTAGTGGGGACCGTAGTTGACCCTACTTCACCGTAGTGTGGACCGTAGTTGACCGTATTTGACCGTAGTAACCGCGGCACTACGGTTGAAGTATGGTCAACTACGGTCTACTACGGTCAATGAACTACGTTCAACTACGTTCATGACCGTAAGATGTGACCACCGCTTAAGTCAGAATGCGTACGGCAGGGAGGTAGTACATGTCGTAAAGCGGTGGTCACATTTTACGGTTATGAACGTTGTTGAACCTACACTGACCGTAGTTGACCGTAGTAGACCCTAGTAGTCGTAGGTAAACGTAGTGGACCGTAGTTCTGAACGTACTTAAATCTTGAGGAAAGCCATGATTTGGCCGTAGTTAGCCCAAAAGTTTTCAACATGTTGAAAATATTTCTACGGTCACCTTGAATGCCTATACCGTACTGAGCCTAGTATATACGTAGTTAACCCTAGTTGGCCCTAGTAGGGCGATTGCAAAACTATTACGGACAGATACGTAAATGACCTACAGAACTACGTATCCTTCCAAAATCACTGTAATGAATAATTATTGGCTATCGGTAGCGTATCCGAGTATGCAATTGGTCGGTGATGGTCCTGCTTTTTACAAGTAGGAGCGCTTGGCAATCATTACCATAATAATGAGAGGCACACGTAATTACTGACAAAAGAAATAAAGATAGAGAGGTCCCCAAGTCTCGCTAGCTCCCTGAAAATTTCCATAATAATACTCTTGTGATAGTGTATGGAAGTATAACTTCATCATTGTTATCCCTGGAAATGGTTTTCACCGCGTCTATTCCTTTTAATCTTTTACAAGCCAGATGTGATTGAGTATCGCCAAGTACAGTAAACTTTGACTGTATCGCCACGATGGCAGACATGCAGAGCAGTTGCAAAGGGTCGCTTTGTAATGAATGACCAAGAGAAGAGAGTAATTCATAGAGGATGGCTGGTACACAGAAATAACTATGTCCGCTTGTTGGCTTATGTTAGGGAGCACATTTAAAGCTTGTTTAGCTTTAAACGATGAAATCAAAATCTCAATTGTTGCCTCAAAGTGTCTCATTTACTCGTGCTGGGTCACATAATGTGCAGCAGGTGCTGTGGTATGTGCTCCCTAACATAAGCCAACAAGCGGACATAGTTATTTCTGTGTACCAGCCATCCTCTACGAATTACTCTCTTCTCTTGGTCATTCATTACAAAGCGACCCCTTGCAACTGCTCTGTCTGCCATCGTGGCGATACAGTCAAAGTTAAAGGTAGTATACACCATTTTGCAGATATCGAAACAAAATAATACCGAATTATTAAGAAATATCTTACTCATCTGAAAGTAAATAATGATTCTAGGCATCCAGCAAAATGATTGCGCTAGATATCCTGTAATTATTCTGAAAAATTAAATTTTATGAAGAAAGTTTCGCGATCGCCAGACGGCGATCGCGAAAAAACACAAATAACATAAGAATAACTGCTCGACGCCGGTTGAAAACAAACGCTGTTTTTCGTGCTTTTCTCGGCATCCATGGTTGTAAAACTTCGGACAGCTAGGTCAGTTAAATGGTATTTACTATAAAATACAACCCCCTAAATCTACCTATTCCTGATAACATAAGAATAACTGCTCGACGCCGGTTGAAAACAAACGTTGTTTTTCGTGCTTTTCTCGGCATCCATGGTTGTAAAACTTCGGACAGCTAGGTCAGTTAAATGGTATTTACTATAAAATACAACCCCCTAAATCTACCTATTCATGATAATTAAAGCAATTACCAATGGTGTATCCTACCTTTAACTGTACTTGGCGATCTTATGAAGCACGATATGTGGCAGAGAAACCCCCCCCCCCCCCCTCTTTTGTGTTGACCATTGTGTTCCCGGAATCTCAGGAATTCCTTTTAGGTTTCAAGGGGGGATGGGTTAGGTTACAACAGTGTTGAGTGCGTATAAGTTATAGGGATAAGAGGGGGTACCCCTCTGCCACATATCGTGCTGGGTATATTGGCGATACTCAATCACATCTGGCTTGTAAAAGATTAAAAGGAATAGACGCGGTGAAAACCATTTCCAGGGATAACAATGATGAAGTTATCCTTCCATACACTATCACAAGAGTATTATTATGGAATTTTTTTAGGGAGCTAGCGAGACTTGGGGACCTCTCTATCTTTATTTCGGTTGTCAGTAATTACGTGTGCCTCTCATTATTATGGTAATTGCCAAGCGCTCCTACTTGTAAAAAGCAGGACCATCACCGACCAATTGCATACTCGGATACGCTACCGATAGCCAATAATTATTCATTACAGTGATTTTGGGAGGATACGTAGTTCTGTAGGTCATTTACGTATCCGTCCGTAATAGTTTTGCAATCGCCCTACTAAATTTAAAATTCATGTTTTCCAACGACCAATCAACGAGGCTCTTCTGTCGTGGTGCGGCACGTTTGTGCGAATAGCGACCCCTTGCAACTGCTCTGTCTGCCATCGTGGCGATACACTCAAAACTTACTGTACTTGGCGATACTCAATTACATCTGGCTTGTAAAAGATTAAAAGGAATAGACGCGGTGAAAACCATTTCCAGTGATAGCAATGATGAAGCTACCCTACCGTACACTATCACAAGGGTATTATTATGGAAATTTCCAGGTGGCTAGCGAGAGTTGGGGGCCTCTCTATCTTAATTTTTTTCGTTTGTCTCATTATGGTAATTGCCAAGCGCTCCTACTTGTCAAAGGCTGGACCATCACTGGCCAATTGCATACTCGGATACGCTACCGATAGCTAATAATTAGTCATTACAGTGATTTTGGGAGGATACGTAGTTCTGTAGGTCATTTATGTATCCGTCCGTAATAGTTTTGCAATCGCCCTACTTGACCCTACTCGACCGTAGTGTGGACCGTAGTTGACCGTAGTAACCACGGCACTACGGTTGAAGTACGGTCAACTACGGTCTACTACGGTCAAATGAACTGCGTTCATACGTTCATGATAGTAAGATGTGACCACCGCTTAAGACATCAATGGTGCAACCCATTTTCGTTCGTAACTTTAGTACAGCACTTAAGACCGTTGGTGCAACCGGCCCCAGGTAATGTGCGTTTTCCCCCAGCTATTCGCAAATCAATGTAAGGAATGTGCAGAAGAATCTTTAAGTCTGTCGACGGGACTCGTAATCCCCAGCGCTACGCGGCTTCCTGATTTGCCGGGAGGCACCCGATGACAATGTCACTGATCCCGGTATCAACAGGATTTTAGGCGAGCCAAAAGTAATTTGGTTTGCTGCTTCCCCGTCCAACTTCTTTGTACCGTCTGGGTTGTGTAATCTAGCTGCCGTCAACAATTTGAGTCTGGGGTTTTCAACCGAGAACACATTTCTGTATAGAAAACTCCCCGGGGACCCAACAGGACGCATGTGTGCGCACTTCCTGTAAGGCGTCTATGACCACGGATAATAGATAGTCCTACCCGAGTCAGCAATGGTGATGTGCTAACGATTTCCGTCTTAATAGTTTTCCTCATAATGGTTGGCCAGTAGTGAACATACCCCATCAACCCACGTGGCTATTATGATACGCATGATCAATGAAAATAGCTAATAACCGGTGTGACATCCTTCCTCTGAAATAAATTGGATTGCGTATAAATGGGCTGGCATAACAAGCTGAATTATACGCCTGACTGAACAGAAGCCTTTGTCCAGTAGCTGCACTGCACAATAGACCAATGTGTGCTGCGTCATATTCCAGGTTCTCTACGGCATAGCACATCTGGCTACAGTATTAGGGACGGATTAGCGGGCCGCGATTTTTCTTTCCGTACCACTAACGCGTCAATTTGTCCGTTTCATTGGAATGGGGCGACTTGAATAGAGACTTTTATAACTTTTTCTATAAGACCCTATCTAGATGAGATTATTAACCAATAATTTGGGTTAATAGAAAAAGGTATAAAAGTCGTGTATACGAAAAACTAGGGACTGTATACAATTAACTAGGGACTGTATCCATTAATTTTGGTGAATTATGGCTGTCAACGTCGTTGGTCTTCATACGTTCCGCGCGTATCAAAATCGATTCGTATTGAAGCGCGCGCTTTGGTCTCCATTCAAGTCGCCCAATTCGAATGAAACGGGCAAATTGACGCGTTAGTGGTACGGAACAAAACATCGCTAGCGGGCCGCGGCTACGGTAGCCTTCAATACAAGCATATAGAGCAAGATACAAGGCTGTGCTGTATCTGCAATGTATTTACATGTGATAAGTGCATGTGGGCTGCATTGCACACAATGTACATTGAACATGTGTTAGTACGGGGCTGACTAGCCACCCGTGTGGAGTCTAATCAGCCCCACAGCCTTGACGGACGTATAGATGATGTGCCTCTGTTTACATCTGTATTCAAATGTGCCCGTCAATATGCGCACGAATCATGTTTTACATAAATTTGGTTAAGAGATGACATCAGAGGTCACATAATTCAAAGGCGATCTGACCTGCGACGTTAGTCTTTAAGCAAATTTTATGTAAAACACGATCACTGCCGGGCACATTTGAATACAGATGTAAACACGTGACGTCAGAGGGCACATCGTCTATACTGTCAGGTTTAGTTTTTCTTTACTATGCTTCGCGAATCAAAGGCGAAGGGGGGGGGGGGGGGGGGGGGGGGGTGCGTATGCAAATTATCACTACCAATTTATGTGTATTTTTCAATGGCCAATCACAGTTCACCGACTGTTGGCTTGCATCGTGCTCCTGAATTATCGCCTATTCAGAATGTCCAATCAGCTTCTTAGAATTTGCAAATGCTATTCAACGTGACAATGCAATCAAAGACCAATAAGATCCCGTGGTTTGAAAGCAGCGCCTTCATTAACATAACAACAAACCCGGAATTGTACTAACACTTCAAGGCTGTGGAGCTGGCAAGTCAGTCCTGTACAGTACACATGTCAAATGTACATGTACAGTATGTAAGATGCAGCCCACACTGATAACATGCAAATACGTTGCAGTTACAGCGCAGCCTTGCATTCAAGGCTACGACTATAGCCGCTCCCCGGCGTTGGTCTGACCCAACTATACTGTTCTCCCAACTACACTGTAGTTATAAAACCCTATTCCACAACAAGTAGCCGAGATCTTAATATAGACACAAATAAAAAAGCAAGGCCATTGCTGAGGTCATTGAAGGTAATCACTTGTATCGCCCGTCTGTCACCGCGTCAGTCACGGTTTAATACGCCGGATCAAGATACTGATGAATACCCAACTCCTAGGGGGGAAATAGTACACTGAATAGTAGATGCGTCATTCCGATAACAAGTTCAGAAAAAACTGAAACAAGAAATTTAAAAAAATGTTAACTGGCTTATACAAATATTAAAGATTGAAGGTTATTTTCAAACAAATGACACCAAAAAGACATGGCAGGGTCAGCAAACCATTACAGGGTAAACCAAAGAAAAACAGAATCACTGTAGAAGATGAAGTCGATTATGCCCACATTCTGAATAGTTTTTACAGTAGGTTTGATAAATATGATAATAGTGTTCAAAAGGAAGAAGTTATTGACCAGGTGCGAAGCTCCTGTGGTGAAAATATTATAATTAGAGTTGATGAAGTAAAATCTCTTTTTACGGGTCTAAACTTGCGTAATGCAAACGGGCCTGACTCAGTCACTTGTACGGTGCTGAAGGTATGTGCTGACCAATTAGCAATCCCATATCAAATGTTGTTTCAAAAGTCGTTAAGTCGTGTGTCAGTTCAGAGTGGGTGTAAATTTTCTGAACAGTTCCGACTGAATAAATGATTCTAGATTACTAGTAAAATAGTTCTCCACATTTCATCGTGCAGTTAATTAATAATCCTGCTGTAAAGAGCCAACTATTTTGGCATCAGGGACGTTCAAAGACGTAATGCGCAACGTTACAAAATCCGTTCGCGAATGACGCAATCGCATCACGTGTTACGAATTGTCCAATCCCACACCAACTCTTCCGTGCTAGGTCCACGGTCATGACATGACCTACATTTGTCATCAAACATGGCGACATCCAGTGCAGACGGTGCGTCAAAGTCGACGTAAAATGTGAAAAAGTGAAGACCCTCACAAATGTCAGATGGGATCAATTTACTTCCTGTGCCAAAGAGTGGCTTAATTTCAGCGGCAGAGCTCGTGAAATAACTGGACATACCCACAACGTGTGGGCGTGTCGTTACGCATACGATTTGCATTGGTAAAGTATAATGCCCTGATGCTTGGGCCCTGCCGCACTCACACACAATCCGACCTGGTACCGTGTACTACATTTGTTTACAAAGTATAAAACGCCTGAATGCTGCCATGGTTTCACCCCCGAAAATCCCCTGGGCAAGATCAAAATCGTCTTCTGGACATGCTGGAAATGCTGGACATGATGAAAGAGATTTAAGTTCGGAGGTATTGCTTTTCAAACGTGGAAAATGAATCTCGGACATTAGCTGCAAAGTTCTACAACAAGCAGACATTTCTGATGGAGGTAGTTATTTTATGTGTTCATGTTAATTTCTGTAGGTTGCATATTGTTTGACTCTCATGTGCTATATTTGGTCATCTGGTATAAATAGAAAAATATTAGCAATAGCCAATATCGTATAATAAATTAAAAGTTGCTATTTTTATGACAGTCGACTGTTGCACATAGTCACTTGTCCAGCAAACGGTTTTCATCAGATACTCACCTGTCTATATTACTTTTTCGTCTGATACATAACTGAAGTTATCCTTAGCACTCTGCTTCCACAAACATTAAAAAAAAAAAAGGCACAAGATTGTCTACACTGCTACTTTAATTGTCAGCTAAATGTCGAAAATCGGGAGTCTTCAGACGAAACTTCAACTTCAAGTGAAACTTAAGAGTCACAAACTGTTAAAGCGAGAGAGATGATGCATCGTGATCATGTCGTATGCTTTTGCTGGCCAGCATTCTATTAAGAGCTTCATTTATCATACAAAGCAGTTAGACTGAAATTCATATTTATGATTTCTCATGCAATTGCTCAGATATCTGCAGTATTTGCTTGTATTCCTTTCCTGGTTCCACAATTTTATTATTTAGGTATAAGGTTGTGCTGCAGTCATTTAGTTGGCACTTTGCAGAACACGAAAGTGGGGTCTGGGTACTTTGTCAGTATATCATGGTTGAAACTTTTTTTGTGACTGAACAAAACTATGCTGATTAAAAAGGTTAATAACAGAGGTATAATGTTATAAGGGGGGGGGGGGGGGGGGGGAGGGGGGTGGGGCAGGACAATTTGGTTCATTGGCCACCCCACTTTTTTCCTACGGGGGAGGAGGAGCATTGTAACACCATTATTTGTCAGGTCCCCAAAGTAATGGCCCTTGGAAAATTCCACTAAGTGCCTGGAAATACTTGTAAGTAAGTGTATGCAATTAAAATTCATTATTATGTTTTTATTATTATAGATTTGACCTTACGGAATACGATTAAAGATGTCCCTGCCATGACTTGTCCTTGGCCACCAACGTCAGATGAGTAACTTTGGAGTTGCAAGAAGCTTTTTTCTTTGGAACTTTTCCACTGAATGGCTTGGTATATTTGGATAACTGAAGCGCCAAGCATTACAACCTACGCAGATGTAAAATTTAAAGATAAGATCAATCGTGTCCTTGTCTGAATGCAGAGCTACCATGTCCAGATCTGTGCAAATGCACAACTTTACAGAGGTAGCTGATTTTGAAGGTTTAGGCGAGGGTGACTTGTAGCATAAACTTGAATGTTGAGTTATTAGGAAATTTGTTTTGCAGTTCTAGTTAGATGAAATTAAACTAAATTAAATTATCAGGAAGAACAAAACATTCAGATTTTACAATTATTATATCCTTCTGTTAATTAGTTTTAGGCCAATTCAGTACCATAAAAAAAAGAATTTAATTGGGTGCAATTAAAGGCTAATCATGTGAACGTTGACATATACGCTTGCCACGTTGAGCCAACACACTCTTTTAAAAATTAACTGCTACAAAATAGCACAGGTTATGGTTTTATTTTACTGCTTTTGTGGATACATGACAAGTCCCCAAAGCAAGTCCTCAATTTTATATTTTGGCACAAAACACTTTCATACCCAGATGGCCGGGTCAAGTGTGTACACAATGGCTCTTTTCTGGAATATTTATACCAAACTCGGGATTCTGACAGGCCTTTGATTAATAATTGTAAGCCTGTTTCATTACAAGAACAAGTTTTTGTCAATTTGTTACAAGTACATGCAGTGGTTTTGTCAAGGGGTACCTGATTCCCATTTTTAGAGGGCCACATCTTTTCTGTTTTTATGTTTGTTCTGCTGCCAACAGAATATTTTATTGTTTTAAAGCCTAAATGTTAAAGCCTATTGATGTATACCGTTTAATAATTTAGATTATAATGACATATTTTTTGTGAGAGTAAGGGCAGTTGTGATGTCCACCAGATCAGAACATATCAAGATCTCGGATAATAATTCCTTAGATACAGATGCAAATAAAAAGGTCTTGTTGGTGTTTTGCTGTGTTATAAATTGTCAATATACATATACATGTACATAAAACAATTGTTCTTTACTATATACAATTTCATATGTGTTTTTTCCAAAATTTAAAATGTCAAAGAAAGGCCTCGGACCGCAAAAGTGTTAGCAATGTTAATGTCCCTATAAGTACGCGGCGCGACACAGCCCCTATAACATGGCGCACTTTGATTGTTCGGTGCCTAAGTTTGAAATTAAATTTTACAGCTTGTGAAATTCCTTCAACCTGTAAACATTGCTGTTCATTTTAAGTTTACAAAATTAACACATTTATTGTTAGTGTGATTTTCTGAGATTTGTGTTACGTTTATGAGGAGTGGTGACGATTTTGTGGTCATTTCCTGGACAGCACTTTTTGTTTGTATTTCCGACTAAATTAAATTAAATTGTTAACAAAGGTTCAAAAGCACGTATTATGAAGACTAATGTTCCAGTATTTAGCTCCATGAATTTAAAGTCTATGAACAGAACAGGTTCGGAAACACCGCACCAGGAAAGTCGAGGGATACGTCAAGAAATTGCGCCACGACAGGGGACCCCGCATAATAATGGCCAACTTCGATGGAGTGTAAAACAAATAACTGCAGCATTTTTATTGGAGAACTTTTAACATGACGTTTGTGATGTATTAAACCTCACATATAGGCAATACAAAAGTAGACCCAGTGTTGCTGGAGCGAAACGCATTTTACAGCCTGTTTTTAAAGTTCGGCTGACGACCTAACTTGTCCTTTGAAATATAGGGGTAAAATAAGAAGCAATTTCCTTTTTTTTCAAAATGGCTGCCGTTGCTTGTTTTTCTACCCATTTCTTCAAAGGACAAATCTGCGATAGCCCAATATATCAAAATCTCTTTCTCATGACATAACCTGAATGACGCCAAATTCCATGCTTGTATCGTTAAAGGCACAGTTCTCCCCATATATTTTCCCTTTCAGCCACACTAATTGTATTTTTTAGGCATCCATTGACCGCCATTTGTTTCATCTTGCCTCACAAGACGATGCTAAGCTCAATAACGAAGAAGTGGTAGTATACTCCACTAACGATGAGTGTAAACGACAGGACAAGCAAAGTTTCGATTTCATCCAAATGACTTGTTTCGATTATACTGCAATGTTAATAATAATAATAATGAATAGTAATAGTAAGTATTACCACTACCACTAGGAACACATCACATACCCCCCCCCCCCCCCCCCCCCCACCCACCCCTCCTTCCAAACAAAAAACTACAATAAATCCAAAAAAATAATCAAAGGAACAAAAACAAAACCAGTTGACCACCCAATGTTTTGCATTAAAAAGCCAATATCTGGGTTAATTTTGAAATAAAACCCCGTTTTAATATGTTTTACCGGCCATTACAAAAGCGTTGTCACTTAAAATTACCAAATCTCATATTCAATTTCATCCGAGAAAAAAATTCACATGGTAAATTAGCACACATCAGACTAATTTATTCAACATAAGTTTGAATTTGATTGATATTAGACAAATTCGATATATGAGTACTACCTTTCCGCAACATCATAGATGAATTTGATCTGTATATTGAACAATATTCCGGAGACAATGTTTGGAATTGATTGATAAATGACTTTTGCTTTTGTAAAAGCATGTGAATTTTTTTCTCGGACGAAATTGAATGTAAAAGTTGTTTAAAAATAGCAGGGAAAACTTATACTTGTCGAAAACAAGCGTGTATAGAAACTGCATGCCCTGCTGTTAGAGCTCAGATATGATAGAAATATAACTTTGGAAAAGTGCCCGGAATTCCCTGTTCCCCTGGCAATTGGATTTTTATAGCCACCGTAATTGTCGATTGAGCTCTTGTTACATGGATGCGTTGCTAAACATGAAATACGGGACAAAGCCATTAACAATCCCTCGGGATATTCAAGCGCAATAGGAGACGGAGGGAACCCCCACCCTCCTTTGTGGTGGTTATTTTGATTGCCGAAAGTTGTAGTTTATAAGGATTAGGTTTTTATAGGTTATAATATATAGGTTTTTAGGGCTACTGGACCAAATCGGGATTTCTTTATATCATTTTTCTCCTAGAAGGATTCTCCATCCATTGGTATAGGTAGTTTGGGCTTTAGGTGGTGGAGGCGTGCTGGTCTGTTTGTTATGGCCACTCTGTACAGCATCAATTGTTTGGGTACTTTTTTTTTTTATATTTCGATTATCGAATTACATATAGATGTCACTAGTTGAAATAGCCTACTATTACGTTTAGGTAAAATTATCGGCGTGTATTCGGTTCTTGTGTGTGTTTTGTTTTACGCTTACAGCGAAACAAAATCCCCGTTATCATTGGTGTGATATGCAATTTGATATTTATTTATTATAAAATAAACACTTCTGCGAAAGACGTCTGTTTTTCAAGCATCATTTTCATCTTATTAAAACTTGCACCGATTTCTCAGTGGGATACAAAATAAACAAATTACAGGAAAGTTTATATGCAGATTTTGATATATATACTCTTATTTGGCACGGACTGAGGATTTAAAAGACGCTTTCCTCGGTACTTGTTAGTTTCTTCTCAAACCAAACCAAAAGTAGTGTTGACATTGTTTGGCAAAAGCCTCCTGTGAAACCTATCGCGGCGTTCCATCCAGCCTGGCTGTTACACACATGTATCAAATTGTATTTATATTAATACCAAGATGAAATAACGCTGAATAATTCGCCCATTTCCCAGGGCGGCGATTTTCACCAATGAATTTTTCATAGCCCCTCCTGTTTTCCATATCAAAACACTTTGAGCCCTTTGCATTCGCAGGAATGTGACACATCTTGGTCCAGAGAAACGTGTTACGTGTAAGATGAGACCAAATATAATACCAGATAATAAGACGGAAAGGGAAGAAGCAGACAAATGCAACGACATTCTCGGCGGTAGAGTTTCTATTTTGAAAAGAGTTTTTTTCGAGTTCGATCCTTTGTTTTCAATCAAATGGGTATGCGTTAAATTCATTGCAGTCATTGATATGTTTTAAAGGTAGGATACACCATTGGCAGATATCGAAAATATTTACTACCGAATTAGTAAAAAATATCTTACTCATTCGAAAGTAAATAATGATTCTAGGCATCCAGCAAATGTATTGCACTAGAAATCCTGTAATTATTGAAAAAATTGAATTTTATAAAACAATATTCGCAATCGCCGGACGGCGATCGCGAAAAACAAAAATAGCATAAGAATAATTGCTCGACGCCGATTGAAAACAAACGCTGTTTCCAGTGCTTTTCTCGGCATCCATGATTGTAAAACTTCGGACAGGTCAGTTAAACGATATTTACTATAAAATGCAACCCCCGAATCAACCCATTCATGATAATTCAAGCAATTACCAATGGTGTATCCTACCTTTAATGGTAAGATACACCATTGGTAATTGCTTGAATTATCAGAAATGGGTGGATTTGGGGGTTGTATTTTATAGTAAATGTCATTTAACTGACCTCGAAGTTTTACAATCATGGATGCTTTGAGAACGCCAGAAAAAAAACGGCGTTCGTTTTCAACCGGCGTCGGGCAGTTGTTGTTATGTTCTTGTTCTTTTATGGCCCTGTCACACCAGAACGTTTTAGGTCAACGCGCGAGTAGCGCGTTAAAAATAGTTGATACGCTGGCAAACGCTGAACTTCCACAGAAAAAGTCAAGTGGAACCGTGATTTCAGCGTGTCCATAACCCGTTGATAACGGGTTCATAGCGTTCGCCAGCGCGTAAATAACGCGTTAGTTACGCGCTCGACGACTGATGAACGACTGCCCAGCGCGTGAGTAGCGCGGTCCAACGCGCGCCAGCGTACGGCAACGACCACATGATTAGTTGTATAAAAAGCCGACGCGCTACCACAGTAATGGCCCTGTCACACCAGAACGTTTTGGGCCAACGCGTGAGTAACGTGTTGGAATTTCGGCAACACGCGGGTAAACGTTGACCAACGCTAGGCTAGTGTTCGCAACACGCTGAGCGCGTTACCCACACGCTGGAACACGCTGTCACACGCTGATGCAAAAATACATTTTTCAACATACATAAAATTGTCAGCGTTTGCCAGCGTGTGACTGCACACGCTGGCGGCGCGCAGGAAGGTCGTTACTCACGCGTCGAACGCGCTAGACGATCGTTACCAACCCACTACTCACACGCTGGCGACCCGCTGTCGTATTTTTACTATAAATCAGTGATGCGTTCCTCACACGCTGAGCGCGTTCCTCACACGCTACTCACGCGCTGGCATACGCTATGAACCCGTTATCAACCTGTATGGACACGCTGAAATCACGGTTCCACTTGACTTTTTTCTGTGAAAGTTCAGCGATTGCCAGTGTATCAACTATTTTTAACGCGCTACTCATGCATTGGCCTAAAACGTTCTGTTGTGGCAGGGCCATAACCAGCGTGTTGCCAGCGTACGCCAGCGTACACCAGCGTGTGAGTAGCGGGTTGATAACGATCGTCTAGCGTGTTCGACGCGTGAGTAACGAACCCCGAACGCGCCGCCAGCGTGTGCAGTCACACGCTGGCAAACGCTGGAAGTTGTAGGTATGTTGAACAAAATATGTTTTCCTCAGCGTGTGACAGCGTGTCCCAGCGTGTGAGTAACGCGCTCAGCGTGTTGCTAACGCTGGCCTAGCGTTGGTCAGCGTTTGCCAGCGTGTTGCTAAAATTACAACACGTTACTCACGCGTTGGCCTAAAATGGTCTGGTGTGACAGGGCCATTAGCGATTGCCGTCCGACGATCGTGTATTTTTTTTAAAATAAAATAAAAACAATTTCGGAACAATTACAGGATATGTAGTGCAAACATTTTGCTGAATGCCTACAATAAATATTTACTTTCAAATAAGTAAGATATTTCTAAATAATTCGGTGGTAAAAAAATGTGATTACTCCAAATGGTTTATCCTACCTTCAATCTGTTGCTAGAAATGCCATGTGAAACAACCTCAATGAAATTTCCATTGTTTTGAATTACATCCGTTATTTTAATACTTACATGCATACACACATAGGAGTTTCCTTTGTTCCTCTCGAAAATTTCCGACGGCTCTGATTGGTTTTGTACATGAATCTCAATCGAGGTCGTCCTCGATTCTAACCCTAACCCCAATTCACCTTCGTGTCGCCAGGTATGTGTCCTCCATTTAAACCATAAACAAACGCACACAAGTGGGTAAATGCCGTCAATAGGGGACGGGGCATTGTCCGACCGTCTTCCCTCTTTTGTTTGTACTCTAACGTTTTCGGATGATCGCCATAGGATTTGCACACGAGTCTGAATCGGGGACCTTTGCGGAATAGGGGACCCCATTGTTCCCTTTGTCATACGTCCCCTATTTCAATCAAAAACAAACTCACGCATACACACATTCTTTTGGTACATAGCGTTATGGGGACAACCCATAGGGTTTGTGTGTAAACTGAAATCTCTCTAATCTCAAACTCAGAACACTCTAAAATTCTAAAATTTTCAGGATCACCCTAATTTGTCTTCTTCTTCATTTTCTTTCATTAGGCCTATACCCTAACCCGATTTTACCTTGTTCTACCTTTACTGAACACCCAACGCGCTATGGGGACTCGAAAATGTCCCCACTACTCGGTCTGTCTTTTCCAAACAAAAGAGCCTGTCCCCCTAACGCGGCGAGTGCCTACCCACGATCACTCACACACCTATAAACTGATCTAAGTTGTATTATTTTGTAGTAGTATTTATTTTGTCAATCTTCTATTTAGGCAAAGATCTGTATTTCAAAAGTTAGTTGAAAAGAGGAAAATGATTTAAAAACATTTCTCGAGTACACACCCATTACATCGAGAAACCTGTTCGGTAGATTTTTTCATACGGATCTAAACGGAAATGTCTCCATTATCTCCAAACAACCTCAGCTCCCCTTGACGTAGGAAGCGATATTTGATACCTCCTTTCAGAGAAAGGGTTGGTTCGCGTGTTATTCAGACTTCCGCCGTCATGCTACGCCACTGTCGAAACATAAAACCATTAAACCATTAACCTAAAAAAGGAACCGAAAGCCAGAAAGATATAAGAGCGAAGGGGGCGATTTATGGCGGTACATGCAGGCGACTTGTAAAACTATCTACTAAAAAAGAAACAATGACGACAAATTCAAGCTCTCTTATTAATAAACAAGAGTGCTAACGCGTTCTAGAGACATCGGTAATTGAAGTGGGTAAAACTTGCAGGAAAAATAATAAATAACTCTCCATGGCTCCTCGAAATTTACACAATAATTTTAATTCATGAGGGATTCATAAACGCATTATAACCTCAATATCTGGTGCAAGGAGAGACATTCTGATTAAGTGAGAAATAAAGTATGGCGAATGACTGTCTAACGAAACTTGAATATACCCCCCACCCCGCACCCCCAAAGAATAATACAAGGAAAAACAAACCATCAATCAGATAGCGATTCGCAGAGACAACATACATACACAGGTATATCTTTGGTAACCTGAGCATCGTGCGGGCACGATGTTAAAAAAACAAACGTTTGACACTATTCTGTCTATTTTGGAAGAGTAGCGACCCGATTAAAACACCCATTCCTACGGCTGCTGCAGTACAATCGATGGCAGGCATTGATTTTGAGAACATTTCCCCTAGCCTATATACATGTACATGCATGCACTGTGCAAATCTGGAAGACATACAACGACAAATGGGATGTTTCCAGTCCAGCAAGGACAGACACCCCCACCCCCCTCCTTCCCTCCCCCCACACACTTCACCTTTCCCATTTTCCTCTTCCTTTCTCGTTTCCCCTGTGGAATTGCCCTTAACGTTTGACCAGAATACACTATACCCAGACAGATATGGGACCGATCGAGCGAATACATTTTTCCTAAATTGTAGCCATTAATATACCTTTGAAGATCGTATACCCCAATTGCAGACATCGACACATTAATTACGACCGAATTATTAAGAAATATCTAAACGAAGTAAATAATGATTCTAGGCATCCAGCAAAATCATTGCGCTCGGTATCATGTCATTGTTCCGAAAATTGTATCGGCACCCGTGATTGTAAAACTTCGCCAGTTAAACGACAATTACTATAAAACAGCCATACAACCCCCAAATCCACCCAGTCGTGATAGTTCAAGCACTTACCATATATCCTACCTTTAAGGTAGATTGAAAGTGACCTGCTCCAACGAAACCCGGACAAATTCACAATTTTTGTATTTTAGATTTAGCTTTTTTCAAATTATCTAGGATCTTAGCTTTAAAATGGTGTATCATTTACATGTGTACCCCTACCCTATCTCCCTTGGGGAAGAATTTTATGATAAAACCCTGACAACCTCATTGTTAGATGAACAGCTTTGAAGTAAAGAAAAGCGTATTATTTCTATACACAATTGTTTCAGAACATCGAAAGAAAAAAAAACCTCTAGGTGACGGATTATGTTCAAATTTGGGGAGATTGTAGATGAATAATTCGTGATTCAGCAAAACCCAAAACCTCAAAATTGTAAAATCCACCCCGAGATGGCTTCACGAGTACATTGTAATAAAACACAATGTGCGACTTTCTCCGAGTTTTGTTGAAACAGGTCACTAAATTGTGCCCAGCGTCGATCCAGTTAAAGCAAAATGCTATCTTATCCTAATTGCCAACAAGTCTGTTGGCCAACAAGTCATGCTTCAGGGCCCAATCTGACACATAAAATAAATGTGTCAGAAAAATGTGTTACTTTTTCTGCAAGAGACTGATACAGAGCATCGTATCAGGTCGACCACATAAATTGTTGCCTATATACGCGGTCTGCACGTAGGTCCAACGCCTCATAGGTCCGACGCCTCATAAGTCCGACAAAATCTCATCCCCCAACCAATTTATAAAGGCGCATAAGTCCGACGCCTCATAAGTCCGACGCCTCATAGGTCCGACGCCTTATAAGTCCGACGCCTTATACGTCCGACGACTTGTAATTGTAGGACTTACGAGGCGTCGGACCTGTTCGGCGTCGGAGCTACGAGGGCGTCGGCGCTACGGGGGCGTCGGCGCTATGAGGGTGTCGGCGTTATGAGGGCGTCGGCGCTATGAGGGCGTCGGCGCTATGAGGGCGTTGGCGCTATGCCGAAGGGCGTCGGCGCTATGCCGGAGGGCGTCGGCGCTGTGAGGGCGTCGGCGCTATGAGGGCGTCGGCGCTATGAGGACGTCGGCGCTATCAGGGCGTCGGCGCTATCAGGGCGTCGGCGCTACCAGGGCGTCGGCGCTATCAGGGCGAATACCATAAGTCCGATGCCTTATAAATCCGACTCCTCAAAATTCCGAAATTTCGGATTTATGAGGCTTTGGACTTACAATACGGCCCCGCCTACACCTTCAAGCAATAATACAGGTGGTTGTAAAAGATGTAAAATCCAAGAATCAAGGGTGACCTATTCATGGATGACATGTGAAGCATCGCATGTGAAGCAAGACTATAGCAACAATATTCGGCTCCAAATGCGCTCTTGAAAAAGCATTAGAGATTGTTTGAAGTATCCTCTCTATAATTATGTTATACAGAAGATATATTATTTTGATGTGAAGAAAATGCAAGTAAGACTTTCCGATGATGACTTATAGTCTAGCTTACTTTAACGTCGCTAAGCTTACATACGAACTTAAAATAATACTGTATAGCAATGTTTTTGTTTGAGGACATTTGCAAATTCGCCTAGACAGCCCATGATCTCTATAGGCCTCGATATTGTTTTCCTCTAGTAGCGGCTGAGCAGAATCGCTTGGGAGGAAAACATGAATTAGAGAGGCGTATTTACAGAAACGCAGACTTCGTACATTCTGCAAAGCAACAGTAATTATTTAGTTTCCTCGGCGAGACTAATTCCTCGAGGCGTCCACACAATTAGTGTTATGGCTTTGCGTGTTGCACGAGCCGGGAAAATGGCATCAAATTTTAATTGCAGGTGAGAATATGTCAGCTGTCTGCAGCACAATACAGCGGCGTGGTGGGTATCTATTCACGAGGTTGCCGTACAAAGTGAGCGGTAGTTTCAGTTCCCTTTGTTGCTGCGGAAGCCAATTTCAAAAGAGCACGTTATTACACCTCATTGGTGTACACCAACGCTGAAGGGAAAGTTGGTATCACTGATGCAGCGTTAATGAAAAATTGTACGGTAAGAAGAAAGAGGGTTTGGTTGATTGCTTCAAAATGAGAACACGTGACCACAGGGACATTCACGCGCGATGTCAATTTTGTTTGGAAGCTGCGCCGTTATTATGAGTATTAAAAAAAATTATTTGATATAATCGTCGTTAAAGCTAGTATCTTTTGCAGCTGTTTATAAAGTAACCAATGAAATGCTGTTGAAAAGATTACTTGTTGTAAAGATATAATGACACGAAATTCCCTATAAAATAGACCTAAGACCTAATGACACAATGGCTTTGTTTACACAATACGCTTTTCTATTTGAGCGAAGTTGGGTCACCGGACGAAGTAGGGGCACTTAATACGTTCATAGGAAAGCGCAAAATTAATGGTAAACAAATTAAGCGGAAGTCATTAGGTCTTGGGGTTATTATTCCTACTGACATGCTGTAATCGAAGACAAATAAATACAATGATGTCATTTCTCAAAGATGCGTCTCAGAGACGCATTTTTGGAAATGTCAATCAGTAGTTGGTGTATTTGCGAATGGTGCCCACAAGCCTCCAAACGACTCAAACACGCGCGAGGGCGCTATACAGTGCGTGAAGCAAGTGTTTGTATGCGCTTTCCTGTGTGATAGGATGCCCCTACCTCGTCTGGCGTCCCGACTTCGTTCCCTCAGGAAATCGCATTATGGGTGCACTAGCCTAATTCAAGCCCCATTGAAACCAGTGTAAAATCAATAACGTTCAGGGCCAAGTTTCATGCAAACCGACATCACTGGGGTTTCTCAAACAACAATCAGATTATTGTCTTGTCCTTTATCTTTCCATTTCTTTTCAATTTTTGGTGGATTAGCCAATTACATGTTTTTATATTCACACCAAAGAAACTCACCTCCCGAAAAGTGATACTTTCCTAGCCTGCATCGCAGCCATTTTACAAACTGCATCCCTCAACGTTCTAGGGCAATTAGGACCCATTTTCAACCGTAATTTTATCAAGTCTGCCCTCAGATTGAAGCTCAAAAACCAGGAAGTTCATCCTAGGCTATATTTACACGATCCCACAAATTGTTTATAACCAAACGGCCTCTTTTTTCAAAGAAACAACATGGGGGGGGGGGGGGGGGTCAGATTTCATGCTAATGATCTCGCGTAGAAATCCCCCCTCAATTAGGGTAGTGCACCTTTATGTAAACACAGCCATTACGTCAATATGTCTCAGGTCTATTAAAATCACATTCTTAGAATACTATTTTCTCGGAACATTTACGGAACATTTACGTTTTAAGCACTTTTGTTGTTTCAAACGATACAAATGCATAACTGGCAAATGACATACGATCTCTTTGTTGCCAACTAATTATGAAAAGACTATGATAAGGTAAAGGTAGAATACATCATTTGCAGATATCGAAAATGTTGACTACCGAATTATTAAACAAATTCTTTCAAGCAAAATGTTTGCACTACATATCCTGTAATTGTTCTGAAACAAATGAATTTTATTTAAAAAAAAAATACACGATCGTCGGACGGCGTTCGCTCAAAAAAACCACCTAAGAACAACAAGAATATCTGCCCGACGCTGGTTGAAAACGAACGCCGTTTGTCTTGCTTTTGTCCTCGGCATCCATGATTGTAAAGCTTCGGACATGTCAGTTACAACCCCCAAATCCAGCCATTCCTGATAATTCAAGCAATTACCAATGGTGTATCCTACCTTTAAAGGGCAACTTTAGTTCATCTTACCTCCACAATTATTATTTTAAACCTATTAAGCTTTCGCAGGCAAGTAAGACAACTTATAATAACACACACGTTTATGGCAATTTTTGTCCTAATCTCCTGCAGACTGTCGCCATTATTGCTAGACTATTGCCGTTACTGTTATGTGATGCCATTCCTTAACATGAAACAATTACATCAGCTTAACCGGCCAAAGTAAGGCTTACCAGAGCGGAGTTGTCCGGGCGGGCCATTTTCGGCCCTCTGCAGCGAACATTTTGAGCGGTCGTGCTTCGACCTAGAGCGCCTAGAGGGACCCCATCTTTATCCTCGCTCGAGTCCGTGTCTGAATAAGAAATACTGTGATTCGAATCAGACGAATCAGTACTGTTTTCGTCGGATTCACCAAAAACCGAGAAAGAACTTCACGATCGTCGTGAACAAAGTGCACAAAGATTACCGTGCACAAAGCATACGCGATTCGTACACTGTGGGTGCATCAACACAACACAATGTGCGTACGTGGCCACGCAAACCCGTCTCGTACCTAGACGTCGCGTAACGACTATCGATAATTTGTTCAGGTCCTGCCTTAGTTTACGTCACTCATTTTTAGTGGCCGCGAAATTTAAAAAGGAGGGGGGGGGGGTCATTTTTTGGACGGCAAATTACTACACTAAACGTACACTAGAACCAGTTTTGCTTTTTATTCACATTTACTACACATCAATCTATTAAATTTAAACAAAAATTGCGTAATGAAAATGTTAGACTGCATGTTTCCTTTAATGTATATTTAAAAAAAACGAAGGTACTTCAATGTTCTATGAACTGTAAAAGTATTTATAAATTATCTAAAAAAGGGTCAGAGGCATTATAAAGTAATCTTAAAGCGAGGATATTTTATATTTTATTTATAATCTTTTTGGAGGGAGTGTTCGGTCAACTAAAAGTCAAAACGAAGAGGATATTCGTTTTTTTAAAGAACATTGCGGAAGATTAACAATTACAGTAAGGATGAAATTGTATAGGATGGATACTCTATTAAGTTGTAATTATCAAAGCGCGGAAAATATTATTAAGAAAGGAGTACTACGATGAGTAATCATTACAGCGCGGACTTCTTTGGTTCTTCGATTATTATCAAAGCTAATTATGGTAACATTTTGAGTTGAAGATTAAGGTATACAAAATAACGACGGCGCTTCAAAGGTCTAACAAGAAATATTTATGTGAATTGTAACGGTATTTACAAATTATTAGCAATTATAAGGTTGAGATAAACTAAAAAGTAACCGATAGAATTTTGAAAATGTAAGAGTATGGACTTAAATTATTATTAAAGGGAAGTTAAGTCAAAATTATTAAAACCCTCTAATAAGATATTTATACAACTATAAGCATGTAAATCAATGTAAATTGGGGAGGTACAGAAATATGGAATAATTTAAGATTCAGAATTTAGTCACACCAAAAGCAACGACTTTGGCAACACCGCCGAACAATCTAAAAATCGTGCCCAAATCGTATCTTGTACTGACTCATTGTTGATAATGTAAGCGTAAAGCTTACAAATCTCATCGATCGTGAGATGGTAGCTATCGTAGATGCCAAATATTTCTTTAAGGTTTGCATCGAGGGCCGTAATTCTGAAAAAAAAATAGGGTGGAACAGCGAAAAGAAAGAAAGGAAAAACATAAATAACTAAAAATGTATCGAAAATATTCTGGCTAGGATTATTATTTTTAGGAGGGATGATTAGGGGAGGAATTTTCTAAAAAGGACGATTTTCGCATCGGCAAACTAACCATCAACACGAGGAGCTTATTATTAGAAGGGAATATTAGGAATATTGGAAAAGGATTAGCCATTATAATCAAAAGTGTTCTGATAAACTGCGGGGTTACTCATTGCATCAAGGAAGGAGGGAATTTCTTGTTTAACTTATTTCTTCTATGACTAGTAAATATGAATGTAAATATGACGACACATATTCAGGAACGGAAGATCTTGATCTTTTTCTTAACAGATTTGATATATACGCTAAATTGCGAGATTTCGCTCCAGACAAAAAAGCCTTAGCTTTGGGCCTTCGATTAAAAGGACCAGCTGCCATTTGTTATGTAGGTTTGTCAGATAGTGACAAAAATGACTTCTCTAGAGTGGTTACTACTCTTCAACAAGTATTTGAAGGCGATAGTGCTAGATGGGTTCGTGAAGCGAAATTAGCTGACCGTTCTCAGGGTGAATTCGAGTCAATTGATTGTTATGTATCAGACATTCTTCAATTGAGCCGTCAATTGAAATATTCAGAAAATGAACAAATAGGTAGATTTGTTCGGGGATTAAAATCCTCGCTTAGAGCGTTTGTCATTTCTAAGCAGCCCAAAAGTATAGTGGAAGCCATTGATTTCACTAGACTGGGCGAAAGTATAGATAAGATCTCGACTCCTACCAAGATTAGTGTTGTTAACTCTAATACTGATGACCAATTTGTTAAGATGGAAGCAAGTATTACTAAGATACAATGTCAATTGAATCACATTGAAGAAACAGTAAAGTGGGTTCACAAACAACCCAGGTCTCCTAGTCAGTTAAATTACAAAAGGTCAGATCAGTCAAATAAACGTGTGTCGTTTCCAAGGAATGTTAAGTTTGATGGTATCTGTCATAGATGTGGAAAGTATGGGCATAGGAAGGCCGATTGCTTTTCTAAATTACACATTGACGGCTACGTTCCAAAACAAAGGGGTCAAACATAAAAATGTAGGTGGCAAGGATTTGAAAACCCATGATCCCATTGAAATTGATTTGACAAAGACCAGTACTATTCCAATTTCGATTGGTACAGATACTGTAAATTGTTTGATAGATACTGGACGGTGCAACAGTTAATTTGCTATCAAATCGGTACTTACAAACAAATCAGTTTTTGACCAAATTTCTTATGTGTGATTCAAAGATTGTGTCGGCAAAAGTAGCATATGGAGATAAACTTGTTATTACTGGATGTATTCATGTTCCAATTGTCATTGCTGGAAAACAGTTCACTGTACCATTTCATATATCCGAAGGACTCAGTTGCAATGCAATTTTAGGTGTACAGTTTTTGAATACACAAAATGCAACTATTGATTTTGGTAGATCAAAATTGAAAATTCATAGAAAGAATCAGTTGCGAACCGTTAAAGAAATTAACATTCCAGCTCGATCACAAACAGTTTTCTATGCCAAGGTTAAGAATAATATGCCTTCTGGTATTATTGGTCAGTGTACTACTGGACGAAATGTTCAAAATCTAGGCGTATTAATTGCTAATACAATTTCTGTTACTCAGAAGTCGAAATCAAATGGTAATGTCATTGTTATGGCTATGAATCCATCGGATAATCCAGTGACACTGTACCCTCGTACTAAGATTGGGACTTTTTCCGTTGTCGATACGAATGATATTACCAAATTGACCAATTTTGATAACTCATTCGTAGAATGCGATTCTGAACACGAAAATTACGAGTGTTACAATTCTTCAGGTGAAGTTTTGAATAAAGTTGATGTGGCAGAATCTTTAAAACCAGATCAAAAGGTTCAATTAAACATGCTACTCAACGAGTATTCTGATATATTTCACATTGAAAATAGTACACCAGGTTTTTACGATAAGGTAAAACACGATATTAATACGGGAAACAGTCCTCCAGTTAGATCCCGACCATATAGGCATTCACCACTTTTGCAGCAAACTATAAGAGAACATGTTCAAAAGATGCTGAAGGATCGTGTGATCTCTGAATCTACTTCCCCATTTGTAAGTCCCATTGTTATGGTAAAAAAGAAATCGGGTGATTATAGATTTTGTGTAGACTTTAGAGCTTTAAACCGTATAACTGAACGTGATACTTTTCCTTTGCCAAATATTTCGGATACTTTTGACAACCTTGGTATGCAACGGCCATTATTTGTTTCCACCTTAGACATGGCCTCCGGCTATTGGCAAATCGCTTTGGAAAATGACGCTAAAAAGAAGACTGCATTTATTACTCAAGATGGTCTCTTTGAGTTCAATGTTATGCCATTTGGTCTTCATAATGCACCTTGTACTTTTCAAAGGACCATGCAAGAGGTTCTACGAGGATTGCATTGGAAAATTTGCTTAGTGTATTTAGATGATGTAATTGTTTACAGTAATTCCTTTACTGACCATCTAAAGCATTTGCGACAGGTATTTGACAAATTTAGAGAAGCCAATTTGAAAACTAAAACCAGAAAAATGTGCTTTTGCTAAAGATCAGATCAAGTATCTTGGGCATATAATTAGTTCTGATGGCATTGCTACCGATTTTGACAAAATTAAGGTTGTTAATGAATATCCAAGACCTATGACTGTCTCCGAAATTAGAACCTTTTTGGGGTTTACCGGATATTACAAACGGTATATTAAGGATTATAGCAAGATCGCTTGTCCTTTAACAGCCCTTACTCGAAAGAATGTTACATTTGTATGGACTCAAGAATGCGATGAGGCGTTTCTATTATTGAAACAACATCTTATAGAACCCCCAATCCTGGCATTTCCTCAGTTTGATGGTTCCGAATTTATTTTGCAAACTGATGCAAGTACTAAAGGATTAGGTTTTGTTTTATCACAAGTACAGAATGATAAAGAACGTGTTATAGCATATGGTGGTCGATCTTTATCTCCAGCAGAACGAAATTATGCGATTACCGAATTGGAGGCATTAGCAGTAGTAGAGGGAATTAAGAAGTTCTCCTCGTATCTTATGGGTCCACGTAAGTTTACTGTCTTTACAGATCATCAAGCATTGAAGTGGTTGTTTAAGGATAAACATTCCTCGGGTCGTTTAGCTCGATGGTCATTGTATTTGCAATCCTTCAATTTTGATATTGAGCATAGACCAGGAAGCAAACAGACAAATGTTGATGCACTTAGTAGATCTCAAGAATCAAATGTATGTGTCGAAGATAAGATATTTGTTAATGTGCAGTTGACAGAAGATCATCAGTTACATCCTGACAAACCCTTAGTAGAAAATAATACTGATTTTTGTTTGATGTCTGAACCTCGAAATATTAGATATCAGTATAATAAACGTATTGGTCAAAAGATGGATAAATATGTAACTAAACTACCAAATGTTTATGATAATCTGGATTTGGATAAGTTTAGACAAGAACAACAGAAAGATAGTTTTGCCAAATCTATGATAGATCTTCTTCATTCAAATATTGTGCCGACAAATAAGGAAGCTCGTAAATTGCTTTCAGAAGCTAATCAATATTTTGTGTATGATGGTATTTTATATCATGTATGGTATACTCCTAAGACACGTACATTACCTGAGCGAGATACTGTTCAATTATATATACCACAAATTTTGGTGGATACTATTATTTATAATTGTCATGATCATGTATTATCAGCTCATTTTGGATTTCACAGGACTTATAGTAAAATCAGACAAAAGTACTATTGGAAATATATGCATAAAGACATTGACAACTGGGTACGATCTTGTGTTCTTGTGCTAAAACAAAAACTCCCAAACATAAAGTTGTAGCTCCACTCCTTATCATGGAAACTGCTGAACCATTTGAAAGAGTTAGCGTTGATATTTTGGGACCACTCCCTGTAACAACTTCTGGTAACAAATATGTCTTATGCTTTACAGATCACTGTACGAGGTGGCCGATGTTGGTTCCTATATCTGCCACAGATGCAATTACTATCGCCACTGCTTTCTTTAGAGAAGTAGTTTGCAACCATGGCTGTCCTCGTATATTACTTAGTGACAGAGGATCAAATTTCTTGAGTAAAATTGTAGCTGAGGTCTGTAAATTAATGAGAACTGATAAGGTTAATACAAGTCCATTTCATCCACAATGCAATGCGGTGCAGGAACGCCTTAATGCTGTAATTTTGGA
Organism: Crossaster papposus; assembly: GCA_037893245.1. Classification (NCBI taxonomy): domain Eukaryota; kingdom Metazoa; phylum Echinodermata; class Asteroidea; order Velatida; family Solasteridae; genus Crossaster; species Crossaster papposus. The sequence goes on along the minus strand of JBAIAA010000327.1, from coordinate 136,549 downwards.
TACAATTAATCATTATGTTAACAAGTTTCAGACTAATTGGGACAAATTTATCCCCGCAATTCAATTTGCATATCGCAGTACACCAGCAGATAATTCCATAGGGTTTAGTCCGTTCTTTTTGTTGTATGGGAGGGAGGCTGTGTTGCCTATCGACGTGTCGCTTTGTCCGAAACCGCAGTATAAAGATCGTAATGTGAGAGAATACTTGCATGATCTTATTACACAATTGTAGGTAACAAGAGAGATCTCAAAACAACAATTGAAGTTAAACCAGTCTTCAATGAAACGACGTTATGATAAACGTACTCAGAATGTACCTTATCAGGTGGGAGATGTTGTGTATTTGTATTTTCCGGTAACTCAAAAAGGACTTTCCAGGAAACTTTCTCAATGTTGGTGTGGTCCATACTTGTTGGTTGAACAAACTGGCCCTGTTAATTTTAGAGTTCGAAATATGGAAAATAACAAATTACTTAAAGCTCCAATTCATGTCAATCGAATGAAATTTGCTTATGATAGGTTTGCGCGACCAGCCAATGAAGAAGCCCCAACAGATCTTGAACAACAAAAACCAATCCAGAATTTGGAAGATACAGATTGTCCAGAATCATCTTTCACACCTCTGAAAGCAACTCAAACTGGAAACAATAATTGGATTCAAGGGATTCCAGGAGTTCCAAGTCCTGATAAAATCGGTCAGGAGTATGAAGTAGAAAGGGTTTTACGTGGAAGGATTGTGAATGACAAATTGTACTATCTAATTAAATGGAAAGGTTTTGCAAACAGTAAGAATACTTAAGATTAAGATTACAAAGATTACTGGAAAAACCAAAGTTTAAATGTTAATTTTTATGATTGTATAGTCCTCGAGGCCCTTGGCTCCAATTAGCGCTACAACAAGACCAGATCTGGAGCAGCGTCTGATGTTCTACATTGCCCCTTGGGAACCGATGAACCGCGGCATCGAGTTCCTTTAACTATTGGAAGGACATTGGAAGGACATTGGAAGATTAACAGACGATCAACAGACGCGTTGGATTAATCATGTTTATTGATTTAAAATGGTATAATTTGTATTAATTTGTAAAATAAATATTTGTTTGCCCTTTATTGTGAAATTGGCAGGAGCCAATCTTTGAAGGAGGGGCGTATGTGATGCACGTATGTGATGCACCTGGTTATTTACTACGTAATGAGTATTGTATGGATTAACTGTAATCCGATTTGGATTAGATTATATAACAGTCCAGTTATTTGCTGTATAAAAGCCATGGTTTTGCCTTGCACTGGTCGTTCTATGATCCAGAGTCGTGTGGTCGCCATTGCTCCCTGTATACTTACTGTTGCCATGTTGGCTACGTAATAAATTATTGAGAGTACGGAAATCCTCTCTGTTTAGTGTCTTTATTTCCGAGTTCTTGTTCGTAAGTTGAATCCCGGAATGATGGCCGAACTTCGTCCATCACACTATAAACCTCTGTAGAATTAATCTTCTCCTGGGCCGACTTCCGTTGCAGTTGGATCAATTTTTTCGTCAAGAATTTGTCATGAAGGGAATTCTGTTTAGTTATTAGAGACACGGCAATATGGCAATTTCTGGACAGGGGTTTTACTCTTAGCTTATAATTACCTGGTCTGGAGCTACGAAGTTGGTCTAATTCGTGACTGAAAATGTCGTTTACAGTAGTGGATAAGTTTTCAATGAAACTAAAATAAATTATTGATTCCAGACAAATACAGATTTTTGTTCGTCTGTCTGTTCAGTTGTTACCATCTTATGGTCTATCTTATGGTCGTATCCCCTCTTGCCGAGTTTGGCAGTGATTAGATCTTTATAACTGGTCGTCAAGCTCGTTAACAGTCGCCTTCCGAACGGTTTAAACCCCCTTTCTCCACGGGGATCGTCTGATCGTCTAGCGTAACGTAAGGTACGTCTAGGGACAGCTATGGACTTGAGGTTTGTGGCATTATAAACAAAATGTCTGGCAGTGCTGATTCATGATACATAGGGTCATACTGAACATTTTGCACTTGGTTTCATTTTGGTTAGCTCATGAGCTGACCTGGGTCAATTTTGGGGTGTGGATATTTGGGGACTTCTGGGGTATCCCACCACTAAAAATGTCTGGCAGTGCTGATTTATGATACATAGGGTCATACTTAACATTTTGCACTTGGTTTCATTTGGTTAGCTAATGGGCTGACCAGGGTCAATTTTGGGGTACCAGTTAATTAAGTCTGGCGGACGCACCCCACCATTGAAAATGTCTGGCAGTGGTCATTTCTGGTACATGAAGTTATGCTGAACATTTTGTCATGAGTTTCAAGCGGTTATGTGATGAGCTGGGGTTGCGTTCCACTGACGCGAACTGTTTGCGCGAACGTTCGCCTACGTTTTGAGTTGGCGTTAGTTGAAGTGGAACGATATGTTAAAAACTACGTTATCAAAATGGCGGCGCCCAGTGAAAGTAACATCGTTTGGTTCGCTGCTTTTGGTCCAACTCATTATTTTTCCTCAAAAGATCCATGTGAATGCTCAAAACAATCCACCGTTTATAACAAAAAGTATGAAACGTATATCAAAACCGTGAAAAGGACCCTGCCGTCTGCTAACCTGTTCGCCATCTTTAAAATACGTCACTGGCCAACTTGCGAACAGCTCGGAATGTCGTTCGCCGTTTTCGCTAACGTTCGCCAACATAATTGGCGCACATTGCGTTCCACTCACGCGAACAACGCTAACGTTGGCCAACGTTGGCAACGTTCGCCTGAGTGGAACGCACCCCAGATCTAGCTCAATGTTTGGGTGCCATTTTCCTGGCCCTCTTGACCACACCCACCACAGTATGCCCGGCAGACGTCACATTTCATGAATGCAGGTGCATATGGAGCATAGTGATGTATATAAAACAATTGTTAGCTTTCCAGCTACTCTAACCCCCCCCCCCCCCCCCCCCCCCCCACCCCCCCCCCCCCCCCCCGGCTCTTGCTCTATAATGACCAGGTAATTTTGTCAATGAATTAATATCATTTTACGAGTGTATAATTGCTTAGGTGCTTTCGTTAAAACAACTTGACATAGTTGACTTTACATTACGGCTGGGTAAAACAAAACACGATGCCAAACAGTCCGTGCCTATGACAACCATTCAGACTGTAAAAACTATAAAACAGACTGGGTTCGGTCGACAGCCCGAAGGATCAATTTTCCGAAGGATCAATTGTCCGAAGGTTCGATAGTCCGAAGGTTTGATAGTCCGAAGGTTCGATAGTCCGAAGGGTTTATTATTCCGAAAATAAAATAAGTTTAAATAATCCGAAGGTTCGATAGTCCGAATCGACGATAAGGTTCGATAGTCCGAATCGGCAATAATTTTCAATAGTCCGGATTGACAGGGAGGTTTGTAGTCCTAATTCGGACTATTGAACATTGTGTGCTTTCGGATTAATGAACCTTCGGATTATTTAACCGTATTTTTATTTCAGACTATTGAACCTTCATGTACTAACCTCTCTGCCGTACGTATTCTGACTTGTGGTGTAAGACAACTTTCGGGCAACCGAAAGAAATTACGACACAACTGTTGCACCATCACAACTTACGCATTAGTAGGACATGAATTTACGACATGGAATTACGTCCATTGGGGATGTGACTTAAATAGTTATGGTAGCCATACGCGGCAATATGTTCGGGTTGAAGTAATTTTCGTAATGAAACTATTGAAAACAATACTTTTGGATGTGAATGCATTGGATGCATTTTTTTTATTCAAAACTAAACATTTGCGAAAGACCATGAAATATCTAGCATCACATTAGACAAGTTTTCGTACTTCGAAAACACAACATTCTTGTTTAAAACGATTAGGCAATAAGTTATCAAGAAATCCTTCAGAAAATCAGTAGCTGAGGGAAAAGAACACCCAGACAGCAATTTAAATTAAAAGTGGTTTTGGAAACTCCACGTGGGATTTACTATTTAGATTTTGTTCAAATGCTTCAATTGTTTCTACAAAAATTACAACGATTATTGCAATGAATACAAACTGAAAACTAATACACAAAAGTAGGGTCGAACAAAGTGAAATTGTTCAATCTACAACTCGGAATTAGTCGACACGAACACACACTAGGCGGGTTAAAAAGAAAGTGACCGAATTGATATATTTATATATACACAAATGTATATCTTTTACAGGGATAAGATACATTTTATTGACAAATCGCCATTAATATTGGGGGGAAAAGTGTTTACTTGTTCCCCATTCTAAACACAAAATCTGACAATGCAAATAAGGTTTTCAGTCTTAATTTCATTTATTAAACTCTCATTTGTATATGAATTCTCACCAAGCTCAACAGCTTCCAATAGTATTCCATGCACAGCTATCAAAATGGGTTTCTTTAGTAAATTGTGCATAACGTCTTATATACATTGATCAATTTCAGTAATTCTTTTTTTCAAAATAAGTGAGAGAACATGCTCTCCATTGACATACTTGATTGGTGTATCAAATTTGATTGCTTTTTATGAAAAATAAAACATTAATTTATTGAACATATGCTGTGTACAGCTATATCTAATTTCGGGATTGTGGCCATGCGTCGGTCCCAATGCATGTACAGTTATAATTATACAGTAGAACATGTCCTACGGCGTGTCGTAAGGCATGCATTTTAGGACAAGCCTAAAGGTTATTTGGTGCAGCCGCAGTTACAACATGTCTTTGGGCTGTTCCAAATTCCCTATCTTACGACAAACATGTGAAACATGTTTGGTGCAACCGGGCCCTGATGAACCCCCACTTATGTGAGATGTATGTTTGTGGACTATCGAATTTTCGGATCAATAAACCTTTCGACTATCGAACCTTCGGATTACCGGGCGGCAACAGCCTAACTCTACACCTGGTTGGTGTAACTTGGTGCAGAGTTGCGTCTTACTTTCAGCTTTTCTAAGTACCTAATCTTCTTTAACTTTTTCTCGTAGCTCTTTGCTTATTGCATATTGTAGAGTGGCTTCTAGCCTTATTCGGGGCAAATATGCGTACAAGCGGTTGTGGTGACAATTACCAGTATTTACAATTACCCCCCCCCCCTTCCCAACAGTAAACCCTGAGGTACTCCATCCTTATTGTAGCATCAATGACCGAAAAGCACAGGGAGTTTAACAAGTGATATCTGCCACTAGAGGTCGCTGTGGTTGGCAAACTCTCGACTAGATTTGTTTACGCCCGAATGCACCAACAGAGGGCGTCAAACCCATCGCTGCCAGTTTATGTAGCTGGTTTTGTTGCAACGAAACTGGAAATCCGTCTGATTTTAGAATCCGGGTGCCGAAACTTGCAATTTTAGGATTCGGTGTCGTAATTCAAAATTCGCTATCTGCCATTTAACAGCATTGTGTGTAGCCTTGGTCAAGGCGTGTATCGGTAATCGGAGCTCAAACAACGACCTCACGCGGCCACTATTATATGCAAATTAACTGAAGATATATGAACGCCTTGGATCAATCATTAAGCTGAGGTTTTGGGGGTGGTGCTCATTATGCTAATAGATTAAAGGTAGTATACACCATTTGCAGATATCGAAAATATTTACTACCGAATTATTAATAAATATCTTACTTATCTGAAAGTAAATAATGATTCTAGGCACCCAGCAAAATTATTGCGCTAAATATCCTGTAATTATTCGGGAAAATATAATTTTATAAGGAAAAATTCGCGATCGCCGGACGGCGATCGCGAAATAACACAAATGACATTAGAATAACTGCCTGACGCCGGTTAAAAACGAACGCCGTTTTTCGTGCTTTTCTCGGCATCCATGATTGTAAAACTTCGGACAGGTAAGTTAAAATATATTTACTATAAAATACAACCCTACAAAACTACCCATTCATGATAATTCAAGCAATTACCAATGGTGTATCCAGTTTAAAGGATTACAGAAATAGAAAAATAAAAAGTACTTATATGATATAAAACATAGGTTACAGTATCAATACACCCAATACAAAAAATTGTGTGTGATTTTAGGGTTATTTGAGCCATTACAAATTTCAAATTTCTCTTCGATAGCCCCGCCCAGAAAAATTCCTCCTCTCGAAGTCGTGACGTCACGTAAAGAATAGCTTTCTTCGCGATTGATCGCGATCGCGTGCGTACATACGTAACCACGCGATCGCAATCAATCGCGAAGAAAGCTATTCTTTACGTGACGTCACGACTTCGACATCCAGGCATTCTGTCAAAGGAGGAATTTTTCTGGGCGGGGCGATCGAAGAGAAATTTGAAATTTGTAATGGCTCAAATAACCCTAAAATCACACACAATTTTTTGTATTGGGTGTATTAATACTGTAACCTATGTTTTATATCATATAAGTACTTTTTATTTTCTATTTCTGTGATCCTTTAAGCTGACCTTTATAGTCGTTTTCTTATTGGTCTATCGTTGCGTAGAAACGGTATAATTTTTGCTAGCGGTGAAAGGTCATAGCTAGCTCGCAAGTGTTTACGAACACCGCCATCGTTGTCTTGCATGATTGGTGAGGGTCGCAGTTATTTTCGCTCGTTTTGCTAGGTATTTGCTTGAATGTTGACAATGTTATGGTCAAAACTAGTTGTGTTTAGCTGCTTAGTTTTGAGTTTTCAACCGCGGCGACTGGAGAAGGCCGCGACTCTATTGAAACGTGTCAAACTCGGCCCTACATTATATCGCACGCATCTAATCCAGCTAAAAAAACTTGTCTCGGTATTACGCGGAACTCTAATAATTAAATGCCTTGCCGGCTGAATTTTTCCAAGAAAATAATTAGAGCAGTTATTGAGGATATAAGACACTTGTCCCTGTTTAAATTACAATATTGCGATCATTTTGAAGGTTGGTTCTGCAGCCATAAACATGCCCCCTCCCCACAGCGTTGGACTATGCTTGGACCAATACAATGTGGCGATAACGCACAGACCAGCATGCCTGGGTATAATGCCGATTATGCGGCGATAAGAAACTTACCAAACACGCTGAAAAACGCTGAGTACCTGGCCGTACGTGCGAGCTCCGAGCAAAATGGGGCTGCTTGAAAAATGACGGATTTTCCATAACCTGTCGGCAAATTCACAAAAACATCGTGAGCACGAAGAAAGGATTCTAAGGCCTTTCGCTGCTCGGGTCTAAAATCTTCGAGGAATAATATTTTCGCTGCAGAATTCAAACAACACGACAGAGCTGCAGGCGACAGACGACGCTGAATATCCGCCATTTTGTCTTAAATGTCATGCTGCCAAATAAGTAACTGCATCAAATTTGATGACGTCGGGATTCAACCGCGTTGTGACTGGACACTCCACATCTTAGCCCCGCCTATACTTATCTGTATTCGCATACGAGGTCATGCGCTAGAAATGTGGCGCAAAATATAGGAAAAACATAAGATTTCAAAAACCGTTGATCTAAGGCGAAAAAGTAGCTTCAGTTGATTTGCATAAATAGTGGCCGTATGAGGTCGCTGTTCGCGCTGTATCTTTGCACGGTGAGCACAAGCTAGCAGCATATGCGGAGCGCGCGTGGCGTGTAATTCTGGACGGATAACGACGAACGTGCCTTGACCAAGTATTATTGACGCCCTCTAGATAGCGTGGCACGTGGGGCAGGGGCGGGGAATCGGCGAAGTTGTATGTACCTGTGAATTTCAAGTTTCGGTGCGCCAAAATGTGCATTCTTGGTTATATTTCAAGATAGTTATAGCTTCGGTTAACTTCGGTTTTGGCTGAAGAATTTGTCAAAAACTGTTGTTTGACTCAAAGATTAATTCATCATTCATTCACTAGAAATTGAAAATAAGGTTTTTAACAAATATTATTTATTTCAACGAATATTTTTGGAATACAAGTAGATTAGTTTTATTTTAAGATTTCAAGTTGGATGTGACGAAATTAGTTTTCATGATTTTATCAGGCCCCGACTTGTATACCCAGCACGATATGTGGCAGAGGGGTACCCCCCTCTTATCCCTATACTTTATACGCACTCAACACTATTGTAACCTAACCCATCCCCCTTGAAACCTAAAAGGAATTCCTGAGATTCCGGGAACACAATGGTCAACAGAAAAGAGGGGAGGTTTTCTCTGCCACATATCGTGCTTCATATGCCGACTTGCCTCCACCCCCGCTTGAAATCTCTAATTTTAGCAAATACATTTTATTTTAACACGCCATTGTTTGCACCCAGTATGCATACTGTGCTGTCGATCAGCTGCTACAGCAGAAATCTACCAACAAAAATAAACCGCTGGCTGAAGCGCGCGCTACAAGTCCCATGGGCACGCCACACGCCTCAAATCTCCTGTTATGAACAGTTTTCATCGTGTATCTGAAAGCTATCAGTTGAAAGAGGGCGCACTATTCTTAATTCAGACTGTGCATTCAGTGAATGTTTTTGTCGCAACGGAACTTGATAATGACGTCAGGTCACAAGATTTGTCTATGGCGAGCCCAATTAACAAAACGTACGCGACGATATTTCAGAGTTATTTAGAGATATATGTAAATGAATTAGAGATATGATTAAATATTTAGAGATATCTTCAATTATACAGAGATATCTCTAATTATTAAGAGCTATTTATTTTAGAGGTACCTCTAATTTATTTAGAGATATCTCTAAAAAAATCTGAAATATTGTCGCGCAAGTAATACATGTTAAATGGGCTCGCCATACACAATCTTGTTATTACCAAGTGTTGGTGCATTCCTAGATTCGTTGCAACATTTTTCCTGTTGATGTCTTATACTGGTGAGTAGTGACAAGTAGCAACCGAGATTGTTTGTTGAGCAAAAAAAACATGAACTCTGGGACATCTCTTTGCAAAGGTGCACGATATGCGATTGGCAAATTGATTATTAATTAAAAAGGACTGAATAGTTTACATTGAGATTCTGATTATGTCGTAGAACATGTTAGCCACCATGTTAACCAGTTCGCCCATGGTTTATTTTCAAGTTCCGTGGTGATGAGGCCAGTGATGGAGCCAGAACGAAGCCTAAACTGGGGTTAAGAAAACGGCCCAGGGAACGTCACAGCGTTAACCGCTTATTTGTAACAGCGCCCTCAAGAAAATTGAATTGAGAAGGCAAACATATACGTTTCTACAACACAAGAGGGCGTTCCAGAAATGGTAAACATGAAAAAGGCAACAAAATATAACAGTAAACTGGAAAAAATATGTATACATTTTATACATTTTTTAAAGGAATTGCCAAAGGAAATTAGTGTCAACATTTTAATGTAGAATATTGTGTCTGTTTTTGATACGTCATGGTCTGAAAAAGACAAATCCAAAAGAAATCCAAGAATTATATATATCCGTTTGTAGACAATATAATTCAATAGCAATCGTGCTTTGTATATTTATTAAACATACAGTTTCCTATTTAAGGTTATAGTATACAACATATTGATCGCTTTGAATGGCAAAGCAAACTTTAAAATAGCCTCTGAGAGTGATCCGTCGTTCGTTCTTTTTTCCAAGGCAAAGTCGATTGAAGATCGAGGGCAGTGCACTCAACAGTTGGTTGAATCGTGGCTCATTTCAAGCGTGTTTTTAGCTTTTCCCGATTTCGATCGGGAACAGCTCTTGTTTTTGTTAAGATTAATTTGTTCCCCCTTTTTTCTGTTTCAGACTCCTTTTCCATAGAGTATTGTCAGATCCAGTACCTTCCTCTAATACTATTCAAAGACAATGGAAAATAAAACAATGTCCACGATTCTTCTCGACTCTGAATTAATTTAATACATTAAATCCACCCCTTTAAAAATTACCTCAAGTTTGAGTTTACTATATTTATAATTACATGTATAGATGAAAAGTAATTTATCCACGAAGGTCAAATTACAGTAAAATATATTAATTAATCCAATTAATTGAATCTACCCAAGATTCACAAACAGTCTCCCCAACTATTATTAATTTAAGTTCACTAAACTGAAATAGTACACAACTATTTAAACTTCACAAAATTTCCCAATAATTTCCACAACATTTAAAATGTCTACTCCAACTTCTGCAGGGTTTATATCCAAACAAGGTAAACTATTTTAACTTCTGGTGACGTCTCACGTCCTCACTCGATACGTCAAAACCACTTTAGCAGCAAGCTCCTATTCAGTTCACTCCTGATTAAGCACCTAGCACAGACCGGCAGCTGCATACAAGCTTCCCTCTTCGCTTGACTTCAAAGTCTTGCGGCATCCTTTGCGCTCATACCATCCAGCCTCGCCTCTAAGGACCAGAGTAGGCCGTCTGCAAATTCATAAATTAAGTAAACTTTCGCAATAATTGTTGAGTCACTGTTCAAAATACCTACTGAATCAACATATTATTTGGCTAATATACATTATCTCAAACAATTCAAATTTTAGATTCAATCCTCAATACTGGTGAATCTCACAACAATAAATATAAATCAGGAAAACCAATATTTCTTTCCTTTCATTTATAAAGTATGGAAACAATTAAATTCTTCAACTTACGGTTGCTGGTCAATGTTGCCGACATGTCTCCTCGCGCCAAAGTTAAAACACCGTCAGGCAAAACTTGCTTAAAAGAAGCACTCAAAATACTTTTACTCAGCTGCACAGCGAATTTACAAGCCAGGATGCTTGCAAGAGTTACCATAGGGTCTGAAATACCCTAAAGTATAAAAACTGTTTTGCTGCAGCAACAGAGTGCACGGCGCGTCCACACAGATAGGAATCTTGGAGACAACTCCCTCACTTACTTTCATTTCAATTCCAACAACCTTGCATCAATTTACATCTCATTTCTAACACTCATTCAAACTCATTCAAACTTAACTTTATTTCATTCTTATTTAAACCCACACTCATGAATATTCAAAATATCTCCATCACCAGACCACTTGTGATACTACTTACTAGGTATGTGTATGGTGTGTGTGGAGATCATTATAGGAACATGTTGTAGACTATATGGATGGAATTTCTCTTGGCCAGTCAACCACGGATTGATATGGGTTTGGGCTCTGACCCACTTATACATGGATACAGGTTTTAAAAAATGCACAATTATTTACACAGCGTATTAAATATAAGGAAAAGGTGGTTTTATTGTGACAAGTATGCACACCTTTTGTTCAGACTTGGCATACAGTTAGCCTATCATCCATAAATGGTCTTCGATACGTTTCGTCATGATGATGTCATCGGGGGGGAGGGTGTTAGGTCACAGTTAAATGTGTATTTTTTCCTCAGGATTCATACATGTTTTATTATTCAAGCAATACATTTGGCATTAAATCTCCGGAAGTATGAGTCCGATTAGTTTGAATCTTGGTCAGTAACATCTCTGATTTGATTTAACTGAAACTGATTGGGGTGATATTTTATCTAACGAGGATCCGAACCAGGCTTTTAATATCTTTCATTTTAAGTATACTTTGTTGTATGACAAACATTTTCCAAAGCAAAAAGTTAAACCCAAAAAGATCTAGAAGCTCAAAAGTTGGATGACGACTGGTTTAATTAAATCTGTGAAATTTAAACATAGATTGTATAAAAAATATATTAGAAAACCAACTGCATTAAATAAACAAAAGTATACAACTTACCGTAATAAACTAAACACACTAATAAAACAAGCCAAGGCGAAATATTATCAAGATAAATTTGACAATGCTAAAAATGATGTAAAAAAGACATGGAAGATTATTAAACTCATTCTTAATAATAAAACTGGTAATCGTAAACCAGAAATGAAGCTCAACCACGAGGATAGACAAGTAAACGATCCTAATGAGATATAGTTAACATATTTAATGATTATTTTACTAACATTGGCCCCTCATTAAATAATAAATTCCCCGAACTGAAATTTCATACAGAGAATTTTTGAAAGGTAACTATCCCGAATCACTCTATTTTTATCCTACCGATCAAAAGGAGATCTGTGATATTGCTAAATCCTTTAAGAACGGTAAGAGTGCGGGATATGACGATGCGAGTCCAGATGTTCTTAAATCCGTTATTTCCCAAGTTAGTCGCCCATTATGTCATGTTTTTAATTTGTCCCTATCTAAGGGTATTTTTCCCGATAAACTTAAAACGGCAAAAGTTACTCCTATATTTAAAACTGGAGATCGGTGTGAAACAGGCAACTACAGGCCTATATCTGTTTTATCGTGCTTTTCAAAATTACTTGAAAAACTAGTTTTTATTAGAACATCTTCTTTTGTATCTAAATTTGACATCCTGTATAACGGTCAGTATGGATTTAGGAGTAATTATTCTACTGACATGGCCGTAATGGACATGATCCATAAGATAACTAAAGGTTTTGGGAATAAATGTATATCTATTGGTGTCATTTTAGATTTATCTAAGGCATTTGATACTATTAATCATGATATTTTACTACATAAGCTTAATTTATATGGTATAAGAGGGACTCGATTAAACTGGTTTTGTAGTTATCTCTCCAACAGGAATCAATATACTAAACTAGACTCATGTTTCTCTTATATGAATACAATTACATGTGAAGTACCGCAGGGGTCTCTTCTTGGCCCATATTGCTCTTCTCATTATATATAAATGACATTTGCCAAGCCTCAACATTATTCTCTTTTATTATTTTGCTGATGACACTAACATAATTATTTTACTCGAGTAATAACACCGACTTAGAAACTATTGTCAGTCTTGTTAATATTGAATTAGCCAAGGTGTCAATTTGGCTTCAGTCCAACAGGCTGTCACTTAATTTAAAAAAATGTACATTTATGGTCTTTCGAAATAGAAAAAAGAAGTTGAGTACATCTAATTGTCAAGTTAAAATTAATAACGAGCCTATACTGCAAGTGTCACATACTAAATTCCTTGGTGTCTATATTGATGAATGTCTTTCTTGGAAATTCCATATAAAGGAATTACAAAACAAAATTTCCCAAAATATAGGCATCATGAGTAGATACACTCTTCCATCAAGCATTTTGCGTACTTTGTACTGTTTCTTTTTTACCTTTCTTATTGTAACGTTATTTGGGCTAACACGTACAAGTCAAATCTTGATAGATTGATTAAACTGCAGAAAAGGGCAATTCCAATTGTATCTAAGGTCCACTTCAACGAACATACCACTCCTTTATTTAAGAAATACAACCTTTTGTCTCTTAACAATATCAATGTCTTTCAACAAGACGTTTTTATGTATAAATTTATAAATAACCAACTTCCTGAATCGCTACATAACCTGTTTCAACGTAACAGATCTATACATAATTATAATACTAGGACTGCATCCAAAATACACATACCTCTTGCTAGAACAACTCTTTTTCAACATACTATTTTTTTTCTCCGGCCCCAAAAATTTGAATTATCTATCAACGTCTGTAACTAATTGCCCTTCAATCAATACGTTAAAATGTAAACTGAAATCATTCCAACTCAACTCCCAGATTACTTAATTTATTGTCATTTGTTAAGTTATTTTAGCCAATAATAATCCGTCTTGCTTAATATCAAGTCCATACTTAATATGTTTAACCGATCCATGTATTATTTAATTATGTGATCACGACTAAATCTTGTAATCAGTGTTTTTGTCTTATCTTGTCCTGTTCTGTAGGGCACATCCGCCACAAGCTTTTGCTTTCTAGGATGATGCCTCCACACTTGTTTTTAATGTACATGTATTATTCAATGTAATTAAGAGTAAGAATGTGGAAATAAATATTCTATTGAATTGAATTGAATTGAATTGGACCAAGCGTCATGAAGGTTATTCACATAGTTTGGCCAGTGGTCACATAATGGTCAGTAGGGTTCATTTTCTTCAAAATTACAAAATGCTTTTTCTCAAAAATCTTGATTCAATATTGTAGGCCGATATCCGTGTTTCTCGAAGCACATTAGCTCTAGTTAATAACTAACTATTGAAATGTTAGTCTGATTTGAATGTTTAGTTGGTACGAACCTTGATCGGGATGTGTAACATAAACAAATATCTACAGTAACTGTTTTGGATTTTGTTTGTATAATTCATCAAACTATTCTCTACTATGTAATGACAACCACAAACATTTCGGGAACAGCTTTGTGGTTGTTGACAACCACTGTCTCTAGACTTTATTTAAAAACACATTAGTTCTGTTTGCTATTAGTCCAACTTTTCGAAGCTATAACAAAGCTCAGTTATGATTAACTACTAAATAACGATGATCAAATACTGTGATCGGGGGAAAGGGCAGACAAATTTAGAGCCAGCTTTCGCTAGGGGCCCCGGGCGGGACTCAGCTAAATGTATCAATTCAAACATACATCTTAATTGGCCGTGCTTTCTCAGTTGGCTACTTATGGCCCCGGCAATGTTACTTTCAAACGGTACTTTATCGGAAGAGACTTACTTAACTAAAATAAGCACAAGTGGCTTCCTTTCTAATTGAAGTTGTTTGTTTCAAGTATTGCAACAATTGGGGTAAAGATCGCTTGTTTTTCGAACGCCCAATTGCCATCACTACGACATCACATCGCCATTTGTATACTCTCCGATAAATCTATACGCGGTGGATCGGTTTTCATTTGCCAAAACTACTATTTTCAAAGTTCCCTGCTTACATAGGGCATTATCGAATCTCAACACATTTTAGATACGGTGTGATCACAATATATATTTTTGGAATGAAACTACAAACCAAGTTATATGTTCGGCAGGTTTGTTTTATTAAGCAATGTTAAGAACTGTTAGGGTCTAGGGATAGTTAAACTTGTCAGTCCACGTTTCAAAAGTTTGCATTTGTCACCACCAAACTCAGATTTCAAAGATGTTTCTTTTGGCTTATATAATTTGTTAGGTAGTGAGCCCGGTTTAATAAAACAAATTACTACAACCACAAACAAGAATGAAGGGAAACAAAGACACCTTATTATAATAGTTATACTATGTACACAAATTAGGAGAGAATCAACATTCGACTCACAAGTTTGTTTGACAATGTGACCGTCATCAATTGCAAATTCTTCAATTAAATCTTATATTAAAGTTGCCAATACACTTTATGCTTCAGTTTCAAATGTATTTCATTTATTGAATTAACCCGAACCCTCCGAAATCCTCCAAAAATCAATATGATTTTGCACACAACCTAGGAAGTTATTATCAACAGGGGCCTACTGTTGCTGTTTTCCGAAATCCTTGCTTGGGCATTTGTCCATCACCAGCTTACAGTGGTAAATACGATCCCGACAGTCGAAACAGTGCATGCTGTGCATAGCCTTAGGCTGTGTCCGAAACGAGTGTCTAGAGCTACGGTCTACGTCTACAGCTAGCTACAGCCACGTCTACGTAGGCGCTAAGGCAAATGGAATTCAGACGCGGCTACGGTTGAGTCTACGGCTAGTTATTGCGCCCCCAAGCGATGCTTGAATTAGTGTTTGCAAAATTACGATGTAACAATTTACAACAATTATCATCTGCTAGATGTTATGCAATGTTTGTTCACAGCCAGTCGAAATACCTGATGATATTGACGTATTTGTCGATCTGTTAGTTTCAATTCAATGCACTATCATTGAAAACTAAACGAAAATTTGCTCCAAAATTAACGTTATAGCGCTGCCGCCATTTTGTTTTGCCTGAGCCAGACAACTTCTGTTACGGCTATATTTGTGTGACGTTGTAGCCGTAGCTGTAGCTCTAGACGGCATTTCGGACAGCGCTACAAAATGGCCGACAAAGACAATAGCCGTAGCTGTAGCTATAGACACCCGTTTCGGACACGGCCTTAGCTAGTTCGGGCAGTGCTGGCCGCATTCCAAGTGGCTAGAACGGCGTGACCATCATGGTAGTGTAAAATACACCAAAACCCCGTGGCCATCTTAAAATACAAAACATAATCCAAATCCTTCAAAGTTTCTTGGTCGTACTGATTAAGCCATTGGCAATTCAACACTTCGAGAAATGGATAAATAAATGCACTCTTAGACTTGGTAACCATTACAATAAATATTCATACTAATCACAATAATCGGTATTTCTCAAAGTTTCAACCCGGTATATTTTGAATTGCAGAGGTTTTATTAAAAACCTGAGGGTTGCTGTGATCGGGACAGAAATGTTTCACTGTCGCCTGTTGATTTGGCCCTGAATTTGGCCAAATGGTCGAGATCGAGACCGATCGTCCGACCAAATAATTAACCTTCAGTTTTCTAAGGTTCTGTAGTTCATATTGGTAGCAGGCGCGTTGATAAAGTTTATAAAGTCCGCTTGGGCTAATAAAAACAGTTTTGGCTTTCGCTTCCGAATTCATGGGTACTTGCCAATATTCTTTTGTTAATTCCAACTTGGTAAAGTAGTGGTCTTTGGATAGCCGCGAGAATATTTGTTCCTGGTTTGGGATGGGTTCTGCGTCAAAAACCGTTATTCTGTTGAGCTTTCTGAAATCGATACAGAATCTATTTGTGCCATCTAGGCTCAGAAAAATAATCCGTGGCACCAGTTTGGGAACAAAACAAAAATTGTGTGATTCTACTCAGTTTGATGTCCTGAATCCGAAAATCAACGTTGTCGGTTGCAGGGAATGGAACATAACCTACTTTTTGGGGCCCAAAATCAGAATCAGAATTTTGGGCGCAGTCTCTAAATCTGCGCTATCAAAATTGCATTTGCACAAGTACCGTCGGCCTATTTCTCAGTTTTTACTAGTCCCTTTGCAGAACAACCCCCCAATTACTCGTGCATTGGAACTAATGGAATAGCTAAATAGAAGGCAATCGACTGGTGGTGGCACGATCGGCCAATTGAGGCACGATCAACCGACAGCGAATGCAGCGCGATCCGATTCGGGCCTACCTGCTGTATCTCCCCATGATCACAGCAGCGCACGCAATGGACGGTTCGCGCAGATTAGCAGTTCGTGCAGATTAGCAGTTCGCGCCGCGCAGAAAGACTGAATTGCGCCCAACGCGAGTTCTAAATGTCTGTCCTAAATGTAAAAATGACAGTTGGCTTAGTTTTCCAAAAATCTTTATGTAACTTATTTTTGCATTCAATATAGTCTGGTCTAATTGGCACTTCTTTGAACCCTATAGTTGGTCATTATTTTCATTATGAAGCCTGTAAAAGAGGGTAGGTTAATATTTCAGTTTACCAACAATTTTCCAAAAAACTATTTTCGGTTGATATTATGCTATACATGGGATACTTTATTGGCAATTGTACTTCCTACAGGTGGTCGGTAGTAGCAATAATATACATCATGCCAAAACAATTCAGGACTATACTATACTGCCTACTGCCATACATAAATTGAAGTCTTGCTGTTAAGTCCGGCAGATTGGTGAAACAAACATGGTACAAATTATAAAAGCATGGAACTTGTCACACAATCAAAATATTATGTCTTTAGAATATAAATGTACATTTGCCCCTTGAAAAAAATATAACAGGCATTTTCAAAAAATTATAAATGGCTACCATTGCATGTTATTCTACCTATATTTTTCCTAAGGTCAAATCTACGATGGCCCGAGAGCGGAGAGCCAAATATATTTCTTATAACACACTCTGAATGTGTGCCAAAATTCATGCTTTTATCCCCAAGTAAACAATTCTATTATAATTTTGCAGTTTGAGTAAACTGACCAATACCACAGCTTATACAAAACACCACATGTGTGACTCGCACAAAATAATGAACATTCAGTTTATTTACAGCTACATATAATTGTTCAGATGGGGTCTATTCCTGTGTCATCATCCGGTAAATAAAATTGGTGCTGTCGGTACAGTCAAGTACTGCACTGAAGAGCTACTCCAATTCCAGATTGAAATTTTCATCCATTGATCCAGAAGATATGCTGTAAAAATAAATAAAAACAAAAACTGTAATTTGTTCATTTAAGAAAGATATTCTAATCAGAAGAGAATTTCTGAGTGCAATTTAACTTGTCTGTAAAACGCAGTGGCTATCGTTATAATGGCCTACGGCAGTTGACGAGCTGATTCCCAGACATACCCAGGCCGACACATTGACAATAATATTTTGATATCGATCTTGGAACCATACTGGTTGATATTAGCCAGGTTCCAAGAGTGAAAGGTCCAGAGTATTGTCATTTTCAGGGAATCAGATAGCTACTACGTTGTTGCTTCAAAATATCAATACAAATCACCAATGGCAAAAAAATATTACGATAGTGCTAGAACTATATAACATAAGGCACCCTAGTAGGGGTATAAACATCCCCTGCCTGACCCTTCCCCCATACTTTGCAATAAAATGACATTTCCATCTTTGGTGGTTAACAGTTTTGGGTGGATTCTTCTGTGGTTATGGGAAGTATTGCGAACCACTGTGCTGATGTTCTTTGGCGCCTTGCAAAATTGGGAACCGATTTCAAAATTAAAAAAACCCAAAAACCCTTGCCTAAAATACGACAAATATATTTGTTAATATAATACTATAGCTCCATTCCTTTTTTTTCTTCTTACTTTCCACATAAGTCCTTTTCGCTGCAGACCGTGGCAACTCCCGTGTGGAAAAAACAATGCGACACACGACGACACAACTCCGACCAGGCATAATCGGTTGTATTTGCCTTCGCCGCGCTGGTCGCGTCGTGTCATTGATTTTCATACACCAATTTCATGTTATTTACACTTGTCATTTTTTTCTCTCATAACTTTCCAGGTACTAACTTACTTCTTCACATACAAAAATGCGGTTTCTGAATCTGTGCCATCGGCAGAAGCTTGAATGATGATTCTCTCCATTTGACGAGAAAATTTGACTCACGCATGGCGCATGCATTTGTTTACATATAGTGCGCCACCTATCGACACACTTTTGTATGGAAAGCCGCATCTTTCAGAAATCGATCGTAAATAATGGGATGGGGGACATAACTTTGTATAGTTTAAATTTATTTTTAAGATGCATCCTTCTCACCAAAATGATTTAGAAATGTATATCAATTTGTGAAATGTAAGTGGGGGTGGGGGCTATAGCCTAAATAAATTCATTGTCACTTTTCGTTTCTTTTTGTCAATATGGCTGTCCATATACTGTGCCTGTTGCGACGTCATCGATTCAAGGACCAAAAACGGGTCTTTCGAGGCCTAATTTCACCTCTTTGTTCCATTCCCTTGCTCCGACAACATGGATTTTTGAATTCGCAGTGGTTCAATTTATGTGTATGGGAATTTTCATTCTGTTCCCCGTCAGGTACCACCAGGCAACACGAAAAATGGGGACGTAACACGGCCTAATCAGGTTTTTTGACAAGCACACTAGGTGACGCGTATGGTGACTCTGATGTTCCGATGATATTCATTATAATCATGCTATCGATTTCTTGATTGACGGTATCGACCAACGAGTATGGCAATAGATATGGTTTGCTGTGGATCGATTGTTCAGTTGTGACTTTGATGTCATGACTCCCTAGAGTGGTCAAACCGAGAAGATCGGTTAGCACGTCACGAAAATTACCAATCAACCGCCTGGTCTGTTGGTTCTGTTCTGGAGACAACGTTTTGTTTATTCTGACGTCATCGACCGTTTTTTTGCTTCCAATGGAGGAAGTTCAAGAACATCTTCATTAGCAAAGCGAGTTTCTAGTGATTCGTTCTCCGATATTTCTGGCTCGCACTCAATTACAGAGACACAAACTTTTTGCAAAACATCACACGATGATGATTGTTCGGCGTCAGCTTTAGTAGTATCGGTGCGGCGCGGAATGCAACGCTTTAGCCTGTTGGCGTGGAACACTTTTGTTTTCCCATTTAAAGGGAAACTCCACCCATAGTTTATAATGGTATAATGTTAAAGAGTGTCAATTGCAATTGTGACTTTATTTTTATTTTATTTTTATCGGTTTCGGTAATCATATAAAACAGAGATTTTCTCGCACTGCGCTTACCGTCATGCGAGCCGCCATTTTGTTCTGGTTTATTGGTATATGAGATTTTGTGACGTAGTGTCTGCACCATCAGTACGCGAAGCCCGGTCGATAGCGGCCCTGCACGCGCAAGGAATGCAAGTGAACCCTTTTGTGCACGGCATGGTGTATACATAATGTGTACTATATGCTTGTAAAAGTAGGCTCAAAATTATACGGAGAAGAACCTGATGCCATATTTACTAGCTGACAGATTTTCTATTCTTCTCAGAAAACACAAAAATAAACGATAGTTTGTGGCGCGTCAAGTTGATATTCTGCACAGAAATACAAAACATGCACTGGCAATAGTCGGGCGCGGTACAACATACGTATGCATAATGTAGTTGGCCGCGTCAAGGTAGGATACCAGTGCGAACAACATGCAATAAAGCGATGTGCATTGAGGTGCAGACACTACCCCATAATTCCCCGGATAAAGCGGGAAATTTGAACAATCTGGACGCGCCCTTGTACTCCTGAATGGCAAGAGATCGTGAATATAATAGGCGCGTAAGTCGTTCTCGATAAAAAAAATCAAAACCATTTTCTGGGAAGTTAGTATGTTACCATATATTCTTTTAGACTAGGTAAAATATTATTGAGCCTGGAATTTACCTTTAAGTCGATACGCACACCTACTGGACATATGGGTTCAACAACGCGAAATAGTCCTTTCCATTGTAGTAAGAGCTTATTGCGGTCAATGGGGAGTAGTATCAAGACTATAGATCGTCTGTTTTGAAACTACGAACTTTTGCTTTGCCATTATACAGGCGTTTGTACCGTTTCGACGAGTTTCTAAGTGCCTCTTGGGCTATTTTGCACGTTTCTTCTATGCGATTGCGTAAATCGACTACGTATTGATAGGTCGATCGTACTTCTTCGTTTTCATACTTATCACCTGTCCACAGTTCTTTCAGTATGGCCATTGGGCCGCGGACATTGCGCACACAGAGTAATTCAAACGGGGAAAATCCGTTGCTTTCGTTCCGCGCGTCGCGGTATGCAAAGAAAAGAGGTCCTGTGTAACGGTCCTAATCGCGGGGGCGCTCGGAACATAGCCGTTTCAACATTTGTTTAAAGTGTTCCATTGAAACCTTCGAGAAGTCCGTATACATGCCGGATGATAAAGCGTCCCTGTAAGTTGTCGGACTGATAGTAAACGACTTATCTCGTTAATAAGGTCTGACGTAAATTGAGTACCTTGATCTGTGAAAATTTGACGGGGTATTCCTATATATGCGCGTAAAGATATCGACGAGTGCTTCAGCGACTGAGATTGTGTCTATGTTTCGTAGTGGGGTGGCCTCTGGGTACCGGGTTGCGTAGTCAACTAAAGTTAGGATGTAGCGATTGCCCTTTTCAGAGATTTGATGAATTGGGCAGACCAGATCTACAGCTACTCTTTGGAACGGGATATCTATTAGGGGCATCTTTCCAAGAGGGACTTTTGGGACTGTTCCTTTGTGAACAGTTCGCTGACAAATGTCGCAGGAACGACAAAATCTGGTGACATCTGCCTGGATTCCTGGCCAGAAGAAACTAGTTAGAATGCGATCTAGGGTTTTCTTCGTACCTTGGTGTCCACCCAGGATTTTTTCATGTGATGTTCCCATGACATGTACTCGGAAGTTTGATGGAACAACTAGTTGATTGCATGTTTGTCCACAATTATTGTAATCAGGTGCTGTAAATTCACGATACAATATGCCATCTGCCCAGAAAAATAAACTTCGTGCTCCGTTTCGTGTTTGTTTTTCCAGTTTGTTTCTCGCAAGTTTACGGATTTTAGACTGCGGTTTAGAAATCAAGTGTGTTTCTATCGACTCTAACCAATTCGGATTTGGATCGTCTGGGGCCCTAATTCCGTTAATATTTCCGATAACTACATCGTATATTGGATCACGTAAGCAGAGAGCTAGACATTCACCGGTGTAGTACGGAGTGTTGATGTGTATTTTGGCTAGGGGAGCCTTTCGAACTGTGCGACCAACAAGGAGATATTGTCTTTCTTCGCCTGTCATTTGCGTTTAAAATATTAGTTCTTGTTTGACTACCACGCCACTACAACCAGTGTCGCGTAGGACTTTGACGCGGATACCATTGATTATTCCTTCGGTTAAGGGCATGCCTGTTGGGTTTTTGTCCCCACAAGCTGCACTCATTACTGGCAGTCTATGCCCGCATTTCAGATTAACTACGCCATTTTATGAGCAGCAGTTGTTGAGCACTTTTTCGAACTCTTGAGCCTCGTTCTGAAATTGGCCTGAAACATGATGTTGGGATGTGCCAGCATGGTCCTGGGACGTATTGGGTGCGAAATGTTGCATTTGCTCGGCGTCATTAATGCTTGCAAAATTGGTTAACGCAGAATTGATGCTCGCTGCAGAATGCGCAACATTTTGTGGTTTACTTCTGCAATTTCGCGCAAAGTGGGCCTGTTTTATGGCATAATTAGCACGTACGAGTGTCTGGGGGTCGTTGATAACATGGCTTCGTGCTTTGCGAGTGCAATACAGGGAGGTATTGACCGCTCTGATGTGCTGGTTTGGAATCATTATAATATGACTTTTGAGGCGGTTTGCTGTCAGGCCTTTTGTCAAAGGGTGTCCGATTGATTCGTTTTGCGCTAGTTGGTACACCAAAAAATCCATGCGCATCAGAATATTGCTCCGCTAGCAGAGACATTTCGGTTGTGTTTCGCGGTTTGCGTTCGGTTAGGAAAAGTCCCAGCTCTTCATTGCCACTATTCAGGAACTGTTCTCACAATAGCAGATTTGTTATGCCGTCGTAGGTTTTATCGGCCTTATCCATATCGACCCATATCGATATCGAGTCGCGAGACAAACTGTTTCTGTTTCTCCTTCTTCGGGTTTAACTGAACGAAATTTCTTTTGGAAGCATATCGTAGTTAAATGAAACCGCTTCAGTAGCGCTGCCTTAAGCGTATCATACGTGTTAGCGTCACCAGTAGCTAATCTAGAGTAAAAATCAAGCGCTTTGCCTTTGAGGAGTGCACTGAGGTTTATTGCCCATTCCAACTGATCCCAGCATTGACTTATCGCGTATCTTTCGAAGTGTTGGAGGTACGCGTCTAAATCATCCTCAGTCTCGTCGAATGGTGGAAGTTTTGGGCTCTAGCACGGGTACGCGAAATCTGAGTGTTCATGGAAAGGTTTGCCATCGACTTTTCAGCGGCGATCTCGTGTTTCTTGGTTTCTAAGTTTAACTGTAACTCTAGAATCTCTCGATCTTGTCTACGTATTTCTAGTTGGTAAGCTCTTTCATCGCGATCTTGCCTTTCCTCTACGCTCGTCGCGCACAAAGTCAATGAGTTCCTGCCCCGACAAGTTACACGCTTCAGCAATGTGTCGCATATACTCTACATTCATTTCTATACAGTATGCATTCCCAGGATTAACTCACCAAATAAATCGTTGCAGGTGACACTCGCAGCTCTGTCCAGATGACAACAATCCTCAACCTGTACAGATACTTAATAACAAGAAAAAAGAACTCCAACAATAATTAATAAACTTGACATAATTCAAAGTATCTATTCATTCATCATATATGTATTAGGAATGTCTATTGTTTCACCTGCGTTTTTACAAAAATGCTAGTATTATGGGTTATTTTTATATATTTTTTTGGGTATTTATTTCTAAAAATATTTGTAGTTCCCGAACAAGCCCTCATTTGTCACCACCAAACTCAGATTTCAAAGATGTTTCTAATCACAATAATCGGTATTTCTCAAAGTTTAAACTCGGTATATTTTGAATTGCAGAGGTTTTATTAAAAATGCAGTTAACACTTACGGATTTTGTTGCGACGGTCTTGCTTGGCTGAGGGTTGCTGTGATGAATCAATATTCAAAACACAAATATTGTGAAGATTTAGGAAAACATCACACATTTTTTAATAATAAAGACAATTTGAATTTGGGACAGATTTTACACCAAATTTGTAGTCGACATTTTCTTTATTAACGCTCTTACCAAAAATTCCGTTGGAATGTGTTGTAGGTTTCATTAGGCATCTTTCCTGCGAGTTTAAAGTGTGTAGACTATGTTTTTCGTACGTATTCGACATGTGGGCCCCAACTTAATGTTTCATCAATAACTACACCCAGACATTTATAAGACTTCACATTTTCAATACGACTACCAGCAATGCATACATTTAAATATTTTAAACATTACATAATATTTTCTGCCTTGTACCAATAAGCATTTAATGCTAGCTTGTTTCTTATGCACCAGTTTTGAAAACTAGTAAGAGCTGTATTTAAGCTACTTTCTATTATATTAATGTTGGAGGAGCTACACGTTAATGTAGAGTCATCAGCGTACATAAATAAGTTGCAGTTTGGGGCAATACAAAATGGAAGATCGCTAGTATAAACAATGAATAAAAGTGGACCTAGTATCGACCCCTGCGGAACACCAGTGTTTACGGACTGGACTTTTGATATGGTGCCGCTAATATTCACAGACTGACTACGTTCACTTAGGTACGACCTAAACCAATTAATTACAGAAGATGACATGTTCACCCTTTGTAGTTTTTTTAGTAAGATTTCCTGACCAACACAATCAAATGCTTTACTGAGATCTATAAACACACTAGTTGGGTCATCTGGAACAATTCCGTGACCGTGGAGAGCAAAGGTTCGTTTCTAAGTGGATTTGTCTTCTATGAAGGTTTTATAACAAATCTAGCGGGGGTGTCCCTCGCGAAAGTGTGGGCGGAATCCGTGAGAGTCAAAAATCCAAAATGGCCGCTGTCGGCCATTTTGAAAAATATTATTTTGATCGGTTTAGCCTATTTTGCTGTTCAATATATGGTTTATAAGGTTTTGGGGGTCAAGGAACTCATATCTGATGATGATTTAATGATTTGACCTATTTTTGACCTTCATATTCAAGATGGCGACCAAAAATGGCCGCCAAAACTGGTGAAATCATACAAAATGAAAACTAATATCTAAAAATGATGATCAACTAGTAAAATAGCAATTGGGATTTCATTCCCTGGATGGCAGTAGCTAATTTTCAGTAGTTCAGTTATGTTTTCATATTAAAAACATCCCAAATGGCCGTCTAAAATGGCCTCCAAAATTAATAAAATAACAGAAAACCGCATATACCACCTCAAAAATGTGTCATATCGTTTTAAAAAATACCCTTTGGATTTGACTCAATGGTTATTAGTAACTAATTTCTGGCAATTAGGTTTTATTACCATTAAAACAATCCAAGATGGTGTCCAAAATGGCCACCAAATAGGTAAAATGAATATAACGTATCAACAATTTGAACATTGGGTAAAATAATCTTTGGGATTTGGTTCCTTGGCCATCAGTAACTATAGAACTACAAAGATGATGGCCAAAATGGCTGCAACAATGGGTAAATAAAAACCTCAACAATTATAATTTAGGTTACATGTACATCTTACAAAGTGGCCAAGGAATTAAAGTTGATGGTTCATGGTTATCTTCTCTATGGAAGTACAATACATTTACCCCAGACAGAGTTGCACTTAGCAATGTTTGACTGAAGTAATAACAATCGCGATTAGAATTTGAAGAAACATTTCCGAATGAGAAGAAACAGGTGAAATCCTTTAATATTATCTTTTTGCTCATTCCGTTCTATTTGTATTGCTCTATTCCAGCACTATTAGGTAACTTATACACTTAGAAACACTTAATATTAACAGAACCTTAATATTAGTATGGGTATGGTCAGACAAGAATCCAAAGTTTGTACTATATACTAGGTCTGCCCCCATCACAAAAATACATTTAATTATACAATTCATGATTAACCAGGTAGATAATAATAACAAAACAATACATATGAATACATTAATTTCCTGAATTCATGACCTAATAAATATTAATAAATCACATCCTTAACTTTTAATGTGTTAATAATAACTTAATTCCACAAAATAATAATAATTTGCTCTTAATCACAATTTACATTGACAACAACAATTATCTTTTTAATATTTTGTACACGCTCTAATAGACGTCATTGGGCAGGAAGATTAAATGTTGTTCCACAAAAACGGGGGCTTGGTGCCTAACGATTGAGAGGTGTAGAGATGTTATAACTTTATTAAGATGAAGCTTATTTTAAGACCTAATGTTGTTATGAATATATCAGCGTTCCTTGCAAAGAACAATTATATATTCAGAGGCAGTGTATTTTGTTTTCAAATTATACATCAGAGCACACAAATGATATTTATCGAGATTGTACACAGATAAAGTGTCGAATTTAACGAATATCGGTGAATTTAACGAATAGCGTTTTCATCACCATGATCGCGTGTTTTGGTTTTATCAACAGAAACAAATAATAATAATTAATAAGAACAAGACAGCCTGTCTTCACATAGAGGTCCAACCGGAAAGGCGCCCTTAGCGGCTGCAAGATGAACATGACACCTTGGGCGGACGCCTCCAAAGTGAACGAGCAAACTGTGTGACACCCCAAGATATAAATACAAATGACCAGCCAAACCGAATTATATCATAGGACTTTTCAAAAAGAGATGAGTACCATAGTCGATCGCCACTTGTACGCCATAAAACGGGAAAATGCACTGTTTCTTGAAGAAAGTAGAAGTACATTAGGTGTGTAAAACCGAAATCATTCAAGGAAAGGTGGTGGCTTTCTAGGACATCCTTTCGGGACAGGTATCGTTTGAACGTGTGGACAGACATCTTGTTCATGTCGTGAGGTGTGTGTGCGATGCGGATATGAATAAACAACAAACTTGTGTTTGACCAAGTTTCAGGATAAGGTAAAATTCGGGTTCTTATTAATTATTATTATTTGTTTCTGTTGATAAAACCAAAACACGCGATCATGGTGATGAAAACGCTATTCGTTAAATTCACCGATATTCGTTAAATTCGACACTTTATCTGTGTACAATCTCGATAAATATCATTTGTGTGCTCTGATGTATAATTTGAAAACAAAATACACTGCCTCTGAATATATAATTGTTCTTTGCAAGGAACGCTGATATATTCATAACAACATTAGGTCTTAAAATAAGCTTTATCTTAATAAAGTTATAACATCTCTACACCTCTCAATCGTTAGGCACCAAAGACCCGTTTTTGTGGAACAACATTTAATCTTCCTGCCCAATGACGTCTATTAGAGCGTATACAAAATATTAAAAAGAAAATTGTTGTTGTCAATGTAAATTGTGATTAAGAGCAAATTATTATTATTTTGTGGAATTAAGTTATTATTAACACATTAAAAGTTAAGGATGTGATTTATTAATATTTATTAGGTCATGAATTCATGAAATTATTGTATTCATATGTATTGTTTTGTTATTATGATCTACCTGGTTAATCATGAATTGTATAATTAAATGTATTTTGATGGGGGCAGACCTAGTATATAGTACAAGCTTCGGCTTTTTGTCTAACTATCCCCATACTAATATTCATGTTCTGTTAAAGTGTTTCTAAGTGTATAAGTTACCTAATAGTGTTGGAATAGAGCAATACAAATAGAAGGGAATGAGCAAAAAGATAATATTAAAGGATTTCACCTGTTTCTTCTCATTCGAAAATTTTTCTTCAAATTCTAATCGCGATTGTTATTACTTCAGTCAAACATTGCTAAGTGCAACTCTGTCTGGGGTAAATGTATTGTACTTCCATAGAGAAGATAACCATGAACCATCAACTTTAATTCCTTGGCCACTTTGTAAGATGTACATGTAACCTAAATTATAATTGTTGAGGTTTTTTTATTTTACCCATTTTTGCAGCCATTTTGGCCACCATCTTTGTAGTTCTATAGTTACTGATGGCCAAGGAACCAAATCCCTAAGATTATTTAACCCAATGTTCAAATTGTTGATACGTTATATTTATTTTACCTATTTGGTGGCCATTTTGGACACCATCTTGGATTGTTTTAATGGTAATAAAACCCAATTGCCAGAAATTAGTCAAATCCAAAGGTATTTTTTAAAACGATATGACACATTTTTGAGGTGGTTTATGCGGTTTTCTGTTATTTTATTAATTTTGGAGGCCATTTTAGACGGCCATTTGGGATGTTTTTAATATGAAAACATAACTGAACTACTGAAAATTAGCTACTACCATCCAGGGAATGAAATCCCAATTGCTATTTTACTAATTGATCATATTTTTTAGATATTAGTTTTGATTTTGTATGATTTCACCAGTTTTGGCGGCCATTTTTGGCCGCCATCTTGAATATGAAGGCCAAAAATAGGTCAAATCATTAAATCATCATCAGATATGAGTTCCTTGACCCCCAAAACCTTATAAACCATATTATTGAACAGCAAAAGAGGCTAAACCGATCAAAATAATATTTTTCAAAATGGCCGACAGCGGCCATTTTGGATTTTTGACTCTCACGGATTCCGCCCACACTTTCGCGAGGGACACCCCCGCTAGATTTGTTATATAACCTTCATAGAAGACAAATCCACTTAGAAACGAACCTTTGCTCTCCACGGTCACGGAATTGTTCCAGATGACCCAACTCTGTAACTTGTCCATTCTCCATGGCCGTAAACCACTTGTTTGTGTATATGGTGCTTTGATGCAGGGGTCTAAATCCCGACTGGCAACTAGGAATCAGATTGTTTTCATCAAGGTATCTATATACCGATGAGTGCACCCATCTTTCTAAAATCTTAGAGATAATTGGCAGTATAGAAATAAGCCGATAGTTACCTGTACTACATTTATCTCCTCCCTTGTGAATTGGTGTTACTAAAGCATGTTTCCAATCTTTAGGGTATCGCTTACCTCTTATAGACAGGTTACACATATGAGTTAAAGATTTAATGATATAAGGTGAAGCAATTTTAATCATTTTAACACTAATTCCATCCGGACCTGTTGCTTTCCCAACCGACATAGAGGCGTCAGTATTGTCATCTATTTTAAGTTCACGCAAAGGGTAGTTTCCAGCAGTACGCTCCAATTGTTGAAAAGTGTTCATTTAATGTATCAGCAAAGTCGGCAATATCGTCAATATTTTTCCCATTTGGGGAAGTAATCGAATTTGGTACAGTTTTTAGTTTCTTAGGGAGTACCTCCTTCAGAGTTTTCCACAGCATAGATGAATTGCTTTTATTTTCTTCTATGGCGGATGTGTAGTAATTACTCTTTTTACTGCGGATTGTATTAGTTACATTGTTCCGCATGTTTTTGTCTGAATCCCAATGGATTTGTAAGCCTGTGTGCCTTGCAATTTTGTGTACACGATCGCGTTGCCGCATAAGTTTAAGAATTTCGCTATCGAGCCACGGTACTGAGGCACCCCGAATGCGTTTTGTTTTGACTGGCGCATGGAAGTTAATAATACTCATAAATATGGAGTACCATATACACCACGCATTATCCACATCATAACTACCATTGCCATGGTGCATTACAGAGATCGTCCGTGAATGCACCACTGTCTATATTTGTGGGACATCGAAATTTTATTGAACGACCTTTCATTTTTGGTGTTTTCAAACTGTGTAGCTCATAAACAAGATAATGATCAATGAATAGGACTGGTAAAACACCACAGTCCTTTATTAGCTCTGGGTGGGAACACAAAATGAGTGGATTCAGTGACACGTGTTGGGTCATGTATGAGTTGCGCCATTTGGAACAAACTAAAACAAGAAATAATTGGATTTGATTGTATACTATCGTGTTCCTCTGAAACATCATAATAAAGTCCCCAGTTTAAGTTTAAGGATGTCATTCAGTTTTCCTATAAATTCTACAGAGCTTGAAAGAGGCCTATAAATAGAACTGATAAGCACAGGCTGTCTTTGTTTGCACTTAATTTTAACACATATACTCGTCATCATCTATTTCGAGATCTTCACGACGAGAGAACATTAGGCTATCTCGAATGTAAATTGCAACCCCGCCACCATGTCGGTTCCTGTCTTTTCTGACAATATAATAATTTGGAAGAGTTATCTCATCATCAGAGATTGAGGCGTCGCAAAAAGTTTCGTTTAGACAGATGATGTCGAATGGATTTCTAGACATTACAATCTTAAAATGGTCAAATTTGTTTATTAGGCTTCTCACGTTAAGATGGGCGAATGAGATACCCCCGGAATTTGGATTGCAGATAATGCAATCTATTATGTCTAGTTTAGAACCTTGCCTTGGGGGTTGAGCAGCTCCCTGACCATTTTCAGATGTTGGTTCCACTCCTGGCCTCGATAGTGTGTCGGGGGTGCTCTGGTCTGAGACACTGGCTGCCGTTGTTGATTGAGGTGGGTTTGGTGCCGTTTCTGATGGGGGTACGGGTAATACTGGTTGGCCATTAGAAAACTCGTCGGAACACCACGGGTCGCTGTAGTCCGCTTCATCAGGAAATCAGAGAACAAACTCTGACCGAAAGAGGTTCTCTGATGTGGGGTGCGACTATCAAAG
Source organism: Crossaster papposus (assembly GCA_037893245.1). Classification (NCBI taxonomy): domain Eukaryota; kingdom Metazoa; phylum Echinodermata; class Asteroidea; order Velatida; family Solasteridae; genus Crossaster; species Crossaster papposus. Next base: position 106,096 of record JBAIAA010000327.1, on the reverse strand, counting down.
GTCTTTGGTGATCCGTTGATGTGTTGAATAATGTTCGTGGCAAGTAGGCGCACTCCTGCTGAGTTGAGGTGCACGCCGTCCGACACAAGGTGGTTTGAGTTCATGTTACCATTGTCAATGAAGCCCCAGTTATTTTGCTTTGCTATAGACTTAAGCAGATTATTGGAACCATCTACTCTCTTGCACTGTGGCACCGTTTGGTTTTTACGGTGTATGATCGAAGATATTGTCACTGATCTTAGTTGTAGTGACTCGCCGAGGGAGGTGATCTGAGCGGCAATAGTCTCCGGGTTGTCGGATGTGTTATTGGTTCCAACATGGAGAATTATACGAGAGACGCTGTGCTTGGTCGACAGCTGTATGGCGTGGGGAGCAAGATCTTAGATTTTTGCTCCACGCATGGTGTTGCACATCACTTTCTTTTGCCTGCTCAATCTCCTGGGCTGAAGCCGTTTTATCATCGAGTCACCGATTAGAAGCACATCTGCACAGTGGTGTTCCGTTGGTGTGGATGCTGATTGTTTCACTTTAGGTGCCGGTTTGTCCTTTGCAGTGGTCAGCTTCTTGTGCTTTTTCCGGTATTGATTCAGCTGCTCGTGAAACTCAAAGGAAATCTTAGGTTTTGAGGGACGGGGCAAATTTTCTTGGGTTGGGGTTGGACAGGATCCCTGCTCCTCAGTATCAGGCTGGCCGTTTAGCTGCAAGACTTCGAAGTACGTGTCGATCACCAACTCGGCCTCGGTCCTGGAATCACCGGTGCTAGAGTCGATGATAACGGGATCCTCTGTCGCCAATGCAGCGAAGCGATTGCTTGTCGGTACCAGAACCGTTGGGCAGACATCCGATGTACAGTGGCTCGCTGGACTGAGATCTGCTGTACATGTACGGTGGCTCCCTGGACTAGTTAGACGTGTGGGCGTCCATGGGTGGTTCCGGCTCAGAGCACACGGCGGGCGTACTGAATCATCATGGGCTTCACGAGAAGGAGGGCTCATCAGCATATCACTGGTAGAATGGAGAGCGTCACATTCCTTCTTCAGGTGGTCTATTGTTTCCCTTTGGGAACAAGAAGATCGAGAAATCTGGCCAGATAGTGTTGCAAATTGGTTTGAAAATTTCTGATTAAGTAATTTTATGTATAGCACTCAACGGAATAACTCGAGAGTAAGGCTGTACCATTCTTACTGTATGATTTTGCGTAATTATGTCATCCTCGGTACTGTATTTCTGTACACGTACTATATGTATTTGTATTGTATATATTATTGTATTTTTGAATTATTATGATATTATCTATTCTATATTATTTATTAAAACACCTCACCGTACTATGTTGGTATACAGTACGAACACGATTCACTCACAATATTGCGAAATGCCAAAGTTAAAAATAGACCGTGACAACATCCCTAAAAATACATTTCCTACGCGAAATACTTCAATCGGCTCTGACCCCACAATCTGCACCGTCCACACGTCCCGGATGTACTGGCCATATGTACTTCCCGGATGTACATGCACTTCCCGGATGTACTCCCCGTATGTACACTAAGGATTATCAACTACCCGTCACTGGCAATAAATTCATAACTAAGGTCAAACTGTGCCAGAAATTGTTATATTTCTTGAACTTCCTACGCAAAATACTTTAATCGGCTCCGACCTCCACAATCTGAACCATCAACACTTACCAGATGTACTCTCCGTATGTATACACTAAGGATTATCAGCTACCCACTGATTGCGCAAACTGTGCCACATTTTTGTATAATTGTTCCATACATTATACAGTATTTCCTGTACACCGGGTCAAACTGTACTCAGTATTTTAACCCTGTGTTATCATCCTATTCTTCATTTCCATACCAAAAGGTCAAACTGTACTCAATGTTTTAATCCTACCCTCTTACATATTCATATCATAATTATACATATTCATATCAAAATTATACATATTCATATCATAATTATACATATTCATATGACCTTTTTCATATTTCTATGCCTAGGTCAAAGTGTGCCAGGAAGTCTACCTACATTACTCATCCAAGATGAATTTCATCCGGCAAATGAGTTGTTTGATATGTTGAGATCAGGAAAGCGTTATAGAGTAATCAAATGCAATACAAAAAATATCCAGGAGTAGTGTTTATCCTACTGCACTCAGGGGATTGAACGGAATAAAGTAAATTGAAAGTGTTGCTTACAAGATTTTAATTTATTTAAAAAAAAATTTACGTTAATGATTTAAACAAGAATATTGTAAATTGTAAAAGTTATTTTTAAGTTATGAGAAGTTATGTTGTTAATATAAAGTTTAAATGTATTGTGTTTTTAAAGGGATCGTATACGTTTGGTAATTACTCACTTAAATTAATGGCAATAAAAACTTACTTGGTAAGAAGTACAGCAGCTTTGGATAGTATAATGCATTTTTAGAAACTTTTCACTTCGAAGTACGGTACTGCGGTTATGGGAAAAGATATCACTTTTTATTCCCAAAAATCGGAGAAGCGTTACTGCAGTGACGTTTCTCAGACTGTCTATTCCAATGCAGATGGCTTCCTGCGTGGAAATAACCGCTCCAGATTCTCGGCAATATCTCGAAATCGCTACCACCTTTTGAAATGAAATCTTTACAGGTTAGTTTTATGGTATATATCTATAACTATATAGGATTGAAACAAACAATGGGTTCCAATTACCAAACGTGTACGATCCCTTTAATGACTGCAATGACTGCAATGACTGCAATGACAACGTGGCCGTCAATCTGACATCGATGTCGGCACAGGCCCTCTTTGCTAACTGCTCAATCACTGGCAACGTCGTCGTGAATATGATCCCACGAGCATCACCATCGTCAACTTAAAACACTAACACATGACACTTAGCAATAATTTGCCAATATTTATAGATGATTTGGTCCACAAATGAGTGTAATTTGCCAATCAGTCGTGAGTAAGTGAATGGCGCGGCGAGCTGTACGGTCACGCGATCGTGCATTACCCGTCCCCGGGGCTTACTTTATTTCCAATCGTACCTCGTCTCCAATAGTAAGAACGGGTAGTGTTGGGCGCGTACAGCTCGACAATCTGTGAACGAGGTTGCCAATGGCAGTAATGGTAATTTAGTCTGGTTCATAGTAAATACGCTTTATTGCATGTATATGTGTAGAGCGACAGAGGCGGAAACATGTCATTTGACAGTGGCCCGTAAACATGGATAGGAAAAAACACAGAATGGCGAAACACCGAAATTTACTTACGACATTTCCCCGGGATTTTCGGGGCTTTCATTAATCACATAAATTCCTTCCACAGGACCGTCAAGTTCACATCAGAGTACTCACATCATCAGGCCCACTTCCTGGATGTCACCATCCGCAAGGAGGATAACTTAAGAACCACTGATCTGCATTCTAAACCCATAGACACACACCAGTATCTTCACTCCTCCAGCTGTCACCCTAGGCATTGTAAGACTGGTATAGCATTTAGTCAGGTCGTCAGACTCAAAGGGATTTGTTCTAACGACTATGATTTCTCCCGTCATTCACTGATACTGAAAAATAACTTGGTTGCCAGGGGGCACAGCTCCCGCCAAGTTCAATTGGCAAGAAATTTGGCTCTAGAGGTAAAGGCCCCCCAGGCTGATGCCAAACCCAATACCCCCCTGGTGACTACCTTTCACCCCAGTCTCCCTTCCCTCCGCAAAATCACTAACGACAGCCATCACATTATCCACACTTCAGATCGCCTTGTCCGCGCCATCCCCGACAGCCCTGTATTGGCTTATAGACGCCCTCGTAATCTGCGAGACCTCATTGTTCGAGCCGAAGTTCCCAGCTTGGATGCATCTCTTCCCATTCAGCACGGAACTTTCAAGTGCAGTTCCAGATGTGTGGTTTGCCAGATCCACACCCAGAAGTCTGACTCCTTTTCTGGCCACTCTTCTGGTACAAACCTAGAATTATTGGTAACATTACTTGTAGTACATCTAATGTCATATATCTCATCTTCTGCAGGTTTTGTGGAGTTCAATATGTCGGAGACACAAAAAAATGATCGTTTCTACGGGCATCGATCGAGTGTCAACACCAAGAAACTGGATACCCCCGTCGGTCATCACTTCAATCAGCCTAACCATTGCATTTCTGATATGATTCTACAGGGCATAGAATCACTTGGCCATCGGAAAGACTCAGTCCGCTTCAGCCGGGAGAAAGTTTGGATGAATCGTCTTCGGACTATTCAACAACATTTTCTCCTTTTGTCATCTGTTTCAGATTTATTCCTTGCCAGGAGTTTGTTCTTATTTGTTCTCACTCCTCTGGTTTCCCCTGTGTATTGTCCTAACCCCCCCCCCCCCCCCCCCCCCTTCCACATTTCTCCTATTAATACTTCTTTGTTATTTATTTCTTTGATCCTACCGACACTGACCTCTCCCTTCAATGCTCTTTTTGTTGATTGTTCCGCTGGACTCTGTGCTTTTTTCTTTTGTGTTTTCCCCGCCAGCCATGATGTGCATCATGCTGTATGTTGCTGTATGTTTGTTTCTTGTACACAGGCATTATGTCTCTGAAGAAGATCTCGTTAAGATCGAAATATTAGGCCCTCCTAGCTTATTTGATAGAATGAAAGGTTTATAGTATTTAACAGGTCAGTGATGGATTTGGAAGTATTTACGGCTTGATTGGGTGTGCTTGTATAGGTGTACTCGATTGTATCACCACTGCCGTATGGGCTGTCTAATGTAACGTTAAATACTACTGTATCGCTGGTCGCTGCGTATGTTAGTACGTATACGTACGATCGGTTCTTTATTTTTCCCGTGAAAAACAACATAACTTGGCTTTTATGTATTGGGGTGATCTTATACTAGTTCGGACTCTTCGGACGGAGACTGATTATTCTCACTCGGGAATTTGTTGTGTCTGCCTGTATTTTCTAGAATCAGCCTTGTTAGCTAGGCCCCATCCATGGAGGTATTTATACCTAGTTCATGGCCCCATCTGTACCGTGCTGGGGGGTGAATGGTCTGCAGCCGATTTCACGAAACCTTACGCAATTGCGTAAGCTCCCTTGCGCCACAATTTATTGCGTAAGCTGCGCTACTTTTGTTTGCTGCGCAACATTTCGCTTACGACAGTTTCACGAAAGTTGGACAGTGCGTAAGTCCGCGGCTTACGCAACAAATTATGGCGTAGCTTGCGCAGTCAATTTAGTTTTATATGTGGCGTAAGATATGGCGTAGCGACTGAAAATGACCCTTTTTACCAGCAAATCGTAATTGACGTGGAGCCCGTCATTGCTCAACTTATTAAGCTTGATAAAAGACACTCACAGTTTCATGATTGAAGTAAAATAATCACTATTTTACCCGTGACAGAATTGTTAATGTTGCCACGCGATTTCGCGAAAACGTCGGACAAAACTATTTTCAAAATGGTGGGCGAAGGTGATACAACGACGATTTCGTGAAAGAACAATAATACGCGAACAGTCGTTGTAAACGCTGTTTAAAACATTGCTCAGCTACGCTAAGTTTCGTGAAATGCTCCGTAAGGAAATGGCGCAGCTACGCAACATTGTTGTTGCGTAAGCCTTACGCCACTTTTGAAAATGGCGCAAGCTACGCACTTTTCGTGAAATCGGCTTATATGGTGAATTGCTTATATTACGTACGTGTGGTCGGCTATAATCAGTTACCATCTCCATAAATCCGTGGTCCCGCTATTATATTGTAATTTAGATTAAGTTAAGGAGAATGGACGAGGACTGTAGGTACGCACAGTATAGTCAGAGTCTTTGTTAACTTAATATACAGTCTTTGTCAACTTAATGTACAACCAAGAGTAGATTCGTAACTTAATCTACTCTTGGCTGTAGATTAGGTTGACAAAGAATCTGACTGTACATTCTTTTAACTAATCTAGTTTCAACAATAGTATGACGTCACATAAATAGATTAATAGTACAGTTGTGTTCAAGGTAGTACTTATTGCACATAATTTAGTTGCTTTACTTGTACGTGTCGATCTATTTCATGTAAGAAGTGTGATGGGACTGCTGTTGCAAATGGGGAAGATTTCACTTTTTTCCATAATTTGTCGGGGTTACCCTTCAGCTGGCGAGCATATCTTTGCACAACAAACAAAATGTCATAAACGGAATGTCATAAAAAAGAATATAAGCCCGAATTCCATATCCACCCTCAAAACAATCTCGCACGAATTGGACAATTTCCCAATCCAAAGGTGTGACCCAAACACATACATGTACTTTGTATGTACTTTGTATTATGTTCGGCAAGAGACAACATACATAACTTGTGTCACACTGGATAATGCTGCAAAACTCGTGCTTTTGAGCCCATTCTGCAGGTTTCATCATCGGATACATCTGTCCCAGACATATTATCATTGGGATTGTAGAAGTACATTTACACTGAAAACAAATGTCTTTGCACTATCCAAAGTTGAGAGTGATGATGGTTTGGCAGGTTGTAGTACAGAGCAGAAGAGGTATACAAGTACAAGGGAACAACTTATTACCAAATCACGTGTTTATCAGAAGGTGTGCATTTTTGCTGTGACAAAAGCAGAAAATACATGAAGCGTAGCCGAACCAAAGTCAGATGTACGTAAACGCAACAAAGTCATATTATCAAGAAGACCAACAATTACTTAATTTCGTTTTCTATGAAAACTCACATTTTCTGTGCTGTGAATTATGTAATCACAGTAATTTTATTGAAATACGTGTGCACTTTTTTATATATCATAATGTAAGCCATTTGTTGTAGGTATCTTTGTCATTATGATCTAATAGTTACAGATTCTTGAAAATAAAACCTGCCAATTATAGTACAGGGAAACAACCATGGCCTTCAGAAAACTCAGCCCTCCAAAATGGAAATGTTCTTTTAAGATTACACATTCGACTTCTTCACCAATATTAATACATTTTCTGTTCACCCATGAACATGTAGAATGTAGCCACAAGCTAATTTAAAATGAACCTTTCTTCACCTCCCCCCAAAAAAAATTTAAAAAAAAATAAAAAAATTATAAAATAATAATAATAAATATCCTCCACTTATATCTGCCCCGGCCTGCAATGAACTTCATTAAAATAACATTGACATGCATTGACATAATACTTTATAGGCAGGTGAACCCAATACAGAGTTGAGCCGAATACAGGTGAATTAAGTGTAACCTTTTAAATGCATTTAATGCATAGAGGACATCAAGTGTTTTGTAGAGTAAAATAAAGTTTGTTGTTATTGTTTGATGTAAACAGATCTGATTCCGTCTCCATCAGTGACGTCATAGAAAATGCCCCAAAGTCCACATTAAGCTACCACTTACAAAAGTCTATCATACTTTTTTGACAACTGTACACTGTACGCAAAAGAAACAAATCCTAATGGCGATTAGTCACTTGAGATGGTACCGATATATCAAATTTGAGCCCCTGGCTAATGGACTAATTCGTGTACGAGCCGCGGCGTTCACCCCACTTTCCCTCTTGATGCACCGCGGTAAACAACTTGTTGGTTAATTTCTGAAAGGAATTGGTGAAAATGTATGTTTTAAAATGACACATTTGTATTGATTTATCTGACACAAGAACTAAACGTCCTAATATTTTGCAACGACTAAACCCATTTCTTGAGTGCCCTCTTTTGAACTTCAGGAAGATAACACCCGCCGCAGCCATACTAATTAACCTTTTGTTATCGGCAGTTGCGGTCATTGGAATCTGCATGTGCCCACAGACGAAACTGACAGTATGCCTTATTCTATAAACATACATGGGAAATACCTCGGAAATGGTAGTTCTTAGAAATCAGAGATGGTTTGGGGCTGAGCTATAGTGGCAGATATTATTTGAATGTTAATTATGTGGATGTTGGTATAACCACGCCCCACAGGGCAGGGTTTAGATTCAATTACAAGTAAATTGGCCCACCGTGTTTAACTTAGTGATGACCATTGGATGAATATAATGCTTACACCGACTATATATGGTGCCCTCTATCACCGTTTGATGATTTGTCAAATAGAGTTTTGGTTATTGTTGCAACGTAATGCACCTAAACTTGGGAATGACGTAGGCTCACAAGATTCGTCTATGGCGAGCCAATTAACATTTATTACTTACGCGACGATATTTTAGAGTTATTCAGAGATTATCTCTTAATGAAATAGAGATATCTCAGAATTATTAAATATATATGTATGTAAATAATTATATATTTATATCAACAATTAAAGATATCTTTATAACATAGAAATATCTCTAAATAACTCAAAATAACTCTCAAAAATGACCTACGCTATTTCCAAGTATTGGTTCATTGTTTTGTTTCAACATTATGTCCCATAGTCAAGCGACGCCGCGCTGGTGCAAGGTGAATAGCATTTCACAGTGCAAGGCTGATACCGTACCTGCATTGACATGACGGCAGAAAACGTTTGCCTTAAAGTGAACAGACGATATCATAATTAATAATGCCATTATGCTACATTACGTTGTTCTCCGTTGTTCTGTCGCTCCCGTACGTATATCACCACACACAAGCATATTATGTAAACTCCTCGTTGTGAAGAACGTAACATTGTGTACAATTTATTGTGTATGCTTAGCCCACTCATATTGGTGAAAATTTGTATGCAAGTTTTGTATGCAGCAGATTGAACCCATAGCCTATGTGCATACACACATAGGTCATTTGGGTACATGCAGTAACACGAAAGCTTCCTTGTGCATGGCGCCAGTTAGTTATCTTTCGCGCAGGATGAGTAAACAAAAAGGCGTTTGTGTTAGCTTGTACAAGCACGACATAGAATATAATAATTTCAGCGTGACAGATGACACATATATAGTCCTACACTACCTTTGTTTTTGTTTAAAAGCCTGCCAAAAATCAAAAGACAATCAATGAAACTCGGGGATCAGTGCCTGTATGGGACACAGACAAATGAGCATGGCAGATGGGACGCAAATAACACTTACACATTACATTTTCTTTAAACGACTGTTCCCCTATACAATTTAGGTGGTTTTTGTTTTGGTTCTTTAAAGTGAATCACTTTTATGCAAATATTCAGTGAACATTTGTATTTAGCTATTTAAAACATTAAAATTGAAACACTGAGCTCATCAATATTGTAACAGACGTTACATTTTTGCAAGCTTAAAAAATGTAGCCATATAATAAGGATCAAAAGTATAATTTGTATGTACAATTGTCTATTTCTAACCACACAATTACTTAAGATCGGGTCTAATGTTATATTTAAAACCAAGTGGCTGTTTTCACGCTGGACTACTGACGTTGCCTACCGTCTAATATATGTTTGGTTCCATGTCCACCACTGGGTTGCAGGGCGGGTTTGATTTTGTATCAGCATTCAAATAGTTGACGTAGAACAATATATAACAATAGGTTACGAGATTGACAGAAAGTCCACGAGTTAAAATCGTCTACACATGCAATCTGCCTACATCAACACACAACAATTGGTGCGACCTGAGTGAACCTGGCCGCGTAGTCGGCGTATTCCAGCCACGTATTCAAGTATACGTAGGGCTGGATCGAATACGCAGCTGGAATATCATGCCGAATACGCGGCCAGGTTCACTCAGGTTGTGTGTGTACGTTGGCCCACTGATCTCTACAATGTTTGTAGAGATCAGTGACGTGGCCACGCGAACCCGTCTCGTACCTATACGTCGCGTACCGACTATCGAGAATTTGTCCGGGTTCTGCCTCGGTTTACGTCACTCATTTTGAGTGGCCGCGAAATTTTAAAGGGGGGGGGGGGGGGGGGGGGGGTTGGACGGCAAATTACCACACTAAACGTACACTAGAACCAGTTTTGCCTTTTATTCACATTTAATACACATACATCTATTAATTTAAAACACAAATTGCGTAATGAAGATGTTAGACTGTATGTCTCCTTTAAGTTTGGAGGCTGATAGGTCTGGGCGCGAGGGTAATAAGTATCCAAATACGGTAAGCAGTCTATGGTTTCTAAATTCGATACTCTGTGGAGACCTAAACACGGTGGAAGTCAAAAGGTCTCCACAGGGTAATTTCTATAGATAAATAGGTCTCCACAATTTTTTTTCACGAAATAGATTTTTGAATTTTACTCAAATTACTTAAAAACTGGGGTTAGGATGTGAGTTAGGGTTAGTGTTTGGGTTAGGGTATAATATAGGGTATATTGGGTCAACATTTCAACCCAGGTAATTAATTGTGGTTAAATAGAAGCATTTTGAAAAAGGTGCTCGGCTTTCTAACCATTTCGTACACGAGAACAAAGAGATGTCTCCACAAGGATACACATTTGAGAAAACACGTACCCACAGTGTACGAATCGCATACGCTTTCTGCACACACGTACATGCACGTTTGTTTATGGTGTAAATCGAGGAGTTTCCTTTGTTCCTCTCGAAAATGTCCTTTGTTTGTACTCTAACGTTTTCCGACGGCTCTCATTGATTTTGTACACGAATCTCAATCGAGGTTGTCCTCGATTCTAACCCTAACCCCAATTCACCTTCATGTCGCCAGGTATGTGTCCTCCATTTACACCATAAACAAACGCACCATCACATCCCACTCACGCCGTACAACGTACATTTACGTAATCGGTAATCGAATTTAACATGAACGATCGTGAAAGTTCTTCCTCGATTTTTAGTGAATCCGACGAAAACAGTACGGATTCGTTAGATTCAAATCACAATGTTTCTTATTTAGACACTGACTCAAGCAAGGCTAAAGATGGGGCCTCTATCGGCGCTCTAGACTCGGTCGAAGCACGACCGCTCAAAATGGTCCACTTCGCTCTGGTAAGCTTTACTTTGGCTGTCTAAATCCTCCGATATTTAGGATCAAACGGAAGCAAATAAAGGTTTACTCCATTCTTAGTAGTTTTGCTAAACCCAGCAGCTTCACACCTTGTCGGCCTAACCGAAAACTGTTGTATTTTTACCCTGATTCAGAATTAAAAACCATGTAAAGATGGACACTTGTTGCAATGCGCGCAGTCCAGGCCGGGTAGCGGCCCCCTGCAGCGCGGCAAGTCTCTGTCTCGATGTTCGCCATGAGGCTTCACTTTGAGGGGCGGAGTGGTTTGACCAAACATTTTCAAAGTTATTTTCCCCCCTTTATCACAGAAAATAAACACAACCTCACACACAATGTTGTTGTCAACATTATACTTTATTGATTTAGGCCTAAGCGCAACAAAACTTGTTACAGGTTTCCTTAAAGCGGTGGTCACATCTTACGGTCATGAACGTAGTTGAACGTAGTATGGTGTGACCGTAGTTGACCGTAGTAGACCCTAGTAGTCGTAGTTAAACGTAGTTAAACGTAGTTAAACGTAGTGGACCGTAGTTCTGAACGTACTTAGACCTTGAGGAAAGCCATGATTTGGCCGTAGTTAGCAAAAAAGTTTTTAACATGTTGAAAATATTTCTACGGTCACCTTGAATGCCTAAACCGTACTGTGAGCCTAGTATATACGTAGTTAACCCTAGTTGACCCTAGTTGGCCCTAGTTGACCCTACTTGACCGTAGTGTGGACCGTAGTTGAACCTACTTGACCGTAATGTGGACTGTAGTTGACCGTAGTTGACCGTAGTAACCACGGCACTACGGTTGAAGTACGGTCAACTACAGTCTACTACGGTCAAATGAACTACGTTCAACTACGTTCAACTACGTTCATGACCGTAAGATGTGACCACCGCTTTAAACCGATCTTACACATAGTGTTTAATATCTCCTCTTCACACATTCATTCCCCTACTAATGATACAATAATAGTATTAAATTTTAGAGGCGTTATCAGTTACAAGCTATTGCTTCAGGCTTTTCATATTCAAGCGAATACCACGACTCCGGGGCCTTTCTATTTATAAGTCGGCCCGAATCTGCATTATCGCCGTAGTGAACACGTTTTAACGCCGCGGTTTGTCCTACTCAAAGGCCACTCAGCGAGCTGGATCGCTTTCACTTTAGGAAAGGATAAAATCCCCCCCCCAACAAAAAAACAAAAATTAAAAAATAAATAAAAAACATTACGGAAGCCCGTTAGGGCCCACCCTGAGCCACGCAGCGCTTTTACGAGCTTTCTACTAATAGCACTCAAACCCCTGCGGCATTCGGCAAGATCCGTGGTTATTTAGCGCAAAGATTTATGCGCCCAATCAGAGCCTCCGTTACAAACAGACCAAGGACGTTTTCCTAACCCCTGGCTTTGGCTTCGTCTCCGGCGATACAGCCTATTGCTACGAAGACAAAGCTGGGGTTCGGAAAACAGCCCAAGGCATGCGAACCAACATTCTTCCCCAACGCGCATTTATATTGGTCCATTTGCTTGGACATCTGAGGTGTTCTTACAAATGTTAATCCTCCAAAGTAAAAATTTAAATTAATCGGAAAAATTGTAGAAATTAACGTACAGAACGTGAAATAAAACTTTGCTATTATATATTATACAGAATAAGAAACATAAAAGACTGAAAAGCTACGTAAACGCTAATAAAATTAAGTATAGTGGATATAAATTGTCATTTTAACTTGTTTAATGATTACTGCAACTGTCCGCAGGGTTTGAGGGCGACAATTCAAGAGCCCGTTAAACTCTGCGTGCGTTGGCTCAGGGTGGTTAGGGCCAGGTACCTCTCTCTTCCACAGAGGGTCTTTTCTCTCTCACAGCGATGTGTTTCTCCTTCGCGGTAGTGCGTTTTTTCGTTCACGGTAGTGCGTTTCTCTTTCATAGTAGAATATAGAATAAAATATAATATTTATTGTCATTTGTATATAAAGATACGTTAAAATTCACTCTGGCCTTGCGAGCATTAACATTAATCTGTGTATAACAATTAACATCGCTTAAAAAGATTAAGATTACAGTAACATTTGATTAATAGTATAACATTAAAATTAAAATTACACTTGATCATCATGCAGTAGGCGTACTGCTCTTGAATAAAAACGAATGAACTCGGTTTGATCTGTATTAGCTCATCTCTCATTCAGAACGTGCGTCTCTCTCATTCAATTAAGGGGCAATTCAATTTTTCACAGAGATGTGTTTTTGCATTTGTTTGCGATTAAGTGGGGGCTGTGAGATAATAATATGTCAGGGCTGCAAGATGGGGTGTCGCGGCCGCGACTTAAAGTATGTCGCGGACTTGCCCCTTGAACGAGAGACATATACGCACGTTCAGAAAGAGAGATGAGCTACCGTGAAAGGGAAACGCACGTCTCTGAAAGAAAAACAAACGCACCGCTGTGAAAATCACAGGAGAAACGCACTTATGTGAAAGAGAAAGAGGTACGTGGCCCCAACGGGCTTTTGTAACAACGCGTGGCTTGGGTTTCTAGCATGTGAGTCACCGACCGGTTTGATTAGAAAGAAAAACAATTTAGAGGACAGCTTTCCCGACTCTTTACGTGGTTCACATTACGCCGATTCACCTGGATCCCGTCCGTACATCGACCTGTCGCCTATATAGGCCTACCCAGCCCAACAAAAACAAAACAAAACAAAACAAAAAACAGATGTTTTTGTTCCCCGTGGATCTCATTAAATAAAAACGTCGTCCGTAGCCAGTTGCACAGCATTAGCCGATATGAAATTAAAGCATTTAAAGTGATTTTGGAAATGTTTTGTTGAAATCACATCCTGCTACTGACCGTGTCCGCTTTTGATGGAACATCGCATCATGCCCATCCCTGTTGTAGTGCTGCGACACCGAACAGCCGTTTTGCGCGTGCCCAATACTGATGATGCCGTTCTCGCGATGTGATCCGAGAGTAATGCGCACGCAACACTTTCTTGCACTCCCGAGTAACACGCTCGAACGCACCCCGAGTGTCAGTGACGAATCGACAGGTTCCCTCACAGATGAAATATTTAGACCCCCATCAGATTGTAATATTTGATGGGTCAGACAGGTGCTTCCCCTGTGAGCGTTTAAATGTAAATAATTAAGCACATACCGTGTATTAACGCACCGACACCGACGCATTTCAACCGTCACTTGCAGACACGGCTGACCTGTACAATCATATCGGCAAGCTGCGCTTTCCTTCACTGCCTTATAAAGGTCCCCTCCTTGTAAGTAGGACCCGGTTATTGATTGCTGTATTGGAAAGTCCAGGTGCATTTACTTGTCCTTTCCACCCCTTTGAAAAACAATCACCTTGCCCCTAGAAAAAGGATTCTTATAACCGACCAAACGGTGGACTGTCGCCATTAACATCATAAACATCCGATTGTACAGTGCGTCAAACCAAAAGTAAACAAATTGTAACGTAACGCCCACGCATAAAATATCTAACCAACATAGATGTGTGGGTGTGGTTTGAAAGATACACTTTTGCACTTTAAAACGAGACATCAAATATCGAAATCTGCAGAATTCTAAGCAACATATTGGACCGCGGAACTCCCCCCTTAAGCCCTGTCCGCACTGGACGTAATTTAGGCAAACTAACCGAGCCAATGGGTAACTTACCCATTTCAAGTCCAGTGCGAACAGCTTGGGTAACTTTCCTCACAGGTAACTTACCCACGCCGCGTGGGTAGTTTAACCGAGCCAAAGGTGCCCAGGAAGATTGACCAGGTCAGTTTAACCGAGCCAGAAAATCCAGTGCGGACGCGACGTCTCGGTTAAATCTTCCATCACCCGGTGATGGAAGATTTAATGTTGAGAGCTAGCGTCGGAAACAGACGATCCGGTCTTCAAGTCGCGGTCATAGGTCACGCAGGACGCCCTCTTTATTGTTTTGGAGCCAGCTCGGTTAGTTTACCCATCGTCTCGGCAATTCTACCCGCGTCAATTAAATCCAAGTGCGGACGGTGGGAAGATTAACCCATCGGAATGTTACCCGGCGTCATGGTCAAATTACCCAAAATGTTTATCCAGTGCGAACACGGCTTTAGTCCCCATTATACACTCCCTAGACATTTTTTACCTAACGCACCCCTCCCCCCCTTAAAAACCTCAAACGAAACCACAACATTCCGCAAGCACAATGACCGCCACAAAAAAAAGGAGGGGGGGGGGGGCGTTCTATCTGTCCCATATATAGCGGTCACAATTCAAATTGTGACTCAGTTAATTTTGAAATGATATCGAAATCTTATAATAATTATTGTTTTCACAGAGCTTAAAGAGATCGTATACATTTGGTAATTGGAACCCACCGTTTGTTTCAATCATATATAGTTATAGATATGTACCATAAAACTAACCTGTAAAAATTTCATTTCATTAAAGGTGGTAGCGATTTTGAGATATTGCTGAAATTTTGGAGCGGTTATGTCCACGCAGGAAGAATAATCTGAATTGGAATACACAATCTGAGAAACGTCACTGCAGTAACGCTTCTAAGGGTTCAAAGTTTCGGGGATAACAAGTGTATCTTTTTCCATAAACCACAGTACTTCAAGGTGAAAAGTTTCTAAAAATGCATTATACTATCCAAAGCTGCTGTACTTCTTACCAAGTAAGTTTTTATTGCCATTAATTTGTTGAGCAATTACACGATCCCTTTAAACATTCATAAAGCTAAAAACTTTATCCGGTTGTTTGTCAAGCACCTTTCTTTCTATTTTGTGCACTTTTGCTGCTTCAAACGATAAACATGCACAACCGACACATGGTATATTGTTCCCTATAAGCAGGCCCCATACCCAATACCGTAATTGCTTCGCGCTACGGGTTCGATGGAGTCACAATTGGTAGGTAATGGTAACCCCCCCCCCCCCCCCCCCCCCCAGATCCGCCATTGATTTTGAAATGTTGGAAACGTTTAGCTGGTAATCATCAACATCTCTTCCACATTGCAACACTTGCACAATCAAACGAAAAAATCGATTATCACTGCAACAACTTGGTTTAATGGTCAATTTTACCTCTCTTAGGAAATTACTCAGTATTCTGCAGATTTTATATTCAGTTTGCATATGTTGAGACATGTGCAGGTTCATATATGCCAGTCCTGGAAGATAACACGTAAGAAGACTGGGAAGGATATTTATAGTGCATGGGAATTTTCCCGAAGAATGATCATAGGAAGTGAGAGCGTGTTTTGGTAACCCATTTCACTTGCGTTATGCTTCAATATCGCACGCGCGGACAGTAATAGCAGAGTGGTGCTGCATATGTATTGACCGCCAATCGTGGTCGTCAGACAAAATAATTGGGTACGTCCACGATTGACAAAACGTCCACGATTCCAAATCGTGTACAAATTCTATGGAGGTCATCCGAAAACATTACAGTACAAACAAAAGAAGGGAAGACGGTCGGACAATGCCCCGTCCACGATTGGCGATGTTTACCAACCTAGATGTGCTTACAAACGAGAATAAATCTGATCTCATCGTTGGATGGACGAGAACTGGCAATCAAAAGCACTTATAACACAAAATAAAAACAACATTTGACATGACAATAAAGTTTGTTTGATTATGCTAGGTTCCCACTATCACGATTCGCGCCACGATTGAAATCGTGGTCTTAATCGTGGAGTAATCGTAGTAATCCTATCGGATCTTATCGGATCTTGAGGTCAGTCGTGGCAATCGTGTTGATCGTAGAAGATTTTTGGACGGTTCAAAAATTATCTACGATCAACACGATTAATTTTCAATCGTGATCATCGCATCAGATCGTAATGGATCGTAACAAAGCGCCTCAGATCACATATAATCGTGCTTCCAAATCGTGGTGATCGGGATCAACCTTGGACAAGACAAACACTACCTCTGTTGAGATGTGCTGCGATCTGATTGTGGGTTGTTGTCTTCACTCTGTAAAAGTTCAAGAAACAATGAAGTCCATGGTCAGTCGGGCTGTATATATATACCCGTCGGGGTCCAATCGTGGTTCAAATCGTGATCACTCTCGATTTCGATCGTGAAAGACATCGCGACCACAATCATATCTGATCGCAACATCTGACTGCATCGGTTCGTGATGATCGAGTGGAACGTATCGGAAAGTATCTACACGTTCCAGATCGTCCCAAATCGGGGACCCCGATCGTGATGACCTTGTCAGATCGGGGCCCAATCGGGGACTCAATTGAGACAATCCTATCGGAACGTATCTGATCGTATCTAAACGGGAGACCAGATCGTGACAGATCGTGCACCTGAAATTGACCAATCGCGACTATATCGCATCCAAGCGCACCAAATCGTACCAGAACGCATCGACTCGCATCAACTCGTGTCAAAACGTGAAATTTCAGAAAAGAAAACGAAAATTCCACGATCAGCTACGAATGGCCAATCGTGGTGTTCGTAACGGATCGCACGACAGTGGGAACCTAGCAGATCTGGGTAGCTATTTTATATGGGTATTATTGAGCAAACCAAATCACTAGACTTGGTGGGGTTACAAAAGGCGTTATGACAAGTGGCGCAAATTTAGAGGGGTTGGGCACACTTCTTCCCCTCTCGAGGCCTACTCCTAGCCCTTTTGCCTCCCCCAGAAATGTGAGGAAGGCACAAAGGATTGTTTCACTGTGGGAAAACAAAATTAAGCCATTTCCTAATGCAAATAGAAAAATATACTTGTGAAATCTGTGGAGTCTACGTTGCATACAACGCTTCCGTAGCATACTGGCGCAAGTGAGATAAGGTCAGTTGCAAGGTCATTCGTCAATAATTTGGAAAACTCATTATTTTGAAATGCTTTACATAAACTATATCTTCGAAGGAACAAACTCTTGTCGCTGATCAGAACGACACAAAATAAAATAAATTTAAAAAGGCAAACACGACTTAAAAGCCCGAAACGTAATAACCAAAACATACACATGTGTGGCTAAAAGGAGAACTGCCCAAAGGTAAATAACATTTGCGCCGGAATAATTTAACTATTTCAGTTCTAAAAGCTCTAGTTTCTTGATGTAGTTGGGAGAACACCGTCAGGTAGGCTACTAATAATTATGGGAAAAGAAATTGAGCTTGGCTTCCTACGCAATGATTTATGTTTTTTTTAATCTTGAAACAGTATAGTATTAAAAAGAAAATTGACAATTTTAAGTGTACAAATCTTCGGCACAAATAATTAAGCGGGTATTTGTTTCTGTTTTATTAATTTTTTATTTTTTTTTTACGGGGGGGGGGGGGGGGGGGGGACACCGAGCAAATTACCCCCAGGGAGCTAGTATATGTATATGCAAGTAATATCGTAAGTCTTGAGAAAATAATTACGGCGTGCTAAATAGCCAAGGGAAAAAATCAATGATTTACTTGTGCCGGGCCGACTGGGTAACCCAGCCACGTCGCCGGTAAAGTTAATTAGAAACTGTTGATATATGTCAGGTTTTGTTCAGCGGAAATTGACAGAGGTAATTATTCGCAGCGCCCCCAAGTAAACTTGTGCAGGACTGTACTCATCATATCCAGTGTTGAGTCGCATTAAAAAAAGATTTTTCCCTAGAGGCACTAACCACAGCCTTTTGATTAGAATTACTTCTCGCACTTTTGAATCCTCTCATTCTGTACGTGAATATGTGGTTTATTTTCGTTGAATAATGCGAGTGAATCAACGATAATTATTATAAGTCGAATTTGTTGTCTAATTCGACGAAGAAATCAACATAATAAACACAATAAAATGCTCATGCTCCTTTCGCTGCGCGCATCCGCATGAAAAACAGTATCATTATTGAGACATGAATACCAAACAATCGATTAAGCATGTTTCAGGCGTCCAGTATCGAACTGTGGCTTTATAATTATAATGAATCCAGAAATATTTAGGTGAATACTGTTGATGTACACAATTACTTGATTCACGAAATTATATATTTTTTAAGTGCGTAGTTAAATATTTGTAACGACTATTATAATGTGGAAAACATTATACGAGTAAAGGGTTTGTTAGTTTACCAAATTCATCAAATTGTAATAGAAAGAAGCTATAAACTAGAAATATGTCTGTTCAAGAAACATAGCATTGTGGCTTTTTTGCAAATTTGTATTGTTTATTTCATTTGTCATTTCATTAATGTTCTTTGTATTTAACTTTCATTGCATAACATTTAAAATTTAAAATCTGGATTATAGCTGTCGCGGTTGATTTTGTAGCAATTTGTAAATGTTTCAAGGGATTTTCATTGTAACTTCCGGTTTGGTGGGGTCAGCAATATTTCTCCCCTCAATTTACTCGAAGCATGAAGCTGATTATATACATTAATTATAATTAATTATAATTGCATAATATTAAAGAGTGTCAATTGCCATTGTGACTTGATTTTTATTTCATTTTTATCGGTTTCGGTAATCATATAAAACAGTGATTTAATCGCATTGGGTTTACCGTCATGCGAGCCGCCATTTTGTTCTGGTTTATTGGTGCATCCAAGATAGTGTGACGTAGTGTCTGCACCATCAGTACGCGAAGCCCGATCGATAGCGGCCCTGTACGCGCAAGGAATGCAAGTGAACCCTTTCGTGTACGGCATACACAATGTGTACATGTACATGTACATGTGAAAGTGGGCTTAAAATCATACGAAGAAGGATCTGATGCCATAATTACTAGCTCACAGATTTTCTATTCTTCTCAAAAATAAACGATAGTTTGTGGCGCGTCAAGTCCATATTCTGCACAGAACAGTCAAACCTGCCATTGCGGCCACCTTGATACAGCGGCCACCTGGCTTAACTGGCCACCTTTGCTTGGTCCCAGTTTGATTATTGCATAAACATACCATAACCATGCCTTGCTAATGCGGCCACTGCGTAACGCGGCCAGTGGCCAACCCATAATAGCCCACTGCAAATAAAATGTGTACAATTACATTGCCGTGAAACCTGTGTACTCCGGCCGCAGAAATGAAGTGCGCCCTCTGTTGACTTTGAAATCTCCCCTGTTGTTTGGTTCCTGGACTTCATACTCGTGTTTTATACAAACGGTACCGAGCGCACAGACTAAAATAGTTCTTGTCGTCGCGAAATATGTACTTGCTATAGTGGCCACTTGCGTATAGTGGCCACGGAAACCGGCACCGTCGATGGCCACTATATCAAGGTTTGACTGTGTACAATACATGCAATAGTCGGGCGCCGTACAACATACGTCTGCATAATGTAGTTGGCCGCGTCAAGGTTGGAAAACAGTGCGAAAAACAGGCAATAAAGCGATGTGCATTGAGGTGCAGACACTACGTCATAATTTCCCGGGCGAGGAGGAAAATTTGAACAATATGGCCGCGCCCTTGTACTCCTGACTGGCAAGAAATCGTGAATATAATAAGCGCGTGTGTCGTTCTCGATAACAAATCAATACAAATTTTCTGCGAAGTCAGTCTGTTACCATAATCGTTTTAGACTAGGTGAAATATTATTGAGCCTGGAATTTCCCTTTAAGTTCCGGTCTTTCGCGGTAGATTTTGTATTGATTTTCAAAGATTAAACATATTGCACCTTTAAGATGACGTCACGTGACCCATGGTGACGCCATCGCTACGTCTGTCTGCGAGACACGAGTTCACTATAGGGTCTTCACCTAGGTTAAGTTTTATTGGAATGCGAATTTGTTTTCTGTTAAAAGTACTTGTGCAAAAGATCGTGAACAAAATCTGTGATAATTCACATGTCCTTGTAATTTCCGGTCTGGTAACGTCATATTTTGTCCTCCCAGCCAACTTGTTCCTAACTTGAAGCTGATTATATACATTTGTAAATTGATTTTAGCAAACTTCGCAAAACAAATCAATGATTATTCATTTTAAACGTTATTGGTATTTTTTTAAGTACAACTAGCCAGAGACTAACATCGTTGAAAGTAAGTTCACGTCCGTTTCCACTTTCAAATTATAAGGCACTTCCGGTTTGGACCGGAAGGAAGGGTCGGGGCACTTTCCAGTTAATATAAACATAAACAAAATCCGAGCTTTTACAATTGATTTTATAGTGATTTTCTAAGATGAAATCAATAAATCTTTGGGAGCTTGTAATCAGATATTTGATGACGTCATTAATATAAATCTCGAGAGCTGTCTTAACATTTCTATTGAAAGAAAACATCTAGAATAACATCTCTCGCTTTTTATTTGTTTCTCAATTTGTAAGGTTTTAATGTCTCTTTATTGGTCTGGTGACGTCATCATTTGTTCTCCCCGTCAACTTGTTCATAGCATGAAGCTGATTATATACCAATTATTAAGTGATGTACTCTTTACTTATACGCTATTACATATTTACATGCATTGCCGTTATAGTGCACACGTGACTCTGTATAAACAAACAAAATGCTACCGAATTTGCGATAAGTAGTCAGACCGCAACATGTCGTTTCCGGAAACGCTTGAAGTCTCATTGTAGTCGTATAGTCACCCTAATGTGCCAAACTCTCATCAAATTGTACAGCATCCGACACAAAATACGAGAATTACAGAACCGAGCCCATTCTACTAACCTCAGTTTCTGAGGTTCGAAACGGGGAGAGCGGGTCGACTTAACTCCAAATGCATTACGTAACTGTAGTTCCCAAGGACACAACGCTTTTTTGGCATAGATTGGTAGATGTGGTTAAGTGACTGCAATTGGGGTATGCTCTATGGGGGTATAACAAAACAAAAATGAATTAGATTGGGCTCGGTTTTGTAATGAGCCGACAGAGAAAACAACTCTTTCAACTACAATCCCTGCACAGCGCCTAATAGACCAAGAGCTAGCTGAGATTTATTTGACAAAATTGTTACAAAAGCTTTGATGGCTGAGTGGGGTACAGCTACCTACCCTGTCTTCAAAAAGTATTTTCTTAAAGTTTGGCAAGTTCTGGGTGGGGTGGGGGGTACCCCTCAAAGTACCCAAAAATTCAGTTTTATTTGACAAAATTGTTACGAATCTGAAAACACTTGGCCAATGTTGAGTAAGGTCCATATATCTAGAATCGCCAACTTAGGAAAAAATTATGTTCTGGAAAGGTCACTTAAGACAACACGCTAATTAGTGCTAATTAGGGTTTTATTTGACAAAATTGTTACAAATCGGAAACCACATGGAAAATGTTAAGTAAGGTCCATACAACCAGAATCACCAACTTAAGACAAAATTATATTCTGGAAAGGTCACTTAAGACATGGTCAAAGGTCAATTTGCACCAAATGACCTTTTATACAAGTTTGTGTGAGATAAAACCTAAAATAACCAAAACCACATGAACAATGTAGAATTTGATCCACACGTAAAAAAAAAAAAAATTAAGATACAATTATTTTCTGGAAAGGTCACTTAAGACAACACGCTAATTAGTGCTAATTAAGATTTCATTTGACAAAATTGTTACAAATCTGAAACCACATGGAAAATGTTAAGTAAGGTCCACTACAACCAGAATCACCAACTTAAGACAAAATTATATTCTGGAAAGGTCACTTAAGACAAGGTCAAAGGTCACTCTTTCAAACAAGTTATGTGTGAGATAAAAACCTACAATAACCATAACGAAAATGTACCGTGACATGTAGTTTGGTATTTGTTATACTTTTATAAAGTATCAGGTTCACCACTCACTATGTAGTTGGGTTGGAAGGAGGGGGTATCGTGCAACCTCGGAAATCAATTTCTAATTGGTGTCTCTAGGTCAGAAAAAATGCGTAGAAAACAATTTGCTATGTTAAATAATTCAAAAAAGGTCCCACGTATCATTTTTATGCAAATTAGTGCCGCCATTATCGAAAAATATATTTTTCACTATATCTCAGCCAATATTGAAGTTAATTGAATAAAGACGGTGTCTAGATCCATGTTTTGAGGGTCAAAGATCACAATAAAACTATTCCGGAAGTGACATAGCATAGCAATCCGTGGGATAGGAATATTATCGAAAAATCATGTGTATACATATATCGGCCAATAATGACATAATTGCACAAGTAAGGTGTCTGCACCCATGTTTTGAAGGTCAAGGATCATTAGAAGAATTCCTTGTGTAACTTTGTGTGTAAATAATGTAAATGCGCAAATTCTAAAGTGCCAGCATTACCTAAACATGTTTATGCTGTATCTCGGCCAATATTACACATCAATTAATAGGCACTTTTATAGGGCAATAATTGTTAAAATTGTTCACTTTCATATCCATCAGTCGTCATCGCTTTCAATGAAACCTTTAAAGTCTTCTTCGTCCGTTTTCTCTTCTTCCTCCCCTTCCTCTTCTGCACGAACTCCATTGTTTAGAATATCAACCAGTGAGGTTGGTAAGACAGTTATTTCTGGCATTGCATTACATATATTACCAATATTACCAATATTACCAGGGAGAATATTACCGATATTTCCGGCATTGCATCGTTATTACTACCTGATATTATTACTACCTGATGTTATTTCTAATATAACGATACTACCGGAACAATACTACAATACTACAACGTATACACATATAAACATCAATGACTCTTCTGAGCTTGCCACTCCTACAATCTTGGTGTGTACTTAAACGCTATGTGCCCAATATCACCGCCGTCTGTAATCACAGTTTGCAATTAATTGTTTGTTAATTTATTGTGTGTTGGATTTTTGGCAAATTTGTTTCTTTGAGACTTGGAGTAAATAAATATTACACAATTATCTCTACGAAAACACCCTAAACGTATACTATTACGCAAAACATAATGTTCATGTAGAAAAAGTGTTTCACTAAGGTTTATCACCCCCACTTGGGGTCAACATGTAAATTGAGGTCACCCGATATTACCCCATTTACCCAATATTACCAGGGAGAATGTAACTGATATTCATGGCATTTCCGTGATATTAATGGCGGCACTAATTTGCATAAAAAATGATACGTGGGACATATTTTGATTTTTTTTACATAGCAAATCGTTTTCTACGTTTTTTTTTAATTCTACGGTGCGTAATTAATTTTATGTTTCAGGTCCAGAGCGCGCACATATTTTGGCCTCTCAGCTTATAAACAACTCAAATGGAAAATGCACATATGTTGCTCGTCTATTTTTCGGGATTTTGAACATTTTCAACACAAACCTTTAACATTTAATTTACGATTTCTACAAAACATGAACAATAGAAATGTACTATGTTGAATAACAAGTTTGCGCACCAATTTTATGGAACCACGGGATCCGAAACATATAATTAATTACGCACAGCCTCACTAAAACATAGAGGCAGAATATAATCTATTATCAGGAGTCCAAGATGTGCATTGCATCTGTAGTCACTTTGACTACCACAGATATTAAAGGTAGTATACACCATTGGTAATTATTTTAATTATTATGAATGGGTGGAATTGGGGGGGTTGTATTTGATAGTAAATATCGCTTAACTAACCTGTCTAAAGTTTTACAATCATGAATGCCGAGAAAAGCACGAAAACCGGCGTTTGTTTTTAAACGGCGTCGAGCAGTTATTCTTATGTTATTTGTGGGTTTTTTTCGCGATCGCCGTCCAAATATGGGGATGGTTTGTATGGTGGGTAATAATCCTGCGACTTTTTCAACAATCCATTAAAGAAGACTTGTGAACGTATGGTAGCTTATACCCCAGTCACAATTGGCTTGCGATGGGTTTGCGATTAGTTTGCGGCGGATTTCTAGGCATTTTCGGCCGGGGCCATACGGGACTCCTTGCGGCTGCCGGGTCATTTTTTGGCATCGGGCGGGCATCGAGTTACTTTTAACTCGGACTTAAAACCTGGTGCGGCGTTTCGCATCGCAAACTGATCGCCAATAAATCGGTCGATGCCTAGCCGATGTCCGGCAGGGCATCGCACACGTCGGGCGGGCGCCGAGCCAAATTTTGGACAACCCAGACAATCAATATATCGTCCAGGCGCCGCCCACACGCCGGCCGGGTTCCGCCAGGCGTCCGGCCGACTTGGCGGTGCCTGGCCGGAAATCGGCCGGGGGCCAGACGGCGCCCTGCTGGCGCCCAGCCTGAAATCGGTCATGCATCGGCCGGGGCTCGCAGGGTAAAAAAAGCGGCTCTTCTACATCTACACACAGTTTATCACACAAGTTTCATAGTGCAAGTACTACATCTCTTCTTCAGCCACCAATGCAACAAGAACCAAGTTGTAGCGGAATAGCGTGCAAACGCCAACCTCTCCCTCAACCGGGCGACCTACGCGCGCTGTGCAGGTGCCCGCAAGCGTTGTGGAGGTATCAACGGCATTTTCTTATTTAATGGCCCTGTCACACCAGAACATTTTAGGCCAACGCGTGAGTAGCGTGTTGTAATTTTGGCAACACGCTGGCAAACGCTAACCAACGCTAGGCCAGCGTTAGCAACACGATGAGCGCGTTACTCACACGCTGGGACACGCTGTCATACGCTGAAGAATTTTTTTTTTCAAAATAGCTACAATTTCCAGCGTTTGCCAGCGTGTGACTGCACACGCGGGCGGCGCGTTTTAGATTCGTTACTCACGCGTCGAACACGCTAGGCGATCGTTATCAACCCGCTACTCACACGCTGGCGTATGCCGGCGTACGCTTGCGACACGCTGGTTATGGCCCTGCCACACCAGGACGTTTTAGGCCAATGCATGAGTAGCGCGTTAAAAATAGTTGATACGCTGGCAATTGCTGAACTTTCACAGAAAAAGTCAAGTGGAACCGTGATTTCAGCGTGTTCATACAGGTTGATAACGGGTTCATAGCGTATGCCGGCGCGTAAGTAGCGTGTGAGGAACGCGCTCAGCGTGTAATGAACGCATCACTGATTTATATAAAAAATACGACAGCGGGTCTCCAGCGTGAGAGTAGTGGGTTGGTAACGATCGTCTAGCGCGTTCGACGCGTAAGTAACGGCCTTCTTGCGCGCCGCTAGCGTGTGCAGTCACACGCTGGCAAACGCTCAATTTTTTTACGTATGTTGAAAAACGTATTTTTGTCTCAGCGTGTGACAGCGTGTTCCAGCGTGTGGGTAACGCGCTCAGCACGTTGCGAACGCTGGCCTAGCGTTGGTCAGCGTTTACCTGCGTGTTTGCCTAAAACGTTCTGGTGTGACAGGGCCATTACTGTAGTAGCGCGTCATCTTTTTGTACAACTTATCATGTGTTCGTTGCCGTACGCTGGCGCGCGTTGGACCGCGCTACTCACGCGCTGGGCAGTCGTTTATCAGTCGTCGAGCGCGTTACTAACGCGTTATTCATGCGCTGGCGAACGCTATGAACCCGTTATTAACGCGTTATGGACACGCTGAAATCACGGTTCAACTTGACTTTTTCTGTGGAAGTTCAGCGTTTGCCAGCATATCAACTATTTTTAACGCGCTACTCACGCGTTGGCCTAAAACGTTCTAGTGTGACAGGGCCATTAAGAAGGTCAGAGGAGAGCTTCTGCCGCCGGCCGTTGATCGCTGGCCACTCGACAGGCACACTACAGATGCCCGTCCGGCCGCCGTACGACCTGTACGAATTGGTTGGCACCCTGCCGGATACCGCAGGGGTATCGCAAGGACATAAGCAGGGCACCGGACGAGTGCCGGACACCGGCCGATAAACGGGCCAATAATTCGACCCCATTTCCAAGAAAGTCGGCCGATCGCCGGTCGGCGACCCCCCGGGCCCCGTCATGGCAGCGTACGGGGCACTTTTAATTGTGACTGTGACCGCCATATCGCACGATCTTTCGCCGACCTCTACACGCCGGCCGATGCCTAGAAATCGCACACGCCGCCCGGGCTCCGCTTTAATTGTGACTGGGGTATTACTCGTCATCGATGATTCAAATAAGTGTGTCACGTCCTAAGCTGCCATCGATGTTATACGCCTTTCTCTGTATACTAGCGCCATAACGCAAATTGACCGACAACAAGGTAATTGTATGTTTACACTTGGGTTTTTTTCTCTCTCCAACACCACGTAAAAGTTCTTATGGGGCAGGTCGTGCAGTCTTGAGACGAACAGTTCTGAGCGAACTGCACCTGACGAGTCTCGCTTTTTAGACATTTTTGTTCTGGTTCTATTATTATTATTATTTTTTTTTTTCTTTTTCTGGTAATGAAACTACGGATCCTTCAAAAGTGCTCAAGGCACTGTAGCTCGTAAGCCAGAAGAAACCCGTAGAAAGAGGCTGTGTCAGCCAGGAACACCGGGGCAAACCCCTTCTCTTAGCGATAAGTGTTCTGGGTTCTTTTACGTGCATTATACAATTTTATAATGATATAATGGAAAAGATATATACACACATTATAAATTATACAACACACGGGACCTACAACTTTACGTCCCATCCGAAGGACGAAGCAATAGTGGTTTAATTGCCTTGCTTAAGAACACACGTGTCCCGGCCGGGATTCGAACTCACGCTCTGTGGAACAGAAAACACACGCTCTTAACCACTCGGCCACGACGCTCCAAACGCGAACTGCATGCTCCAGGCAAAGAACATAGTGAGTGGTGCACCTGATACTTTATAATAGTATAACAAATGGTAATACCAAACTACATGTCACGGTACATTTTCGTTTTGGTTTTGGTTATTGTAGGTTCTATCTCACACATAACTTGTATGAAAGAGTGACCTTTGACCTTGTCTTAAGTGACCTTTCCAGAATAATATTTTGTCTTAAGTCGGTGATTCTGGATGTATGGACCTCACTTAACATTTTCCAAGTGGTTTCAGATTTGTAACAATTTTCTCAAATAAAACCTTAATTAGCACCAATTAGCGTCTTGTCTTAAGTGACCTTTTCAGAACATAATTTTATCTTAATTTTTTTTTTTAAGTGTGGATCAAATTCTACATTTTTCATGTGGTTTTGGTTATTTTAGGTTTTATCTCACACAAACTTGTATGAAAAGTCATTTGGTGCAAATTGACCTTTGACCTTTCCTTAAGTGACCTTTCCAGAATATAATTTTGTCTTAAGTTGATGATTCTGGTTGTATGGACCTTACTTAACATTTTCCATGTGGTTTCCGATTTGTAACAATTTTGTCAAATAAAACCCTAATTAGCACTAATTAGCGTGTTGTCTTAAGTGACCTTTCCAGAACATAATTTTTTTCTTAAGTTGGCGATTCTGGATATATGGACCTTACTTAACATTGGCCAAGTGTTTTCAGATTCGTAACAATTTTGTCAAATAAAAATGAATTTTGGGGTACTTTGAGGGGTACCCCCCACCCCACCCAGAACTTGCCAAACTTAAGAAAATACTTTTTGAAGACAGGGTAGGTAGCTGTTCCCCACTTAGCCATCAAAGCTTTTGTAACAATTTTGTCAAATAAATCTCAGCTAGCTCTTGGTCAAATTGATCATTTAACTGACTGCACGTTGGCAGACAAACTTAACTCCTACACAAATCTGACGGCGGAAAAGCATATGTTCTGTTCATGGAACAGACATATCTCTAGTTTTTCTTCCCTTTTCTCTTTGTTCTTGTGCCATAAATCGTATGTACACGTTTCAATCTCGGGGTCACTTTACAGACTTGAATTTCAATGAAACTTTGCACATACTTTGTGGAGATGGAGCATAATTGTTACAAAATTAATATAATATAAGACGGTGTTTTACTATTAGAGTTAGCCAAAATTTAAACGAATCCTTTCCTGGGATATTAGCTCAGAACTTTATTCGGATGAAAATACCAAGAACTACCATTCATAGCAAAAAAGAAACATAAATGTTATGAATCGTCAATTTCAGCAAATCTTAGGAATCAATACATCAGAGCTCCTACAATATCCAGAGCATTATTTGTTAAAATCTTTCTAACCAGAATTAAATTCAATTAAATCATTTTCAATAATTACACTCAGTCACATGGGATATTAAACGACATGTATCACTAAACCGATAGTTGTCGACAAAATTAAATAACCCAATACGGACAATAAATGTCTGTCTGAACCTTTGGTAGATATATTTTATTATTGTCTTATTCTTTAGTTTCACTTTTGCTTCTGCCTGAAACGAAATAAACGAATATTAAATATTTTTAATTAACTTGAAAGTAACTAGGAAACTTCAAGTCTAGATTCTACGCTATTTTTAGCCCGACTCGTTTTCCATCTGCCATGAATCATGATGATTTCAGCTGGTACCCTTTTATTCGACAAAATGTGTAACTCCTCCCGACCTTAAACTATGCAAATCATGTTTTAGGGGGTCTTCTATACCTATTTGCCTTTATAGCGCGTCGAAAAATATTTCCCTGCATCTTGTATAACTTAAGGGTTTCGTTAATAATGGTTTATGTGCACGTAAGCTGGGGTGATATGACAAATGAGGAAATATATACGAATCTTCTCCTATGGTTATGTTACATTTTGCCATGTATTTCTTTAAAATCGTAACTGGACAGTATTCATTTTGGTTTGTTAACAAAATATGTTTTGTCTCCATTTTTGAAAATATCCGTTTTGGACCTTGGGATGAAAATACTTAAACCTGAATTATTTGGCAATTCTTCTAAATGGCTTTCTCTTTTTTGTGTCATTTCATCTTGTCTGAACAAGAGAGAATATTGTAGTGTCACATACCAGGCTGTTTTTAACTGAATGAGATTTGCTTCTGGATGCGCAAACTTTCCGACTATAACCCAGTCGGCAAAATTATGTTTCAAACACGGGTTAACAAATAAGAAAAAAACGCGTGTCTTGGCGAGGTAAAACGAAATATCTAGACGTTTCAAATGTGTTCTAGACGAATGCGTGTCTGAAACAGGTGGCCATTTGAAACGCATGTTTGGATATTTCATTTTACCTCGCCAAGACACGCGTTTTCAAAACATAGTTTTTTCCGACTAGGAACTTGTTCCAAACAAAATGAGTTCTTTTTAAACAGGAGGTTTGTGCAAAGACCTTTTATAATTCGATATTATTTGCTGTACTATAGGCGAATCTACAGGGTTCTGTTCGACATTGATCAATGAATAAAACCACTTAATAGCAGACAATGTTGTTATTATAGTATTATCAGAATTCGCTGTTCAGAATTTCTCTTAAAACAACGAAGCTATTATTCTCTATTATTTAACCAAAACAGAAACTTTCGACATTTATAGAGGTACCTTATTACAGTACCATCAGCCTTTGCAGACAAAACACTATGAAACATGTTTGTTTTTTCATTGTTCCATGCTGCCAGGGAATTCCAACCAAAGGACTTGATTGAGAATAATCTAAATATAGATAATAAAAAAGAAATTGTTCATATTATGTACAATCAATGTACATTGCACAAAGAGGGCTATTGAATTGACTGGGTCCGAGAAGAAAATTCATGTTTCCCCCAATTGCAACAGACTGGGGACTTCAAGGGAAATGAAACCTTTCACCCAAGGTGTAAAGCAAGAACAGAGTAGCAGCCAAATGGGTGAAGAATGCTACCAGAGACATACAGGTACTCCTTTACTTTTAAAATACTTCAAATGGTTTAGAACGCTGGCAATCAGAACAATTGGTGGTACCAGGAGACAATTTTCCTTGGCTCAAATCTGAGCAAATGCGTCTATTCCGGAAGTATTGGGGTTCCAGAAACGTGAAAAATAACGAGGTAACTTGGCATTATAGAAAGGTACAAAACAATCAACTGTAAAAGTGCCCCATCTATCATTAATAATGTCAATCAACTGTGGTGAAATCATCCAGTCATCCGTGTCAACCAATCTACTAATATAGTCCACATGTTTGTTCATCGTTCTAGGAATCCAATCCACTTCTAGAATAATGCTCAGACATAAGACAAGCATTAAAATATTAATAGCAAGCTTATGCAACTCTAGTCTCATACTTCCAACATCTGCTATAAGGGCTGCAGATTGGCTGTTTCTATACACTTTGATTTTGGATTCAGAAATTATGATTACAAATCAAGTTTTTGTGAGCGGTGTGGAAATCGTCGCATATTATTGCACCTGAGCCAAGGGCACTGTTTATTTTGTTTATTTTGCTGGATGTAAATATGCTTCTTAGATTTTGTTTAGAGAAATTATTTTCCCAAAAGACCAATTTGATAGCGCATGTTGCATCCAAACTAAACAAATCGCCCTCGTGAAAGGCCCGAGCTATTGTAATCTGGCAGTTTCGGTTGGTAAACCTGGATAAGTTACCTACCACTGGACTCAGTGATATAATCTGTTCGACGAATGAATGAAGCTTTCTGATATGTCAGTATTAAAAACAAATCCAGCTCTAATAAGGTCAGTTTTTACATGCGACAAAATAAACTTAGCTATACTTAGGGTAGACGTACTATCGTCTGAATTCGTAGAAATAACATAAAAACCATCATCCAAATATATTGCAATAAGAATACCAGCCGCACGCCAATGAGTAACACGGGGCTTCATCATCTTATTAGTACATATCAATGGAGCTAATCAAATACCAAATGGCAACACTGTAAATTCAAAATATCTTCGAACATCATTGATAATCCATGACAAACCCAAAT
This sequence comes from Crossaster papposus, assembly GCA_037893245.1. Lineage (NCBI taxonomy): Eukaryota > Metazoa > Echinodermata > Asteroidea > Velatida > Solasteridae > Crossaster > Crossaster papposus. The sequence continues at coordinate 74,638 of JBAIAA010000327.1, read as the reverse complement.
ACTTCTGATAATCGATACAAATATCGATGTGGTGGTATCCAGATGTTATCAAAGAAAAACATGTGCATTTTTGGACAGGACCTGAAGACCTATCTTCCAGTCATCTAGTTTAATGGTTATCTTTGGTATATATTAATTTAATTTACTGAGGTCTAATATGAGCCTGCGTTTGCCTGAAGGTTAATATGCAACATATATTGGATTTACCAAAAAAGAGGGTTCAGTTGTCTCAACGATCCTATCAGAATTTAGCAATTCTTAAATATAATATACTACAAAGGCGTCTTTAATAATAGTCGATTTATTCCTATTGGAAAACGAGAAAGGAGTAGAACTGATAAATTGAATTCGATAACCTTGTTCAATTGCTGACAGTATCATTAAAGAAGCACCTATCTTGTGCCAAAAAGCTAAATGACCATGTAATCTTCCTTTAACAATAATTTTATCCGAGGGATAAATAATCACAATTTACCTTTAAGACGTCGCTAAACTTGCCATACAAATTAGCCACTTTAAGGCAGGCCGGATCAAGCAGTAGGCTTGGTGCTTGTGGATTTGATTGTGTATCCTGAGGCGGGTCCTTCAATACAAGGGATGAAGGTGTAGGGTGGTCGTTGAATGCTTGGGGTTTGCCATGAGATGCATCTGGTGTGATATTGTATCCGAGGGGGAGTGCAGATTGTGCTTTTGGTCTAGGCCGGTGCGAGATTGTGAAGGTATTTGCGAAGGAGCAGTCGCGGAACCAATGCCCGTGCATTTTGCAGTTGAAATAGCAATCATTTGACAGACCTATACAAAATAAAGAGAAAATATACCAAGAACGAGCAATACAGAAACTTAATGTGTGCACAAGAGAACAAGAAAACACGGATTGACAGTCGACTGAAGCGTTGACCTGAAAGTGAAAGGCCTGGTAATGTGCATATGCCTTATAGTATACGCTTGGATTAACAAGAATGAAATTACTTTCATTGATTAAACATACAAAGGAATGAAATGGAAGGAGCCAATATTCAAACGTTCCACTCAAAGGTGGTTAACATCTGTCAGCATTTTGGTCGCTCAAACTAACAAAACTAAATATAAAATGTAACAGAATAGTTACCTCATCAGACGCGCAATTTTTTCTTTCAACTTTACACATCATTTTCAAATAAAATTCACATTCTGGATAGGGTCGTTAAGATGCAAATTCACATCCAGTGGATGTGAATTTGCAATTTGACGACTTAACCCAGGATGTGGATTTGGACTGAGGATGTGAATTTGAGGCATTTGGATGTGAATTTGGAGCATTTGGAAATCGTTTGTTGAAATCACATCTGGCCGTGTCCGCAAACCTTTCCATCTAGTCGAACTGCTTCAGTGAATTTACACAGTCGCTCTGTTGTTTAAAACAAATCCTGCAATTATATATAGTTGTTTGAACTCTAGCACGGAAGACCTCTCACAAAAATACCTTTTCAGGCAGCATCATTGTCGGCGGGCACTGAAGGGCGTAAGGGATTCAACAAAAACACAAATGCACATCTGCAAATCGCAACTGATGTATGCATAATAATAATGTACATGTAGTAGGTATACGCGTGTGGCTTTAAGGCCTTCGAGTGCCGGTGACTCTCGCCCGATTAGGGTTGCAGAGCATCGGACCGTGGCATTCAAAGACAATACTTCCCAATGCTTGCCTCAAAGTCATGATCTGAAGATATACATTGACAGGATTTGTATTTGTTATTCTTGGTGCTTCTATGGATTTTACAATCGACTGGCACGACAGTATAGTGTCTACTTTTTTCGGGCAAAAACTGTTATACATTCTGACTCGTTGGTTCTGGGATATGGCTCTGATAAACATATGCCTGTTAATTAGGTATTAATAAATACCTAGGAGAGTTGCTGGCTTCTGATTGGTCGAGACTCGATCAAGCGGAGTGGATTATCAGGTAGTAATATCATGGGTTTCAAGAAGAAGCGAATAAATGTTCCCTGAACCAGCATTAATCAAGCATCATGTAAGCCCATGATTGGCCGAATGCAACAGTTCTACGGTAACTTGTAACAAGGACGCGTCAAATCTTGATACTGCGCGCTATAAAATGTACGCGTAGAACGTTTGTATCTATACGCGCGGCATTTTTCAAAATGCGCGTGTCGTCTGCTAACGCTAGCATGTTGCTATGCACGGTGAGCATCAGTGGTCAGCTAGTCTGGTCTCAAAGTATGGGTTATAATAACAACACATATTGAAGAGACTGGGTACCATGCATAAGCTAAAACATGGCCCCTAAACATGAACACAAAACGGCACTGTTATTACCTTTAATAAATACCTTTTTAACGAGAAAAATTGTGAAAATGCTCCAAATTTCGTGATTTTTCTTTTGGCGATATTTCCAGCGTTTTGTGTTCATGTTTAGGGGCCATGTTTTAGCTTATGCATGGTACCCTGTCTCTTCAATATGTGTTGTTATTATAACCCATATTTTGGGGACCACTCTAGCCGACCACTGATGCCCACCGTGCATAGCAACGCGCTACCGTTAACAGACGACACGCGCATTTTGAAAAATGCCGCGCGTATAGATACAAACGTTCTACGCGTACATTTATAGCGCGCAGTATCAAGATTTGACGCTTCCTTGTTACAAGTTACCGTAGAACTGTTGCATTCGGCCAATCATGGGCTTACATGATGCTTGATTAATGCTGGTTCAGGGAACATTTATTCGCTTCTTCTTGAAAGCCATGATATTACTACCTGATGATCCACTCCACGTGATCGAGTCTCGACCAATCAGAAGCCAGCAACTCTCCTAGGTATTTATTAAGTTAAACATAACCTGGTGCTTGTTTTTCGACTTAGATTTTTAGTAGTTGAATGGTTGGTTTGTTAAGACCTAAACTTCTGCTTGTTTTAGACTTAAGTTTTGAGTTGTTGAATTGCTGGTTTATTTTATCGTTTACGTATGGTAATTAATCAACAAATTAATGGCAATAAAAACTTACTTGGTAAGAAGTAAAGCAGTTTTGGATAGTATAATGCATTTTTTGAAACTTTTCACTTCGAAGTACTGCGGTTATGACAAAAGATATCACTTTTTATCCTAGCCTTGGTCAAGGCGAGTTCGTCGTTATCCGTCCGTCGTTATCCGTCCAGAAATACACTGTGCGCGCGCCCCGCATATGCTGCTAGCTTGCCACTATTTATGCAAATCAACTGAGGCTACTTTTTCGCCTTGGATCATTGGGTTTTTGAAATCGTATGTTTTTCCTATATTTTGCGCCACATTTCTAGCGCATGACCTCGTATGCGAATACAGATAAGTATAGGCGGGGCTAATATGTGAAGTGTCCAATCACAACGCGGTTGAATCCCGACGTCATCAAATTTGATGCAGCATGACATTTAAGACAAAATGGCAGATATTCAGCGTTGTCTGTCGTCCGAAAATCTGTCGTGTTGTTTGAATTTTGCAGCGAAAATATTATCCCTCGAAGATTTTAGACCCGAGCAGCGAAAGGCCTTAGAATCCTTTCTTCGTGCTCACGATGTTTTTGTGAATTTGCCGACTAGGTTATGGGAAATCCGTAATTTTTCAAGCAGCCCCATTTTGCTCGGAGCTCGCACGTACGGCCAGGTACTCAGCGTTTTTCAGCGTGTTTGGTAAGTTTCTTATCGCCGCATAGTCGGCATTATACCCAGGCATGCTGGTATGTGCGTTCTCGCCACATTGTATTGATCCAAGCATAGTCCAACGCTGTGGGGAGGGGGCATGTTTATGGCTGCATAACCAACCTTCAAAATGATCGCAATATCGAAATTTAAACAGGGACAAGTGTCTTATATTCTCAATAACTCCTCAGATTATTTTCTTGGCAAAATTCAGCCGGCAAGGCATTTAATTATCAGAGTTCCGCGTTTTACCGAGCCACGGTTTTCAGATCAGCTGGATTAGATGCGTGCGATATAATGTAGGGCCGAGTTCGACACGTTTCACTAGAGTCGCGGCCTTCTCCAGTCACCGCGGTTGAAAACTCAAAACTAAGCAGCTAAACACAACTAGTTTTGACCATAACATTGTCAACAATCAAGAAAATACCCAGGAAAAAGAGCGAAAATAACTGCGACCCTCACCAATCAAGCAAGACAGTTCAAATCTTCATGTGTAATTCCTACAAGCCTTCGCAAAAATCACTCAACTTTCTCCGATAAAATATATCTACGATGGCGGTGTTCGTAAACACTTGCGAGCTAGCTACGACCTTTCACCGCTAGCTCAAATTATGCAGTTTCTACGCAACGATCGACCAATAAGAAAACGACTATAAAGGTCAGCTTAATCTAGTATTAGCATAATGAGCACCGCCCCCAAAACCTCAACTTAACCAATTATCCAAGGCGTTCAAGTATCTTCAGTTACTTTGCATATAATAGTGGCCGCGTGAGGTCGTTGTTTGAGCTCCGATTACCGCTGCGCTGTACGTACGGGCGGGTAACGATGAACGCCTTGACCAAGGCTATTTTTATCCCAACAAATTCGAATCTGAGAAGCGTTACTGCAGTGACGTTTCTCAGATTGTGTATTCAAATGTAGATTATTCTTCCTGTGTGGACATAACCGCCCAGATTTTCGGCTATATCTCAAAATTGCTACCACCTTTTGACATGAAAGTTTTACAGGTTAGTTTTATGGTATATATCTGCATGTATAACTATATGGGATTGAAACAAACAGTGGGTTCTAATTACCAAACGTATACGATCCATTTGAAACCGAAACCTGTGCTTGTTTTTCGTCTTAGATTTCGAGTTGTTGACTTTTGAGTTGTTGTCATGTGTTAAGTAGTACTGTAAAGGTAAACTTTAATACAAGCTCAGCAATTCTTCAAATTAATTATTATTTTGTGTTAATTTATTCATTCGTTTATATATTTATTTAAATTGTTGATTGTTAAATTGTTTGTATGATACAACAAGTATTTACAAAATAAAAGACAATTATTTAGCATTGCTTGGCATCCCATGGGCACAAAAAGCAACCAACATTATAGCAAACACAGAAGAAGCACATGAAGGGGTTAAGTCAAAGAGTCAAGTCAAAAAAGGCTATTCTTGTCTTCAAAAGTATCAACAAAATGACTCCTTTGTACATGACAAATATTTTCAAACCACTTACAGTAATTCGCGAAACAAGGCAATCAACCCACACGGCACTGAAAGTTCCTTTCGCCAAAAAAGAATGCTACGCCACAAGTTTCGCTGTGAGTGGTGCAAATATTTGGAATAATCTGCCCGAACAATTGCGAACATTGGACTCATTAAGCACATTTAAATCAGAGCTCCGATATGTCATCTGAGTGTTAGATATTATGCCAATTGCGCTGATCTACGGAGTTAGAACTTGGTTGCCACTATAATGTGGAGCCGGATAGGAATTTCCCCTTCTTATTTTTCACCTAAAAGGTTTTTTTATTTGTCGGGTTTTCGCCTATCTCGTAAATCAGAATTAGTATCAATGTTTTGAATTCCTGTAATATCCTTGTATTTATAATATGTACTGTTATTTTATTTGATGATGTATGCAGGGCCCCAATGAAAACCAGTTTTAAACTGTTTGGGCACACCCTGGGTAAAGAAATGGAATAAATAAATAAATGAACAAAACGACTTCTCGTTCTGTGTAATGTGTAAAAAAACTAGAAAATGTTGTTACATGTAAATTCTTATCAGTAATTATGTGAATTCACTACAGAGAAATGTAAGTTGCTATTGAAATGGAATCCCCTGATATATACATTGTTTTCTTTACCTATTTTTCTCAGCGTGAAAATCCAGTCTAAAATTCAAGTACATGTAACATGTAATGGCCTCAGCATGCAACCTTGGGGATGTTTTCTAAATTCATTTTGTGGACGCACGGGAGTTCATGACGTTTGTTCAAGTAAAACGTGATGTGATAATTATGTTATGTATTTTCTTATTGAAAATACACCTGCCATGTCAACACAAACTAAAGAAAGGAACAAGAATCAAGTAGTTCTAAAGGTCAACGTTACCACGACGAAAGTACTCACGGGAATACGGGTGACCAGCTTTGTATATGTTAACTCATGTTATTGGCCTCGGGATACTTACTGCCTGGACCTAATTTGGCGCATGTTTGCGAGGAACCTTGGTCGGGAGAAGCTTGTAACTGGTAAACCATATGCGATGTACCGGCCAGACAAATTTCCAGATTAAATATTTACGGCATCCGTCTTTTGCAATCAGTTGCGATCGTATGTTTGTCCTTGCTCTATGGTTTGTTGATGTCATCGAAAGGACAAGAGAAAGCTTACTAACAGATATGTCACTCGACGGAGTACTTATTGGTACTTATTGTTGGTAAAGATATACTGAAAATATACAGGTGACTTGGTTTCTTCGCATTATGGGGGAAGGTTGATATGAACTGATAAAGTTGTATTCCGTCGACATAATGAATCATGTATTTATCCTATACGGTTTCAGTTTTCCGGGGGGAATAATGCACGTATAGATAAGTTAAAAGTGCTTCTTGGAAGAAACGGTTGGTAGCGCAATATATGCCTCTCATTGGCCATGTTCGAATTGTTGGCTTTGGCTGTGACTTTGGTAGTTGCTGTGCTGTTGCTACGTGCGGACAATGACCGCCTACAGCAACACCATAGCAACGGTCACAGAATCACAACTAAAGAGCGCACTTATCACGTGACCCCGTTCCGACAAGGCCGCATAAACGCCATTTTTGAAGTGGACAAAAAGTACGTAGTTTACGTATATCATGCGCATCTCCCCTCTCGCGTCGCGGATCTCCCCTCGCGGATTTCGCACCTCGTAATTTATTTGCTGGGTGTTGCGCATGCGCAATGCCAACGTGTAACTAGCATTTATAGGCTCACGGGGTGCTGTTTAATTATGTGCATACTCTGTGTTCCGGCACCACATAACGACCGAGGGGCGAGACACAAAGGAGAACAAAGGAAACAAAAGCCCCTCGGTCGGCGGTATGAATGGAAAAATTCGGACCTCGATCGACGGTGCAAGCGCAAATCAATGGGGATTGGGTATAACATAGCAATAAAGGAAAACACAATATCACATAACGATCGAAGCTCGATAATCGAGCTTCGATCGTTATGTGGTTCACGACTGCGTGTATATGTACATGTGTATGTACGGTACATACGGACTGTTTTCCATGCTGTTTCTCATCTTTTTCATGCAAGTTGTGCGCTACAATATTGGTGCATCCTCAATTGGTGCACAACAAGAAACCATGTCCCACCCCCTTCCCCCCTCCCCCCAACCCTCAACACCCCCCCCCCCCCCCCATCGGACTAACAGTTGTATGTGGTTCAACGCCAACAGTGCAAAGGGTGAAGTCACAAGACGCATACAATGTACAATCTTGCCAAGTGTGTTCTTCGTTTTTTAATACAAAAGGCCTTAAAGGGTCCGTCACACCATAACGTTCTGGTCAACGTTCTCTAAACGTTTTAATCGTTCAATTTTCGAGCGTTCTAGGGTGAGGTGGACCCATCTGGCGTGTGGCTAACGTGTGACTAACGCATGACTAGCGTGTGACTTACGCATGAGGAGCGTGTAACAGCGACCAAGTAAGACACCCCTGAAAACTATTAGCGTGTGCTGACGTGTCACTGGCGCGCGACGAACGATTAGTCAACGTTAGACGAGCGTGTTGAGCGTGCGAATAACGTGTGAATAACGACAGAATAGCGTTTTGCTGGCGTGTGGGTTTTATAGTCAAACGGGTATAAAACGCGGGAAAATCATAGTGGATTCAGTTATTCTTCTGAGATTGAACAGTGAACATCATGCCGCCAAGACGAAGAAAAGGTGTGAGAGGGGCTTCTGCTACTAGCGCTGCAAGTAAGAAGAATGCAAAGCCTCTTTCTCTAGCAATGTCTTCGGAACAACACCACGAGGAAGAGCCCATCCGATGTGTGACACACCATGTGACACCCCCTGGAGACCCTGAAGACACCAATGAGGACGTTCCGACCATGGCAAAGAGAGTGAAGAAGCAGAGAAAGGACTGCAGGATCCAGGACCGGGCGGTGGAGGATAGTCTGGTGGATTTTTTCCGAGAAAACGAACTGCTGTGGAACTCACAGAAGACAGAATACAGGAACAAGGCGAAGAGGCAACGGATACTCGAGACCAAGGCCACAGAGCTGGAGATCGGGGTGGACCACCTGTGGACCTGGTTCAAGTCCCTCAGGGACATGTTCACAAGGCAAGTATTTATGTTTGAAATTATGAAAATGCTTTAAATAATTGCCATGACTTTAATAATAATGGAATTTATATACTTACCATATACTTACCGTATGCTTATAATATCTACCAGGTTGGACAAGAAGAAGAGTGGGGAATGCCAGCAACAGTTGACGGATAGGGAGACATGGATAAAAGCCAAAAATTTGCTTTTTTCCACCGTGCTGTCAACCACCGCTCGAAGCCCGTCCGGAGTGTAAGTATTGATGTGGATATTCACCGAATCTTATAATTATACTACAATATTGAATAATAAGTGAAAGACAAATGTATGTACAATTGTTTATTGTCAATTTCCAAACATGTTGTGTTTACCTGTGTCATTCCGTGTCTTTCTAGTTGAAGGCGATTATAGCCGAAACTCAGGGGGACCTGGATGAGGCTGAGCGGGCAGCGGCGGAGGAGAGGGTTGATGTTGACGAGTTTGCTGAGACCGTCCACGTCTTAGAACGTCAACCCACCCCAGCCCTGTCGGTGTCCTCTGACATGGAGACCCTCCAAAGGAGGGCCAAAGAGAGCGGCGAGATGGTGACGATGCTGCGTGAGCAACTCCTGCCTTCCGAGCCAGTCACCGAGAGGACCACCTACGCCGCCTACGTCAAAAGTGTGCTGCTGGGGCTGAGTGTAAAGGACTTTCGCCGGGCCCGGAAAGGCATCAACAAGGTTCTGAGGCCTTTCTGCGAGTCGGATTCAACCGACGACGACAGTGAGGACCGGTCTAATAGACCCCCGTCCAGACAGCCCTCGATTCAGTCATGGTTAGCTTAATTATTACCATTACTTTCAATTATAACTAGAATTGGTGCGTTGGCCAAGCCAACGCGTGCTATATCCCGACTTGCCTCATTACTGAAATTGACCAATAGCTGGCACGAAAGTTGATCAAAAGTACAATTAGATCTAGTTGGGTCGGTTCAAACATTGATCAAAATCACTCGTCTTCACTCTAGAAAGTCATCTGACCATTTTCCTTATGGTGTATTTTCAGTGTCACTGGTGACACAACCTCGTCGCAACACCCCCAGAACAAGAGGCCGAGTCAGAGTCAGGGCGAGTGCCAGTCACAGCACGGAGGTTGGCAGCCACCTCCCAGTGTGTGGGGACCGCCACCGCCACAAGCCATTTCGGTCTTCAACTCCGCGGACCCTGCCTACATGTCCCTGATTCAAGACCTGGAGCCCTGTGCGTCAAGTTATCAGAAATAGTGACTTATTCATATAATTATACTACGATATTAAATAACAAGTGAAAGACAATTGTTTATTGCTTATTGTTTATTGTTTACCTGTGTAATTCCAGTTGAAGGCGATCATAGCCAAAACTCAGGGGACCAGGATGAGGCCGAGCAGGCTTTAATACTTGTGTGAATGTGTGATTATGATTATTATTTCCTTTAATTGTTTAATCTTATATTGATTTACTGTTATTATTACTGTGATTTACGAAATTCTTCCAAATAGGCACTTTGGGAGACAAATTAGCGATAGTTTTGATTCACTTGGGAGACAGTGGCACTTAGGGAGACATTTCAGTGTCTCCCTAAGTGTCTAGCTACCCCACAAAACGATATTTGGGAGTTATTTTTGCTCGGAGAAGACAGATTTGGGTCTAAATAGCATAAATATGAAATTTCGTGGAAAAAGCTCCAGGTAAAAACGGGTTAGGTTACAATAAAGATTGTGCACGACTCTATGGGATTGTCTCCCAAAGTGCCCATTTGGAGGTATATTAATAACGGGTGTTATTCCTGGGGTTTTATGTTATTAAAATAAATGATTTAAATTTGACACTGAATTTGTCTTTCTTAATATTTATTGTTAGAAAACATCCACACACATTGTCCATGTCACAAGAGTCTTCATATCATATCCATCTGCCATGGAACAGCACCAGCTTCCGAGTTACACCAGTGTTTTAGGAGGTTCCTCTGGCGCTTCCCCTGTCTGTTATCCACGTTGGGCCCTCTGACATTGACGATGTCCTCCAGATTGCGCTGTGTTCTCCATTGTCCAGGAATCACTTGATGATTGTCGTCCTCACAGTCCATGCGAATGTTCTGCTGACGTGGATACCTCATACGCATGAGATTGTGCAAACACATGCACGTGGTAACGATGAGCCTTACGGTTGCGGGAGCATGGTTCATGGTGGTGAGGAGTACCTGGAACCTATTGGCAAGGATGCCAAAGGCATTCTCGACCACACGACGTGCCCTTGACAGCCTGTAGTTGAATATCCTCTCGTCATCGATCATTCCACGGTGCGAGTACGGCTTCATCATGTTAGACCTCAAGGCGAGCGCGTCGTCACCGATGAGGTAGTACGGCACATCCTCGTTGTCGTTGGGCAGGGGTTCAGCTGGTGGGAAGCCGATGGAGCCATCATCGATGCAGTCTTTCAGCTCAGACCCGTTGTAGATTTGTGCGTCGGATGCTGCTCCTTTCCCTGAAAAACACAAATTACATCAACATAAACATACAGTACAAAAAGCAACTACAAATAATAACACCAGAAATAACCTAATTCAATCTCAATTAAAGACATTATGTGAAGTTATAGTTACCAACCTACTGGGAGGTGTTCATGGATTTGAAATACCTGAGCACGTGCGATTCGTGACACCGAGAAAGCGCAGCGGGTGAGGTGTTACCGCACGAGCGTATTATTGTAAGAATACAATATAATTTGCACTTGCTCAGGTATCACTTACTTACCAATTACTTACCATACCTCTCCTCGTGCAGCTATTGAATAAGTTGGTTACTAACCTGTATAGAACAAAAGAGTCATGAACACTTACCACCAACATCTCCCCAGATGAACTTGTAATCTGCGTCCACCAGGGCCATCATCACCACAGAGTAGAATCCCTTGTAGTTGTAGTAGGTTGATCCTGAAGAGTTAGGGCATCTACAGGCAACATGTTTTCCGTCTAGAGCACCGCAACAGTGAGGGAAGTTCCACTTTGTCCTGAACTGGTTGGCAATCTCACGCCAGGCTTCAGGAGTGCTTGGAGGGGTCATCACCTCATCCAGATACTCGTCAACGATCGCATGGCACACTTCACGGATGAGGACGGAGATTGTGTTGGATGGAACGCGCCACCCAAACTTCATGTCAGCATATTTAGATCCAGAGGCCAAATGTCGCAGTGTCACCGCCAGTTTCAGGCCAGGTTCGAGGGGCTCTCGGTAGAAGGTGTGCTGCTTCGTCATTCTGCCTCTGACACGCTCAAGGATCTCATCAAACATTTCAGGTGGCATGCGCATAAAGTTCGTGAAGGAACTGGGGTCCTCCCGGCGAAGCTCAACCATGAGTTGGTCGTACATTCCAAACTCTTTGCGCCTCAAGATCCATGATTTAGTCCAGCGCTGTCGTCTTCGGCGGGGTCGTCTTCGGCGGGGTCTTCTTCTCTGCGGGCGAGGTCCCTCGATGTGCTCAGCTATGTTCAAGTTCAGTACATCTACTTCATGCTGGGCTATAGCAAGCATATATACCCTCCTTAGTCTTTCTGGAGCCTCCATAGTGGGCCGGTGTTCTCTACGGTAGCCCAAAATCAACTGAACCCTGCTTAAAAAGCCTCGGTTTATATACCCACGTGCATGGACGTTCAGGGAAACGCTCAAATGACGCTCATTGGACGCCATATGACGTTCGTTTGACGTTAGTCACACGCTGCGTGCGCTAGGGGTCCGTTCAGTGGTCGTTGACAGGTCGCCAGTGAGTCGTTCACTGCAAACCAAACGATTAATAACAACCAAGTAACGCTAGGGTAACGACTGACTAACGATAGCCGAACGCGTACAACGTTCAGCGAACGTTAGTAAAACGTTCCACGAACGTTCTTTAGCGTTCTCCAGCGTTTAAAATTAAACGTTGAAGAACGCTGGTCTCCATGAGAACTTTTGTGCATGTTCAAAACTTTTTTTTCGGACCAGCGTTCTCCGCCGATCACCGACGATCACCGACGATTACCAGCGTTCACCAGCGTTCACACAACGCTCTTCTAGTGCTATACAAGCGACCATGGACGATAACCAACGTTTCCTCAAACGTCATAGAACGCTGACCAGAACGTTATGGTGTGACGGACCCTTAATGGACACTTAGCCTTGATGCTCTTGATGAAGAATGCGTAGTACCTAATGTTATAGAAGAGTTTGTGCAGTCACACGCTGGCAAACGCTGGAAATTGTAGGTATGTTGAAAACAAATATGTTTTCCTCAGCGTGTGACAGCGTGTCCCAGCGTGTCAGTAACGCGCTCAGCGTGTTGCTAACGCTGGCCTAGCGTTGGTCAGCGTTTGCCAGCGTGTTGCCAAAATGATAACACGTTACTCACGCGTTGGCCTAAAATGTTCTGGTGTGACAGGGCCATAAACAGGAGTTCCACCGTCGCGCCGAACCAAATTGAAATTAAGTCGCTCCTGAGTCGCTCTAACAACCCCAGCAGTTGATCGTTTGCCGTCTGGCGCGCCTTGTCGCCCTTATTCGTTTCAGACGTCGGACTCAATTCACTCATTTGGTTCGGCGCGACTGTGGAACGCCTGTCTGACACACACTATTTGTAAGTTTAGTTATGCCAATATTAGAGTATTGTTGTACAATAATACTTAAATGTACCTTCCTCATCCCTTGAGAGGATATGTTTGCTCGTCTTAAATGGGCTTCGTTTTCTAAAAGAGTTAAGTTCAAAAAGGCTTTTCTTGTCTTCAAAAGTCTCAACAAAATGACTCCTTTGTACATCACAAATATGTTCACACCACTTACAGTTATTCGCGAAACAAGGCAACTATCCCACACGGCACTGACAATTTCTTTCACCCCAAAATAATGCTACCCCACACGTTTCGCTGTGACTGGTGCAAATATTTGGAATAATCTGCCCGAACAATTGGGAACATTAGACTCTCTAACTAGTTCGCGCCTGGTTTATTTTCAAGTTAATACCGAGACCACTGGCGGTATTATTGTTCATAAAAAAAGAGTTTTCTTTATTCAGTAAAATATTCCTGTTTTGATAATACAACTACTACAAGATGCCAACACTTATTTTATTAGCACCTGTTATTCACAACATTTTGTCGCCTATAGGCATTTATTTATCTCTGCAGTCAGGGCGTGATATTACGTCAACCGCTACCCGTCATCAAATCTGACGCGTGTGTATACGTCATTCGTATACACACAGGGCCAGGAATTCGTGTACGCGGTAATACACAAAGTTGCGATTTGCGAAAGGGGAGATCCGCGACCCGCGATGCGATATCTGCGGCGCGAGGTGGCAGATATAGAACTTCATACAAGATGCCGAAGAGTTGTGCGTGCTTTGGCTGCACAAATCGGAGCAACAACACCAGAAACGTCTCTTTTCACAAGTAAGTGTAGTTCTGCTTGTTATATGACAAGGCAGTGACTTAAAACATGACTTTTAAGCCATTGTTCAACACCTGGATGGCTGGCCTTTTTATGTCCATCGTTGCACGGCCCCTAATACCCCAGTCACAATTGGCTTGCGATGGGTTTGCGATTAGTTTGCGGCGGATTTCTAGGCATTTTCGGCCGGGGCCCCACGGGACTCCTTGCGGCTGCCGGGTCATTTTTTTGGCATCGGGCGGGCATCGAGTTACTTTTAACTCGGACTTAAAACCTGGTGCGGCGATTCGCATCGCAAACTGATCGCCAATAAATCGGTCGATGCCTAGCCGATGTCCAGCAGGGCATCGCACACGTCGGGCGGGTGCCGAGTCAAATTTTGGACAACCCAGACAATCAATATATCGGCCAGGCGCCGCCCACACGCCGGCCGGGTTCCGCCAGGCGTCCGGCTGACTTGGAGGTGCCTGGCCGGAAATCGGCCGGGGGCCAGACGGCGCCCTGCCGGCGCCCAGCCTGAAATCGGTCATGCATCGGCCGGGGCTCGCAGGGTAAAAAAAGCGGCTCTTCTACATCTACACACAGTTTATCACACAAGTTTCATAGTGCAAGTACTACATCTCTTCTTCAGCCACCAATGCAACAAGAACCAGGTTGTAGCGGTATAGCGTGCAAACGCCAACCTCTCCCTCAACCGGGCGACCTACACGCGCTGTGCAGGTGCCCGCAAGCGTTGTGGAGGTATCAACGGCATTTTCCTATTTAACGGCCCTGTCACACCAGAACATTTTAGGCCAACGCGTGAGTAGCGTGTTGTAATTTTGGCAACACGCTGGCAAACGCTAACCAACGGTAGGCCAGCATTAGCAACACGATGAGCGCGTTACTCACACGCTGGGACACGCTGTCATACGCTGAGGAATTTTTTTTTCAAAATAGCTACAATTTCCAGCGTTTGCCAGCGTGTGACTGCACACGCGGGCGGCGCGTTTTAGATTCGTTACTCACGCGTCGAACACGCTAGGCGATCGTTATCAACCCGCTACTCACACGCTGGCGTACGCTTGCGACACGCTGGTTATGGCCCTGCCACACCAGGACGTTTTAGGCCAATGCATGAGTAGCGCGTTAAAAATAGTTGATACGCTGGCAATTGCTCAACTTTCACAGAAAAAGTCAAGTGGAACCGTGATTTCAGCGTGTTCATACAGGTTGATAACGGGTTCATAGCGTATGCCGGCGCGTAAGTACCGTGTGAGGAACGCGATCAGCGTGTAATGAACGCATCACTGATTTATATAAAAAATACGACAGCGGGTCGCCAGCGTGAGAGTAGTGGGTTGGTAACGATCGTCTAGCGCGTTCGACGCGTAAGTAACGGCCTTCTTGCGCGCCGCTAGCGTGTGCAGTCACACGCTGGCAAACGCTCAATTTTTTACGTATGTTGAAAAACGTATTTTTGTCTCAGCGTGTGACAGCGTGTTCCAGCGTGTGGGTAACGCGCTCAGCGCGTTGCGAACGCTGGCCTAGCGTTGGTCAGCGTTTACCCGCGTGTTGCCGAAATTTCAACACGTTTGCCTCAAACGTTCTGGTGTGACAGGGCCATTACTGTAGTAGCGCGTCATCTTTTTGTACAACTAATCATGTGTTCGTTGCCGTACGCTGGCGCGCGTTGGACCGCGCTACTCACGCGCTGGGCAGTCGTTCATCAGTCGTCGAGCGCGTTACTAACGCGTTATTCATGCGCTGGCGAACGCTATGAACCCGTTATTAACGCGTTATGGACACGCTAAAATCACAGTTCAACTTGACTTTGTCTGTGGAAGTTCAGCGTTTGCCAGCATATCAACTATTTTTAACGCGCTACTCACGCGTTGTCCTAAAACGTTCTAGTGTGACAGGGCCATTAAGAAGGTCAGAGGAGAGCTTCTGCCGCCGGCCGTTGATCGCTGGCCACTCGACAGGCACACTACAGATGCCCGTCCGGCCGCCGTACGACCTGTACGAATTGGTTGGCACCCTGCCGGATACCGCAGGGGTATCGCAAGGACATAAGCAGGGCACCCGGACGAGTGCCTGCCGGACACCGGCCGATAAACGGGCCAATAATTCGACCCCATTTCCAAGAAAGTCGGCCGATCGCCGGTCGGCGACCCCCGGGCCCCGTCATGGCAGCGTACGGGGCACTTTTAATTGTGACTGTGACCGCCATATCGCACGATCTTTCGCCGACCTCTACACGCCGGCCGATGCCTAGAAATCGCACACGCCGCCCGGGCTCCGCTTTAATTGTGACTGGGGTATAACGCGACGTCGCTCACTTTTATGTTTTCCCCTTCATGCACTCGACTCCAGTGCCTTGCTGGAGCCAATGTTTTATCCGACCTCAAATTTCACAGAAAGTAAAAAGATATTCAAGCTTTAAACGTTTTTGATCATAAATCTGGAGTTTATCAATTTGTCAACTTTAAAGAAATTCTGGAATGCTAACTTGAGAATTTCACGATGTTACACGGCACGTTATAGGGGAACACTCGGCCGATTTTGTGCCAAATTTCAAGACAAGGCTCCATTTATATTTCTCAAAAAATAGCATATAGTTAATCCTGTCAATTGTCTGAATTATACTGCAGTCTTAATTAAAAAGTATTTATTGTGTCTTGTGTCTTTTCAGGAGAATATTGACACGCAACAACAAGTCGATAGGGATGTCCCGTGATATGCCCAGGAAGGTACGGCCTAAGGTGTTTAGAAGCCACAGAGCCTGTAGTTTTCCTTGACCTGGCAGAACTTGACAGAAGAGGGCGACCACGGTAACCAGCTGATCAAAATGATTTCAATACTTGTTTTGCAAACCATTCTGCACCATCATGAACTGCTCTACATGGAGAGGCTTGTTAATACAATGGTACATTTGGGAGACATCTCCATAGAGACGTGCACAACAGTTTTCCTTCTTTACTGTAACCTAACCCGTTTCTAATTGTCCAGTTATGCTTGTTGGACCCCACTCTATCAATCTAGACCGTAAACAAACAAAAAAATCTTTTTTTAAGGTAGCTGGAGACTTAGGTAAACACTGAAATGTATCCCTAAGTGTCACTGTCTCCCAACACCGACACTTAGGGAGACAATCCCATAGAGATGTACACAAACTTAAAACAGTCCTAACTTGTTTACCCTAACCCCTTTCTTTAGGATCTTCGAGATTTATGTTATATTTATGTTCTAAAACAAAAATAACTACCAAATATCGGTTTTTTTAAGGTAGCTAGGCACTTAGCGAGACACTGAAATGTCTTCCTGAGTGTCACTGTCTCCTTATTACCTAACAACTCTAATTTGTCTCCCAAAAGTCAGTTAGTAAAATATAACCAGAAGATTAATGGCTTCAGAAATTCACAAACCCAGAAGTCTATGCCTGTGGACCATAGGTCATTGCCAAAGTAAGAAGCATATTTGTCGTATTTATGTGTAAGTGTGTTTAAGTGCGTTTGTATTGACCGGCAATCGTGGTCGTCGGACAAAAGAATATGGATTCAAACAATGGGTTCACGATTGACACAACGTCCACGATCTTTTCCCATGTACAAATCCTATGGCGATCATCAAAAAACGTTAGAGTATAAACAAAAGGGGGAAGACGGTCGGACAATACCCCGTCCACGATTGCCGGTCAAAACAGAGCTGCGTGTGTGTGTATAAGAACATTACCATAAACTGTTGTGTTACGGTAAATAAAAAAAAATAATTGCAACAAAGAGTAGCTGGGAATGTAATACATTATTTAAAGATATAACTTATTGTAATTGTACAGTGTGAGCCATCATTAAGTACTTACTTTAACTTATTGTATGGACTTGGGGGAAAATATCGATAATAATTGTTGATTAAACTTTCTGTCTAAATACCACAGACAGCAAATGTCACTTGGCCGATAAAGTTGGCCAATACAGTTTAGTAAATTATAGCTGCCGCGCCGTCAAATTGCATGGTACATCCGGGTATTTTACAATCGTTTTGCCCATTTACAAAATGGCGGCCGGGGTTACAGGGCGGCACGTCCGCGTAGTGCGCGCAGTATAGCGAGTGCGCTCTCTAGTTTACTTTAATAACTCTATGATGAGGTCTCTAGTGAAGAGCTCCTGTTAAGCCAATAGTTTCTTGCGTTACAATTTCACAGACATAAATATTCAAATCTGTGTTTAGTTTCAGAATAAAGTACACTAATTTTTCAAAACAGTATATGTGGCGAGATATGGCACTATACTGTAGACTTATCTGCGCATTGTTGCGCAATGTTACATGGTATCATATTAAACATGATTGCGGACTCGTGGAAACATTAACACGATTACCTAACTGTTCTATACAATCAATCAGGTTATTTTTTTATTTTTTTTACCAACAACGACCCCAACTCGAAAGAGAACAATACGAGATAAACTAATGTTATAACCAATCGGAGCTACGCATACTTTCAAGTTGCCTTTTATAATAACGACTTTTGTAATACAATTACATTGTATAAGATGCGATAGTTTATTTTTATTTGTTTCAATTTGTTTTTATTTTTGGTTTTTTTCGGGGGGGGGGGGAGAAGGAGGGGGATGCAGCAAAGAGCTAGCAAGCCTCTCTGTTGGAATTGCTCTTCGAGGTGTTTGTGGAACCTTTATTCCCAGCCACTGTTTTTCGAGTGGTATAGTGGCCCCATGCGTTGTACCTCTCATCTCTGCCAATGGACAAGTTTGCATACCCGAGTGCCTCGTGTGTTGTTGTTATGAGAAGGTTGTGATGATGATGTGCTATGCTATTTTCGATCTCGTAGAATGCCCGTCTGCCATTTAATGGCCCTTCTCTTAGCTTGGTGAAGGACTTCAATGCCCCCATCCAGGCGGGTGAGCGAAGATGAATGTATACATTAAATAATGCACTCACTTCTAATAAGATATTAGTTAAAGTGGTGGCATACACTTTCTTTCCACTGTATGTCCAAAGTATTTGGTTAGGTTACTATCTTCGTAGGGGGTCGCGGTATTCTTTTTTTGTTTAAATCAAAGTTATTGTATCGTATGTGATATTTATGTATTAATTAATTTCACAGTCAATTAATACACAAAATGGGGTACTTTATACAAGGTGGCCCACAAACAAGCACACCTTCATCACCCAAAGCCAAAACTACTTACACCAATCAATGAATAATCCTTCTAGACAAGCACACCTCCACCACCCAAAGCCAAAACTACTTAAAGATGGACTACAACGGAATAATGATAAAGGCTTTGTTGCCTTTTTTTGTTCGAGAAATGTATAATGATTACTAATATATCATTAGTATTCAATAAATCTTGTTCCTTCATGCAAAAAAACCCCAAAATTGATCGGCGTTCTACGACCCAGAAAAACTCAGTTTCAGCAAAAGCCCTTAACTCATGAATAATTCATACGTTGTGTGTGACGTACTACCCATGACGATTTACTCGGGTCGATCGTGTGCGTGCATTTTTACCGTACAATGCAATGCGGAATAACAGCGGACAAGCTAGGCTATATTTTGGTACAACTATTTTCGACCGAAGAACAGCGAAAAATGTCCGATAGCAGCGAGTATTGGGAAGACCACAGTATAGATGAGGAAGAGGCATTTCGTGGAGGTACTTCTGAGGACAGTGATGGCAGCTCTAGCGATGAGGGGAGCTCACCAGACGAGAGAGAAGGCGATGACTCTGCGGCCACGGCAGACCCGGCGGTTGCCGATGACTCGGCCGACGTATAGAAGCAGTAGGCCTGGTGGTAGTAGTACGAATTCTCTCGATGTTTGGCGCTTTCAATGTGGGGATCGATCCAGGCTTTAAACGAAACTTTGTTGTCAATCCCAGTGAATTTTTCAAAGCACTTGAAGGTTCAACACAGTCCTCTGAAAAATGTGCTGAACAAATCAAAGGCCTACTTCTTGCCGAGAAGGTCAGAAGGTGAAATCCTTTCGTGTAATATTTACGAACTTCACCCATTCCTTTGATAACGCAGGATCCCACGGAAATTGCACAAAATGAATCTCTGGATTCTTCGAACAATTTCTCGTGCATCCAGTCCACCAACAACACATGAAGTTGGCATTATTGTAGCTGATAGTGATATACACTATAAAAAAAAGATTCGTAAAAACTTCATGCCTCTGCATGAAAACGCATACATAATACACACGGAATAACATGGCGTTTTTTGTTTACTCTCGGTTGCTCATGGGTAGTACGTCATCACTTTT
This sequence comes from Crossaster papposus, assembly GCA_037893245.1. Taxonomy (NCBI): domain Eukaryota; kingdom Metazoa; phylum Echinodermata; class Asteroidea; order Velatida; family Solasteridae; genus Crossaster; species Crossaster papposus. The sequence continues at coordinate 54,672 of JBAIAA010000327.1, read as the reverse complement.
CGCTGGTTTACAAGTCCGCTGGTACTATATCGTTGATTTCATTGTGGTTTTCAGTGGATCTTTGCCGGGAACCAGTACAGGGCGGGAAATTTCAAAATCGAAGAATCGAGGTCTAATTTTTTCGGTCAAATTGCAACAAAATTATTTAGAGAAAAACATGACCGTAACAATAAAGTGTTACCTGAACACAACATAAACAAGGTCCGATAATAAATTTAATGTGTGAGTTTTCGTTGTAGTCCATCTTTAAACCGATGTATACAGAATTCTTCTAGACAAGCACACTTTCACCACCCAAAGCCAAAACTACTTACACCAATATATGGAGAATACTTCTAGAAGAAAAATGATACCAAGAAATCCCGATTTGGTCCAGTGGTTCTAGCTCAAGACCCTATCTTGATGTCTTTTCCTTCCAGAAAGACTTCCCATCCGTAATGTTGCTGTTACACTGTTGCGTATGGCACCAGCGTATGAGTTGCGTATTAAAATATCACTCATACGCAGACCTAAGCTGACATACGGTATAGGGTACGTTATGGATAGGTATGTTGCGCGCGTGCCTGCGTATGGTTGATACGCTAAGCATACGCTGGGCATACGCTATGCATACGCTGAATACGCTAGAGGTACGCTAGAGGTAGGTTACGCATAGGTCGGTACGCTGGACATAAGTTGCCATAGGTTGGCATGAAGGTTTACCGTACAGCTAGCGTATTGATAGCGCATTGATAGCGTATGAGTAACGTATTTCTAACGTATGTCTGAAGTATCTGCAACGTATATAGACATCTTCGCGTATGCCTGACGATTAAGTAACGTATTTAGTGTACAACTAGCGTACTATTGGCGTATGGCCAGCGTATCACCGGCGTATTGCCAGCGTTTTGAGAAAGTGTATATAAGGCTCCCATTTCTAGCTCTTCTTCAGTTCTCCTTTGACCTCAGACCAGAGAGGATGAAGCTAGCTCTTCTCCAACACCAGCATGATATGATCCACTTGGCAGTTCACCAGATCTAACAGAACAGAATCCGAAGAAGGAGAAGAAGAAGAAGAAGAAGACGTGAAATTTGCGGGGTGAGACCATGGATCGGCAGGCGACGGCAGTTTGGCCTTTACGACCAGCTTCTGGCGCAGCTCAGTCCGAAACGAGGACCAAATATCCTTCAAGAACTTCATGCGGATGCCCCCAAGATGTTTGAAGAGCTGCTAGCCAGAGTGGGCCCCAGGATCACCAATCAACACAACTGGTACAGGGATCCCCTGGAACCTAGCCTGAAGCTTGCACTGACTTTTCGTCACCTTGCCTCTGGGAGCAAGTACTCAAGCATGCAGTACGGAATGAGGGTCCCCCACAACACCCAGTCAATCGTCGACAGAGAGGTTTTCCAATCCATAATCGATGAGTACTTCCCCCATACACGTGGTGCGCTAGATGGGAAGCACGTTGCCTGCAAGTGCCCTGCAAAGAGTGGTTCTTAATATTTAAACTACAGAGGATTCTATTCTGTTTTACTCGTGGCCTTTGTAGACGTGGAGTACAAGTTCATCTGGGAAGACGTCGCGTCGGTGGTACTGAATCAGCATCAGACCCTCAAATATACAATAACTGTGAAATCAAGGAATGTGTTGAAGACGGTACCATAGGATTCCCTGCCCCCGATCCTCTACCCAATGACTACCAGGATGTTCCCTACCTCTTCATCGGCGACGACGCCGTTGCCCTCCGAGACACCATGATGAAGCCATACAGTCTCCAGGGGCTAAACAAAGAAGAGAGGATATATAACTACAGGCTTTCCCGCGCCAGAAGGGTGGTAGAAAATGTCTTCGGCATCCTTGCGAACCGCTTCCAAGTGCTGCTGACTACCATGCAGCACCACCCCTCTACTCTCAAGTTCATCGTGAAAGCCTGCATTGTCCTGCACAATCTGATGAGGATACGATACCCTGGACTTCAGAACCAGCAGCTTGACCGTGCAGAGAACATGAACCATAACTTCATCCCTGGAGCATGGAGATAGGAGAGCAACTTGTACGACACACATATAGTTGCTGGCAGTATCACCTCCACCAAGAAAGGAAAGATGCAGAGGAACCCCCTGAAGCACTGGGCCAACTCCCCAGCAGGTGCAGTGTCAAGACAAGATTATTTAGAGGATTATGGTTGTGGTGACTGTTGTTGTGGCTGTTGTTGTAGTCACTGTTGCGTCATCCTAGAGACTGTTTTTGTATGTTATAACTATGTATTCATTTTCATTATCAAGTGCCATTAAAAACTTAACAGTTGTTAATTTTTATGAAAAAAACAAAAAAACGTTGACATGTGGTGTTTATCAAACTTTTTTTAATTTTAATATATGTTGACTACAATGTGAACTACACTACACTACTTTGACTTGATGTATTTACAACCCGCTACTTTATCACAAGAGCCACGACTTCTTTCCCAATCTCCCAATACTGAGAACCGAGATCAAGAGGAGAATCAAAGTAGCCACTAAGTCCTTAGATGTTGGACAGACCGGGCTGGTTGGACTGGGCTGGTTTCTCAGTACCTAGGTGGGGGTGGGGGTGCGCTGCTGCTGCTGCTGCTGAGTTTGCCGATGAGGTTGCTGAGGAGGAGGCATCATCTGCTGTAGAGAAAGATAAGGATGCATCTGCTGATGTCGATGCTGTAAGGGTTGATGGTGGTACTGCTCATAGGTTGGTGCTGAGGAGCTGTACGAGCCAAAGGACGGTGCTGAACTGGGCCGCAGTGGGTGAAGTGCTTGAGAGTGGCGGGCTTTCTGGCTTTCTTGGATGGGGAGGGGGGGGGGGCTCCAATGGCACGTGGAATGCCATCATCACTGTCTTTATCTATCAGGTCAGACAAAAACCTGTTGATGATGGACCTTGTCTTATTGTACTTGGCCTTGGTCATCGTCATCAGGCTGTCTCGAACGTAGTTGGCAAAGGCTGTTCGGGCTGTGATGAGCTGCTGCTGGGCTTTAAAGAGGTCCTTGAGGATGGTGCCTGACTCAGCAACTCTCTTCTGTAGGGAACCAAGGACGGTGCTATCCGGGTCTTGGGGCCGCTTGCGTGAGACTAAGGGCGGGGGGGGGGGGGGGGGGGTGAGCTTATCTAGGCCAATCTCCAGGTCAGCGCAGGCATTCTCGGCAGCATCGGTTGCCTTCACCTTCAAAGACAAATAATAAAATCATAAGTAAAATGAATGCAAAAACGCATGCCAAAATGATTTCACATTTAATTGTCATCAAATTAATGAGGCCCAGAAAAAGTAGAATAATTGCATACTGACACTCTGGAGGGGCTCAGGACGGTTGCGAGTGACTGTCTTCAGGAAGCCGAACTTGGTGATGATCCAGTCCTCTCTCTCAGTCAGGTATGGGGCACCATCTCCACTCTTCTTCTTGTCAAGGCGTGTGTGGGTGTCACGCAATCACCGGAACCAGACCGTGAGGGTCGCGGCTGTCTTATCCAGCAGCTCAGCTTGGTCTTCCAAGAAATTCTCCTTCTTGTCTTTCCGCCTGTAGTCAGTCATCTTCACAATTTACAGCACAGGATTGTCGCAGATGAACTCAAGCATGAGCTCCTCATTGGCGATGCTGTTGTTGCAGGGGTTCTTCTTCGCCCTATTCTTCTTCTTCTTCCCCTTGCCATCAGCAAGGTGGGAGGAGGTGGAGACAAATGACGAAGCCGCGATAATTCACGGGAGCGTTGACGAGGAGGAGTTCGCACACAGACCTCAGGAAAAACTGGCTCTTCGTCAGAATGATTATCAGCAGGTGGCTCCAGCATATCAATAGGTGTATCACCAGGTTTGGATGAGGATGATGACGGTGTCTTCTTCCCTCTTTCTCGGCCCCGGGCAGACGATGTTTTCTACTTGGGAGGCATGGTGAGATGTTGATAGCTCGCCGTCTACTGCAATAATGCGGCAATGTGGAAATACCGCCGCTTATAGGGCCACTTGTCACGTGATAGGCGGCACGCTGGGCATGCGCTGTGAATACGCTACTCATACGCTACTAATACGCTATCCATACGCAGAGTACGCTGGCCATACGCTGGCATACGCTGACATTTGCTGACATTTGCTGGCCATACACAGGCTATACGCAGGCCATACGCTGGCCGTATGCCACTCATACGCTACAAATAGGTTCAATACGGTAAGTATACGCACAATTCTGTATTTTCGAGGGCTTGTTGTGCGTATGCAAAATGTTTTATAAATTGTAATACGCAACTCATACGCTGGTGCCATACGCAACAATGTGACAGCAACATAAGATACCAATTTGGCCTGAGTGCAGCAAAAACACGCTTTGTCCGGTTTTTATTTGAAGGGGGGGGGGGGGGGGGGGAGGGGAGGCCAGCCTTGGGACCTGGTATTGAATTTGTGGGCCTAATAAATTGTGCTGCAAAAAAAGTTATGATGATGGCAGAGGCGGACTGGCCATCAGGATGTTTGGGACAAATCCCGATTGGCCGAAATGCGCCCGCGCGAGTTGTTTTTATAGTAAATGTACGTGCGATGCGGTCCACGGCCGAGAATGGGCCGGCCCTCCTTCTGTGCACATCGAGGTGGCGATGTTTTTTTATAACGACATTCGAGTTGAGTGTACGCTACATAAGAATTCGTCTCTTAAATTGGAGCGTTCGTGCGTGTGTGTACGGATACGAGCTCGAGCATATAAAAGTACAGTTTATATGTAGGTTACAAGTGTGCTGATTAATGGGTAGGTAGGCAGTGGGTAGTTGTTTTGTTTTGAAAAAGCTCACCGGTAGTGGGGACATTTTGCTGTCTGAATAACGTTTTGGGTCTCCAGTCAAGAGATCTAGGGGTAGTTTTGGGTTAGGGTATAACGAAAGCAAATGGATAGGAATACATAGTAGGATGATGTTGAATATTTTGGGTCGAAAGGATTTGTATAGGTATTAGGTATTGAGATATTTTCTTTAAGAACTCGAACCCTATGGGATATCCCCCCTAACACTATATATGTACGAAATGAGTATGTGTGGACCAGTGCGTCTACACTTAAATCTGTATCCTAGTGAACGTCTCGGGGTGAGTGTGTATACCAGTCCGCCCCTGGATAATGGTATGATGGTAATAATTGAAATGTGTATTAGAAAACGCACGTATTTACCATTATTGGTGTTCAAAAATTGGTGCTACATAAATATTACCATAATGTGTGGGGGGGGGGGGGGGGGGTTGCGCTCTTTAAAGGCCCAGTCCCACTGCACTTGCGCACGAATTACTCATGAATTGCGCATAAAATTTTCTTCGTGCGTGATTCGTCAGTGATGTGCGTAAATCCCACGTGTTTCACACGTGGAGCATCAGTTTTTGTAAGTGATTGTACGCGGAGACGGGTTTGTGCGCGATCGCCGGTTTTGAACGGTTCAAAAAATTTTCCACGCACAACGTTCGCGATTATACGCAGTTTATGCGCAGTTTGTACGTAGTTTGGACGTGGAAGGTGCGTGATATGTCCGTGTTCTGTCAGTGTTCCGTCAGTGCTTGTGCGTCAGAAACTGGCTCCTAGCACGCACATCACTGACGAATCACTTACAGAACACGCACATATCACTTACAAAACACGCACAATCCACGTATGTTCCACTTACAATCACTTACCAAAATTATTATTGTGCGTGGAATGTTCTTTGTCAGTGATTGTAAGTGATACATGCGCAGTTTATACGCGATTCATCGGTGATTCTGACCACGCACAACCCCAGAAAATGACCAATTTCTCCACGAACAATCACGCACAAACCAATTTTATGCGTGATTTATGCGTGATTTATGCGTGATTTATGCGTCATTGGCAATGGGACTGGGCCTTAAGATGCAAACTTGTGCACTTACCAATACCTGCATCTTACACTAATTGCAGTGTTTCTTATCTGTTTATAACACTTGACGTTCAGAAAGAATGCCTGTCTTCGATGTCATGTTTATGTTCAACTGAAACAGTTAGGGCAGATGGGGGAAATTGTGCCCTTGATGGCACAAGCATAAAAACTGACACACAGTCAATATATATCTGGCTATATAATAGCAGATTTGACGGTCTAGAAATAATAGGTAAAATAACAAGACACTGCCGGCTATCCGCCACTGGCTGATTCACACACTATAGCACACGAAAGAATATATTATAACTCACGAGATTTCCCCCTAATTCAGTGCGTATGTGCAAAACTTTATTTTCATTATTTGTTCACATTATGTACGGAGAATAATATATTTTATTTCACAACTGGTATAGTCACTGACAAGTTATCAACATTTGTTGTTTTCGTCCAAAGAGCCATTAGTTTCTAAGACAAACCCACTCATAGAATATTCCATCAACTTGTTTTTCTAAAAGGTTAACATACCCTAACAAATACCTACCGGTAACATTTCGTGTCATTTACACTTTATACACGCTACATTCTATAGTCTTTGCTAAAAACGAATGTAATCGATAGTGTGCACGTCGCGTACAATCATTTCACGCAGTGCGCCCGCAAACGACACGGTTATAGACCAGTTCTTATTATAGTCTTTGCAAACCTGCAACTCCGCAGGCTTTCCTAGGAAGCCAATCAGCAATCGCAGAACGGCGGTTCGCGAGACGTACTACGCGCGCGCACAATATTCCTTTGTGAAGCAGCGCTCATTAATTATGCACTGCAGGCCCGCGCAACTGCTAAATGGGCAGTTGACTGCGTGAAGTCGCTATGCATATTCGAAGATAAATTCATGGTCGAATTTGCATGAAAAGGCCCCATGTTCGCCGGTTTGCAAAAGACGATAGGAAAGGTAGGAGAGCTGGGCCGGTGTTTATCAAGCAACTTAAGTCAAAGTAGCTATACTTAAGTAGGATTCTCCAAGCTACTTATCTAAAGTATCTCACTCAAATCCACCCCTAAATCTAAGACACCTCTCGGGGTGTCTTAAGTCCAAGCGTGTTAGCTTTTTTAACATAAACTCTAATCATTTCGTAAAGTCTAAGAGAGCAACTTGGAGGTGGCTGTGTTAATGCTGTTGGCACAAATGGATAAATCACGGGCGCGCAATGAAGCGGGAACAGGATGCATTTATTGAATATACCTTCAAATGACATTGAACTTTATCAAAGATATTGGTTTGATCGTCGTACCATTTTAGACCCTACCAACGTTGTCAGGGAAAACTTGGAAACGGATACTCACAGAACTCATGCATTGCCACGTTAACTGAAGTTTAGTTCCCCTTTTGGCTTTTTCATGACAGCTCTATACACTAGTAGATACTGACCCGTGCACAGTTGTTTCCAGTGCAGGAAGGTATAGGCCTACGACCAACGCATTACCAAGGATAAATTGGTATTTTACACAATGTGTCATCAGTGGTCATTTGTGTTATCAGTGGTCATTTGGACACATGAGCTGACCCATCGCCAAATCGAGTAAATCTACATAAACACAATGTGAAATGTTACATGAATCTAGATCTAGGCACTGTAACTAAATTGGAGTTTCCTTCTTAGCAATGTAGGTACTTAAGTCAAGTTGTAAATTCCAACATAAGTATTGCACTTAGCTTAGTAGGGTACTTACCGCTTATGCATACCTAACCTAAGTTGTTTGATAAATACCAACCCTGGTCTGTAACCGTGTCGTTTGCAAGCGCACTGCGTGGAAAGATTGTACGCGACGTACACATTATCGATTACTGTCGTATTTTGAAAAGACTAGCTATGATTCCCGTATTTTCGTATTCTGTTAAAAATGTTGATAACTTTGGACATTTTTTATATTAGTAAATCGTCAAACAAACAGTACGCCATACATATAAATACAGTAATTCCTGCTTACATTCACCATTTACAGTTTTACTGAAATATCTTATACCGTCATATGTTATATTTGTATCTTTAAAATATTCTACGTCAGTCAATATTAATCACTTATACACCAAACAATCACAATGGAGACTGTTAAAAATGAGCGCCCATGGATATTAACATTATGAGGAGCATTAATAAAATGTAATCTTAATACATTACAACATAACGGCGTACAGATGTACATGTAGATGTTTTGTAACACAGATTTTAAGAAGCAGGCATCTTTGACATTAATCTTAACCAAGCCCTTCACACGACCGAAGCAATTCAGTACATCTTACTAGTTATTCCAATTTTCTTAGCACTGTGTCAAAGCGTGTACTTTTCCTAACTTCACTCTTCCATCGAATCAACGTCAGACCTCCGTGGAACAAAGGCCAGGAACATCAGGCATTATTGATTCGCATCGAGTCTCTACGTAAAGGACATTGATACATGTTTATTTATGTGCTTTACTAAATATATTGACGCGTTTTAATAGCGTACGCTCACGAAGGGCAAGTATAGGGTAAGTTGCTCTTTATGAGGAGCTCACATTGTTGCGAGAACATTGGACGCACACTGCAGATCATACATCGTTCATACCGGTAGTTTACATCCGAACAAATCAAGCACTAATGTGACATGCCCTCTGGCTGTACGTCCTATCGTTTCCAAAATATGCCTCGGGTTCCCTGTTTGATATAATCTGCCAGACTTCCCAAGGAGTTGTAATGAATAGTCGCCATTTACATATTAGAGTTTGCATTTTGAGATACCAGCTTGTCAGTTATGATAACTGTCACGAACCCCCCGCCTGGCCCTGGGGGCGGTCATTGAGGAGGCTTCGTCTGACAGCGGATATCGACGGGCCGCGCCATCGCTCAGCCTTATTCCGCAAACATCTCCAACCTTTCAAGGTTTGCCATAAAATCGATCGGGCAAAGAAGGTCATTGGTAATTTTAGCGGGCATCATCTGGGCGCCTCGTCTGTTCAATGAGCGAACAGGGCCCAACCAGGCACGGCTTCAAACGAGGTACAGAAAGCAGTCTGGTTTCACCAGCGCGGCGTAGAAGGTATATACGCCCCCCCCCCCAAAAAAAAAAAATAATAATAATAATAATAATAATAATAAAAAATCTAAGTTGGTGATTGAATGGTACAACAGCGAAAGCAAACTCTGAACGAGTTCATGTTCAATCACACAGAAAGACAAAAATTACTAGCAGAACTAGAAGCAAACTGACCGACTGAGCTGGATTTGGACCATTTCCTTTAACTCACTGCTTTGACTAGTTGTATTTATAAATCTAGGTATAAGCACACCACAGACGAGCGGATAAGTACCAAACCGACATAATAAAAGTTAATGACAGAACACGGTGGGCAGTACAGTCAGTTATAATGGACAACTCGTGGCATTTGCTATGTACAAGGCAAGACCAATGTAGCACGTGCAAAGAATTCCAAGATACAGAGAAGATTATAACTTATCTGCTCGTAAAGCATGTATTACTCGATATAAAGCTCATAGATGTCCTTCACACTGCGGTAGATGGAGATAATTAACATTCTAAAAAGAAACTTAACCGGAATTTTGATTGGTTGTTTTTTGGCAAGATATTGTACTAGTCGCGAGATATTGAGGTAAAACTCCAGACGAATTGTACCACTGCATCACTCGTATTATGTATTTATGACTCATTCTGTTTCCTAAGGGAGACAGTACACGCCCCGACCCAATTCCCCGGCCAGTGGTAACCATCCACCGAAAGATGTCTGTGCTGGAAACGGGCCGGTTTTTATTTTCTGCACCTGCGACAGGTGAATGCCGTGTCTGATTACCATTCAGATGCGTCTCTTATCCAAAACTAGACTGGCAGAAATGACAAGGCTCATAAACAGCGCAGGAAATTCTGATGGCCGAGTTTTCAAAGCAAGCACTCACTATTGTTTGAGATTCAACAATTTTTTCCCCGCCGTTCAACATCAAATTAAAGTGCAGGTTTGTATTAAGAGTGTTCTTTTGAACCTTAAGCTTGCACACAAAAGTGCAAACGCTTAAAAGGTGAGACATTTCATTTTCACGTTTGTTATCGCATAGTTAAAAGGACGCTTCGTTTTAAACAAAACAGTGTTAACTGGAAAGAACATAGATACCGTAAACGCCCACACAACCGTCGTTTAATTTATTAATTAAAAAAGAACATGTCAGAATGTTGTCTCTCAAAAATCGAGCTGTTTGGGTAACACTTGTGATAACAGTCGCACATGTTACACCAGTGCATCGCATACGTATAAGAAACAACATGTGTGTATTGGTGCTGTGTTAACTGTACACGAAGTGTTGTACACATCAAATCGTCTGCATGAAGGAGACATATTTACACTAGGAAAGGGCATGATGTGATTTTGCATTCATAAACAAAGCAGACATGGTCCATAGCAGAATGCAATTTTAACTAAAGATTTTCAAAATCACACCCAATTGCCCCAAATTTACATCCTCAGTCCAAATGCACATCCCGGGTTGAGTGGATGTGAATCCAATGAACTTAAAGGTCTATGCGGACCTTTCTAGAATAATTGCTGTTTAATTATTTAATGTTACCTTGGTGTGTAAGTAACAAGACCAGGGGTGATGCAATGGTATAAAATGACATTGCTTGAGGTTAATCAGCGTAAATGTAATCGACCCCCCCCCCCCCCCCCCCCCATTAACATGTTCAAACACTGGTGGCGCTGTTCGTGATGTAAATTCGGTAACCAAACAAGAAACAGCATTATAGTCTGGTACCTGACCATAAGTCAGCCGGACTTTGGCAGTCGAAATGTGTCTCTATTTTGAGTCGGTTGGAAATGTATGCATGCTCACGCCATCTTTATTAGTGTTGCCGCAACCTGCAGCAACATATCTAGCTGGCATTTTTTATTTTGGATGAGAAAATTCAGAACAAATCAATTGACATTAACTGTCACGATTATGTACGTCACGATTATGCATATTGTACATGTTAACCACTATAGGGATGGACCGTTTCCCCAAAACACTTTACATTTTGTTTTCATATTTATTACTCAAAACAAAAACGTTGAAATACTGAAAATCACTCAATTAAATATAATATTCATTTAAACGTATTAATAACAGGATTTGAATTTAGAAGAGGATGTGAATTTGGACTGGGGATGTACATTTGATGCATTGGGGTGTGATTTTGAAAATCTTTTGTAGAAATCACATCAGGACCGTGTACATTTTAAATGCAAAATCACATCATGCTAGAAATACGGATGCCACAAAATGTCCGCTGGATCAGAAGTAAACAACTGGGTTTGTTCGTGTTTTCTAAGGAATATGCGACGTTAAGTTAGTTTCCGTTGAACCAGACCATCGACATTCGATTGGTAAAAACTGTAAAACATAAATGACGGCGATTTCAGGGCGGAGTATCCCTTTAAAGGTAGTATACACCATTTGCAGATATCGAAAATATTTACTACCGAATTATTAAGAAATATCCTACTCATCTGAAAGTAAATGTTGATTCTGGGCATCCAGCAAAATGATTGCGCTAGATATCCTGTAATTATTCCGAAAAATCGAATTTTATAATGACGGCGATCGCGAAAAAACAAAGATAACATAAGAATAACTGCTCGACGCCGGTTTGAAAAAAACCGCTGTTTTTCGTGCTTTTCTCGGCATCCATGATTATAAAACTTCGGACAGCTCAGTTAAACGATATTTACTATAAATACACCCCCCCAAATCTACTCATTCATGATAATTCAAGCAATGACCAATGGTGTATACTACCTTTAATGAAGTTGCGAGGATCGCTGAAAAAACAACGCTGCATTTTGGGAATTCGATTATCAATGACATTCTAACTGAATACCATCGAAATATTAAAAAACTAAAACACTATAATAAAAGAACCTTTTCTTCAATTTGGCGAGTTAAAAATTACTGACAGGTGTAAATCGTATCGTTACATCAGTCTAACTGTCAGTTCGGCGGGTTGTAATTGTTTGGTCTGTCTGTCAAAAAAAAAAGCTATTTCAGGTGCGGATTCAGCGTCATACAGAAACTTACAGAAATGACATTCCCCGGCCCAAACACTTTCTTATACATAATAAGGTTAAATCAGCCGTTAGCCTGTAATCTCTGTACTGAAGTAGGGTCGGATCTAGCTTTTCAATTAGGGGGTGGGGGTTGTAGCTGCGCTTAAATATGGTGTCTCGTGGAGCTATTCCAATGTCGCATGCGACACTATATCACTGTACTGACGCTGCCATGTGCACTGCTAAACACCAATGTGAAGGCCTACGTTATGCGTATTGCACAGAGAGCCAGTGTCTACAAAACACGTTTATAATCGCACTTGTTGTCATGCGCCCTATAGGACAAATCGATTGTTCCTAGTACTTGGAACTAGTATAACTGGCCTGGGCTATGTATTCTACGCATGCAAAAAAGAAGAAAGGCAGTACCTGTTGGGGGACATTGGAGTAAAGGCCCAGTCACACCGGGCTTGCGACCAGGTTACGACCTAGCTGCGACCGAAACATGTTGCAATCCTGGGCAAATCGTACAAAGAGCGTGCGACTGGTCGCAGAGGTCGTGGGTCATCGCCACAGCAAAATCAGTCGCAGCAAGGTCGATGGTCATGTTTAAAACTTCTGACCTGCGATTCCAAATCGTAAGAGGTTGCAGACAGGTCTTACATGGTCGTACCACCAATCGTGCATGCTCGCACCACCAGTCGTGGATGATCGCGGGTCCCACAGTCGCACGATTAGTCGTGCAACTGGTTGTAGGTATACACGACTGATCGTGCGAGTGGTCGCAGGTATACACGATTGCTCGTACGATCAATCGTGGGTACCTGGGACTAGTCGCACGATTACCTACGACTGATTTTGCGATCAATCTTCTCCAATCGCTTGTGATCGCACGACCAAGCGTGCCACCAATTGTACGTACCAGTCTTAAGAGCAATCACAGCATACGACCGCTATGAAGATCGTCGCAAAACATTGGCGATTGGTCGTACCTCTGCTAAATCGCACCAATCGCACGATCCAGAAATCGTACGATCCGGTGTGACTGGGCCTTTAGTCGTTGTCGCTCATGAGCTTTGAGACGAATAATAATAAAGCAGCATATACGGACTAAAATGCAATCGGTTTCTTTTTTCAATTTCAAGTTGTGGGTCTTTGTTTCCTCTTAAGTACAGCCTTCCTGACGCTTTGCAGCTCCGACACGAATTTGTGCGGGGTCATCGTTTAGAAATGACGATTAAATGTAAACCGATACAATGCAGTAGTCACTGAAGGCTTCCACATCAGTGATTGATGTTACAATTACACTGATTAAAACATGATCTTATGCCACTATACTATCGCTCAAGAGAAAAACAAAACCCTCGGGTACTTCATCAAACATTTAGCTATTACAGAGGTGACTCTTGACTCTCGTCCCAAACGTTCGATACTAAAGGCACTTACCTATTTAGCTCCTGTAATCAAGTAGCAGTAAAACTACTTCTTGTACAAATCCTGGATGCGCTCTGCACTCATTAACAATTGAATTTACGTTGTACGATGTATAATTTATTAAAATCTCGCTAGTCTTTTTTTTTCGATCTTCGCTCCTCTGTGGTTGCCGATTTTAAGTTTGTGCATTGTATTTTCAAAAGTTGGCACAGGGCAGTTGAGTGATGGCAAATCTCAATGGTCAGGAAAATTTCACATGGCTTGATGTCAATCACCCATCCACATGACTGCCGTCTGAAAGTCATTATTCACGCAGCACAGAAAGACATGACGCTCTCCTTGCCTAGACATATGCGTTACTGTTTCGTCCCAGATTAATATCGGAAACCCAACACTGACGGTCGTCTAGCATAACAGTTTCCGCTGACGCAACCAAAGACGTGACTAGCATGTTCTTCAGAGGTTAAACAGATAGTCAAGTCCAAGGAAAACATACTTTAATATGGCTCCCCGAGCTTGGTATACAGTGGAGTACCATGTTTTGCGCAAAACAATTTACCAGCAGTCTTTGGTTGGGTGCTTGTTTTACCATTAAGCGTTTCTAATCGGTGGTGTTTGGTTGCATACAAATCTGACTGACGCCGCTTACGCCCCAATATCATGTCCAATACGAGTAGAGAAAAGCTGAGAACGTCTTTACGGCAAGGGACGCTGTGTTCGGATAATGTTTGTCAGCGTATACAGCAAGTCACGGCATAATAATGTTCTTCGAGTCCCTGTCGGCACAAACTGGTAGGTTTTGTTTAATGGAAACTTTTTCGTGCATGACACGGCTGTCCGGACACCGTCACGCGCATCGCCGAGGCATGCATGTCAGTTACGAATTCATCAGAACATTGAGAGTTTAGCTCCTGGACATGCGCACTCAAACCAACGGATACAGTTGGCAGACCAAGGCAGAACAACCACAGGAGATCGAGACCGGTGGCGGACATAATGCATTAACTACCTGCAATGGTGGCGCCTCGGGCTATAACTCCTCTTTGATATTTGCATGATTCTGAGCAATCGACCGAAGGGTAATTCAAGAATTCCTACAAGTCAAGGAAGATGAAACTGCTTGCGTCTCTAACTGCAGTATTGGGTATCTAAGTGGTAAACATAACATTAAAACTAAAACGACAATCAAATTGTCACTTTTGATTTGGAACTTAGATAACCCTACGTGATTAACTTTACGCCCACCCTTTGATGTTATTTTTAGCCTTCATGTAGGTTGAATACTGACCTTAATACTATCTATATTTGATGGTGCCTCGGGCTTTCCTTGATATGGATATGTGCGCTTTTTCGTATTTTCAAAGCGCTTTATTGCAAAAACGGATGCGTTGGCCTACACCGACAGCCTACAATTACCTGTGCAAACTCCACACATTTCCTAAAACTACTCCAGCTTCTACAAAGTAAGCCACTCGGAACCCTTTAGGACTGGGACACAAAGCACAAAGAAAAATCTTCAATTCGTCTGTCCACAACTCAACAATACTCCCACTCCGTAACCACAAAATATACAATAAAACAACAAATAAATACAAAATGGGACCGGGTTGTCACTTATTTGGACTTGCACATACGACTGTTTCGTTGGGTGTAATTAGACAGGGTGTCTCAAAAAAAGTATACAATTAGATAAATGTATCCGAAATTGATGTTTTATAAGTTTACACAAATCTGGCACTATGTATTGATGGACCAAGGTCTTATGCTTTAATTTCAACCATGTCAATCCTCAGCTGTTACGCATAAGTGAATTGGCTTGCGCACAAAAATGAAAGGGTTTACACACAATAAAACACCGTTGAAATGTTAGGCATGTGCCTTGTTGCTCACAAATGTTCAATGATGTGACAAAACAGAGTGTCGTGCTATGGCATAAAACTGTCGGTTATCTTTGTACATTCCCACATGTCTGCACTGAATTGAGTACAACATGGTTCGTCTACAGTACTCGCCACAACAGAGATCCTTTTTGGTAACAGAGTATACCACCGTACCAACAGTGTCTCTGTAGTGCTTCAACGGTTCCGTCAAGAGTACCCAAATGTACGCTGTCCAACACGAGTAACAGTTTAAACAAATGTTAGGACGTACCAAGCTACTGGGACAAGTCGAAATCTGAACAAGGAACGATCTGGCCGACCCAGAACTGGTCGATCTGCTGCAAACATCCAAGCTGGCCGTGATGAGGACAGCACGTGATGGGGTAGAATTGGCCCGGCAACCTTCAACAGGATTACCCGCTGTGATCTGCACCTACACACTACTTACCAAATCATTAAACGGCAACAACTCCTGCCCGGTGATCAACCGAAGATCAATGTTGTACATGGCTTTTGGCACAGTCTCCACAGTTCCTTGATGATTTAATTATTGGTGACGAGGCCGGATTTTTCTCTTGAACGCGATGGTGAATTCCCACAATGGAAGGAAGTATCAGCCACGTGGACAAACACCTGTTGATTTCGACTACCAACGAAATAACGACAGGCACAAACTGCTAGGAAAAGGATCGTCAATGAACGTCTCGCCGAATTGTTTGGCGATCCCGTTATTGCATTGAACCGGCCCGTCGAGTGGCCCCCGAAATCGCCCGATCCTACCCCACTGAACTTCTTCTTGTGGGGCCATCTGAAGTCTAAGGTGTACACCACTCCACCAAAAGACCCGGATGACCTGCAGGAACAATACTGCCGGGGTTTCTGCTGTGAGGCAGGATGCCGGAATGATTAGGCGCGCTGTTTATGACATGCTAAGGATTGCAGAAGTCTGTGTGCAAAGAAAGGGTGGCCATGTTGAAGACTGAATCGTGCATGCATGAAGTGCAAACGTTGCATTCCTTAATGGTGATTTTCATTTAGCCTAATCATTGACTTGTAAGGTCATGCTGTTGTTAATGTTATTTTTAGGAAGGCGCAACCTGCTTCCGAACTTGGTGGACTTATGGATGACTGAGAGTTAATCTTATTTCCTAGCACATGCATAAACTTCCCTACTACGGTGTTTGATTCTGTTTAAACACTTTCACTTTTGTGTGCAAGCTAATGCAAATAAGGCTAAAGTAAATAGCTAGTGCATAAGACCTTAGTCATCAATACTTAGTGCCAGAGTTTTAAAACTTATAAAACATCAATTTCAGATACATTTCTCTAATTTTATACTGTTCTTTTTAAACACCCTGTATACACTAAGTAACATTCGGTTTGGATCACTATATTCTACTTGCGCATTGCACAGAAACACCAATTGGCCTTAGCGAATTTATCCAACACCTGAACAAGTCACCGTCATCTGATTAGTAGATCGTTGATCACGTGCATTTAATTTATTTGTTCCATCGCACGGTACGGCTGTACCGCCCAACAAAGTCCTATTAAATGGTTCTATTCAACTCCCATCGTGCCCTGGCGATGATTTACCCAGGCGTTGTATAAGACAAATAATGCCTGTTTTAGGGTCGTGCGAGCACAATGGAAAGAATAATTTCATTCGGTGACATAGAATGTTTCATAGAACATTCCATCTGTCACCTTATTAAATTATTCTTGCCATCGCACTCACAAACATTCAATATTTGTATGATAATTCACGTTAAACGATGTCTGTACTTTTCAAGGCACATTGTTGCAAGTACACAGCTGCACATAATTTCATGACAAATTAATTAAAATAATACTTAAGTGACATAAATTCATGATCACTATTTTTACTTGCAAGGTCAAGTCGCTGTACAACTTCACTAAATAGGGGTTTGTAAGTTATGCGGGACTTGTATTCTTTATGTTCATATCGGCTTTGCAAAATCTATATGATCATTGGTTTTACATGAATTGTGTTCTTTTTCAATACGAACACCACCTGTATACACCACCAACACAGAAAAATGTTTATAACTCAACCTGTTGAGGTTTCAGCTCAGTGGGTACTATTGAGAAAAAAAGCGCAAAACCATGATTTTCAAAATCACACCCAAACTCCCCAAATCCACATACTGGATAAGGTCGTTAAAATGTAAATTCACATTCAGTGGATGTGGATTGTTGAATCCAGTGGATGTTTATTTGGACTCTAACGACTTAACCCAGTAAGTGAACTTGAAAGAGGATGCAAAATTGGATCATTTGGGTGTGATTTTCGAAATCTTTTGTTAAAACCACATCATGCTACTGGCCCTGTCCGCTTTAAATGCAAAAAAACACACAACAAAACATCATGCCCATTCCTATCTCACGTTGAAATAAGGTAGTTTTATATACAGACACAGTGCTTTTTCTTTTGTCAACGCGATGCGTGTTTAAATAAATTGCACAAAATAAAGAAAACCCACAGAAAACCTGCCTTAAAATTTCACCTAAAAGAGCAGCGAAATAATATATATACTCCATGGGCGTTCTTGTTTTCGAGTACCCTTAATAATGATTTAGGACTGACAATGTCTACTTAGGCATATCGTTAATCGAACACATGACACCACTTGCGGTAAAACAACTGAATACATTAATGACAATCTGTACATGGCGGTGTCTTGTTTCGTCCGTGTCAGTCAAACGATTTTTTTTTTTACAAAGCACTTCCTTTTAAGGATAATATTTACATACATAGTGGTGTAATGCGCCTACCAATTGCCATGTATGTCTAGAATTGTCACTGAAAGTTAGCCCCATGGGTGGGGATTGGGTCACTTAAAAAAATGACAATCACCACATCTTTGGTGGGGCAGCCCGGGGAGGGGTGGGGAAAGCATATGATAGGAGCAAAGATTTTACTCCACTAAAGGATGATTTACCGACAGATGTAGAGTAAACTGATCAGGAAGAGCGAAATGTACATTGTAATTTACATTTTATGCCAAATAAAAAACAATGCTAGTTTCTCGTCCTAGCGCGCCTCCCCTTTTACGGTTGCATAAAAAGATGTGGTGTTTTTTGTTCCATTTTTTTATTTTTTATTTAAAAACCAAACAAAATGACGAAAATCCAAGTCTTTTTCAAATCGGCACTTTTCTTACGATTGCGAACCCCCCCCCCCCCTCCCCCCATTACAACCCCAAAAGTCCCCGCATGTTTCCTTTCTTATACACAAGTCCAAACGAGAAACTATGTTTTTTCTTAGCATTAAATGTCCCCATAGATTACACACACGATGACACTGATTTCAAAGTCGGGTCTAAGTTTCAACAACGCGTACTCTTTCCCCCCATACCACTTTAACAACGGAAAGTTACTGTTGTTCCTATACACTTGAATGCAAGTGAAAACCAATAAATAAATGTTGTTTGGGCTCACTCATTCCCACTTTCTTCCGTAAGAATCTTTCATATAAAAATAAATTGTAATGCATTCAGATTTACAAAAATACAAACAAAAAATACCATGTTGCCGATCATTCAATGATTGGTTGGTAACCTTAACAAATAATAAGACCCCCCCCCCAAAAAAAAAAAAAAAAAAATTATATATATATATAACCAATAATATGATTCGTATTGTCGACAATTTTCACCGATGTACAATTTAAAAATAGTAACACATACTTTTACATTACATATAAATATACAGTTTTAACAAAACAGTTTTAATAACGACTTCTATTTTCACTTTCTTTAGTGCAGAATAGTGAGTTTCTTGAATGAAAGGATTGTTAGTGCTCCACTATTCTGGCAGGCAATACGTCTTTTCACTAATATAATGATATGCTAAATGTGCATTAAGGCTAAAACCGAAATCTTCTCGATGGTATCTCTTGGGCCTTGCATGCATGCTGTGTGCTATATGCCCGGTTGCATGTAGCCATCCGTACTGTGCACGCTATACAAGCACATCGTCTGTGTCGGTCCAGCAGTCACGCGATTCACGGACCACGGACCCTGCTCATGTTCATTTTGTGGTCATTTATGAAGTTATAAACAAACTGTTGAGGGAGACTGTATGATCTATGACAATGTTAGAGGCTTCGATAAAAAAAGGTGACGAGTCATTCAGAAATCGAGAACAATAACCAGAATGTGTGTCCCCTTGCGCATTTTTAATGAACCCTTATCGCCTTCTTCCGTCTCGACCTCTTATGCATGAATTAGTGAACAGGCTTATGATACCCTTAATCACACAGTCCCCTTTTTTCACGTGTGAGGAAAGGTATTATACTAAATGTATTAGGCTTCGTGCGTACAAAAAAACCAAAAAACATTGTAGATGTGTGTCCCCAAAATCCCACTTTGATCAGAAAGTAATGCTTTTGACGATTTTAGGACTTCTCTAAAGAAAAACAATGACGAAAACACTTTAAAATTACCACAAAATTACCGGAAGGTTTGACCCCTGTACATCAATGGGACGATTTTGCACATCATTATCATTTATTAGTGAAAAGGCTCACCAATGGGATCATGGGTGTTCAGGTGCATTCACAGCGTAGGCTGTCGAGGTGATTTTAAATAAAATGAACTAAAAATCATTCTACGACCTGATTAAATAAAGAAATTGCACACATTTATTGTATTACCTTCACAGCCTAGAGCAATATATTACTGTACACTTAAAGACATATGTTGGGTTGAAAATAATTCAAATGTACCACAACTGCCAAATGCACTGCAACAATTAACTTACGAATATGCGACAATGGTTTCAACATGAAAGTACCAAAAACGTGGACAGCATTTCCATAGTAGCTACGAAGGTGGTGCGATTACAGGAAGATTTCAACTCGAGTATGACCTTGAGGCCAACCTACGGTAACTGCAAAATGTTGTTATAATCGCAAGGTGTATACGAAGATCCTTGTGTTGTACATCGCTGTTTCACCACCATCTCACTGAATGGATTTGCGCATTCCGTTGGCAATATTAAAGCAATCACCGTTAGCTGTTAACCATGCAGAGTTTAAATCGACGAATCCTCCTCCCCGGGTGGTAGACGTTCTGTTTTGGTGGTCATACTAATGCTGATGCTCGTGCGCTCTTTGTAAGCGCCCCCGCAGCAAGTCGCGAACATTTTCCGGAAGTACTTTCTAAAGCTCGTCGTTGTAAACGCATAAACAAAAGGGTTGACACAACTGTTGGCGTAAGCTAGGCACAATAAGGACCCTTGGATGTTCATTAGGGCCACTTGGTCGGCGCTTCCCAATTGTTCAGCGTTGAATCTGGTCCACACGGTGAACATTTGGATAGGTGCCCAACAGAAGGCGAAAAGTACCACAACGATGAAGACCATTCTGGTGATTTTCCTCTTCCTGCGAAGCGCCCTGGTGTGGGCCTGAGCACTCTCCGTCCCTCCAGATGTCTTCCGCCAGATCTGAATCAGGATTTGTGCGTAGCAGAACATGATCCCCATCAAGGGCACGACGTACATTCCCAACAAGGAGAACATGCCGTAGACTTTCCCACTGATTTCGGGATTCGGAAAATTACTGCTACAGTGGCCGTTTTTAGACAGGAAAGCGAAGATAAATGTCACAAGGTGGATCAAAGCTGAGACTGCCAAAGAAACAAAAAGAGACTTGTTACAAATGAAAAGTGTTTCCTTCACCGGCTCACCGTCTCCACAAAAATGCAGCTATAGTTATACAACAGATTCCTCCTTTCCAGATGTTAACCGGTTCACTTTAGTTTTTACAGCGGCACTATTACTTTTCCCATCTCGGTGCGGTGTGCCCCAACGGGGTCGAAAGACATGTCTAAAGTACTTTTTGAAACTCATAGTAGTGAACGCGTACACGAAAGGATTGACACAGCTGTTAAAGTATGCAACGCATAAAAAGACCCCTTTCAGGTTCGCAATGACTTCTGTCGGCTCGACAGTTTGATTGACGAGAAGCCAAGTACTAAGGGTGTGAATCGGCGCCCAGCACAGGGCAAACAGAATCGCCACCATGAACACCATTTTGGTGACTTTGCGTTTCCTGGCGAGGGCGCGCGATTGCGCCCCCTCAGTCCACTCCGGGGAGCTCGGTTTGCGCCATATTTCAATGAGGATTTTTATGTAGCAAAAGAGGATGACAAGAAGAGGGAAGGCGTACATCACTAGAAACACGAAGACGGCGTATATATTGGCGCTGCTCTGTCCCTTCGGGAAGAGCCTTGAACACTCTTCCTCGGTATTGAGGTGCGTGAACACAAACGAAGGTAAGTGAATCAGCGCCGAGACTAGTAAAAGAAATAAAAGGCACTTAGATTAAAGACAATTTGTGAAACTTGTTGATCATAATCTAAATGTTGGCGTGCTCTCATATCTTCATATTTATACATAATGTTTAAAATGGTTACGAGATACATATATTATGTTTGGTTGAACAGAAACTGCTTGTATGGTCAAACAGAATAAGAGAAAGATAAACCTTTATCCTGTACAATGTCACATTGCCGACACTCAAACGAGCCGATTGCTTTATGTTGGTTGCCCTCTCGATTAAATAAATTGTTGACAGGTCGGATTTTTCATCTTCCATAGCACGTTGTGTGCGTTCTTGTGCGTGCGTGCCTTATTATCGGATGCCGTCACGTTCGAGACTCACCCAAACTCGCGTATATCATATTTAGGGGTGAGTTTGTGCATGTATGCACGTGCACCTCTTGTCTCCGCCACTTGAGCCACCATGTCATGGTGAATAACAAGAGGCAGAATGAGTGAGAATTTGTCTCCAACCGACCACCCATGGGCGGATCCAGGATTTTGTGAATTGGGTGTGTAAAAAAAAAATGTGGGTGTGTAACAATTTGAGTACATGTAACTGGGAAGCATGTACGCGAAGCGCACATCACGAGCGCGTAGCGCGAAGTCCCTGCGGCCGGGGTTCAGGGCCCGCTTAAGGGCCCTGAATTTTGTTGGTTTATTAGGTGCTCTCTGGCGCAATCTGAGGCCAATTTCTACCTATTTTTTTGTTAATGTTGTGGCAATATGAAGCCTGATTTTTATACCATTTTTTTTTTAAATCTAATATTTACCATTTTTAGCTGGAATGATAACTTGAAATAAATTTTGACCAGAGGAGTATATTATGGATACCGGTATTGGAAGTTTGGATTTAAAAACAGCGCACACTGACTCACACTACGTGTAAAATGAGGTAACGGTTAATTGGTCATAAACCTTAGGCATACTTAACATAGGCATGATTTGGCTGGGAGCGACCGGCAATGACTCCATTTAAAATAATAAACAAATTACAAGCCCTAATAGTTATTAAGTAAGTTTAATTTAAAGTTGTATGTTAAAATAAAATGTTACAAGTTGTGTTTAATCTTTAAAAAACTACACGCCAAACGCCCGCTTGTGCTAGCGGGGTTTATTCCGACCGTCTCTACAAACGGTGGAAAAAGCGGCGTGTTTGTTCCAATTTAGTGTTTAGTAATTTACATAAATTTAGCTTAAATTTAGGTCATGTGACAAATATATAAACACTGTGGTTAGCGCCTATATTGCACTCGTTCTGCTGGGGATACTCAACCGTCACTTCAAACGGTGAAATTCCAGTGTTTTTATTGGCAAGTCTGCCAAGTAAATGGGCCCAGTGGTGAGCCAAGCATGGCATTTGGGGCAAGCCTGCCCCGTTCAAGCTTATGAAAGCGTTTAAAAAATTTAAATATGTAATTGCCTGAAATGCAATAAGAAGGAATAAACAAACTAGCGGCTCGAAAAACTAAGCCAAAAAAGTCAAATCATAGTCTATATGGTTGTTATTTTGTGTGTGTGGTTTGAGAATAATACACGTATGTATGTGTGTACATGTACGTATGTACGTTGCTTGTTAGGTGAAATACATTTTTTTTTTTTTTTTTTTTTTTTTTTTTTTTAGTTTTTTTTTTACACAAGAAAAAAGGGTTTCCGGACCCCTTGGACCCCCCCCTGTATCCGCCCATGCCACCTATAGTACAGACTGTCCACAAAATGTTTTATTTTGTTCCAACATGAGAATCAATGACATTAGGTTTGTTGTTTAAATATTGAGACCGTGACCTAAATGAGTTCCTGTAAGGGCAGAGATGGTTATTGTGGTTGATTTAGCTGCTTTGCGCCGAAATAGCAGCATCGAGCTGTATATACTCCCCAGGGAGCTGAGATGGTATTTATAATGTTTCACGGGCCCAATGACCGGGGTCATAATTGTTATTATTATTAAGAATAGCATAACTGCCTTGAACATTTTTACAACTTACAGGTAAATAAAGTGTACATGCAAATACAATTTTATTTGCGAGAGGGTCAAGAAGAATGTTGTAAACATTGGTTAAACTTTTGTTTATATACATTTCTGTACATACATTGCAATTAACCTTTAATGTTTTACATAGTAAACACAAAACTGATAACATCTAAAACAATATTGTTTGTCTGGTGTTTCGATGTCTAGCAATAGTTTTGTCGTCTTCATCGTCGCTTAGGCTCATCAATGCTTTTTTATTCAAGGGGTTACCAAAACCTTTCGTTGTAACAGGAATTTCGTACAATCCGTTTTCGTTATAAGCGAATATTTTCCCATAGAAACGTGCACAGTTTTGCCGGGACCGATGATAATTTTCGTAATAACCGGAATTTCGTTATATCCGTTTTCGTACTAACAAGACAATACCTCTACCCGATAAGTGTGGAAGTGTCCTAGCCAAGGCCTGGCTCGACCCCAACTTGCAGAACTACCCGCAGACCACGAATATACAGCGAATTTACATCCAGAATGTTGTTCCTAAGGTTTCCTTGTTCGATCTCGTTTGTTTTTACATCGCGTTCCAGCGTGAGAACAAAACTTATCAACGACGCGAAGATTGACCAGAGTGAGACTGATTCAAGACTGTATTATACACTCTATGTGGAAGTGCCGTGGCCTAGTTGCCTGGAGCATTGAATTCGTGGTCTGTGGGTAGTTCTGCAAGTTGGGTGTCGAGCCAGGCCTCGGCTAGGACACTTCCACACTTATTGGGTAGAGGTATTGTTAACGCCTTGCTGTGGACTAGTTACCAATCCCAACCATATTCGTGCTGTGAATAGATCAGGATGTCTTGTTTCAGTGTAGGGGCTGGTTCTCCAACACTTACCTGTAGTAGCCCACACCTCGAGTGGCCTTTGGCCTTGTGATGGGCGATTTACATACAAAATGTAAAGCTTGTCCAAAAACCTAAAATAATTTACGAAGCGGAGCACTACATTATTGCTAATTTTGGTAGAAAACTCAGATTTCGATGAAACTATGTTATACAGCGAATTTACATCCAGAATGTTGTTCATAAGGTTTCCTTGTTCGATCACGTTTGTTTTTATACATCGCGTTCCGGCGTGAGAACAAAACTTATCAACGACGCGAAGATTGACCAGAGTGAGACGGATTCAAGAATTCAGGTTAGCGTATAGTGGTTCTTTACTCGCCTTCCACCACTATGGGCTGGGTTCGAATCCGGCCTGGGCCATGTGAATTGGGTTTTTAGTCTCTCCCTGTCTGACTCCGTGGGTTTTCCCAAGGATATATATTTTTGGGGGGTTTGGGGAGGGGGGGGGGGGGGGGGGGGTGGGGGGTTTCCTCCCACCTCTAAAACTGTAACTTCTTCACATTATCTTCTCTCATCCTGTAATTGGCGCTATAGCGCTGTTGTGTGTTGAATGAAATACAACATAAGAATATTCTGGTTCGTTTTGAACAAGCTATAAAATATTAAGGTTATTACCCCTAAAACTGTAACTTCTTCACATTATCTTCTCTCATCCTGTAATTGGCGCTATAGCGCTGTTGTGTGTTGAATGAAATACAACTTAAGAATATTCTGGTTCGTTTTGAACAAGCTATAAAATAGTTCTTATCCACGGTCATTTAAGATTTGTTTGTTAAGGAAAATAAGTCATTTAATTTTGTTTTAATGTGTGTCCCAACCGGAATTTTAGTCTCGTATTTTAAGTTTAAGTTCTTGCCCAATGACCGCCACAACAATTTTGCATACATTTTTATCTTTAACATGGCATTAGGACGTAAAAGCCTCGATGTGAGTAATCGGAACGGCTGTTTCATCCCTTAAGCAAAGTGAAAACAAATGGTCTGCTAAATCTTGATTGTTACGTGGAGGGGCATACCTTTGTAGTCTTCAAGATGGGACTTAGATTATCAGGCTTATCTTGTACAGGCAAAGTGTTTAAATCACTAAAGACGTTTCCCATATCAATATTAAGATGTCCCAGGATAACATTCCTACAGCACTTACGACGCCATGTATTTCCAATGAGCATTATATTTTGCACGGGTTTACAAAGGATAGATTTCAGCAACGCAATTTATTTTCTTTGTTCGGTTCGCTTCCAACACGTTCGCGCCGGGATTGTAACATTGTAACATTCACCGAGCCAAGGCGCGGGATTATTTGTAATACCGGGAATTACATTGTAGCAATTACATTTTCAGTTTTTCTCGCCGCTGACAGACATTTCCGGCCATGCTCGTGGCGTGTTTATGCGTCATCCGTTTTGAATCTCCGAAAACCTCTGCGTGTATATAAGTCCACTGGTTATAGTGTGTTCTAGCCTAAATCCTACTTAGGGGAACGATGCTACGTTCTTACCCACTTGAGCGGGGGGGGGGGGGGGGGAGTATTCCAACCAAGCATGCGGGGATCATGATTTGGCCGAGTTCACTGCGCGATAAATAGGGCCTACCTCACACAAGACTCCGGGGATTTTACGAAGAAAAAAAGTAAGTAGGGGTTTTCATGTAATACAAATCAATTTACAGATTAACATTAAATAGACTGTACAACATGCGACGATTACAATATTTTGAATTGTTTTATAATTGACCCTTTTCAGTCTTCGGCTTTTTTGAGGTTCAATATGTTACCTCAAAGATGTCAGTACGGTAAATGAGGTATCATAAAATAGAAACGTTTCTTCAATGGATCGGTATATAAACGTGTTAAAACATTTCTTGCATAGCAACATCAGATAGGACCAACAAATGCATGTGCTTGGATGTCTTACCTATCCAGATAGCTACGTTGATGATGACGGCTTTTGTCACCGTTCTAGTATTGCGTGACTTGACAGCGTGCACGATGAGATAATAACGGTCAACGGTCATAGCAGTCAGGGTGAAACATGTAGCCTGCACTGTGACCTGTAGGATGAGAGGGGAAAACGGACATTGTTATATCGTTTCCTTGGATACTTTAATTTAATTGGCCTAGAACGATTACATGGCCGGTATATATAAATTAATTGCACCTGTGTGATATCACATGTACTATGAAAATGTCAGCTGTATTATTGGTACCCACGCAATGTTCACCTACACTGTTACAATAGCAAGCTATAATGGGGAAGCAGTGAAACATCAGCCGATCAGCTGTGTTTTGACCGATTGATTTGTTCGAAACATGGAGGTAGTTCAACTTGTTTCTTCCTGAGTAAGTTACATATAAAAAAACCAGCTAATTATCTGTTTGATTTGGCACGGGTGCTATGCGTCCCCCGGGTGTTAATATACACATATGGACTGGCAATGAGGTCACTAGAGTACGTCTATTTCCCCGAGGGACTGTAAGTGACCAGTAGGGGGACCTATTTCCCGAGGCCGAAGGCCGAGGGAAATAGGTCCCCTTCTGGTTACTCACAGGCCCGAGGGGGGATAGACGTGCTCTAGTGACCGAATTATGCCAGTCCATATGTGTTTTATAACACACCTCGGTCCAACTAGTTTTTTGACAGGAGTATCGTGATCCGATCCAGACGCCGCCATTTTGAATAATAAGATGAGCCTGGCAAACCTCTTGAGGGCGCTGTAACCAATCAAACGTTTTAAGTCTATTGCCCGCTTCGGGAACTATTTCCCGAAAATCCACGGTGGCGTAAATCTCATGCACTAGCCTATATCAGTTAACCCTACGTGACCGTGTTTATAAGACGTCAAATCTCACATCACAGCAGTCAATAATTGTTAACTTTAAAATGATAGTTTGTGACAAATACAGAAGACGATCCCTGGTTGTAATTGAGTTTATTAACAGACCAAGGATCGCAATCAAGCCTAATTATATTTCTGCAAAGGCGACATAGTACATGGCCATTAGCTCATTCAAGCTGAAGGTCGTCATTAGAGAGCAAAAGTAGTTTGCTCCTCTTAAAAGGCTTCCAATTTCAATGTTGATCGTCCATCTGTCATTTTCAATAGTAGGTTAAATTATCTGTGAAATTCCGTCTATCGCGATGAGTGTCGAGTCGTGTTGAGTCCGATGGAAGTTATACTAGTCAAGTTTCTCCACGTACTGGCACATCAACTACAAATGTCGAATGATCAATACAAATGTCAGAAATGAATGAGTCGTTTGAAAATATAAGACCAACTGCCATTACAAGATGACAGAATCTCTATCTTGCGGTTTGTTTTTTGTTAATTCTTTGATTTTTATTTTGTATGTAGAAAGACAACCACACAGGAAAGACACATGACACTAAGAACGTGCAGACTCAATCTACATGGTTTGCCTAGAGGGACTTAAACAGACTGTATCGTTGACCTGAGATTTTCAAAAAAATAAAGCAGTTCTCGTATGTTTGTTACCGACTTAGGCCCAGTAATTTAACGCCAAAGACCGCGAGCACTACTTATATAGCTCAGCATTATTTTACGAGCTTAATTACGTCGCTGGTGGGGATAAGCCTGCGACGGATTCTACCCGATTATTCAACGCACCACACGGTTGCAAAAGGTGATTACCATGGTTGAGACCAAAAATAACACTATTATGGTTGAAAATGGGCATATCATAATTTGCGAACAACAACACCACCTTACAAATGTGATACTTCCTTGTCTTTCACATGATTAAGCTTAAGATATCAATGTCAGTTCGGGTGTTGCAGAACTAGTCCCTTTTGTTCAATTCAACTTCATGCATGCGTGGTAATTTTTGTTTCACTCGAACGCGTATAATTAATCAATTACGTCAAATAATGTCGTTTTTATTGAAGTGTTATATTGGTACGCCATTATGTTGGTGCGCGTTTTTATTGTTTGAAAGATAAAAAGTTATCAACATATAAAGAATGGTACTTGACAACTGTACATTGCGAAGTCTTTGCTCTGGGAAACGAGTGTATAATTATTCCGAGAAAATGAACCAATTACTAATAAAAGTTTCCCAAACTTCTTGGACTTCTTTTATTATTTTCTTCAATATGACAGCATGCCAGTAGGTTCACATAGAGTTTAAACTCATTAATTTGGTTATACTTTTGTGTTGATAGTTGCAAAAGGTACACTATCCCTCTAAGACGGTTCGGGTGTTGTGTTCCCCCTGCACCCTGGCACAACTGAAAACTAGATACGCTAATGCATGGAAAGATCGAGAGAGAAGAAATAAAACAGGGATTCTATGCAGGTTTTTTTTTGCTGAGGCTCAGTATCCGGGAACCCACTCCATCAAGGACATTCCCTCCATCAAAGCCCCCAATGGCCTGACAGCAACATCGATGGGGTTTCCGGGCTTTATTTCACCGGGGCGGAGCACATAACAACCCGCTGGACTAGGTGAATAAACACGCACTTGGGAAAAGTCCAATATCATCAATATTCCGCTAATCAGTATTTCCCTATGTGCCCAGCCAGCCCCCCATTTATCACACGTGTTAGGTGCCTATGGGCTCGGAGCGCACTACTTATGTCTGCATCACGTCGCTCCTCTGCTGAGATCCATCGATTTCTTTCTTCTACTGCATGCATTGCCACGTTGCGAAATCGAATCCTCCTTTTCCTATACATTATGTAGCATTCCTTTGCTGCAAAAATCAATAACCGGCGACGTTGTTTTCCATAACTTTGCACTATAAGTGGTTTTATTCCTTGTCATCAAACTGCATTTTAAAATGAGAGGTGTAATTCGTATTATTTGAGACGAAGAGCAATACATTGTGGCATGTGAACGTAAATGGCATTTGCACGTAACAGCAAGTTAGAACCACCATGTAACATCGTTGGATGAGAGGCCGGCATAATAGAAAAAGATCGGGCATTTGCGGGGAGACATCGCTGCACATTTTCACTTTCAGAGTTGTGAGTCAATACGATACGATTGCGTTTTTCTTCGTGCATGCTGCTGCTCGCACAAACAATAAATAGGATTGCTCTTTATTTAATTGAAACCTCCAGGCTCCGTAGATATAGTTGAGACTGAATTTGAATGGAATGGCCGATAAAGATATTAGGTCAGTAGCGAGATGAGTCGCCACGCCCCCACCACCTCATCCGTTACACTTGCTGCCACTGGGCACTCAACAGAACTTGTTGTTTGACGGCTTATGTCTTCGAGAGGATGCTTTTATAAAAAGGGAACCCATTACACACCATCGCACCCCTGTGCCTAACACCTCCAGATCACGCATGTCTCCTTTTTAACCTCTGCACATTTCTTGTCATAATGACAAGTGTTATGAGTACCGGGAGCTGTTTTATATAGGCAATTACCACCCCCCCCCCCCCCCCCACACCCCCGTTCCCGTTCCCGTAACCCGGTGTGTATAAATATATACTCCCAACGAGTTTGACTCCCGGGCTCTTCGATTTGTCGATAATGTTTAGCGCAATGATTCGCCTTCGACCTCGCCGTAGAGTCAGAGATTTGACGATAAAATGCGTGAAGTCCTATTCCACTTGACAACGTGGCGATAATACTGCTCGATATGTTCGTTTTTGTGTGCTTAAGGCGTTTTAAGCACTTTCCCAACGTGCCGTAGAAAAACACACTAGAGGCATTATTCATAATTATTTGGGTCAGGAATTTGTAAAAAATACTAAACAATTATTTATTTTGTACAAGAATAAACATCTACATTTTCCATCTGAAAAATACAGTTTTGATATGCAGACAAAAAGTGTCTAAGGCAATGGTTAAAACTCTTGGTGGCGCTACCCTGTATTTACATATTACGGACGTTAGGTTTGGTAAACCCACATACCTATTTTTTACTTTTGACTAGAGACACATTTGGTACATCGTGTCTTGAACACTCTAATTTCCCCACAGTGAAAATGCAACAACGTTAGGGATGCCAATAGCCTGGTATAGGGACAAAGGAGAATACAAGAAAGCTAAATAGTGTAGGATGCTATGTATATTTGCATTTGTTTTTGCTAAGGATGCTTTTTTGGTCTCATTGGCTAGAGTAGACTCTCAGCTCTCAGAAAAGTATTGGTAACATTTGTTTCCGTCAAACGTATGGCCGCCATCTTGAATTTCAAACTGGCTGGCGTATCCAAATGAATTTGCCCTATAACTTTGGTTCTGAGCAACATATGGTGTCAAACTTGGTGGCAAAGCCTATGTTTTCAATACCAGGGAGTTCAACAATATCAAAATTAAGTTTATAGCTATTATATGTATGGCCGCCATCTTGAATTTCAAAATGGCCGCCATTTCCAAAGGATTTTGCCCTATAACTTTCGTTCTGAGCAACATATGAAGTCAAACTTGGTTGCAATAAAATGTATAGCTATAGCTGTTGTCAGCAATCTTATGCTGGCAGGTGTAATTACGCAGCTATAATGTAAATTATAAACTTTACAATAATAATTTGCTTTTGATGCTATTTTTACTTGTACCAGATGTTTTATAAATGCTAATTAAATTGTTGACCCTTTTGGTAATCTGTAATAACATGACAATATGAGAGCTGTCAAATAAGGGTGCTGTTGTGGTTACTTAACCCTGTATGTACCAATGCTAGCCCCAGGCTATCAACTCCCCCCCCCCCCCCCCTTTCCTTCCCCCCTCACCACCCCCCCCCCCCCCCCCCCCCCCCTGTAAGCAACATTCTGGATCTAACCCTGACACCGCATCAAAACTCCATCAAGAACACTCGGATAGTGGAAGGTATTATTAGTGATCATGAGGAAGGTGTGAGATCGGGTTTTGTATCCTTTCAAAAATAATTTTTCAGCGAGGCACCTCGGCGATCAACCAATGAGAACTGGCTCCTGTTGACGAATTGTATTCTGCAGACAATGAAGAATAACACCCCTAGTAAGATTGCAGGATCTCGTGCCAACCGGCCATGGATTACACCTCCCCTCAAACGTATGATCAGAAAGAAGGCCAGAATGTACAAGAAGGCAAAAGCTTCAAACTCCAAGGATGACTGGGATCGTTTTAAGTCATTCCGCAATGAAGAAAGATCCCAGCCTCCTACTGGTCATACACCAACCGCATCCTAATGACAAACATAACATGACGCTACATACTACTGGTATCTCACCCCTTACACACAATAACAAGATCATCTCGGACAACAAAGGTAAAGCTAGAATTTTGAACATGAAATTCATGTCTGTTTTCACCTCCGAGAGTCTGTCTGATCTGCCATCAATGAGCAAGTCTTCGTTTCCTGATGCCGAGCACATTCAGATCTCAGTGAGTGGTGTGCGTAAACTCCTTGAGAAGATTAGCATCATCAAGGAAACAGGTCCGGATTCCATTCTAGCCCGTTTTTTAAAAGACATGGCGGAAAAGATATCTCCTATCTTGTCATCCATCTTTCAACAGTCGTTGAATTCTGGTAAAATCCCTCATGACTGGGGGATTGCAAACATGGTTTCAAATAAAGATAGGTGATTGCAGTGAAGCCGCCAACTACCGACCCGTATCACTCGCATCAATATCATGAGCATATTATTTGTAGCCCTGTGATGGATCATTATGAAACTCACAACATTTTTTTTGGAAAGTCAACTTGGCATTTGCCCTGGCCGCTTCTTTGAATCACAGCTTATCATTACAACTCATGAACTTGCTGAGGCCCTGGATGACAGAAAGCAAACAGATTTCATCATTCTTGACTTCTCTAAGGCTTTTGTAGAGTATACCTACCAAAGGCTCCTCCTTATTAAAACTATATCATTACGGAGTTCGTGGCTCACTTTTGAAGTGGTTCAACAACTTCCTCACCCAAAGAAGCCTGCGAGTTGTGGTGGATGGCGAAGCTTCGGTGTGGTCAGATGTTCTTTCTGGAGTTCCCCAAGGCACGGTGTTATAGGCCATTGTTATTTCTAACATTCACCAATGGTGTATCAATCTCCATCACATCGAATGTTTTATGCACCGTTCTATTAACAATGTGGATGAATGCAGAGCTATTCAAAAAGATCTTGATTCAGCTGCATTCTTGGTCAGCCAAATGGCAGATAAAGTTTAACATCGCCAAATGCCATGTGATGCAAGTTTCCCACCTGAAAAACAACATCGGCTTTGACTACCACTTGGGTGATGATGTACGGACATCAGTTGATGAACATCCATATATGGGACTATCTTTCAACTCCAAACTTTCCTGGAATACACACATATCATCACTTGGAAAGCCAACCGGATGCTAGGGTTAATTAAGAGGAATCTAAGACACTGTAACCCACGGCTGCAGAAAAAAAACCAAGCTTACATCTCTCTGGTCAGGCCACATTTATAATATTGCTCCACAGTTTGGAATCCCCATCATCAAACCCCCATCAATCAAGTAGAAGCCATCCAGAGGAGAGCAGCTAGATTTGTGCAGAACATGTATCAGCGCACTGAAAGTTTTATTGCAATGTTACAAAACCTGCAGTGGCCTTCACTTCAAGCTAGAAGGGGAGCAGCCATCAACATTATGATGTACACAATTCCCCATGAGCTCATTGCCATCAACAAGGATCCTGTACCTGGCCCCAATGACAGATACCAGGCTAGATACCATGACAGATACCCCCCTTACTTCTAGCTCCAAGATTGGAGTATTTAAAACAAATTGCACCCTGTACATGTATATACGGTATTTTCTGCTCAACCTTCCCCCAGCTTCATGTGCACCTTAAGCTACACCTCCGCGTTAATATCCAGAAGTGGACTTTGCTGAGTATCACCGTAGACGTAGTTGTGTCCTCGTTGGTCAGTGAATGAGGTGAAGCTGCAAGCCTTGCATTTGGTAATAGGGCAAAACCACTTTGGCCTTGAATGAAGCAACATTATGGAGGGCACCAAGGCCAGTAGGTAGGGCTCCAAGGCCAAATAATATCTGAGAATCTGAAAATAATATCTGCATCATCAAAGTAAAACAGTGTTGACCTTAATCATCCCACCCCTATTTTTTTGTTCTTGTTAACTACAAACAAAAATAAGAGCCCCACGCTCTCCTCAAAAAGAAATACTTAATTAATTAATAATAATAAAAAATATATATATATAATTCAACAATTATTCAAACATCAATTTGTATTTGACTTTTTAAAATATAAATTCGGCTTACATTGTAATTTTAATAATGTTTCCTTATCTCACTTGGGCGATGATAATTAGTATTAGTACTTCTTTGAGATGGAGAACATTTTAACCATGCTAACCTACAAGGGAATTACAGATTCATTTCAATGACCAAGTTTTAGAATCTGATATGAATATGGTAAGGAGTTTACAAATTAATATTGCATCTTCTTGGCAAACTCAATGTTGATTATGGCATTCACTTCCTAAGTTTTTAAGCAAACTGATTCTAAAATGGAGGCCATTTTGAAATTTAAGACTTTTCATCCTAATAGAGATATATTAGCAAGTCAATAGTATGTTTTTGAACTCCTTAGCATAATACATGTGGGTATTGACACCAAAATGGAGTTGTCAGTAAAATGAACTTCGTATATCATTAATACTTTGATTTATTAAATATTTGGTTAAAGAATGGGGGCCATTTTGAAGTCCAAGATGGCGGCCATACGGTTAATGGAAAAATGTTACCAATACTTTTCTATAACCTGGGTGTCTACTCTTTCTAATGAAACAAAAAAAAGCATCCTTAGCAAAAAAAAAAGCACAACTTTGAAATCCTACATAATACCCCTGTCAGACCGGAGTGCGATCTCACGGCAACCTTACTACGATGCAGTTTTCATCAAAAACGCAGCGGGGTCGCCAAAAACTGGCAAAAAACCCTGAAATCTATGAGATAGGTAGCTCACAGTACGCTCTTGACTCGCTCACTGCGCTCTCACTACGCCCTCACTACACTCTCACTGCGACCTATGCGTTCCCAGTTTGATCATCGCCGCGCTCTCACTGCGCTCCCACTACGCTCTACGCGATCTCGCTGCGACCAAGACGACCTCGCTACGACCTCGCTATGACCTTACTACGCACTCACTACGTCCCCACTACGTTCTGTGTGTTTGTACCGCGTTCGCGCGGCGACTATAAATACAGCGAGCTCGATGTTGCTGGATATTTGCTATCTGTTGTACAATTATTATGTTCTGCCTCTCTACAGCCGTGGTAATACCCCTGTCACACCGGAACTACGCTGCCGTTGCGCTCCCACGGCAACTAAAAAAAGTTGCAAAACGCAGTAGAAGCGCGGTAGGATCGCCAAGAGCGTAGTGGGAACGCAGTGGAGTCTACCTAGGTCGTGGGAGGGTCTCCATGGTCGCCAAACCTCGGCGATTGTTTTGAGCCTGCTCAAAACAATCGCAGAGGGTCGGCGACCTAATCCAAAACGCAGTGGAAGCGCAGTGAGAGCGTAGTGGGATCTCAAAGAACGTACTTGGGACGTCGTGAAGTCTACCTGAGCGTGTCATGATCGTAGCAAGAGCGAGTTGGTATCGCCGTCTGTCCAATCTGCGACTGAAGTACGTCTGAAGTACGACCACTGTACGCTTGTCACGCTTTCACTACGCTCTTACCGCACTCCTACTGCGCTTCTACTACGTCGTATGGGGCTTCTTAACGCTCATACTGCTCATACGTACTGCCAGTACAACTATGGCGCCCCTAATGCGTCCATGGCGATGTTACGGAGCTTCTTGTACGTTCACAGTGCGATTATACTGCGATTATACTGCGTGTATAGTACGTTCTGACTTTGACATGCGTAATGGCCACAAATGGTATAAATGCAGCCAATTTCCTCCACACAACATACTAATGTGCATCTCCTCTTCACCATGGATGTAGAGAGGCAGAACATAATAATTGTACAACAGATAGCAAATATCCAGCAACATCGAGCTCGCTGTATTTATAGTCGCCGCGCGAACGCGGTACAAACGCACAGAACGTAGTGGGGGACGTAGTGAGAGCGTAGTAAGGTCGTAGCGAGGTCGTAGCGAGGTCCGGTCGCAGCGAGATCGCGTAGAGCGTAGTGGGAGCGCAGTGAAAGCGCGGCGATGATCAAACTGGGAACGCATAGGTCGCAGTGAGAGTGTAGTGAGAGCGCAGTGAGCGAGTCAAGAGCGTATTGTGAGCTACCTACCTCATAGATTTCAGGATTTATTGGCAACCCCACTGCGTTTTTGATGAAAACTGCATCGCAGTAAGGTCGCTGTGGGATTGCACACCGGTCTGACCGGGGTATCAGTCGCAGATTGGGCAGACGGCGATACCAACTCGCTCTTGCTACGATCATGACACGCTCAGGTAGACTTCACTACGCCCGTAGTACGTTCTTTGAGATCCCACTACGCTCTCACTATGTTTTGGACCTATGTTTTTGGACAAATCTGCGATGACCCTAAATCCAAATATCTTTATCATGACATACTCAGACTGTGTGCTAAATTCCATTCCATATCATCAAAGGCACAATCCCTTCACCTATCTACTTGTACATCTTATTCTACTGTGACTTATATGTTGTAGGCTATATTCGTTTTGTTCTCCTTTTCTCTTGGTTAGTACCCTATAAGTACACCCTTCGTTGTACGTGTTGCGATTATCGTGATCTCGTCATTAAACTCTATCTTGTTTTGATAGAGCCTTGAATTATGTACAGGTGTTACGGCTACCGACACAGACAGCCTCGGTGGTTTGTCATAGAATTTATGCATGTCTGCTTCATCATATCGATGTTTATTGAAATAAATGGCACATCACCCTCATCGTGGTGATTTTACGCACGGATACCCCCATGCCCTGTAAAGGGAGCGTCGTTTTGCAACTGTCCAACTATGCAACAAGTAACCAACGGAATGTTCAAAAGCTTACTCGGTGTAATGATATTAACAGCTCTAAACACCCTACGAATATTTATTTTCCTTCTGGTACGCTGTCATTTTTAAGAATGTAATAACAAGTACAAAACATTTTTTAAATTCATTAGTAGTCGGTTCAAAATCGAAATCTTAGAATATTATGTTCTCGAAAATTACACAATTCACATACAAAACTTCGTCAGTATAGTTGTCAAGCACCCACCATTCCTTATATTTTCAGAATTTTTGCTACGCAAAACGATGAACAACTGACAAATGATCTACTAAAACTTTAAGAAACCTACCATACAGGGAGCAAATCGCCTTATTTCACAGCATTTTGAACGACGCCAAGTTATTTTTTTTATGTATGCAGGCCTAAATAAACCGGGAAAAACCAGACATGTCTCCATGTGGACCATTCAGACGGAGGATTCCAATTAAATTAACTTGGGGACAAGTGTAAATTATGCCTAGATATGAAAAAAAAAAACAAAAAAAAAACATATGCAAGTGGGTAAATGCCGTCAATCGGGGACGGGGCATTGTCCGACCGTCTTACCTCTTTTGTTTGTACCTTAACGTTTTCGGATGATCGCCATAGGATTTGCACACGAGTCGGAATCGGGGACCTTGGCGAAATAGGGGACCCTATTGTCCTCTATTGTTATACGTCCCCTATTTCAATCAAAAACAAACTCACACACACACAATTACCTTTATACCTTACATACGTACTGTGGACATTCCTATGTCTTCGTGTAGTTAAGAAAACGTTGACTAAATACTCATTTTTCTCGCTTCAAATTTTGATTCTGGGCCTCTCAGCTGTTCCTCTTACTTTTTCTATATACATGTATAACCTTAACCCGTTTTTCCTCTAAAGCTCTTTTTCAGAGACGTCAAAACGGACTGTGGATCATTTCAAGTCCACAAACCGTAACCTCTTCCCGCATCCTATGGACGTGAATGTTCGGAGGTCAGTGCGTATGTAAGACTAACTCACACACATCAATGTGTGCAAACATCTTCCATCGTGGACCCCCTGTTGTCCTTCCGTTATCCCTTTTTTGTTAGTATTCATAACTTTTTCGGTGGAATTCATAACAATCGTGGACCCATTGTTTGACCCTAAATTATGTTGTCCGACATCCACAATTGCCGGTGTTTACACACTCAACCGAACTAGGCAATAATTTAGTTCGTTAATTTTGGGAAATTTCGTAGACATAATATTCAACCACTTTTTCAGAAAACGCCCTTTACGATTTGTGCATGAAACCGTTGGAGCCTGCAGGTTTAACCGTCGCCTTTAAAGGTAGACTTGACCAATGCAGCAATGTAGGGAAGAGCGGGGCTAGTCCGCCCCATTTTCTTTCTCACTAGCCTAGAAATGTAAATTTGCACGCTAGAAAGCCATACTTTTTACATGTGAAAGCACTATTACTTGGCTAAATACCACCACAATTTTTGGAACGACAGGTCTTACAGTAACATCAGGAGTAACACATAAAAACAAGTGGGCGAACTTACCCCACACCCATCCTGTTGGGGCAGGTTCGCCCACATGGTGAAGCAAGTTCGCCATATTCAAAAAATAAGTCAAAGCAATGCACAAACTATCATTAAAACCATTGCTATGACGTCACGCTATTGTTACAAGTGTGGATTCGGTATGGGAGAATACACGAGAAAGTGTTGATTCGTAATTACGAATTCACGAGGCGCGAAGCGCCGAGAGAATTCGTAAATTACG
This sequence comes from Crossaster papposus, assembly GCA_037893245.1. NCBI lineage: Eukaryota > Metazoa > Echinodermata > Asteroidea > Velatida > Solasteridae > Crossaster > Crossaster papposus. Next base: position 16,531 of record JBAIAA010000327.1, on the reverse strand, counting down.
AATCCACACTTACAAGTGTATTCTCTGACTTAAAGGTAGTATACACCATTGGTAATTTGTTGAATTATCAGGAATGGGTGGATTTGGGGGGTTGTATTTTTTAGTAAATATCGTTTAACTGACCTGTCCGAATTTTTACATTCATGGATGCCGAGAAAAGCATGAAAAACAGCGTTTGTTTTCCACCGGAGTCGAGCAGTTATTCTTATGTTATCTTTGTTTTTTCGCGGTCGCCGGACGGCGAGAATGAATTTTGGTTTATACAATTCAATTTTTTGGAACAATTACAGGATATCTAGGGCCCTTATTTTGCTGGATGCCTACAATCATTATTTACTTTTAAATAAGTAAGATATTTCTTAATAATTCGGTAGTAAATTGTTTCGATATCTGCAAATGGTGTATACTACCTTTAAACCATTGCGTCAAAAGAAGTATTGTTATTAACTACCCAGTTGAGTGGAGATGAAAAGGCATGCATGTATCGTGGCCATAGAGGTAATTTACATAAGGCCAAATAACAAAAAATATGTTTAGCGTCACCGCCCGCTCCTTTTTTGGAGGCCGCCTTTTTCTTTTCTTTTTTTCTTTTTTAAATGATACATTTTATCATCTTAATTTTTTTTAATTATGATAATAACTAGAACTACGTCTGTTCGAGGAACAAAACATAGGGCTTTTTCGCATTTGTTTTTTTTTCCCGTAAAATCCATTCAAACAGATTAAAGGTAATTTAAAGTGATTAAAACGATGACGTCACACATTTGTAAACTTTTGGTGAACTACCTAACCAACCCAATACAAAAAGTCTTTTCCTTCTAACCTCCGGTCGGGTGACGTCATAATTGTTTTCTCCTCGTCAAATTGTTTCTAGCATGAAGCTATTATATACATCAATTATAAAGTGATTTCAGCAAACTTCGTTTTCCTTTTGAAACCAAAATGCCATAGACTTTGTACACGTTCTTTCGTACAAGCACTTTTCATAGAAAACAAAGTCGTATCCAAACAAAACTTTACCCAAGTGAAGACCCTATAGTGAGCTCGTGCCTAGCAGACAGACATCATGATGACATCATCAGGGGTCACGTGTCGTCATATCAAAGGTGGAATTTATTTAATCTTTAAAAATCAATAACAAATCACCCGCAAAAGCCCGGGACTTGAAGTTTGTGACAATTGATAGGATAATACAGAATCTCGCGTGCGTGAAATCACGTGACCCTTCCTTTCGGTCCAAACCGAAAGTGCCTTATAATTTGAAAGTGCAAAATGATATGAACTTACTTTAAACGATGTTAGTGTCTGGTTAGATGTACTTTTCAAAAGAATTACCGACGACGTCATAACATGTTATAGCGCCCTCTGGCGGCAGGTTCAAAATATTCAGTTGATGTGTGTGGCGAAGTTTGCTGAAATTAATTTATAATTGATGTATATAATAGCTTCATGCTAGAAAAAAATTGACGTCACCAGACTGGAAGTTATAATGAAAAGACTTGAAGCCATCATTCAATTGTGTGTGATTTATTACGTTTTAGGACCTTGAAGCTATATCTCAGCAACGGAACATGCTAAAATAAAAATAATTTTGTATTGGGTTGGTTAGGTAGTTCACCAAAAGTTTAGAAATATGTGACGTTATCGTTTTAATCACTTTAAATTACCTTTAATCTGTTTAAATAACCTAAATTCGTTTTGATTACTTGTAATCTGTTTAAAATCATTTTTGAATGGTTTTTACGGGGGGAAAAAATGCGAAAAAGCCCTATGTTCTGTTCCTTGAACAGACGTAATTCTATTTATTATTATTATTATAATAATTTTTTTAAGATAATAACATTTATCATTTAAAAAAAAAAAAAAAAAAAAGAAAGAAAGGAGGCGGCCTCTAAAAAAGAAGCGGGCGGTGACGCTAAACATATTTCTGTGTTATTTGGCCTAATGTAAATTACTTCTATGGCCACGATGCACGCATGCCTTTTCATCTCTACTCAACTGGGTAGTTTATAACAATACTTATTTTGACTCGATGGTTTAAGTCAGAGAATACACTTGTAAGTGTGGATTCGTAATTTACGAATTCACTCGGCGCTTCGCGCCTCGTGAATTCGTCATTACGAATCCACTGCTCTATGGCCACGATGCACGCATGCCTTTTCATCTCCACTCAACTGGGTAGTTTATAACAATACTTATTTTGACTCAATGGTTTAAGTCAGAGAATACACTTGTAAGTGTGGATTCGTAATTTACGAGTTCACTCGGCGCTTCGCGCATCGTGAATTCGTCATTACGAATCCACACTTTCTCGTGTATTCTCCTATACATAACTGTACTTAGAAATGTTTATTTGAGCTAGATGTAAATAATAGCTTGTGTTGTTTTTTTGTTTTTTTAAGTTCACTCTCGTTTAGTATCTAAAAATATATGAATATAAGCAAACCAAAATAATGGTTATGAACCACAACTTGTGATTTCTGAGCAACAGTTCTGTCTCATTAATCTGTTGAATATTAAAAGAAAAAGCTATACACTAAATAGTTATAAATCATAACTTGTGTTTTCTCTAATATTTGAGGGTAATCTTTTCTCAAATTTAAACTGCTGAATGTAAACTGAAAATACTAGCAAACTAAATATTTTTGAGCCACAACTTGTAATTTGTAATCAACAGTTTATTTGATGAGTGTGAAGTACAACGTGGAACAACTGGTCATGGTAACCCATAATGTTATCCACCTGTAGCTCATGACATTTGTAAAACTTGATTTATCAAAGTGTTCTGGTTACATAACTTCTTAGCATGGGTATTAGTGCTAGTTTTGCAACGTGACATTATTATATATAAGTATATATCTCTATATATGTTTATTTCACCTTTAAATATATATATTTAGCTTGCTTAAATAAATAATAGGCATACAAATTTGATGGGGCAAGTCCGCCCATCACCGTGGGGCGAGTCCGCCACTCTATACCGGGCGAACGTGCCCCAATAGCTCATCTTGTGTTTTACCACGTCGTATAAGTCATCAACACAGTAAACCGAGTTCATAACTGCATAGTTTTTTTGGCAAGTCTATTATCTTCTAAATGACAACCACTATAAAAACTACATTTGTTTATGTCTTGGGCTTTATACAATATTATTGATGCACGAAATGTTTACCTACATGATATGTAAACAGTGTTTCGATGATAACTTTATGAGCTTGTTGAGCCTGCTCGTGCAGCTACTAAAGGAGTTTTATCATGTCCTGCGTAATCTAATTACATCATCAAAACTGGTGGTGGGCGGACTCGCCCTTAGGCGGACTAGCCCCGCTCTCCCCTACACCTTACCTTGACCAATGTACGTACATTTACTGCGCTCGCGCCGTACGTAGGCAGATGCGTTAACCCCGAGTAATTGTGTGAAAGACATCCATCCAACGCGCGAGACAGACGCAAATGCATAGATTGGTGGATACGAGAGAGACGTGTGGCATCGAGGCACACGCTCCAAGCGATTCTTCCTGACCTAGATTTGAACCACAGAATGCTACGAATGAGTGATTTGCAATGACTTCACCGTTAAATATTGTAGTCGGTTACCACCCAACAACACACGCGGTGCTTGTCCTCTGTCACCCACCCCACCACTTCAGAATTGTCGTCGGTTGCGGACAAATACATTAGAAGCCATTCTAGAACAGACGTCATCCAGTGTAATACACTGTTACACATTTGAGACCAAATAACTGATTCAAACACTTCCCGCATTGTTGGCTAAAACAAACTACTCGACGAAATTTGAAATTTAGATCAATAGGCCTACACCTAACCTTTTAAGCGAGTAAATTGTAAATGCATGGTTTCAATTGAACGCTGGCCAAAGAGATATATAGAGCACTATACGTATGTATATCACGTTCAACTCGCTTGAACTGGGATCTCTTTGCTGACATAACGAACCGGGTACTTTGCATTTACTGCTTGTCTCAATCGAGTTAACGGGAAGGAAGCGGGAGAGGAAAACTGGAGCCCTATAGTCCACTTGCCCCGATGGAAATGTTCAAATTACCGCATTCGATCTTAGTCAATCGTGGTTACTGTCGATCCGCTCTGTGGGACAGAGAGGAGCACAAATATTTGCCGAGTGTTTTGCGTAGAGCCTGTCCGGTCCGTCTTCTGCATTCAAGAGGTTGGTTGAGGGACATGCATTCACGACGTTCCCCCGCACATCATAATTTCCCTTGAGCTGAACACAGGTGATGTCTGGAGAATAAACAATTCATTCTGCGTCTTCTGCCTTGTGAGATGTTCCGTATAGTTACTGATCTAATTTTTTTTTTTGTGTTGCGAGTTCACTTAGTTAGATTAAGATTTTGATGGAATGGTATATCATTCGACTCTCCCCCGCGATTTGAACAAAATGTAATTGTAACACCAAGGAAAGCTTTAAATTGCAAGCTCGTCCTATATGGAGTCCATATACGCCTGATTCCCGCCTTGCAATCGAGAATTATTTTGTTAGTTTTGAGATCAGATGGCGGTGCCAAAACAGCGTGGATTGCAAGCGAACACCGCCCTAAAAGCATGTCTACAAACATCATCAGCAAAATACATCTCTGCAGGTGCAGGTCTTCCATTTTTTCGCGGACGATCTGATCCACCTCTTTCGGACAGAGAAAACTAACCAAGAAAAAAAGAGAAACAAAATTACAACAGATAGTCCCGCGCCAAATATTTGTCGAGAACTTAGCTTCAAACTCGTATATGCAACATCAGGTTGTTTGCTGAATTGATTACCCACTGGCCTTGTATTGGAGAGACGTGCATAAAACATGCGACAGTCAAGGATCTTCATATGCCGCTTGGCAGTTGATGCGGCATGTCAATGCATCACGGGCCGTTATCCTGTCACGTTTGGAGATTTTACGAGAGCCCCAATGGTCCCCGAAGGATGGTGAGAAGTAAAAGACTCGGCGCGCTCCTGAGACGCGAACGTAGCTTGGCAAACACTTTGCTTGCAAGAAACAAATCCACGCAAAGCAAAATGGTTGACAAAACAAGAGCAAAAACAAAATCCATTTGGACATCCAGGGACAAGCTTTTCAAATTCCATTTCCTCGCTTAGCCCCTTCCTTTTCGGATGTCTTCGAGGACTGAAGATGATTCTTCATTATTGGAGGATTATCCCCGTGCATGTTCTATACCTGTCCTAACATAAATTGATTCCCCTGTGGTGATTCTATCGCGACAGAAGAAAAACCCTTATAGTCATGCGAGGCAGGAAATTGATTTATAACAAGATATGACATTTTGAGGAAATTCCCAGCTTTCTGAAATTCCTTTTAATAACATCTTCAGGTACAAATCCATAGTAGCAATTTCAGGTTGGAGCAATGTCGTAAGCCTCCAGCGAGTGCGCTAAAAATACGATACATTTTAGAACAAACCTTTCGCAAGAATATAAAGCGAGATAATTTGACGTTTGGTCAGGCTTTTCCACCCATTTATTAGTGGCACTGAGTGCGGTATACCATTAGCCACACCATACCTCGGCGTTCGCACCCAAGCAGCATATCTAAGCAACACACGTTGGAAATTAATCGCAACATTTGTTGGGCCAATTAAATTATGGTAATGACATGGGGATTTCGTGTATAGTTGATGGTTGTTGCCCCAGTTCGCGTCAGATGGCGTGTATACACAGACATTTTTTTCACGGAATTAAAAACGGATGACGGATAAACAGATAAATATCAGCGACCGGCTCGCAGCGAGCAAAGCTGGAAATATTAGGGTATGCTACCCACAGATGCCGGCTTGAGCTCGTCTCGGATCAAAATTTGCGGGAAAAATAACTTCGCGCGCTTGGGCCCGGTCAATCTCCAAATAATCCCGGCGCACATTTAATTAAAACCTGCGTTAACGGCAGGCTGATACTCCAATTAATCAATCTAGAGAAATGTAAAAGAAGAACAAGAGGGTACATCATCCCCTTCTGGCCCGAAAATCACTGACATATCCTATAATGTAAAAGCAAATGAGTTATATTAAGATTATTTGGAACTAACTTGTCAGCGTTTTGGCTTAGGGCGGGCAGCTGCTGAATAAACCAGGGTGGCGGAGTAGCAGCTTTTCCCTCTTTGTCGAAATAACACAATTTCTTGTTCATCTTAGAGGTTTTGGGGTTCTTAACATCAGCACAACGGTCCGTATTCCCTAAGCACAAATTGGGCGACGATAAAGCAGCGCGTGCGGCGTTTCGTTTTCTTTTTAGTTTTTAGGTTTCCGGGCAATTTGTGGGTTTTTTTCTCCTTCTCTTTCTCTTCAGCTCTCTGCAGCTTTTCCAATAAAATCGGGCCGTCGCTGCTGGTGACGCAAGTTTTGCAATTGCGACGGATAAGACTCTTTCTCCAGAAGGGTTGTTTTGTTTGGTGTTATGTTGCAGACGTGCCCGGCTTGCGCGGGGGGATTATGAGCCAGAGGTTGTCACAATGAAAACATAATGCCCTGGCTGCCTCGATCGCGTATACAATAAACTGATCGCTATCCAGATCGTGAGCCTCATAGAGTCAACATGTTTATGTCCTGTTATCAGGATCAGCGGCATTGCACAATCGTTACACACGTACGCATGCCTCCTTTTGTAGGACTCAAGTCCGCAAACTACCGGATAATGTTTCAGACTATACGGTCGGAGGTAATAACAAATTTGTTATAAATTGTGTGTAAATATTTACACTTCCCCCGATGTGATATTTGACAATAACTGTTGACCGGTGTAATGTCTGATGTCGTGCCAAGGGTGCACTGTGACTACAATTCCGGTGTTTTGTTACGGACAAAGTTCCGGCGGCGAATTTACAGAAATATTTGGGGTTAGGTAAATTGTATGGATTTGTTTACGGATTACTTTTTTAAGTATTACTATACGGAATGCATTTCGTATTTTAATTAACAATTTGGTTTAATTTTCATTTGGTAAAACAAACTACGGATGTACGGATTTGTTTTACTCGGATTTCTGTAATGGAATAAATGGCGCATTTTAACGTAATACATTTACGTAATACATCTGTTAAAAAACGAGCATGGTTTTCATTCCGAAAACAAATCCGTACAATTTACGAAACCGAAAAAAGTTCCGGAAATGTTTCTGCAGGAACTTTTTCTAGAAACATGTTGTAATTCTGTGAATCAAATGATGCAGTGTTATGCATGTTTTAAACATAAAACAAATTTGAATTTCCAAATTAAATTAAATTTAGTACAACCTTTAATTCATTGCTAATTCATATCTAATTCATTGCCTAATGAAACCGAAAACATGTCAACAATCTGGATAGCTCATTGGCTGCTCAAATTGATGCCGCCACCCGCCATTATTACCACTCCCCTAACAATGGATCCACGAGCCTCAGTCTTGACTCATTTATTAAATACATTGAGTTGTTAAGACAAAATCGGACCACTACACTGTGAAATCTGTGTCATATTCTTGGTCTGTGTGACACGCGAGTATCTGCAATCAGCTAAATGAGAAAGCGCCTTGCAGATTGTGATGGTCGCAATTCAAATTGTGACTCGGCAATTTTAAATTTTGAATTGAAATTGAAATCGTAGAATATTGTTTTCTCGGAATATGCAGCATGTCAGACATATCACAGTCGTGGCAGGTAATAACACGTCAGAAGGCGGGGGGGGGGGGGGGGTGGTAATTACCGTGCAGGGTATTTTCTTCGGGGTCCCCAGGGTCGAAAATGAGCATGGAAAGTTCTAGGGTTGCGAAAATTGGAATAATGAGCCGCAACGGTGACCTTCGCTTTCCCCCGTGATACACTGCGGTATGAAACAGCGCGGAATAGCAACAATACCTAGGGCTATTAAAATCGAAATGTTTAGATTTATCTGAATATACAGCATAACCCGATCAGTTTTTTTTTGTCAAGCACCTTTCGTTAGATTTTGAGCTTTTTTGCTGATTATTGTCCCTTTAAAGGTAAAATACACCATTGGTAATTTCTTCAAATTTCAGGAATGGGTGGATTGTTGGGGGGGGGGGGGGGGGGAGGAGGTATATTTTATAGTTTAACTGGCAGTGGATCTTATGTTGTTCTATTTTTTTTCGCGATTGCCACTTGGCGATCGTGATTTGGTTAAATACAGTTTGCTGGATGCCTACAATCATTATTTATATTCAAATAAGTAAGATATTTTCTAAATATTTGGTAGTAAAATGTTTTAATATCTGCAAAACGGTGTATCCTACCTTTAATGAATACAATTCTTATCAACAGTTATCACGATTGGGATTTTGAATCCCTTCTGCGCCGATTAATAAGAAATTTATATTTATAATGATCTTTATATTGACTGTGCATTTATACAGACTTACATAGGATGCTAAATCTAAATCGTTCCCATTCCCAGAGCACCCCAAGCTTGTTTGTTTTTTGTCTTTCTTTTTTTTTCTTGAAGTAAGCGTACATTTCATTTAGGAAACACTCGTCATTCAATTATTCATGAGTTTGAATGACATTCTGCACGAAGTAAAGACCACAACCGTTTATTGCCTGGAGGGATGGCTAAAAAACAGACTCGCTAAATGGCGTGGAGGACGAATACACCGTTGGCTTTATTCATAGAGTTAGTGTGTAGAACACCACAACAATAAAATATCGTACATAAAAAAAGGACGGGTTAAAATGCAGCATGCGTTTCTTCCTCAATATCAATACTGCATGAGCTAGTAATAGGAATACGATTATTTCAACAGCCATCGAGGAACACATATTGGTGCTTGTAGGCGCCGAAGTATAAGTAGGGGGTCTCGTTTGAAATACACGGACATATCAATCAACCAAATATCTTCTTCTCATTTTAAGAATTCACTTAAAATTGGGCTGTATAATCAGACCTGTTACTGTCGTAATTAAATGAAAAAGTGCATACCAACGTAGTGACTATAAAGCTAGACAAATATGTACTCCAACAATCATTAACTGAAACGTTTTGTCTGCTGATGTTAGTATTTTTATTTCCTTTTTAATGTAATGTTTGTCTTTGTCTTGGTTTAAAAATGTAGGCCTAGTTGTGATAATTACAATTAATCGCTGTTACCATTTGTAATTTGTTGGATATATTTCAGTGAGGGGTCCCTGTTTTCTTTAATAAACCACGGGGGCGGGGAGGGTCGCTGAATAAGGAATCGCAAAACATAATAGACTGGTTTGATTTTGAGAAAATATGACTGCATGCGGCATTTTTGAGGAAAAGCAAACAAATAGGTGATTCTGAACGGTAATTTTGTGCTGAATCTGAATATCTTGTTTGTGTTTCTCAAAATTGTCTAATGAGGTCAGTAATTAAGGTCAAAGGTCAGTAAGTGCAAATTTCATTTTTTCACAAGAAATGGTTTATTTTACCTTTTGTATACAATGGTGTAAATAATTTCGCAATTTCTCTTATAATAAATCACGCACAGCATATCAAAATATCTAAAATAATAGAAATTGTTAAAGAATTATCCACTTCCTTTGCGAATATCTCCGTAACCATTGGACTTTCTCTTTTTCTCCACGGGATGAGTGTGTACCTGCTTTTCACACCTAAGTGCACTTTTCATCAGTGTTATCTAGCTGATTTACATTGTTTTTGATATTGAAGGACAGGAATATTATATTTGGTTTCATACATTATTATAATTAGGACGGTAATTAAAGCCAAGGGTCAATTAGTGCAGAATACCCAATTTTAAGGGAATTCCTTTTATGTCCATTTTTGGTTTGAAGAGAGGGATGGCACTATCCCATTCAGTGACACTTTTACTATGTGACCTGTGTGGCTTAAAAAATGAATTTTAAGCATGACTTAGGCCTAGTCTTTGCCGGTTATGTCCGATTGAAATGTAGGTGGGCGGACATAAGAGATTGAGTGACTATGATAGGTGGAATAATCAAACACTCTAAAAACAGATTGGTTGAATATAACCAATATATTTGTCGATTTCAACCAATCCAGTTGGTAGATATGTAGATATCTGGTATTGGTTACCTATTTAACCAATCCATATTGGTTATAACACCAACCAATGCAATGTTGGTTAATTTAACCAATCCACAATGGTAGAACTCCAACCAATTTGTATTGGTTATAGCAATAACCAATATATAATGGTAGAACTCCAACCAATTTGTATTGGTTACCACGTAACCAATCCATATTGGTTATAGCACTAACCAATACATAATGGTAAGGCTGCAACCAATTCATATTGCATTGGTTATAACAAATGCCAAAATACAATATTGGTTATTTCAACCAATTTATAATGGTTAGGCTACAACCAATATGTATTGGTTCCTACGTGGACAAATTACGTAATGAAATAATACCAATGGAATTAATTTATTACACATTGCAATTACGCATACATACAATAATAACCTAGATATTACCTACATAGCACTTACTACAAACTTAGCTACTGCCATTGTTAGTTTTATAGTTCGCTTTTTTGTCCACGACGAAGTCACAGCTAGTTTTTTATGAACAATGTCAACATTTGAGTACGAATGAAATTTAATGTGAATTTTTCAATATGTTTGCACAAAAATCTAAATTAAATCATGGAATCGTTTGAATAATTACATATTATGTTTTTAAAAAAAGTGCATTTTGGTATAAATACTACAATTTAACATCGACTATTGTCAAAACAAATTTCTTTCACTTCTGATTGGTCAGTTGCTGTAGGTACATTTCCTACAAGCTCAACCAATATGACTGGTTGAAGGACAACCAATATGTTGGTTATGAATAACCAATAGATTGGTTGATACCTTAGTTGCAAGCTCAACCAATATAACTGGTTGAAGGACAACCAATATATTGGTTGATACCTTCAACCAATATGACTGGCTGACGGACAACCAATATATTGGTTATAAATTACCAATAGATTGGTTGATACCTTCAACCAATATGACTGGTTGACGGACAACCAATATATTGGTTATAAATTACCAATAGATTGGTTGATACCTTCAACCAATATGACTGTTTGACGGACATCCAACGCATTGATTTCGCTTTAACCAACACATTGGTTAAAAACAACCAATATTGGGTCAACCAATTAGATTGGTTGGTCTTTTAACCAAACTGTTTTTAGAGTGAATGTCATTGGTGGTGCGAGCATGCAGAGGATTATGTTCGCAAATCCTCTTGTTAGCAATATAGCATACTTTCGTACCTTGCTGTTTGGGCACTCTTCAGTTGCAAATAGGTGATTCAAAAAAGAATCGAGGCTGACTCGTGGACAAGTTGTGGCTGGGATTTGGTATATTCCAATCACGTAAGTTTGGTTTGAGCCATATGCTTTTTTAAGTCGGTTTCAAATTGTTCGTCCAGTAGGGAGAGCAATATGTTGAGGGTTTCGTCTGGTTCAATTTGTTGTTCAAAAAAGCCAGAGTTTGTTGGGAGTGGTTCGAGCTTTTGATTTTTCTGTGGTAGTTTAGCTCTTATTAGTTTCTCCCGAATGTTTTGTGCTTTTTAAAGGCAATGAATGGAGGTTTCGGAAATAGTTCCGAAAGTATTTGATTGCCTTGGATTAAGTTCCAGGGTTTGTTTAAGTCCGATTATTGTTTAATTTTCTGGAGAAAGAACTTATTTCCGATTGGTAACAGTTGCGGCCAAGAATGAGTTTACAGTTGCGGCCAAGAATGAGTTTCAGAAGTTTTTTGGGTGTAAAGTCGAGGGTGGTTTTGTGATCGGATGGTTATGGTTTGTGTTTTCGAGGGCATTGTAAACGCATTTGATTGCTTCCGTCTGCCGGACATTTGTGTACATAGAAACTAAATCGATACTTGTAATTAAGACATCTTGTGGAAATTGTCTTTCTTTCAGTTTGCGCAAAATGTCTGCTGTGTCGCGGACATATGTGGGCTGTGCGGTTATTATGGGAAGAAGAAAATAGTCTATGTATTCTGAAATGTTGGCCGTATGGCTGGTAAATCCACTTATAATTGGTTGTCCAACTAAATGTTCTCCCGGTGGCAGAGTTTTGTGTATTTTAGGGAGAAAATACATGGTTGGACATGTTTGACAGTTTTGTGGAAGTAGGTCGAGTATCGTTGTCGATGTGTTTGTTGTTTCTCATTTCAATTAGTGTGTTGTGAACCATCATAATACTAGTTTGTGGGGGAATGTCTTGGTCCAGTTGGGTATAATGATGGGACTCAATGTGGTGATAACCCACTTGTAGATAGTCTGATGGTTCATAATGCAGATGCCCCTGCCTTTGTCATATGGTTTGACTACGATGTCAGGATTGTTTTTAAGTTTGTTCATGGCGGATAGTTCTTGTGTGGTCATGTTTTTCTGCCGATTCCTTGGCCTGATGTGGGCCAGTTCGAATTGAGTGGCTTCCAAATATTCTTCAAGTGTTGCACTAGAGGATGATTTTGGTTGCCATTTTTATGGTGGTTTGAAAGGATGGGTTTTGGAGGGTTTAATACGCATTAAGAATGCAATTCTTAGTCTTCGATTGAAGGTATTTATGTCACTTACAAGTGAAATGCGGTTTGGTTTAGTGGGAGTGGGTACGAAGTTTAAACCTTTTCTTAAAGCAATTATTTAATTTTGCAATAGTGTTGCTTTGGATAGGTTAGTTATGAAAAATTGACATTGTTCTGTTAGTGAGCGCAAATGATTGGAGTTGGCTCGTTTGGTTTTCGATTTGCATTTGTTAGAGAAATGGTTAGATTTCGATTGACTTGGGAATCTCTTGGTTTCTTTGTTGAGTTTTCTTCTTGCCATGGTGGTAGTTGAAAGATTTGTAGTTTGAATATAACGGATAAGGTATAGGGTGGGTTATATTCAAGTTTATTTATTATAGTTATTATATTATAGAGGCAAGACGACGGACTTATCTCTTTTGAGAAGGTGTGGAGGTCCTGAGAAGGACCGTTTGGTTTTGTGGTTGGAAATCGTGTTGTCGGTTTCTTTTGATGCCTTGTGTCGGTTGGTAGGGGCTTATGAAGAAGCTCAGGAGTTGTTGAGCGGTGGGATAACCTGGACCCTGGAAATCTTGAGCAAACTTTTCCTGGGCCGAGCGTCTGGCGTTGGTCAGCTGGGCCTCGGTGATGTGGAGTTGATGCTCGTATTATTGCAGCGTAATTCTTGTGAAGGCAGCGATGCTCTTTTCTAGAAATTGCTCCAGCGATCCTGGAATGACCCCTGGACTGAATTGTAGGGCTCGGTGTGGACGTGGTGGCCGTATTTTTACCTCGATATAAGGTGGTGGTGTGCTAGTCTCCATTGACCGGGAAAGGAGTCGTATTTGGCGGGTGATGTGCTCCTTGACAGATGTCAAATTGTTGAAAATGTTGACGTTGACTGCCAGGAGTTTCACCAGTTTGAAGTTTTCCTCGAATAATTTATGTGAGGCCGTGGTTGGTGTAGTTATTGATGTGGATGGGCCAAAGTCTATAGTTCACAGGATAGAAGAAGTGATTCATCGTCGCTTGGAATGCTGTTTAGGGACTGTTGTCCGCACGGGATGCTAGATGAAATGGAGATGGTGGAGTCTGGCTAGACTTGCTCTTCTTGCGTGAGTTGAACTTGCTAAACTTGATGCAACTGTGCAACAGGTTTATTAATCTGTTGCTGTGCCTCTATTTGATAGGAACTTCACAGAAGCTGCCGATACAACCACATTTGTAGGGAGTGGTGGAGGTGGGGGGGGGGGGGGGTCTACCCGTTACATGTTCATTATGTATGCCTATCCATATCCACATAGGCCTACTATAATTATACAATATACTGCTGGGCTTTGTTTTGTATTACTAGTGCATTTATTACTAAATTTTCATTGCCGGTCTCGGCACCGAGACCCGAAACCAAGACCGAGTCATTAAGATTCGAGACCAAGACCGGCTAGCAGAGACTGAGACCGGTTTCGAGTACTACATCACTGCTTTAGACAGTGGGTAGGAATTCCCACCCTGTAGATTTAACAAAAGAATGTGAGGTATTCTATAGAGGGACTTACTACAGCACCAGCATTTTGTAGGGATGCACACAAATGAAATTTCCTAATAATTGGTATTCTGCACTAATTGACCCTTGGCTGTAATTACTGTCCTAATTATAATAATTTATGAAACCAAATACCATATTCCTGTCCCTCAATACCCAAAACAATGTAAATCAACCAGAGAACACCGATCAAACGTGCATAGGTTTGAAAAACAGCCTGTAAACTCATCCCGTGGTGAAAAAGAGAAAGTCCAATGGTTAAGGAGATATTGCCGAAGGAAGTGAATAATTCTTTAACAATTTCTATTCATTTCGATATTTTGACATGCTGTGTATGATTTATTAAAAGAGAAATTGCAAAATGATTAACATCATAGTATTTAGGAGGTAAAATAAACTATTTCTTGTGAAAAACTGAAATTGGCACTTAATGACCTTTGACCCTAATTACTGACCTAATTGGGCAAATTTGAGAGACACAAACAGAATATTCATATTCAGCACAAAATTGTCTTTCCGAATCACCTATTTGTTTGCTTTTCCTCAAAAATGCCTCATGCAACTTAAATAGGCACATTTCTGGATTTGTTGCCTAGACTATAATGTTGAAGTGATTAAACTTATAATAGTTCAAGTTAAAACGTGGACTCAACTCGCGTGTTTCTTTTGTACGCAGACAAACATTTACGTTGTACTGTCAAACATCTGCGTGATTCAACTCGTTTTCATTAAATACTTATACAAAATAGCGACCGAATAAGTCTTTCTAGTGTTTGCCACTAAAAATCGTCTAAACACTATAGGAAAGGGCATGATGTGATTTTTCATTCAAAGCGTATACGGTCCTTAGTAGAATGTGATTTTAAAAACTATTTCCAAAATTACATCCAAATGCTTTAAATTCACACCATCAGTTCAAGTTCACATCCTCAGTCCAAATTCACATCATGGGTTGAGTCATTATGATTCAAATTCACATCCACTGGAATCACATCCACTAAACCTATATGATGTGAGTTTAAACTGAGGATGTGTCTTTAAAGTATTTGGATGTGATTTTTGAAATATGTTGTTGAAAGCACATCCTGCTAAGGACCGTGTCCGCTTTTAATGCAAAATCACATCATATGCCTATTTAGAGTGGCATATTCGTTTGTCGATTGTTGCAATACGGCAAAAGAACGTTATCCAATTTTAACAACTATATTCTCAAGCTGTAGTAAACCACAAACCACTCTCTTATATTCAAAAAACGAACAAGAACAATCACTCTATTCAAGTGGCAATTCATTTCTCATCAACTGAAATTGATTCGATCCAGATGGAGCTTTCACTCGAGTTACCTGTGTGTTTCAATCTGAAATTAAAGTGATTTGCTCTCTAAATTGTCTGGCTCCAAAGTACCGTTCACTGTTACATTAAACCATCACAGTCGCGATAGTCAGATACAAGTACGTCACATCTCACCCTGATGGAACCAAATGATGTCCCGTTAACCGTGTTTTATTTTCAATGTTTCCCTGGTGACTCTTCGGTTACCATTTGGGACAATTCCTCATTAGTTTGAAAGCAGGTATACGTTATGCGTTTCAACGATGAATACGGCAGATATGTAATGAGATTGTGCCTTTGATGATACAAGCATGGGATTTGGCACGCAGTCCGAGTACGTCATGTGAACAAATTCTGGATATAGGGCCATCACAGATTTGTCCTTGGAAGAAATATAGGTTGAGTAACAAAGACATTACATTTTTGTGTTTAATGGCTGCCATTGCTTCTACCTATATTTTTCAAAGGTCAAACCTGCGATAGCCCTTTATCAAAATATCTTTCTCGTGACATACTCCGATTGTGTGTCAAATTTCACGCTTGTATCATCCGAAAGACACAATTCTCCCCCAAATACTTCCTCTGTGCACTGTAAACATAACTTAGTCATTTTGGGCACAAATATTAGTCACAATATTTACTTTTGGTTAATCAAGCAATTTTTGACTAATTATTTGCCTATTTCACTAAACCTTGTTAGTCAGATTAACTATGTTATCTCGAATACGCCTTGTTAAAACGTTCCCTATATTAAAAGCACATTACACCTTTCGTCATAACATTTTTAAGTATTGGGAAAAACCACAAAGTCTAATAGTGTAAATTAAAAATATAATTTAATTATGGAAAATTGATAGATACAAAAAAACATTTTACAATCTGCACTTGTAATCTAGACATTACACGCATATTGTGAGTGAAAACAAATTGGTTGTAACAATCCATTTTCCCTCTAAAAAATGCAGTTGTATCAATTCAATACTACATGCTCGGACAATCCCTCAGTTCTAACTACATGTACTTCACATGATACAGTTATCAAAAAAAATGGGTGTTGTTTTTTTGTTCGTTTGTTTGTAAAGCTGCGTTAGAGAAATACAATATTATATATATACTGGAATTCTTACCCAGCTGTTATGTTAGAAAATATTGTTATCGGAAAATA